>CM052711.1:39102126-39315506 GCA_028551405.1 Uromys caudimaculatus
TACACCCTGTGAGGGGCTGTGACTACACCCTGTGAGGGGCTGTGACCACACCCTGTGAGGGGCTGTGGATACACCCTGTGAGGGGCTGTGACTACACCCTGTGAGGGGCTTTGGATACACCCTGTGAAGGACTGTGACTACACCCTGGGAGGGGCTGTGGATACACCCAGTGAAAGACTGTGAACACTTTGGAAGGGTGGAAGTAAGTGAGGCTTCCCCTGAACCAGGTGCTCGGAACTGAGTATAGGAGGTTGGAGTGAGTGGCTTACAGTGTTTCACAATTGTAATCCCACCACACCGAAGGCCAGGGCAGGAGGATTGCCATCAGTTTGAGGGAAGCTTGGAGTATCGCGAGTTCTAGGTCAGCTGTGTTACACTGGGACCTGGTATCAAAAGGTACAGCAACAGAAAGAAGCCTGACCCAGCATGGAACAGAGTATCCCCAAAGACTGCATCCGTTCACTTCTATTTCAGTATTTCTCTCCGCTCTTCCCCTGGCTGCCCAGTTTTCTCTGCCTTCCACAACCCCTTAACACTTGGTTAATTTTTTACTCCTTTACTCTCCAGCTTGTTTGTGTTTCAGACTTTTCCTACTAGAACTCTCCACATGGCCCTATCTAGACCCAGGGCTGCAAAGCCAGCAAGTGCCTCGGGAGAACACAGCTCCGCTGTGACTAGAAACCATTATCGTTTCTCTGTAGATACTTAGTCACAGATTTAATCAAGATCATCTTGACATGTGGTGATCAGAATGGTTAAGTAGAGATGAGTGAGAGGTCCCGCGAGCCCCAGGTACCAGCATGTGTTCTGCTTGCTTGAGAAACCATTGCAGTTGCAAGGTGGGTCATGTCCCCCGTGTGGCTAGTGACATCACCAACATTGTGCAGCTCAGAGGACATTGAGTGGCGGTGGAGTGGGCTGAGACGGGATGCTGCTCAGTGGTAGAGCGCATGCAAGACCTGTCTTAGCTACGGTGTCTCCTGCCATGCTAAAAACACCATGACTGAGAGCAGTTGGGGAGGAAAGGGTTTATTTCAACTTAAAAACTCTCAGATCGTGTTCTGCCACTTAGGGAAGTCCGGGCAGAAACTTACAGCAGGAACCCCAAGGTAGGAACTGAAACTGAAGCCATGGGACACCGCTTACTAGCTTGCTCCTCATGGCTTGCTCAGGTCTCTTTCTCATAGCAGCGAGGACCACCATCCCAGGGTGGCATAGCCTACAGTGAGCTAGGCCCACCACCACCAGTCATTAATCTAGAAGATGCACTACAGACTTGCCTAGAGGTCATCTAGTGGGGGCATTTTCTCAGTTGAGGTTCCATCTTCCCAGGTATGTCTAGGTTTGTCCTAAGTTGACATCAAACTGACCAGGACACTTCCATTACTGGCATCTTTCCCAAAATAAGATAAAAAGAAAGATATTGACTTATGTGTGTGCTAATAGGAGAAACTAAGGTCAAAGATATTATAAATACCACTGACTACTATCTAATACTCTTTAAAACACACACACACACACACACACACACACACACACACACACACACACACACACACAATTACTCTCCAGCAGAGATCAAATTAAGGTAACTACTCCTTGAAAGTATGCTTCTCCCTCATTTAGCCTGGACATCTAGGTCTGGGTTAGCTTTACTGGCATCTAGAACCATCTGGTATTTGTCCTCTAAGTTCTCTAAATGAGCCTGGCAGCCTGACTGGGTGCTGGTGTGGAAGGCACCGCATGTGATGGGGTGTTGCAGAAACATAAGTTGAGTTTGGAAGTATGGCTCTGAATTTTGTAGTTGCTCATCACCATGTCACACTGAGGAAGGACTGCTGTCTTTCCTTGTCCCCAGCTGTGGTGTGATCACCTGCTGTCAGTGGGCATCACTGCTGGGGGTAGTCTGGTATTCACACCTCACTTCTTGCTGTGACCTGGAACACCCTTGTCATTCATGCCATTGGTTTTGCACCTTTGGGGAGGGCCTCAGAAAGCTTTCTAAGCCAGACAGGCTCTGAACTGGCCTGCTCTGTGAGTGGTCCATCTCTTCTGGTGTCAGTGGGCAGGGTTCCCCTGTGCCTTAGATAACATACCTTCCCCTTGACAGAGTTGTGTGAGTGGCCAGCGTCTAAAGATGGAGTTGGTGGGAAGGAAGGTACCACAAAATTGAATGTAAGATTCTGAGCCTTAAAGCAGTCTGCGTCCTCAGCGTCTGATCTCAGGTACCCTGGGAAGTTTCAGCCTCCATTTCCAAGACAGAGCTTTTGAAATTTTCCCCACTCCTGAACCCCTTTTCACTAAGAAATTCTAACATGACTTTATAGGTTTATACACTAGGTAGGCATTTATCAGGTATTTATTGATAACAAATCATCAGAACATTTACTTTAAAACAATTCTTTGATGTACGTAGAATTTTACCATTTATTAAGGTTGATGGCAGGTTTGTTTATTAATGAGATTGCTGTGATTATTTTCACTTAGAGTTAAATCTTGGCTGAATGTTTGACTCTGTTGACAGTAGAATGTCTTCGGCATTTTTCAGATCTGATAATTGTTTTGATTTTATAGTTGTTGAGAATACCGTGTTATCACATGATCACATAGTATAAAACATCAGAAATATGTTTAGAAGTACTTACTCTGGAAACTGTTGGAAATTCTGTTCAAATCCTAAACCAACATTCATTTAATGAATTTTCAAACCTTTTTCTCCCCCCAAGACAGGGTTTCTCTGTGTAGCCCTGGCTGTCCTGAAACTCACTCAGTAGACCAGGCTGGCCTCGAACTCAGAGATCCTCCTGCCTCTGCCTCCTGAATGCTGGGGTCGAAGGCGTGCGCCACCACTGCCCGGCTTATTTAATGACTTTTAAGTCAGCAACTCAAACACCAACATGTACAATCAAACATTTTAACACTATGTAGTTTGAAATTATGCTGGTTTGATGCACGCTGAGAGATGATGGTTGGAAACATAGCTGATCTTTGTTTTGGGGGGCTGAGAAGACGGCTTAGACTGTAAAGTATTGTTGCTGTGATAAGTGCCATGGCAAAAAGCTGCGTAAGGGAAAGGATTGATTTCGTCCTGTAGATCGGAGTCCATCATTGAGGGAAGATAGCACAGGAGGATAAGCAGGAACCGAGGGAAGCCGCTCCCAGGCTCGCTCCCTGACTCAAGTTCAGCTGCCTTTCTTTATAGCACAGACTCACTTGCCTTGGGATGGTACTGCCCACAGTGGGCGGGGCCTTCCTACATCAATTAGCAACCAGGAAAATGCCCACAGACATGTTCACAGGCAAGTCTGATGGAGGCAGTTCTGCCAATGAGATTCCCTTTTCCGAATGTGTCAAGTTGACAGCCAAGAGCAGCTGTCCTACGATGCAGACTTTGTAGCACACACATAAAGAGCCAGGTGTGGTGACATGTGTCTGTCATCCCAGGACTGGGGTGGCAGAAGCAGGAAGATCCCTGGAGCTTGCTGGCCAGCTTTATTGGTGAGCTCCTGGTTCAGTAAAGAAGACACCTGACAGTGACATCTAGTCTACATACACACACACACACACACACACACACACACACACACACCCCTACAGAAAATCTTTGTCTTCCATAAGTAAGCCGTAATGTTTCTGTAAGAGCAGAAGACTTGATATGAGTGGTAAATAAATAAATCAAATACTGCAGTTTATAGTGGTCTCAGCCGTGTCATTTTAGGCAGAGTTCTTCCCATTGCACGGCATGGACAGCACATGTAGTACAAAATGTGTGTGCTGTATGTTCAGAACCTCTAACTTTAGTTGTTTGACCCCATGTTGGGCTCTGAGCTACAGTTTAAGAAGTTGTGTCTTGGGCACTGCCACCTATAGGTCTGTACCTGGTCATGGCTGCCTCCTGTCTCCTCAGCAGCCCTTCCTGCATTATAAAACAGAGCCACCAGTAGACAGGAGGCAGCTAATGTTGAGAAAGGCTGCAGGTCTGGCTGCAGCATTTCCTGTCTTGTAGATTGATGGTATCTAGCAGTTCAGCCGATGTCATTGTGCATCTGTGTTTCAGAGTGAGTGTAACAGGGGAGGAGGGTGGTTTTAATCCAGCAAGAACTCATTACCCCTTGAGGGATGAAGGGGAAGCCTCTGGCTTCCTCCTGTTTGATGTGTTTGCTTCATTGGGGGAAAACAAATGACTGTGTCATCCTACAGAGAATTCTACTTTCTCTTTGACATACAAATAAACAGCCTACCCCGTTTGATTTATTTATTATTTTACCGCTGCTGGAACCGTTAGTTTTTAAAAACCATGTTGTTATGTTGCTTTATTGTATTTTGACCTTCATTTTTGGGTGGGAAGAAGAGAACCAATAAATATGTCTCTGTGTTTTATAATGTAAGAAGTAGAGGGCTCTTAACTACAAATGACCACTAGAAACCAGAGTCCTCTAAAGTCTGATGGATGAGCCAATAAGCCAAACAACTCCCAGGGAGGAGGACAGGGCCTAAATTGTTTCTGGAAATATCTTTGTCACAAGGACTCACCTTTTACCCATTCATTAAAAGAAAGCATTAAGCCGGGCAGTGGTGGCGCACGCCTTTAATCCCAGCACTTGGGAGGCAGAGGCTGGCAGATTTCTGAGTTCGAGGCCAGCCTGGTCTACAGAGTGAATTCCAGGACAGCCAGGGCTACACAGAGAAACCCTGTCTCGAAAAACCAAAAAAAAAAAGCACTAAAATATCCTCTTCTCTCCCGTCCCCTTTATCTGTCAGAATGTGGGTAGTAATGAGTACATTTGTTCATTTTCATTAAAAGCGCATGTCCGGCCTGTAGATATGCAGAATATAGAAATGTTAGGTATTGGCTTTTAAGAGTTTCCAGAGTCTTATTCATTTGAGTGGTGCCAAGGCAAAACTGTATTTCGCAACTGGTCCTAAGTCGTGTGTATTTTCCCTCTTCATAGACCTGATGCTCAGGACTCAAGGCTCCTGTAACCTCCTCATCTTTTTTCCAATCTGTCTGTCAGTATCAGTTTGTCATTCCCAAACCTGACCTGAGCAGTGAGTTTCCAAGCCCATGCCAGGCAGCTACGTAGATAATAAGAACGGTTTAGGAAGAAGTCTCTCACTGCTCTGTTGCTAGGTTACTGAACCCTGAAGAACTGGGCCCTGAACATATTGGTCTATGCTCCAAATTTGTTACTTATGGTTGCAAGAAGATGCCGTTCATAGTTGGGTAAACAATGAGATACAAAATGAATAATATGAAATAGTTGGACCCGGCGCCTCAGCAGGTAACTACAGGCGGTGTCTAGGACATGCTCAGCGAAGGAGACTGGTTGGAAGTTAGTTTATGCCTAGGGAGGTGTAGGCCACCTTCGCAGAGCTTGTGATGCTCAGTCAGTCATTAACTTGAACCCTGTAACCAGAGCTAGCTGATGAGGCTGCAGTCGGGTGTTCCTGGGCTGCAGTGGAATCCATTTTGGATTTAGGATTTTACAATTTTCTCCCTTTTATTCACTTTCTACTAAAATTTCTCCTTTATTCATATTTTAATCATATGGGCAATTTTTAAAAAAAGAAATAACCCTTATTCAGAAAATACATTTGCCAAATTGTGGTATAATTATGTAATCAACATTTGACCTCTTTAAACAGCCTGAGATATGGCAAAACTATTATTGTTTCCTCATTCTACACATGTCTGCTTCTAACCAGCATCTAAGGTATACAGATGTTACACTCCTGCTTTTTGCTAAGATTTGCATAGGATCGGAGTCATCAGAAACATCATTTGCCCTCAAAATTTATAAGCGGCACCAAGACAAAAGTTCACAATAAAAAACAACAGTGTGGATGATACCCCAAGGCTGTGTATAATTATTTCCTAAATGAGAGTTAAAGTAATGCTAACTTTAGAGAGAGAAGACTTCAAGTAGTCTGAGGTAAATGGAGAAAGAAAGATAAGCACAGACTTAGAGCAACATGGACGGTGCTGAGTGGGATCCCGAGGACCCGTGCTGAGTGGGTCCCCCGTACCCGTGCTGAGTGGGTTCCCGCGTACCCGTGCTGAGTGGGTCCCCGAGGACCGGTGCTGAGTGGGTCCCGCGGACCCTTGCTGATAACGTTAGGGAAAGGGACGAGCCGTGGCTAAGATGCATTCTGGCCTTTGAATGGTGGGAAGATTTTGAGAGCAGGCAGAGATTTTCGGAGGAGTTCTGTTTAAGGGGACAACAGAGAACACGGGATTTCATAGATAGACACTGCGCTTAATGTATCAACGTACCTGAAAAAGCTAGACGGAATGGCATGTGTGTATGGAAAGCCTTTGCAAGAAGCTCTGCACCCGAGCCATCTCTCTAGCTTTTACTTTCTACTTCTACATATTCTAAGCCAAGTTCTATTAGAAGCTGGAGTTAGTGTGAGGTGTGATGACTTAAGCTGAAGCAGGGGGATGGCAAGTTTGAGGCTGGTCTGGATTACACAGCAAGAAACAAGAAAAAGTCTATACTTCATATTTCTGGAAATGATAAGACAGGTGGTTGAGAATGGAGGCCACTTTGCACTGTGATGGGGACTCTGAGGTGGGTAACCATCCATGGTTCCAGCACCTTTGGGGAAGGTTGACTTACATACACCAGGAGTCAGGCAAAGGTGAGGCAAGAGAACCCCTTTCTATGCAAGGTGGAGTGGCAGCTTGGCAGTTTGAAGATTCGTTGAGTCCCTGTTCTCTCCCAGTCAGAGCTTCTATCATAGCTGTGGGAGAATATGGAGATAAGGTCTACCTTCAAAACACTACTGCCCTCACAGTGTCTGCTAAACTGACGTGTCTAAGGAGCACCACAGAGCTAACTGACGCTCTAAGAAAGAGTTCAGAAGAGCGAGAAAACAGTCATGTCATGGGATTCAGTAGCTTCCCCAGGAATGTGGAGTCCAGAGCAGTGGTGTGTGGAGGGCAGAATTCTGAGGGAGAAGGGTATTTGGTGAGATATCTGTGAGGGAGGCTGGTTTCTGAAGCACTAGGAAGACGCAGTGGTAGTTTAGCAGGTCTGGGTAAGAGTTAGTAATCTAAATTCCCCAACGTTCAGTGTTCTCATTTGTAGCTTTAAGAACCTGACCTTAGTTAGCCTGAAGATGCGTCTTCAAAAATCCACTTATGTCAAAGCCTTTGCCCTGGAAGCATTAGTGAGTACTGGGTTTGAACCTAGAGGAGGGCCTTAATTTTATCATTGTCATGGCAAGTCGATGAGATATTTAGGGATTTGTGAAACTTCTTAGTAAAAATTTGAATCATTTTCTGATGCTTTCAAAACTGACATCCACGGACATGACTATGCAGTTTTCCCTCTCAGGTAATAAAGCAAAATATAAACAAAGGAATGCAATTGTGGCGAAAACTGAAGTGTGACATTTTGTATTATTTTTTCCAGCCTGTTCTTGGAGTGGCAATAACAGGGACTGCAGTAGAACCAGGGGACAGTGTGGTGGCATTCCTCCTAAGCACAGCAATAATAAACAGCTTGCCCTGTGTGTGACTGACGTTTTTAGGCGTATATAGCCAGCAGGTGAGCTACCTATTTGGTGGTTTTACAGATACATCTAGGACAAGGTCTTGCTGGACTGGAATGTAGTCATATCTCCATTTCTCTTCCTCAAGACCTCTCTCAGGTTAACCGCTAAGCCAAGTGTTTAGTGCAGTTTCAGATAAAGCCTCCATGCCTCCAGTGAGAACTGCCTGTAGTGTAGCCAGTGTGTCTTGATGCTGCTCTGTGGGTATTCCAGCTCCTGTTGCTCAGTCCCATCGAGCTTATCACGGGCTTTCTTTCTCTGAGTGCATGCTGTGGACAAGTGGGCGAGCACACCATGTTCACGAACAGTATGACTTCAAGTAGGGAACATTGGGTTGATTCAGAAGAATTATTTTCGTCAGTTACAATTTGTAGTAACATTTACAAGGTCATCATAGCTTGAGATCTTTAACCCTGTGTATTCTTTAATAGGATTTTAGTGGCCAGATGAGAACACCCAGGCTATGGGGGACCATCATCTCTGTTTGTCCACTCAGACTCCAATGACAGTCAAAAGCTAACTGTAGGTGCAGTGAAGTGACCCTTCTGTCCAGAGTTAAGGGTCAATGTGGCAGTGGCAGGCCAGCTGACCTGCTCTAGGGCATGGCCATCACTGTGCTGACCCTGTCTTGTCATCTTGGATCTAGTCTCCAAGCTTGTAACAGTGATTGCACAGAATGGCTTTTTAGCTGAATGCTGCAAAATCAGTGAAATTTCCCAAAGCCTGGTGCTTTTCTTGAGAACAATCTGAGAGAAAATGGAGATGCTTAAAAACAAACAAACAGTCCAACTGGGTTATGCGACCGGAAATGATATTTATCATTTTGACTTCTAAAGACATTGTCCTTAAAACGCTCTTTGCTGTGGAAAACCAGTTAATTCCAGACTTCAATTCTAGCTAGAACAGTCAGCAATCTGATAGATTTGATAACTGATCTATCAGATAGGTCCATTGGAAGTGCTGGGGCCCATGTATTGATTCTGACTAAAAATGGGGAAATGCCTGTAGGCCTGCTCACATGGGGCCAGGGTGGGTGGGGTGGGGAGCTGTCTTAGTTTAAATCTCCTACCCTAGTGAAAAGTAGAAAGCAGGTTGTCAAACAAACAAACAAACAAACAAACAAACAAACAAACCTGTCGAAATAAGTAAATTGCACATTTCCCCAGAGCAGATTAGGGTCAACATTCAGGTTCCAAAGCTTTGAAAAATCTGCTATTATTCCTTTCCTGTCTTTTTTGGAGGAGTATACTGAACACTTAAAATTCTCTGTGTGCTGGTCTAGAGAAACATTCTCAACTTAGATTATTGGCGCTATAGTAAAGATGTCACTGCCCATGAAGGTAAATTAAGACATGAGGCTGAAGGCAGTTCCCTTCCTCAACACATTCTCCCACGTGCCCTATCTCTGTGAAAAGAGATTTCCAAGATATTTCATGTATTGGTCATTTATCCACTGTTGGCCTGCCAGTATGGGGGACAGAATACAGAGGGCAATTATGAGGACAGGTTATAATCTTAGAAATCTCCCCGGTGAGGGGCAAAGATACATAAGTTGGTAACAGCTGAGTTTCATGCTCACTGGAGCTGAGACCAAGTGTAGCTTCCTGACCTACAGGGCGTTTGCACACAGCCCATGTCTGTAGAGCTACACAGAGTCTGACTGCCCCGTCCCCAGCACAGCAGAAGCACCAGGCACTGCTTAAGGGTCTTTATTTGGGCTACACAAGGACCATGTGCTTCTCCTTTTGCGGAAAGAACTCTCTCCCACCTTACTCTTCATTTGGATTGGCCTGCTAACCTTTTGTTACTAAAATCAATAACCTTGAACAACTACTCCCCTCTTCTATTTTTTCTTTCCATTTTATTTTATTTTATTTTATTTTATTTTATTTTATTTTATTTTATTTTATTTTATTTTTTTGCCTCTGTTCTGAAGCTCATCAGTGTGCCATTAATAGTGTGGACTGTGACAATAGGTGCTTAGTGGTTGGTTTCTTCAGTGCCATCTTCAGTGTTTGCCATAGGCCATCTCTGCTCTCTGTTACATTTCCCAAGGCCTGGTTCCAGCGCACAGATGAGACCTAAGACATGGTGAATTAAGGAACTTGTCTACACACCCTTTCCCAAAGATACTGGGTGTAATTTTCTACCTCACTAGGATAGTGTGTCTCTGAGAGGAACATCTTCCCCCCCAAGAGGACATTTTACTTCTTTTCATTCTCGACGCTTTCAAGGGCCTAGAGAAATGACATGCTCTAGAGAACATCTGACGATTCCAGAAGACAGAATATGAAGTAGCTGAGGCTTTAGAGAGATGCTTCAGTAAGCAGTCTATGAAGCAGTCTGGGGCCAGTGAGCCAGTGGCTCTTACAGACACCACACATGCCTGGATCATGTGGCCTGAGATCCTAGAACGAGAGCTCTTAGGCCAAAGGAAACACCAGCCTCTTGTGGGGAATTTCATTTATTTTGGTCCAGAGACTAGAAGGAAAAAGAAAGTTGTTTTGGGAGGGAAGAGGGGTGCCTGTTTATATTTTTAGGAAAACTGATTTGAAATTGTAAGACTAAGATCTTTTTAGTGTTTCTATTTTATGAAAAGTAATACTAATTCTGGCCATATTAAATATATCCACTCTGAAATATCAATACCAAATTCAGTTCTCAAATAAATCCTTTAGTCCTTTATATTTCCAAGTTATAAAGAGTCATTTGCTTCTGTTTCATCCTTGTTTGGTTTAGTTCTTTTCTAATTTAGCTTATTTTTGTTTATGTATATGTGTGAATGAGAAATAGGAGAGGGGGGGAGGTGCATAGGGTGGCCTTCAGAGGTCAAATGAGTTGAACCCTCTGAAACTAGAGTTATAGGCAGCTACCCATTGTGGATGCTCGGAACTGAACTCAGGTCTTCTGCAAGACCAAATACCTTGGAGAGTCCATATTGCTGTGGGTGTGTGGTTCTAACCAAGATCTGTTTGGCCGCCTGCCTTCCCGGAAGCCATGTCTACTACTCACGAGCTTTGATAAACCAATTTGTAGGTTATACAACAGTAGAGCTTGAGGCACCGTAGAGTGGCATACATTTTTTGTCCTTAGCTTGAAGGACAGTCATTCCTGGAGGTTTTTTCTAACCAATTCCCTATAAGAAGCCTCCCAAGAATTAATTTTATTCATGAAAGCCAGGATAGAGAAAGGGAAAATAGAATTGAGCTTTGCTCTACTGTTCGATTTTTACGAATTGAAGCCATCACCTGTGGGCCACGCGTTATCAGAAACAATACTGATATTTCTCTATACAACTACCCTGTAGTACTTCTGAGAAATGTCCAGGCTGCTGAGACTTATAAGCATCTGCTAACCGAGAAAGTGTTTTAAAACAAAAGAAAACAAAGCAAAAACAAACAAACAAACCAGTGTGTACATGAGTTGAATTTAGGTGAGAGGAGTCTTTTTCACAAGTGGTCATTTTTCCCTTTGTCAGGTAGGCCACAGAATCGAGCTTGGCTGTATGAAGCCCAGCCTTGGTCCAACAGCAGGCCTGAGAGCCGAGACCAGATTTGTTGAGCCTCATGTCTACTCTTTCCACTTTCCACCTTGTCTCTCCACCTCAGTTGGACAGCCCCACAGAAGTGCATCCTCTTGCATAAGGCCTGCTATTACTGTATTTCTCTGAGATACCTCTACCCAACTATTATTTTCAGAGATGTGAGTTCTCCCATTAAAAAAACAGAAGCCCAAATCCACGTGCCTTTGGAGTTACTAGCACCTTTGGAGTTACTAGTGTATTGTTGATTGTCACGATACCGACTGCGTGGGGGTGGGGTGGGGGTAGGGATGGCCTGTGATGCTGACAGGAAGACCTGACTTCCAGATACCTTTATGTCAAATGTGACATCTCTATGTATTTTTAGCAATCACCCTGAACTATGAAGAGGTGTTAACAGTAGCCCAAAGACACTGAAAGATTAGAAATCACATTTAAATTTTCTTTCTTCTTCCCTCCCTGTGGGCTGTGCATAAACACTCATTATTGACAAACACAGCAGATGGGCCAACAGAGCGATTAGTTATTTATATATACATATATATTTTTTCTTTACGGAGCTTAGATGCTGGCTCTTTCTTCAATAAAAGGAAGGCATTTTAGATGCTGCCTTGTCTTGGCGTCCCTTTTTAATCAGAAGTACAGAAGGGGCCACTTCACTGTGGTCTGTTAATAATGCAGCTCACCCTTGCCTTAACTGCTGTCCTCATAGCTCTCTGTGTGCCCATTGCAGTCAGAGTTTGATTTCTTTCCAGTCCCGCAGGCCTCATGTGGGCCTTCCTGTCCATGTTCTTTCTGGGCTTGGGTTTCTTTATGGGGTTTATCTTTTTTTTTTTTAATTCACTTTTTTTTTTCCCCAGATGTGTTTTTCTTCACAAGAAAATTGTCTCAAATATTTTGACAATCCTATCGAAAATGAAAAGGTCTTTGATTATTGGTGAGAGGTAAAGTTACCTATAACACTATGTAATCAAAAATCTTTAACTGTAGCCTTTTTATCCAAACAAAGGGGTCATTTCTTTCTTGGATTTTCCTCAAAAATAAATTTTTCTTGTTCTAGTTTTGTTTTATGAAAGCGATTTTTAAAAACTGAAACCCTGCTTCTCCTAATTTTTTTCTTGTGAGGGGCGTGCATATAAAATGTGTGTGTGCATATAGACAGAACTTCCCCTTGTTAGCATGGAGCGACGACTCCCCTTACAGTACCTGGAGAACTTTGGAACATGCTACAGGGGAAGGGTGCGCATACAGGGTCACATGATTCTAAAGACCGTCACTAAAAAAACTGAATTAGATTCATACATTTGCTGATGGATTTTTATAAAAGTTGGGAAAATGGTCCATAAAAATGGCATTGAATTAGGTTAGGTCTTGGTATTGTGATGCCCACATTTTGAGGACATTATAGAGGTGATGTGTAGGCCCCCAGGCATTTGAGGAGAGCTGTACACAAAGCCATAAGCAATTAATTTGGCTCTGTGTTTTCTGACATGCCTGATGGTTCTGTCTCCTAGATAGTTTAAAAACAAAGGAGCCTGTGAGTCAGTTTTAGAAGTGTCTGTCAAACTTCAAAGAAGTGCTTCAGTTCAGTTCTCACACTGTGATCTGCAACTTCAAGCAGTAGCTTGATGTTAATAACGATGTGTGAAAATGTGGAGT
Source organism: Uromys caudimaculatus (assembly GCA_028551405.1). Lineage (NCBI taxonomy): Eukaryota > Metazoa > Chordata > Mammalia > Rodentia > Muridae > Uromys > Uromys caudimaculatus. The sequence goes on from CM052711.1 coordinate 39,114,884, forward strand.
CTGGCTTGCCTGTTTGCACCAGAGCCTTGCCTCGGAGTGTTGTGGGGGCTGGGAAGGAACCCAAGCAAAGCTGAAGGAAAGATGGAGGCTGAAAGGCAGCTGATGTTTATGTGAAGGTGCGAACCAAAGGGGAGTTCTCCTGAGGAGGTGATCGAGCAGTCTTTCGGGAGACATTTCTGAAGTCCTCTCAGAAGGTCTTAAGTTCATTGAGACTGTGGAGATGTAACCTTGACATCCCACGCTGGTATAAAAAGTTAGTGTATTATGCAGTTCAAAGGCATTTTAATGATGGTTCCTTAGTTTTGGTCTGGCCTCAACCCCAACACCTCTCTAGGCTCACTTTCTCAAAGCTGAGTCAGATGCCTGTGGGGTGAACGCCCTGCCATCCTGTTTTGAATCTGCAGAAGCTTGGACCACACTGCTGCGAAGCTGGTCTAATTACCTTCTTCACTGATCATTTATATTCTATGGGGGCAGAGAGGAAAACCATATTTCATCTTGCTTACCACCGTGTGCTTAGTACCTACCAATCACTGTCTATTACTAAGGAGTTTTCAATTAACATCTGCTAATTAAATGATTGAATGATTGGACAAGTGCTTGTGACATATTCAGAACTTTTCCTCGGTGATCCATGCATGATTAACTTTACAAATTGCAGGTCTGCCCCTCAAGTGACTCTAATACCACCAAAGGGGTAAGCTTATTAAAATATATTTCCAATAAGCTTGTAAAACTTGAAAATGCCACTTTTAAAATCAAAATAATGCTATAAGCTATATGCTGTAGTGTATTTCATAAATAAATTGCACACAGAGGGGTGATTGAGAGCCAGTTCCTATTGAGTGACAGAGCTTACTAAAGAGCAATTAGCTAGATGTGGTGAACCATACCCTCAGCCCCAGCTAGTGAGAGGCTTAAACAGGAAGGTCACTTGAGCCCAGTGGTTCAAGGTCTCTCTCCCGCTCTCCCTCACCTCTTTCCTCTACCTTCCCCCCTCCCTGTGAGATATATATATATATATATATATATATATATATATATATATATATATGTATATATGTATATATATATGGAGAGAGAGAGATGATACTATATATATATATATATATATACATACCACATATATATATATGTGTGTGTGTGTGTGTGTGTGTGTGTGTGTGTGTGTGTGGTATGTATATAACCAAACTGAACCATCTTGTGAAATCATTTGAATTGAATACAAATTGTGTCCAGTGTCCTTGTTAACCTGACCCTCACTCCACACTTGAGTAACAGAGACATCCTTTTAAAAATCATCTGGCATGTTTTGTCTTTGTCAGCCTGAAGCAACAAGTTTGTTTTCATACACCTTTAACTCTTTACATCCTAGTGCGTTTTGAATGTGAGCACAGCTTCGAAGAATGAGAAGCACCGTAATGCTACTTGGGGTCAGGAGGTTTACTCCTGTCAACTCCCCACGTTACAGGGGTCTCTCCTCACCTGTGGTCTCAGCATTCATGGTTTCATGCTCCGTGAAGATCCTAAGAGTCCTGACTCGTTCCATAAAGCATAACATGTTCCCATGCGCTTCAGTGAGGTATAATGGTTCTACTTGCTAGTAATCACTGACACTCGCTTACAGTGTCTAATATGTAAAGTAATTTTTGTTGTAAATATGTGTATAAGGAAAAACATGGTATATGCCGTGTTGGTACTGCTCCATTTTCATCTGTTGAGGGTCTTGAACATTCACACTTGGACAAGAGTAAGGCTTCAGTCTTTGTAAGAAACCACACAAGAAGCATGAAATTTCAAATGTGAAGTTGAAATAAAAAACAAAGCAGAACACCTGAGGTGACTGGGGAGGGAGTGGTGAGTTGTCTCCTATTTCTCAGAACCCCGGTGATTGTGTTAGTTCATTTCTCTTTTTGTTTTCACTTTGATTCTGAAGAGGTGGCGAGAGGCGCAGAGAGAGGTTCCTGTCTGTGCGGTTTGTCTTCCCCATGCCTGTATGAGGTGGTTTGCTCGTAGACTTCCTACTTGGAAAGGAAGGGGCTTCCATCCACACCTGTGACCTTCCTCTGATGCTGAGCTGAGGACAGAGCTGATGCCAGGCTGAGAAGGTGCTGGCAGAATCCAGAAACTGCAGCAGCACTGGAAGGGCTAGGGATTGCAAGAACTCTTAGCTGCTGCAGGCTGGGAGGCTTTCTCACCTCCTCTCTCCTACCTGTAGAGACCATTCTCATCTCTTGTTTCTGTGGTGACTCTTCAGAGACTAAAGGAAGTAAGCAGGGGGATAACCACTCTACTATCCTATGACTTTATTAAGTTGGGTGGAGTTGGCAAGCCACGCCCTCTCCAGGCTTTTCCCAAAGCACTAGCTGTGCTAGCCTCTTCCTGCCCTGACCCTTCTGGAGCAAGTACACAAACATGCTCTGTCTTTCCCCAGCCCGGGCCTTAGTTCATCTGCTCCTCACGTCTGCATGCTGTCGCTGTGTTCTCAAACTGGTCAGTTTCTACCAGATCCTTCATACCCTAAAGAAATACTACTTCCTCTGTCTAGTCGCTGTCGCCACCCAGGCAGAATGTGATCTGCCCTTTTGAATTGTGCCTTGCGTAGATTCTGTCACAGCTGTGTGTGTGTGTGTGTGTGTGTTTATTGTTAGCAGCTCTCCCCCACCAGGCTCCTGAGAAATAGAGTTGTTTCTGAGACATTACTGCTAAGTAATAGAATAGCTTGTTTGTACGTGGGTTAGTGTGTACATCCAGATTTCATATAACCTTAAAAAGATGAAATGTGTTATTATAAGGTCCCCTGGTGTGTGAATAGCATTGACTCTGTAGGAGACAAAGCTTCATGGTCTGTAATATTTCTCCAAGCAGCTTTATCGTTACCTTTGAATTTAATCTCGTTCATTGCATTCCTTAGGTTGAGATGATGCTCTTTGCTGAGGTTTTATGGCTTAAATGATCAGATTTCTATATCCATAGATGTCCTTTGCGTTCTAGGAAGGGCCTAGGGTCCAGCAGTCCTGTTGAAAAATAAAGCTTGCAGCTATCTGTAAGACTTGACAGGCTCCACTGTTCATAGCAAGAGTGGTTGTGGTGCTGGTGGAATGTGGGTGCTGGTGAGGGTAGAGAATGGTGTTCTCTTGGTTTTGCCAGGGCCTTGAGGAGGTAAGGGTTACATTGGTAATGGGTGAGTATGGGCAGAGGGATGGATAAGAGCAGTATTTCAACAGGAATAGCTTCTAGATTATAGGACCTCATTTACAGGACTGGAATGGCTGGATAAGACAGGTGATAAACCCAGCCAAAACAAGCAAAAGTAACTGAGCACACTGAGCACAGCAAGCCCTGAGAATCTGGGCAGCTACCTTCACTGTGGCAGGGAAGGCAATCTCACTTCAGTCAGAATGAGGGGTAGCTCTGAGTGGTTTATTCATAAGCAGTCCTTATGCTTTTATGAAAGACAAGTTGACATACAAACCATGCCGGGAATTAGACAACTGACTGAACTCTGTTTTTCTCCATCGTCCTACATGTTTGACCCAATCCTTAAAACAGTGAGTGAGCTGAGCAGAGAGTGAGCACAGGAAGTCTAATTCTTGACTCAGGCCAACACCAGATGTATAACCGAGTCCATGGTTCAGTCTGAGAATGAAGGTGATCTCCTGAAACAGATAAAACCTGTGGGCGGTGGCCTGCCGCGAGGGGTGGCAGGAAGGCACGGTGTGGCCTGACTCAGGCCAGTGCTTTGCTTACTGGTGATTCCCAGCCAATCCATAAGTACCTCTGATGCTGTGTGACAGTCAGTAGTTCTCATTCCTTGAGGACTCTCTACCTGTCTTTGAAAATGGCTCCTTCCCAGCGTGTGGTGTGTGCGGCATGCCTTCCTAGGCTGCCTTCTGAGCAAGGATCAAGAAGGGATGCCCACACTGCACTTCTTTTCTTCAGCACTGAGTGTGGAAGCCAGGGACTGGGCTGTGTACTGCTGCCCCACCCACCCCCAGGAGCAGTACCAGGTGTGCAGTCTCCCTTTCTGATCCAGCTTTCTCTTCTTGCAGGTGCAGCACAGCCACAAGGTGGATTTCTCCTGTACCTGAAGAGAGAGAAAGCAATGTCCCCGTGTCTGTAGAGATGATTTGCAGTCCAGCCCAGCTGAAGCTGACCGAATGAGACTATGGGCTGTGCCTCTGCCAAGCATGTTGCCACTGTTCAAAATGAAGAGGAAGCGCAGAGAGGGAAGAGCTACCAGAACGGAGACGTGTTTGGCGGTGAGTGCTCACACGCTCTCCTCAGGCCCGCTGGGCTCAGGCCAGGCTCTCTGGACAGCAAGCGACAAGACTGATTCCGTCTTCTGCTGTTGGGTCAGAGGGATGGTGTGACTTGAACGAAGTCAATGCAGACCCTTCCTCTTCTCAGTTGCTATCCTCTGTACCTAGGGAGGCTTGGAGACAATCATAGAGGTTTTACACACAAGCGCACGTGCACATCAACCTAAAGAACTAGAGAGGCTCAAGTTGAGATATCAGGCAGTGACGTGTGTCCTCAGGGGTGACAACTGAAAACACAAGCCAAAAGTGGGGGGAAGGGAGGTTTGTAAATGAGAAGGTAGGGGTGTGTGTGTGTGTGTGTGTGTGTGTGTGTGTGTGTGTGTGTTAGGGTTAATAGTGAATTCATGTTTAAAAATCCAGCGAAGGGTAATCTGTTCCTAGTGCAATGGTCACACAAATCACAAAGGTCATACACATTGCCTCTTCTCTAAGCCCAAATAATTAAAAACAAGCAAAGGGTAGCTTTTAAAAATCAAGATGTTTCACATAGACGCTCAGATGTCTTCAGTAGCTCTCACAACTCTGGTCTTCATTTCTGGGAAATCAGCAGAGTAGTGAGGTATTTGCCCCCTCAGTCAGCCTGTGGCCTCCACTGAACCACAGACCCTTCCGCACAGATGCGCACCAAGCCTAGGTCACTCTGTGACATTACCTGCCTGGCCACTTCCTCGATTTTGAGCTTCTTGAACTTGAGATTATCCTTCGAAAGATCAATTTCTCCTCTGATGGAGTGTGTATATTTGGACACAATTCTAGTTAATATAGAGTACACGGAACAGGTTTTGTTAAATGACTGTAACAGAAAAATCCACTACCTGAAAATATAAATTTAAAAAGTAACTTTGTTATTTATAAAAATACCATTTCCTTACTTACTGGATAAAGAATCTCACCAAGAAGCGTCTCATCCCCCACTTACTCTCAAACAACGCTGTCACTTGTCTGATGCCTAGCTCCTCATTCTTTCTATCTATCTATCTATCTATCTATCTATCTATCTATCTATCTATCTATCTATCTATCTATCTCTGTGTGTGTGTGTGTGTGTGTGTGTGTGTGTGTGTGTGTGTGCATGCCTGTGAGTGTATGTGTAAAAGTCACACTCCCCAGTCACTCTCAAACAATGTTGTCAATTGGACAGTGTCTAGCCGTGCATGTGTGCACATACCTGCAAGTGTGTGCGTGTGTGTAGAGACCAGAGGATAATCTTAGATACCTACCCTCAAGCACAGTCCACCCTGGGTGTTTGTTTGTTAGTTTGAGCCAGCGTCTCACTGACTGGACAAGTTCCAGGGACCCAGACTGTCTCCATCTCTCCAGTGCTGGGATTACAAGCATGTTCCACCAAACCTGGCCTTTTGTATGAGTTCTGGGGAACAAGACTCAGGTCTTTGTCATATAAAGCAAGCTCTAACCTGACTGAGCCATCTCCCCAACCCTGGTCTTTCATTCATGGTAATGATTGTTCTTGAACTGGGATTTCTACTGTTGCATTAGCATGTACTCTAATGAATGAGATGTTTTATTCCTGAAACATTTGTTGTGGTGACTACCTGGAGGATTTAAAGACTAGAGGAAAATAGTGGACATTTGAGCATCTTAATAAAGCCAGACACCAGCTACTGAAACCTCATCTAATGGGAAAACAGCTAATTGGAAATAGAATCATTATTGTGACCCTTTAATACTTAACTTCTGAGAGAAAATGATCCACCATCAAAGATGTCTTTAAACTAGGCTCTCTGATGGTCTGTCATGATCGCTTCCACAATGGAGCTACTTCGGATGGAGCTGCCACCATATGTCAGTCCCGGGAGGCATTTGCATTCATTTTCATGTTGAATTTTCACAACAGTCCTGTGAAATATGTGCTGCCTCAATTTGCATATGTAGAGGCTGAATTACAAAAAGCTGGCTGCTCCAAAGCCGCCCAGCTATTCAGTGTCAGCATCCACGTGTCTCGGCCCTGGTTCACCTCTTCATCCCATGCTCCCATTGCAGCAAAGTGTTTAAGGGCTTTGGCTAAACATGGAGATTACAGAGACAAATATTGCATAGATCTTGCTATCCTAGACTTTGTGAGAGGATAAGGAAGTGTTGTGAGACTAAATAAACCAAATACCAGAAGATACCTATCATAGTAACTGTAAAGGCAGAATCAGAATGAATTCTCTTTACATACAACATACACACGCATACACATATATATTCTGTGTGTGTGTGTGTGTGTGTGTGTGTGTGTGTGTGTGTGTGTGTATAATATGTAAGTATATATTTACTTCCTGACTGCAGTTTCCCCTCCCTCTTTGTCTCCCAGTCCCTCCTGCCACTCCCTACCCCCGTGGCTACATCCAGTCGTTCCTTTCTCTTCAGAAAATGGCAGGCCTCCCATGGATATCAGCCAGCCATGGCATATTAAACTGCAGTAAGACTAAGCACCTATTAAGGAGAGATGAGGTAGCCCAGGAGAGGAAGGAGTCCCAAGAGCAGGCAACAGAACCAGACAAGCCCCTGTGCCCACTGTTGGGAGTCCCACAAGAAGACCAAGCTACACAACTGTAACATGGGGAGGGCCTAGGGATGCATAGCGACTCACAGAGACTGAACCAACAACCAGGGAGCCTGTATGAATGGATTCTTTGTAGAGGTGGCATGTGAACCTGGCCCGGAAAAATCTAAACTTGTTGGATAAGAGTTTAGGAGAGAGCTGGACGAGAAAAGGTTTGAAGTACTGTGAGACATATTCAAGAATTATAAAGAATCCAGTTTGAATGGAGCATGAGATATAAGTGAAGAAATCCAAGTTAGGGTTAAATTATAGGAAAAATACATATTAAATTACAGTCTTTAGGAAGAAAGTCTTAGAGCAGGGACAAGATGTGGTGATATTAGTATACAGTATTTATATTCAGCTCCTCAGCTGTTGCTGGGTAGACTCTCAGTCTCAGTGTGCAACAGCCAGTGCTTGTTTGATTGCTGGGTTAGCTGGATGTCATGTAACTCATCCCTCATCCTCCTGGTCCTATGCACCAGAGCCACTGAGGGCAAAGGATCCTTTCTAAGAAGAGCAAGGCTGTGAACCTCACCTACGAGTGGTTCCTGAGGATAGTTACCTGTGTGTCACATCCCACTAGCCAAAGCGGGTGGCAGAGGCCCAAAATCAAGAGGAAAAGAAGTTCTTGCTGACCGTATTGTATTCGTAGCAAGGATTGTGTGCAGGGAGCAGCTAGAATTTGGGGAATCAGACTATTCCAGGTCTACATAGTTCCTGCTAGCTCTGTGCATTCATGTAGTTCAAATCTAGGAAGTACAGTTAAAGAATCTGCTGAGGTTTTGTTGTTGTTGTTGTTGTTGTTTTCATCTCCCTAATACTCATTGAAGTTTTATTTACCCCACTCTTTATTATCTGGTTAGTTTCATTTACATATTTACAAGTTGGTAGTATAATGTTAAATAAAGCAGGAATATAAGGGTGGGCTAAACTTCATCAGTCATGAGAGATTCTTTTTCTAGCTTTACTAGGGTCTGGCAGTAGAACTCCCAGAACTCAGTGTTGAAGAGAGCACTGGACCCTCTCTGTTACTGAATGCTGCAGTTTAAATATAACAAGATATATCCTGCCTGTATCTCTCTACTTGAACTAGTTTGCAAGGAGAAGACCTTCTATGCCAATATGATCACAGATAGTACAGGATAAGTATCTGGCTTGTTGTTATCCATTTACTATCTTTTGTCACCCCTGGCTCACTGCTCTGTTACTATACAGTAATGACTTCCAATTTGGTGTTGCCATGCAGTGTTGATACGTTATTTCCCTGTTTGGTGGGTCTCTTGGGAGCCATTTTCAAAGAGAGGTAAAGAGCCCCAAGGAAATGAGAAGTGCTGTCATACAGCATCGGAGGTGCTTCTGGATTGGCTGGTGTTCCAGAATCACCGCCAAGCAAAGCGCACTGGCGAGAGCCACACGTACAACAGTGCTCTACTGTCCAAAATGGCCTTGAGCCTTCACTACAGTTCACGCTCCTTACAGACTTGCCAAACTTTTCAAACGGCTGTTCTCGTCCATGTGAAGAAGGCAAGGCTGCCCAGTTTCTACTGCCTTCATCTCTTCAGATACTTTATCCAAGGTAGACTGTTGCACACACGAGCCATTTCTAAGGTCTATGAAGCTTCTCTTTCTTCTCAACCCAGTTTTATTTGGTGTGTGTGTGTGTGTGTGTGTGTGTGTGTGTGTGTGTATGTGTGTGTGTGTTAAATAAATCATGTATTTGCTGATATGTGTGATCTCTCTTATAAGCTGGTTAGCAAGCTGTGGGTAGGAAATGCATGGTTTTGAGAGGACCCAGGTTCCCAGAGGGTGAAGCACAGGATGAAGAGGGAATGCCTTGAGATCAAGTTGACCACTGACCGTTCATCCTCTAAACTGGCTCTGCCTGCTGCTGAGTTTGGTTTAAGGAGCACCTGATGTTTACACCAGCCCTTTAAATAGAGGTGCATAGATCATTGTAGTAAAAGTCTTTTGGATGGGATTGTAAGACCAAGCAGCCAGCAAGCAACCAGAAGCCCAGCTGCTATCCTTCGTGTGGATTTAGTTATATTCTCACCCTTGATGGTTCATAAATTGGAACATGACATGCATTGCTACCTGTCTAAATGTTGTAGGGACCAATTTATCAGAGCAGTGTTGAAGATGAAATGATAAAATGTTCTGATGTATTTAGAATTGCAGAGCAGTGGGAGGCAAAGTAATAATTCATTGTGTATCTCTCGTAATTTTGATTGCACGAAGTGAAGATTCGTTAAGGACACTTTGCTCATAAGATAATTATAGAGAGGGTAATGTGTCTCTGTGTGGGGCCATAGCCATTAGCCACGTGTGACTCTGAAGCATGGAGGATGTGGCCTGGCCTGAGACACTTTTTACATTTTGTACTAAATGAAGAGCTAATATGGAAAATAACAAAAAATAGCTCATTAATCACTATTGATCAGATATTCAAATGATAATTTGGATCTATCAGATTAAGTAAATTGTATTATTAAAATTACTTGCACCTGCTGGTTTTTTATGCAGCCACTAAGAATACTAAGAGGCCAGGCCAGGCTAGGCTTGGTGTCACATGCCTTTAATTCCAGCATTCAAAAGGGAGAGACAGATGGATCTCTATGAGTTTGAGGCCAGGCTGGTCTACATACTGAGTTCTAGGACTGGCAAAGCTACATAGTGAGACCCTGTATCAAAAACCAACAACAATACCAATCAGTAACAGCAAAAACCTGAAATCAGAATGTCAGAGGCAGGATAAGGATAGGTTATGCTTGTGGAAGCTAAGAACTCAACACGCTAAGCACCAAGAGATATAACAATCCAATAATCCAATCAAAAAGTGGACAATGAAATCAGCAGATGCCTTTCGAGAATATCACTTGTGGGATGTCTTTTTTTTTTTTTTAAAGGCACTACTGTAGGATAAGGAACTGTTAAGCAACAAGAAGGAACACTGGAAGTTGAGGGATCAGACAAGTGTAGATAATGAAGGATTCAGAATTATCAAAATACTTCATACATGTGTATAAAAATACCACAAACCCACTCTTTCCTATAAGTAGCATAATTAATAATAATCAAAGGAAACACAGGTGCCCAATATATGAAAACATCATTAGCCTCCAAAAGTACAGCTCAGAGCTTCGCTGTGCTCAGTCTTACACCAGACAAGAAGACAGGAACAGCAGATGCTGTGCAGGCTTGGGGCAGGTGAGGGACCCTTACAGCACAGTTGCTGATAATGACAGTTAAACCAGCCACTGTGAAACCGTATGGAGGTTTCTCCAAAAACTAAACGTAGAACGACCCCTATGATCCAGCTGTTCCACTGCCACATATATCCCCCAGGAGAAGAGAGAAACCTGCATGCCCATGCTTCCTGTGGCACTGGCCGCAATAGCCACGCTATGGAGTCAGCCAGGGCACCCTTACGGGGGTGACTGAATAAAGTAAAGGCAGTCTACACAGCCAGTGGGCTTTATTTAGTTACAAAGAACAAAAGGAGGTGTGTGCAGGAAAGTGAATGGAACTTGAGATCTTTGTGTTAATAAAAATAAGCCATTTATACAAGACAAGTTTGTCTGTTTTCTCTCATATGCAGAATTTTGAGGAAAGAGACTTAAAAGTAAAAAAAAAGGGACTAAAATAGCTAAAGGGACTGAAAAAGATAAAGGAAAGGGGTATGACTAAATGACTTTACAGACGTGCATGGAAATGCCACAGTAAAATCTGTTACCTTGTATAATTTCTGTTTACCAATAAGAAACTGAAAAACAAACAAAAAGCCTGAGACACAAGATGTGTAGACTATATCCTAGTGTAGCCTTGGAAGATATCATGATGCTGCAAGTAAGGGCTCAGAATGCTTTGCACGGCTAGAAGTCCACACAGACCTGGCTGACACTGGCCAAGAGTCTTAACTGCACGCTTTCACACTAAAAGTGCAGGCTGCTTTGTTACTTAAAGCCTTCAAGAATCGAAACTCGACTGCCTGAGGAAAGTTGCTTCGGGAGACCTTGGATATCCTAAATTAATTCAGTGTCTTCTAAAAACTGCTTGTTCCATATCAAGTAGCCAATGACGGTTGTTTTTCCATTGGGTTGGGTACCATATTAAGCATGTGACACATACCTTACTTCATCTTCAAAACAACCTGCAAGGAAAGAGGTTCTAGTGTGCCATGCTCTACTATCAAGTGATAACACACACATACATCCATATAAACACACACACCATACACACACATACAGAGAAGAGAGAGAGAGATCACACAGACTGCTTAACTCAGTGTGCAATGCAGAGAAGGTGTTCAGAAGGTTGTTTCCCTTTCTTCTTTGCTTGTTTTCTTGTCCATCCTGATGGATATTTACTCTGGGAGGAAGGGGTTACCATGAACTGGTGCCTGTCACAGAGGGCGATGACTTTTGGCTTACCAGCAGGAATTTAGTTTCAGCTCCGTCCTTGGCCCTGTCTGTGCCACATCTCTAATGTGGAGATAATCATGACGCCTCCCACACGGAAGTATATGTAGCAAGAAAAGTTGGTGAGGCAGGGCCTGATAAACCAGTAACTCTCAAGCACCCGTTGTCACTGAGTGGATTTGTTTCCGTTGACGGACACGGCCGTTTCCACTCTTGCCTCCTTGGCTGCTGCAGAACACACAGCATCTGTCTTTTAAAAGTTGGAAGTTTTCTGTGATGGAAAGAAGTCAAGATAAGCACCATGAGCTCATACACACACACACACACACACACACACACACACACACACACACACACACACACAGATATGAGCTTGTTTTTATATATGTATATACTCATATATACTTTATACGTAAACATATATACGTTTATATATGTGTGAAATTTTGGAGATATGTGTGTATGTATACACATATACACATACACATGCTTGTTTTTATATATGTATGTACTGTATGTAAATATATGTGAATTTTTGTATATATGTGTGTATGTGTGTATATATGTGTGTATATATATGTACATGCATACATATATATGTATCCGTACACACATATGTTCATCCCCAGAGAATCTTCCCAAATGCTTGTTTTTCTTCGTCAGCGAGCACTGAGAGCCTGCTCCCTTGGTGTTGGATATGGACGTTAAGTGAAAGGTTCAGAATCTTATATCGCTCAGTGTTCCACGCAGCCTGATTCCAACAGGAAGAAATCTTTGACTTGGCAAAACCTGTTCCGGGGTTACGGACAAAGCCCGCGGGATTCCCAAGGGGTCCCAGCAGATTCCTTTAGTCATTCAGTTGTCCCTCTGGGAGTCTTGTGTTTCTGTAGCTGCCTGGTTCCCTCTGGCTACAGTGAAATGAGTTCAGCTTGGTGGAAGGCAGCGGTGACGCTGCTGATGCTTCTGTGGCATTCTCCAGTGAGGCCCAGGGAAAGAGCTGCGGGCAAGGCTTGCTGGGTGCTAGAGGAAGTTCTCCAGAAGTGTCTCGTCAGCAGGGGAACTGGGAGTGTCTCTTTACCTTTAGCACTTCTCAGTGCTCCCTTTCAAAATGACATCAGAGAATTTGAAACTGTGACTTCTTCCCAGAATCCTGGCTGGCCTGGCGTAACAAAGGATGTTTCATGGGCATCTCCTGACAGTCTCCATGTCACTTCGCCCACCTGACAGATTGGCCTCATTTCATCTCTGATGTTCCTGTGTAGAGACCCACACTGGGGCTTGTATGTGTGGCTGCTGCTTTCACCACTGAGTTATTACACAGTATCAAGAACATACTCCTGGACTCTTGCGTTACAGTTTCTAAGTCTTTTTCACGTGTGGTTGTTATCACTATTACCTCTGGGTTCCAGAGGAGGAGGCTGAAGCTAAGGCCTATCTTGGTCACATAGCTAAAGAAGTGGGATTGTTTGTATAATGAGGAGGGTTGCTTCACTGAGGAGATTCCCCCTTCAGGAATAAACTTATCTGTCCAGTCATTAAATCTAGACTAGCCTTTGCTTAGGAGCTTTGGGGAAGTAATTGCTAACTGTCTTAACTCAGCCTTGGCTGTTAAATGAGGATGTCTGGAGATTCTGTTGTGGTAATTAGGGTTATTTTTGGTGGAATTGAAGTACAGTCATGTTAACCACACAGCTATGAAATCTGGCAAACTGGCTTCAAAGCCTGGCCGAGCTCCTCACAAACACATAGACTTGTCAGACTAGTGAGCTTCCCGTTGGCTTAGGTCCTCTCTGCAGTGTGGAGGATACCAGTACTTTGCACGGAGTCGTGGGCCTTAGATGCATTGTTTGTTGTATGTTCAGCTTTTCCATACTACTTGGTGACACATGATAAGCAGTGAGTGGGTGCCAACTGTTCATCTCCACCATCCTGTTGGCAGCCTGGAGACATGCATGCTTATGTATACAGCTGTGACTTCTCAAAGTTGTTGATCGGTCCTCTGCGATTAAGCTTGAGAAAACCATTGTCATTTTCTTACCGTTGTCAGATTCAACAAACTTAAACAATTGATCCATTAGCCTGAATTATTTGTATTACTATAATTATTCCCTTCTGTCTTGACCTGATCAGAACTTCTGTCTGTGTAAGGTGTGTGTGTGTGTGTGTGTGTGTGTGTGTGTGTGTGTGTGTGTGTGTGTGTGTGTGTGTTAAATCAGAAAGATAAAGGATATGACTTAGAAATGATAAATATGACAAGATGTTGCTGGATTTTATAATCCTATTAAGCCTGTATAAAAGACACACAATCCAGATATTTTAATGATAAGCCATACGCCTAGGTTGGGCAGCTCTAGGGCTCTCCTAACTTAGTCCCCAGCTCTAAGGCCCCTTAGCCCTTGCTGTTTCTCCTGGCTGTGCAATTCTGGTCAATGGCTGTTCCTTCCACCAGCCTTCTTCCCCTCCCCCCTCTCTCCCTACTTGCAACTCCCTCTCAAGCCAGTCCCACCTTTGCCCTCCACTGCCCTACCACAGGCTTTAGCCGTTATTTAACCAGTTAAACTGGAGAGAAGGTTCCCATGGCATCACTTGAGTACCTGAGGGTCTGCTTGTAGAAGAACCAGTTAGCATTAGAATACAAGCATCATCAGGCCAACCCACTACACAAAGATGGCATATTTCCATTAAAGTATGATTTTAAATTTTTCCCACCATACAGCTTAATGAGTGCATGCTTTATTTGTTGTGTGTGTTTTTATTGCTGTGACAACATACCCCAGTAAACAACTTTGGATGTAGGGACTTATTTTGGCTCACAGTTTCAGCCTGTGCTGGCTGGCTCCAGTTCATTGGGCCTGAGGTCAAATAGAAGTCATGGCAGTGGAAGCATGTGGCAAAGAAGGCTGCTCATTCACGGGGCAAGGAGACAAAGAGAAAATGAAGAGGGACCCGTAGACTGCTTCCTCAAACTAGACCTCGTGCTGTAGACCCCCCACCTCTCAGTAGTGCCATTGAATTATGAATTAAAACAAAACAAACCATTGTGTCCAGATGAAGTCAAAACCTTCATGATCTTCCGCATGCTTCACTTCTGAACCAGGCCTTCAACATGTAAGCCTTCGGAGAACTTCAAATCCAAGCCGTCTTACCAGACATAAATTAGTGTGTGAGTGTGGGTGTGAGTGTGTGTATGAGTGTGTATATTTTCCCTATAATCTCCCAACTCTTTCTGAACATGTGGACTAAGGATGTTTCTTTGTGAAGCTGTGTATTGAGAATGAAGAGACAAGACACTGATGGTGCCTATGGCTGTCATAGAGAACTGCATCTAGAACTAAATGAAAATTTAAAATGACGTGCAAAATAGGGATTATTTCAGATTGCGTTTTATCTGTGAAGGATATTCATAATATTAAAATTGAATTATTAAGAATTTCCAGATGAACCTATTAGTTTTATTTAGTTAACGTGTGTGATGTGTGTGTGTGTGTGTGTGTGTGTGTGTGTGTGTGTACTTGTATACCATAGTGCACACTTGTTACAGTGTATTTATGGAGGCCAGAGGACAACTTCAGGAGTTGGCTCTCCTTCCCTGGTGTCACCATGTGGGTCCCAGCAGCAGAACTCGGGTAGTCAGGAATGGCTGCAGGTGCCATTTCTCTAGGGTCCTCTCTCTGGCCCTTCAAATGAATCTAAAGAAATATAAGATAAGAAATCTGGAGCTGAGGAGTTAACCTCAGTCCATAAAGCATTTACCACACAAGCATGAGGAAAGTTCCATCCCTAGGACACATGTAAAACGTCATCTGTGTATGACCCAGAGAACATCACAGAAGGATGGAAGAGTTGGGGGATGGGAGGTGTGTTCCAAAGGTCTTCTGGGTAAGACAGAGGTTGCACTTATGAACTCACCATAGCTGTGGTTACTCACACAAGATATGCCCAAGATTGAGCCAGTCAGCATTTCATCATGGAAAGGGGAGGAGCTGATGAGACCCCACTACTCCCTGAGAGTTGATTGACAGTCTCTTCAGTGATGGAGCTACTAATAAGTTGTCCATGTCCACACAGGAAACCTAGTTAAACACAGTAGGTCACACATACAGAAGACAGGAAAGTAGGGGAGGGACATCATGGGAAGAAGAAATGTTTCAGAGAAAGAAGGAGGGGGTTGGGGTTAATGGAAGGTGAAAATGGATACAATACATTCTATGCCTGCAGGAAACTCAGAGTAAAAATAAAGTTTACAAAGTAACTTTTTCCAAAGTGCCAGCCGTGATGACGTCGTGTGCTTTGTAAGCTCAGGGCTGAGAAGGAAGAACAGGGGCTCCCCATCAGCCAGCCTGGCCAAGTGCCTTTATAATCTTAGGTTGCAAAACGTCTTCCCTATACTGCCATGAAATCTGATCCCATAAAAACAAGCAGCATGAAAATCTCAAACCCCTCTGTGGCATTAACTAAACAAACCACTGTAAGCCAAGTTAAAAGGCAGCTGTCAAACCATGAATACCATTTGCAAAACAAATAAGGTAAATATGGGAAAAAATTTAAAAAATAGTTGAAATCTAAAATCAAAGAACATACTAAGTGAACACTGAACTGAATTTGTGACCAGGCAATTTATAGAAAAGTTTACAAGAGTTCAATAAGCAGACAGAAGAATATTCAACTGCTTAGTTGTAAATAACCCCTATCCTCACCCCCATTCCCAACCAAACCCCATCCCCCACAAAAGGAAAGTAAAACAAAGCGGTTTTTACCACCTCAAAATAGGCAGGAACAGACATCTGTTTTATGTTCTAAGGAGTACTGTCAAACCAGATATTTTTTTTTTCCTGGAGCACAAAATAGCAATGTGCGTATGGGGTTTAAATAATTATGCCTTTTGCTCCTGCAGTTTTGCTTTTTTTTTTTTTTCTTTAATTAGGAGATAACTAGACAGGCAGATGTTGTCCACACCTGTATGCCCAAAGGTCTCTCTCACTGTCGGAACATGTGTGCCACAGAGCCGTCAAAGGATAAGTGGTCATGCAGTGTTTTAAAAAGAAAGGTTCAAGGAGATTTTGCACAGCATGTCTTATTTATAATGGTTTCTCAAGAGTTTTGTTTCCAATTTTATGTTCTTGTTTGCTTGCCTATTTATTGATTTATTTATGTGTGCACCACAGTGCACATTTGGAGGTCAGAGGACAACTTGTGGGAGTCAGTTTTTCCCTTCCACTACATAGGCCTGGAGCCTGAACTCAGATCGTCAGACCGGGCAGGAGGCATCTTTACCGAGTGAGCTGTCTTGTTGAACATTTGGGTTTTTTTGTTGTTGTTGTTGTTTTAGTTTTTGAGCCTTATGGGTTAGCCTAGGCTGGCCTACAGCCCATTTATCTACCCTGGCTGTTCTCATATTCATGGCAATTGTCCGTCTCTGCTGCGATTGGAGGCATATGGTGCCATACCTGTCTGTACATTTTATTTGTAATATATGTAATATTCTGTGTCAGTGCATAAAAAAGAAGGTGTTGAGGAGCCTTCCACCAACATTAGCAATAATAGTCTTCCTATGATAGTTTCAGATGGTTTTGAATTTTGAATTTAGGTGATTTGAATTATAAATATAAATTTTTTACTTTTATAATTAATGCTTTATTGACTATTTATTTTGATAAATATAATTTAAAAGTTTCCAACCTCCAAAGGGCTTCAGTTGTATTTTTGGGCAATGCAGAAATGCTCCCTGAGGAAAGAGTATTATGCCCGGAAATAGGCTTGGGCCATAGGGGTCTGTGTGATGGCTTCCTCAGGTAAACAGATGGGGGCTGATCTAGTTTCATTCAAACCTTCATGTTCCTTGTCAGTCTGCAAAACATTTGCTGACTGTTTTGCGTGCTTTGGACACCATGCTAGGCATCACGGCTCATACAGACCAGACGGGCAAAACTAATCTCTGTCTTTAGGGAACTAATAAGTGGTGACAGATGGATATCTTAGATACAGTGTCAGTATCCTGTGGTGATACAGCAGAGGGTGCCTCAGCACCGGCTCTGGGAAGACACACACAAAGCATGATTAAAGTCTTTGCTTAAAAGATGAACAAACAAAAGAGTCAGTGATTCCGAGACATGGCGACAGTACAGGCAGAGGGCTCAGACATGGTGGGGTGTGCACAAGGTGGGGGGGCTGAACAAATAAGCAGGAAATCAGGTAGAAAACCTCACATCAGGAAAGGAGCCTTAAATATTTGGGAATTTCATACTAATTATCCTCCAAAACACCAAAAAGCTCACACAGACAGTATAAGAATCATGTTACAGACCTGGAAATTGGCTGAACATCTGGAAAATACTAGAAAAAAAGTCTAGGAGATTGGGAGCTAATTCCTTAGATAGTCACCCTTACCTCATATTAGATAATATGGGCCCTGAAATGATAATTCCAGAGTACAGGCGCACATGTATGCCGAGACGACATTATTACAAAACCATTGCAAAACCAACTAAGTCACGGTATGACAGTATAGCCTTTGTCTTTTATGGGATTGGACATGACCTACTTATTCTTGTGAATTGCTGAGGTCTTCAAAGAAATGGTGTGTGTGATCTGTGCATCTTATGTTACATGCATCTTCATGAAGACTATCAAGGGAGCAACAGGTAAATGGCCAGGTGACCTGAGTTCAATGCCAACACACACATAAAAGCCAGGTATAGTGCTGCAGAGGTAAAGACAAGTGGAGCCCTGGGGCTCATTGGCCAGCCAGTCTCATCAAAACCATGAGCTCCACATTTAGTGACATAACTCTGTCTCAGAATATAGGTGGAGGGTGACAGAGGAAGACATTCAGTATCGACTTCTGGCCTCTAAATGAATATAGACATATGTGGATGCATACCCGTATGAACGCCATGCGTGCATACACATGCACGCACGTACGCACGCACGAGCACTAAGCTTTGGGAGTCATCACTGCCTTAAGATTTAAGTTGCTCCCATTGTTTCAGTGAGTTCTGAATCTTTGCCTGTTTCCAAAGGGGAAGAATGAGACACAGGGGGAGGAGTCTGTAGTGCATCCTTCCCCTGGGACAGCAGGAGAGACATAGTATCCATGAGACGTGCACCTCCATGAGACAGCAAGAGTGTGGTATAGCAGTCTAGCTTTAAGCCACCCACCCTCCCCTAAGTCATCTTCAGCTATGGAGTATTTTCAGGTGAGCAGTTTGTGACCATACCTTGCTGTCACAGTTTAATGGAGTTTCTGATAACAATGGTCTAAACTGTGAGGAAAATTGCCCTAGCCAATTAATTGCTCCTAAGCTAATGATCCGCCGTGAGGGGTGTTGATTGGCTTGTTACAAGGTTAAGAGTGTTTCATGGGAATGAGTCATAGGAGAAGGCACTGTATGCTTGCTGGGAGTGAGTACCAAGGTAGAGATTCAGGCATCCCATCCTTAGACTTTAAGCTGTTTACAAGAAAAATGTCAGTGTGTAAGAAACCATTCAGCAAGAAACTGGGGACAGAAATCAAACACTAAAGAGCAGTGAGTGTCCTGTGACCCAAATGTCCACCAGTGCCCTGATGATCATGCTCTGAATGTTCATGTCACCTCTCAAGTTAATATAATGAGGTTCTAACTCCCAACTTAACGTAGAGGTTAGGTCTTTGGAGATGTGGGTAGGTCCCGAGACAACACTCATGAGTGTCATTAGTACCCTTATGAGTCCCAGGAGAGCTGGCCTGCATCTTCTACCCTGTACCAACACATTAAGAAGGCACCATTTGTGAGAAAGCAGACGCCTGTTGGCACATTGATCTTGGACTTCCCAACTTCCAAAATAAGGCACATAGAAGTATTATGTGATAACAGCTGAGCTGACCTAGACACTTGGGTGATAGGAAAATACAGTGTATCCTGCTTTAGAAGTAGAGAAAAGAGTAAAACAAGATGAGATAGACTTTCTCTGCTTGGAGAGAAATCTAGCCCCAGTTCAGGTAATCATCACTATTTTAGGATCACTGGGTGTGACCTGCTTGAGAAGGTATAACTGCTTTGCTATGTGCTGTTGTGCACACTCACAGGGAGTGGAGCCGAGGTTGGGAGAGGCAAGGTGTCTTTGAAGGGTCACGCAGGTCACTTCTTGTAACATCCGGTCAGAAACTCTCCTCTTTTTGATTCTCAAACCTCATTCCGTCAGTGAACAATGTGTGCTATTGAAAGGAAACGAGGAAGTTGGGCTGCTAAGGGATTAGGAAAACATCCAGAGACAGTGCCTTTGTTCTAGAAGCTTCTTACTCAATGGAAGACACCTTGGATCACCTGTCTCTTGCTTTATCAAGAGTTTGATTTATCACACACTGATTTATTAAGCACTATATAAGTGAGGCTTTTTTTGTCCCTGGCCTGCCACTAGGAAGTGGTGACTACTGTGAATCTTCAAGTGACAGTGACATCAGAGCTCTGAAGGTGTGCCCTCTTATTGTTAATTCCTCCTGAGCCAACTTTGGGTGCTAGACTCTGGGCAGTGTGATCCCAAGGAAGGCCAAGGAAACCTGTGTTTGGATGACAGACGATTGTAGAGACTCATCTGATGTTTGGCACTGCTTGGCTCTTGAGCTCCTTGGACCATATAAAAACTGTGCACCAGATAATTAATGTCACAATAGTAGTATGTATATAAATGTTCTGCTAACATATAACTATCTGTTACTGTTTAAGCACACATAGAAATTATCTTTGAAAGTTCTTAAGGTTTCTCATAATAAAAGCTTAGCTACAAAGGGCTGTAAGTGAGGGACAAAGACTATGAGGGACAAACAGTTTCTGTAGCCCACTTCCTTTTACTCACCACCCATATTTGGCGTATATAGATATTCAATTTTTCTTCTAAAATGTTTTCCTAAGCATATGTATATGACTATTAAGAAATCAGTGGGGCTGAAGAGATAACTTAGGAGTTAAGAGCACATACTACCCTTCATAGGGTCTCCATTCCCAGCACCCACGATAAGTGACTCGAAAGTGCCCGGGACTCCTGTTGCAGGGGATGCAGCGCCCTCTCTGGCATCCCCAGGCACTGCACTCAAGTGCACATATACATACAGTAAAAAATAAAAGTTAAAACAGAATGGAAGGTGGAAGAGTAAGGGCAAACAGAAATAGCATACCTGCAGACTACAAAATAGCACAGCCTCCGCACTGAACACGTCCCCCAAGCTGCAAACAAAGCGACACCGACCACAGCTCTACCCAGGCCATGTTGCATTTCCATTTTGAAAACCATATTCAAAACAAACTAAGTTACATTTGAATTCTCTTCCAGCCATGGATATTCATGCTTGACTATGTAAATGTCACTGCTGAACTTGATAGGCAACCACAGAGGAAATTGTCAAATTATATATGAATATGGGCGGTTAGTTTTAATATACTGAGAGCCTTTGCATTTATTATGTTATCCATGTGGCAGTATTTTTCATTAAATGTCTAGTTCTGATTACCTCCTTTCACTCAGGAAATGTCTTTACCTCACAGTGCTCCTGCCTCGAGAGAAGGGCGGTTCTCCTGTGCCTTAGCAAGTTTTCCTGACACAGTTGTTAGATTAGCAAGGTTTAAGAGAGAAAATGCTGTGATTTTAGTTCTAATGAAACTCTCAAAACCAGAATTACCCATTTAAGAAATACTAATTGTGCAAAATATTATTAAAAGAAAGCTTCTGCTTTTCTACTAGCGGATAAAAGATTAATTAGACAATGCCCGTTTTACAGATGTAATTAGACAAGCAGTGATCATAAAATAGGAAATGAGCCAGACAATAGCTGGGAAGACAGATAAATACAGTCAGACGGGGGAGGGCACACAGAGAAAGAGATGGGATCAGCAGGCTTGTTTAGATTTGTTGACCAGGAAAAGTCAAGAAGTTGGCTTTTGTACACACCTGAAGGAGGGGAGCCAGGAGAGTGCTTGAGACAGCGGAATGTTTACAGAAGAGGAACCCTAGACCAACAGTCTGAGAGGGAGCTGTCTGCTGGGTCCCAGGAGGGAAGCTTGAGACTCTGGTGTCCAGGCGATTCAACAAAGAGGAGCAGCTAGACCCAGTAGCTGAGGCCAAGATGCAGGAGAGGGTTCCCGGTGGATGAAGTCTGACTTTGGTTTTAAACTTAAAGAATTACCCGGGGCGAGCAGGGTCAATGGGTGCAATTGTCATGGTCACATAGAAGAAAATTTGATACTCAGATACAGGTCAGGGTGACTCACCATAGTTAATAACAATGTCATTTGTGTTTGAAAATAAGCAGAAATGGGGATATTTGAATGTTTTTACCACAGATAAATGGCGTTCAAAGTGGGGTAATAACCCTGATTTGGTTATTGTATGTTACACATATACAGGAAGACGAGGTCGTAGGAATAGTCAAATGACCATGTGGGAAGGGCAGAGGGAACAGCAGACTGAGATGGTTCAAATGGGGTTTGTGAGCCAGAGCCAGGCCCACCCGTAGAGCATCGTAGAGCATCCTGAAGGAGCCCTGAGGGCAGCTGGAGGTGATCTTTGGTTTTATGAGGATGCAAAGAGAGGTACAGGCTTATCAAAGGAAAGGCGAGCTGAGCCAGCAGTCCTTCCTCATGCTCCTGGTATTCCCGCTGCTCATTAACAAAATTTATGGACTAGGGAAGCAGGGAGTATTTTTCAGAAGTAAAGAAATTACATTATTTTACCATGAAGTATGGTTCAGATGTGTTTTTCTGCTTTAAAAGTCCAGTCACACTACTTATATCAGGGAATTACTTCAGCTGAAAATGACCCCATCCATTTTCTTCCCATTCTTTCTAATAATGACTTTGCTGCTACCAAAGTCTTTTTAATAGTTCTGTAACTCAGATAAAGCCAGGCTCTTGGAGGCCAGCATCAGTCCAGAGACATATTAAAAAGAACACCCTACGTCATTGAAAAGCCATTCCAACTTTTACCGAGTGACCCCTAAAACCTGAAAAGCCCTCTCATTCATGAACAGCACACTGGAACTTACTTATTCCTTCATGAATCTCTGCCCTTGGCAGTTCCTAGCCTTCTTCTTTTGAACTACCTCAAAACTCGCTTTTCTTAAATGCCCTGCAACTTTCCCTCTAGACCAGCCCACCAATGACTTCCTGCTCCTCCTCACCGCTCTCCTCCTTCGCCCTGCACCTCAGGTGTCACACAGACTGGCCTGGTTCCCTGGCTAACCTCCTTACGCCTCTCAGTCTGTACCACAAGTCTCACTAGCCCATCCGCCCTAGGCAAGGCAGCCTTCTTCTTGAGTCTCAGGATGTCAGGTGCTTATCATCCAGACAAATGAGGCAAATATTTCTCTGCACTGTCATGGTTATCTGAGAATCTTTCCTCTACCAGAAATTCACTTAAGTCAGGATTCAGCAAAAGGAATTAAGGCAGATGGACATAGTCATTAGATTGTGGTTCTTCTCACACACACACACACACACACACACACACACACACACACACACACACAAATGTGCATGTGCATGCAGACAGACAGACTTGCAGACAGACAGACACACACACACATACACAAATGTGCATGTACATGCAGACGTATGCAGACAGACAGACTTGCAGACAGACACACACACAAAAGCGCGCGCGCGCACACACACACGCGCACACACACACACACACTCCTTTGCCTTAACAGAAGGGTGAATGAGAGTTTTTCTGGTGTTGACTCAGAATACAGTGCCTGCTGTAGAAGGAGTATGAGATTATTCTGAAGCAAACATGAGTGACCATGGCTGAGGCACAAGGATTGATTTCCACTGGGGCAGAGGTTGTTTGAACTCTTATAGACACAGAACAAAACAAAGCCATGAGTCAATATGAGCCAAATTCATCGATGGGGACACCAGGTAGGCTCCTCAGAGCAGAGCAGGGGATGTCTCAGATGCTGCCCTTAGTCTTAGAATTGATAGAAGCAAATGGTCTACTACATGTTTCAAATGTTTTACCTAATAATGGCAAAGACGTTCAGTCAGATATAGAGGTTGGTAGTGTTTACTGAGAGGACTAAAGACATTTTGGTAGCACTCCATCTTGCTACAATAATGACGGCTACACGTTCTGTAGGGCAACTCCCGAGAACTCCAGTGTGCAATGGATGATCATACACTTCCTTCCAATCAGCCATTGTATAAATTCCTGAGTGTGTTTGCTGGAGGAAGTGACTACAGATGAAACGCTGGAATGTATTAGAAACACAATTTGTGCTACCGACCCGGGCTCCAGGGAGTGGTGGGGTTACTGGTCTTATGTAAAAGGACATGTGTGACACCAAAACAGCATTGTTACATGTTGTCTGTCATTGCTCTGTAGTTTGCCTAAACAAAGAATGTCAGTGTTTGTATTTATTTTAGATTTTAAATAAAACATACAAATATACTTTGTAAATTCTGTTACAGACCCAGTTCTGTAACCCCGTCATACAATAACCCAGTCAGTGTTCCATGAAATGGGACCATTAATGCCACTACAAGGAATTTTAACTGATTTTTGCTTACCTTTTGTTTAAATATAAACAAGCATTAGGTTTCACTATTGCATAAACACACAAAAGGGCACAAGGGATTTTTATATTAGTGACACCATACTTAGATTATGCAGTATCTTAACAGGGCTGTGTGTAACTATGAACAATCTCTGTGCTTTCTCTAGTAGCCTTCCCAGGGTTAGATACTGATGAAGTTCAATCCCCACAAAGTTTAAGTCCAAAAACCAATCTCTTGTTCTTTTCAAACAGTTGGGATCTCTAGGTCATGACACTTAACATGAAATGGTTTCATGTTGAAAATAGTTTTTATTTATCAGGATTTGATTAAACTCTGAAAAGAACAAACATCTATGAACGTGCAGAAACCTTGTGTTAGAGATCTCTGAGACATTAGAAGCAGGGCACTTCTAGCTATCCTAATAACAATTCAGTAGTGACCATCACATCAGGGCAGTTAGGAAGGGCAGGTTAGAGACTGCCTGGCTCAGGGACTTGGTGGCAGTCGGTGTTCTCCAGTGGCGTCTGTTTCATGCGTAACGCCTTTCCAATTTTAGAGGCCATCTGATGAACCTTGGCAGTGAGATGCTTTCGGGCTTTGTGTGCTGAGGGATATGCCCAAGCAGGAGCCATTCTCAGAGTAAGAGTTTTCCCTCTCTCCCGAGACAGCTATTTTTCCTTGGGCGCCTTGTACACCTCTGTCCCCCATTCCCCTACATAGTTTATCACAGAGCCAGCACCTAGTGTATGCTTGATAGTTTTCCAAATGAGGAATGATTAAAAGTGAACTCCCACCTGCTAGCATGATCAAAGCCTTCACTATTTTGTGCACGTTAATACCTCTACAGCTAAACTTCAGTCCAACAAATGTCACGCACTGAGCGTTTGGTACAAAGGGGGACATAAGACTCAGTTTTAGAGAATGGGATGATGAGAGAGGGACACTGAAAGCCATGAGAGTGTAAGACTTGGGGATAGGAATTAAGTGCCGGGGCTCCCAGCTTCACCTTTGTACGCTGTGTGTAAGATGAAGGGCAGATGGAATGGGAAGCAACGGGAAGACACAGGGGACAGAGAGCAAGATGTACCTGATGAAAAATGTCCAGACTTTTTGATCCGAAGCAGTGATCCAGCGTTCAAGAGTCTCAGTAGTACCCCCGGAGAAGAAAAAGGCTGTGTAATACAGGCTGTGTGCTGTGGCCTTCCTCCACTCCCATCTTAGCACACATCCAGCCTCAGTTTCTCCCTTTGTGCTGTACACGTTTAAATGCATCCATTAAAGATCCTTCTTTAACAAAAATAACCTTTTGAGTGGGCAGGAAAGGAAGTTTGAGAAAATAAAAGTTTGAGGATCGGCCTTTGAGACATGCCTTCGTGGGGTGCTGCAGCCCAGGGGCAAAGGGGGGTTAGCTGCGGAGCACACTGGAGGCCTGCAGGGCTGCAGAGCTAATGGAGGTGTTTGAAGAGAAGGCGCTTTAACATCAAACATGCTTTTGCCTGTTTGTACTACTGACTCAGCTCTAGCCTTCTGCCCAGGGTAGGAGGAAATGCCTCATTTTTCCTCCAACCTCACAAGACTGTCTCCTCCCCAGACCTACTGGGAGAGTTTCTGTGTACTCTTTGGGACCCAGCTCAGCTCTCTTTAAGATAAAGGGGCTTCTAGGAAGGAAGCAGAAAAGAAAACCATCTCTTCTGTGTTTTCTGTGAAGACATAAGCTTTTAAGTGCAAGCCATTCATGTGTGTATGTGTGTGTGTGTGTGTGTGTGTGTGTATTTGTGTGTGTCTATTTGTGTGTGTCTATTTGTGTGCATGTGTGTATGTATTTGAGTTTATGTGTAAGTATGTGTAAGAGTGTATGTGTGTCTTTGTGTATATTTGTGTTTGTGTATTTGTGTGTATATGTGTGAGTATTTGAGTGTAAAAGTGTGTGTGTAAGAGTGTTTATGTGTGCATTTGTGAGTTTGTGTATATTTATATGTGTGTATTTCTGTGTGCAGGTGTGTGCGTTATTGTTGTTTACTTTGATTTCATACTAGACAGGTTAGTAGTTTGACTCCCATGCACATCTTTGTGCTTTCAAATTCATATTCCCAAATGGTTGACAGTCATTGGTGGGATAAGGAAGAATCAACCCCCCCTTTTTTAAAAGATTTTTTTTATTTTTGTTTGTGTGTATATATATGCAATGTGATACATGTGACTGCCTACAGAGACCAGAAAAGGTCATCAGATCCACTGGGGCTGCAGTTAAAGGCAGCTGTGAGCCACCTGAGGCCCAGGCTGTTCAGCCAGGGCAGTCTGTGCTTGTGATTCTACTCCACCTCTTTAGCTCTGGATCGACTCTTCTAAGTGAAAAGCCCAACCAACTCTTTTTGAAGAAGCCCCATTTTGTGGGAGACCAGGGGCTAAACTCCAATTCAGGGAAGAAAATCACAAAGTCCGCCTGAGCAATCATCCGATAACAACCCAGCCTTAGCAACACCCAGGCTACAATAGCAGGATCAAGGTACATGGAGATATCCCAAGACATCCTGCAGAGAATAGATAACCTGACCATCCTGTTTGCCAGGTGATTCTGCCCTTGTGTTCAGATCCTGCAGTTTACATAGAAATGAGTTTTTTAAATATTAATTTGCTGACCTAAATTCCCCAAGTTTACTGTAAGCACAGTAAATACCCTGCACCCTTAGACTGGAGACTCTCACTCTGATCCGCTGCTATGGGGGCACTGAGAGACCTTGACCCTTGTATGTTTACATGGGAATCGGCTCCTTGGTGGTCCTTGGGTACCTGCAGCTTGGGCATAACACTAAGTGCTGTCCCTCAGGTGCTCACTTCCGTCTCCCAGGTTTACAGATGGGCCTGCAACAGGTTCCTTAATAGTAATAGTAATAATTTTAAGACCCTGTCTCTGGGACTGGAGAGATGGCTCAGCACTTCAGAGCTAGGGCTGCTCTTTCAGAGATCCAAGTTCCATTTCTAGCACCATGGTGGCTAACCGCTCTCTGTAACTCCAGTCCCAGGAGATTCGACATTGTCTTCTGCCTCAAAGGTCACTCAGTGCATTAGTGTAGTGCAGACATGTGTGCAGACCAAACACCCATACACACCAAGTAATAACAAATTAAACATCTCCAGACAAAGCAAACAAACAAACAAAACCCCACCCTGATTTTAATCCATTAGAAGGAGATACATGCTTTTCTAATTTTGGGATTATTAGAAGTCAGAATTTTCACAAGCATTGCAGATAGAAGAGGAGGGAATTCAGAAGCTTTCCAGGAAGGGTCCTCCAGCTAAGAAGGGCTCCTCCAGGTGGTTTTCCAGGACAGTGAAATCTGTACCAGCTTTGACACCTTCAAGGGCTGCTACCAAACAATCCCTAACTCCCTATGCTGTTCCCTTGAATGAGATGCTGAAAATCCCACCACAGATCTGTTTTGACTGGAAGCCTGAAACTATTTACAGGGACGTTCCTGACTTGCATTTTAATAAGCCACCTGACAAGATCAACAGGCGGAGAGGGAGCAGGTGTGAGAAAGACAGTCCCGCCTCTGCTCCTCAAGTGGCCACACCTTACTGCGATCAGGACTCTGGCTTGTAGTAGAGGCCGGTCCCCAACACAGGCTCTGATAGAAGGGGGCTGAGGTCAAACATTAACTCTCCTGGGCCTTTGACAAAAGGAAATCTAGATTTCAGTAGTGAATGTCGTGCCGCCGTAACCCAATGCTGGGCCCACCCCACCCTGAGGCCGGAAGAAGAGAGCCTTTCCTACGGGTCACATCTCTACAGAAATGCAGGGCATCTTTATTAAATGGCTGTCTGTCTCCAGAGACACATCTTCATTTCAGGCACCAGCCTTCAGAAATCTGGCAGAGTTATTTTATTTTAAAGTATTTGGTTTTTTTTTTTAAATTATGTTTTGTTGTTGTTGTTGGCTTGTCTAATTCCAGGACGGATTTTGCTTAGTGTGTTGTGTAAGTAGTGTTGTGTAAGTATCGTCGCTACTTACGATAAGTCAAGCTTATAGTCCTAGATATTTGTTTTCTCGTTAGTTGTTAGTCACATTGCATTGTCCCAACAGTGCACTGGCCAGCCAGGCAGGCTGCTAATGACACCGTAAGACCTATCTGCTGTGTAGATTGGTCAGGATTCTGTGTCGATGAAATGAAAGGAAGAAAGCCTGTGCTTGCAGTGATGTTACTATGAAAGTGATGTCACCAGGAGCTGTTCCATTTCGTTGGAGAAAAATATTAATCGCTTGTCTATTACTTTCCGTTGTGATCCTGTGAGAGCTGAGGAAAATGAATGTTTCCCTTACCGTGCTGCACAGCCTCTGATCAGACTGGACTGTGGTGGGCCAGATGGGAGAGGGCTGTGGGCAAGGGAAGCAGGGTGACCCTTTCTGGGGGACACCTGTGTTGCGTAGTGTGCAGAGAGCTGTCTGAGCTTCCAGAAGTCTCTGCTGTGTTCTGTAATGATGTGTGATCTTCATTGCCCTGTTACATGAGGTTTGGGGCCCTGAGTAAAACACGGTCTACCAGACTGTGTGATATTTGTTATATTTAATAATTGAAGGCTCAACTAAGCGTGTGTTTGTTCAATTAAACTATAGCAATTATGTCATTGTGCTGTGACTTATGACTGTTAATGCCTCAAACCAAAGTTGGGATTCCTGGTTTTTAATTTTTATGTTTTTACCTTTATTTTTGATCTCAGCATGATTATACAGGGAACATAATTATGTCTGTTCTTTTTTAATTAGCACTGTTTTGCAATTCATGAGTAAACAATCCTTAATTAAATGTATTACTAACTTCCTTTTTTCATCTGAATACCAAATCAGAGGATGAGAGTCTCTTGTTTGTTTTTTATTTTGAGATAGCATTTACTGAGTAGCCCAAACTGACCTCAAACTCACTATGTAACTTAGACTGGCCTCAACATCAAGATCTCCACCTCAGTCTTACGTGTTGGGATAACACACATGAGCCATCATAACAGGCTGTGAAATACTTTTGCTTTGTACTTGTCAATTCAAATCTATCTGTGAACTTGATCATTTTAGACTTAGGATTCCTGAAGGGCTCATGACTGTAATTGTACACAAGTCTCTCAAATTTCTTTAGAAGGAAGTTGAAATGGGGCACAGGAGATGGCTCAGTTGGTAAAGTGCTTGTCACTCAGACATGAGACCTGAGTTCAAATCCCCAGCAGGATGTAAAACGCCAGGTGAGAAGGTGTGCCCCTGAAACCCCACTTGTGGAGAGGCAGAGATAGTGTTATCCCTGGGACTTGCTGGTCAGGCAGTCTGAGTCATCAAGTCCAGTTTCTGCAAGAGACTCTGTCTAAAAAAGTGATACAGGAAGACTCCAGACATTGACCTCTGACTACCACATGAATCAAGAACACACATGCATGCCACACTCATGCACAAGCATACAATAGAAATAAAGAAAAATTATTAGAATCAATATCTACCTTGAATTACTAAGTGGAAAAAACTACAAATGGCTTGGTCACAAACATTGGGTCTTTTTATATACATATATGCAAATCACATTAGCTTCATAAGGATGAGAGAAGCATTTGACAAGCACAAACAGATGTAAGTATAGCTAGATTTCAGAAATATTGTGTTAAGAGGAAGAGTGGAAGGATGACCAAGAGAGTCAACTAACCTGGACCCTTGCTGCTCTCAGAGACTGAACCACCCACCAAAGAGCAAGCATGGGCTAGACCTAAGCCTTCCCACACATAGCAGATGTGCAGCTTGGCCTTCATGTGGGTCAACAACCGGAGAGGGGCCTATCCCAAAAGCTGTTGCCTGTACGTGGGATACGTTCTTCTAGCTGACCTGCCTTGTCTTGCCTCAGTGGGAGAAGATGAGCCTAACCCCACAGAGACTTGATATACCAGGGTGAGGGAATACTCAGGGGGTCCCCACCCACTCAGAGGAGAAGAGGAGGAAGGTATGAGGAGAAGGATTGTGGGAGGGGGTGACCTGGAAGGGGGCAGTGAGAAGGAGGTAAAATTAATAATAATAATAATAATAATAATAATAATAATAATAATAATAATAATAAAGAGGTAGGGTAGAGAAACTACAACCACAATAAAAAATTGTATTATAAATATTAGCACAGGACATTTTTAAGGAGTATACTCATTGCACTCAGTCATAGGCCTTAAGAAAATGTTACAGCTTCTTAGCTTTTAAAATAAAACTTAGTGATAGGCAGCTGTCTTTCTTAGAGGTGACTCCATACCATTTTCGAGGCAATTTGCTGATGAAGTTTTCTAATTCCATAATTTCTGTGATTTTTCCCCCCACAAGTTGGACCAAAGATGAGTCAAAATCACACTTGTTTTTGAACTCAATGTACCCAAGTCGTTTCCTGTTGACAGGAATCTGGTGAAAATGTCATCCTTGTCATCGCCAAATCTCTGTCCTAGAGAAGGACTTTGGCTGCCAGCTTTCCTGATTTTTGTCCCATGATGGATTTGACTTTGAGATCCGTTTTCTCTTCTCAAGTCTAGGTTCCCTCTACAGCCCCCTGTACTATCCACCATTGGGCCTGACCAAACCCACTTAGAACTAGTTGATAGTTTGGTTCTGTGCTCGTAACTTTATAGACATTAAAGTGTAGATGTGCAGTAAACTGCAGACTGCTCAGATTTAATGGAAGAGCCCCCAAAAGAAAGCATTCCATTTCCAGTTGGTCTTATTTGTTGGCACAACTCTATGGTCATAAACAGTACTATAATTTTCAAAAGGGGAAAAAATTAAGGTATGAACGTCCAGATGAAATATGCTGCTGCAAGCACTCTGCACAAATAGTTTCCTAGGGATAAAGGAGGATGTCCTCCGTCCTCCTAGGCTGGTGGGTGGTGTTCCCCAGTGTGCCTGGGATCCAGCAGCTTTCAGAGTTGGAAGTGCCTGCATCTTCAGCGTCTGCTCAGTGTATAATCTCTGTGGTCACACAGGGTCTCTCTGAATTGGAGCACTCAGCCAGCCCTCCAGGAGGCAAGGCAGAGCACCTACTGACAGGGACCCCAGATGTTCATGCACACATCTTCCAGACTGTTCCAGATGAGCCGCGTGTAGAAGCTGCACAGGAAAGAGTCTAATGTATGGCTTTTGCTTTGCTGACACTTTTCTGCCACTGTGGTAAAAATTCCTTCTTTTTGTTTGCCATTCAGATGAGTATAGGATCAAACCTGTGGAAGAGGTCAAATACATGAAAAACGGGGCAGAAGAGGAGCAGAAAATAGCAGCCAGGAACCAAGAAAACCTGGTAAGAACTGAAGCTCTCCTTTAACAGTGACTTGTGGTGACTACTGTAAAAAGAAAAAAGAAAAACAAAACAAAAAAACAAGCCTACATCACACATTGATTTGAGGCTCACACCCTGGTTCAAGATTTCTTGAAAACGCTGTAGCTATTCTTAGCCTGCCTGGAAGCTGCGCCTTTACCCTGTATCCTGTTTGTCTGAGAACAGGTCCCTTTTTAATCCTGATAAGAAATGCTCCAGGGAAAATGCAGCAAAATTATTAATGTTTCTAAACGTGAAGTTGAAACCCCTGGTGTAGGACTGAGATGTGCTGGAGGTGGACCCACCCCCTCACCTCCTAACATGGATTCAAGTCAGGATGCGTAGTAAGGTCTCATTATTTGAAATCTGTAATGAGGAAGTTGCCTTTCAAAGGAGAACCACATAATTCTAAAATAGGTCTGCATCCAAAGAGGGCTATTCTTCACGTTCCTGGTGTCAAAGGCACCGCACATTTGAGTTAATGTGAGACGTTTAATGATAGGGGGTTAGGGAGCTCCTTGCTCTATTCTTCCCAGCAACCCACCTCGATCAAATATTTAGGCAATTATCATATTAATTGATTTCTCAGAGGTTAAAATGTTTTGGAGTGTACATTTATTCAGTTGCACTGGTATAGAATGGGTTTTGTTCGTATTTTGCATATATTTTATGTTCAGATTATTTACTTACGTGATTGAGTGCATGTACTTTTTAGGATTCTGTGTATCAATAAGTATTTTTGCTCCACTGACATTTTTTCTGATACTTGTTCCATTCCTTGGTGACCTGTAGCACAGGGGTTGATACAACATTAGCCCCTCTTCTCGTCCTTGCTAACACACTCCTGGTCACCTCTGTGATCAGTTAGCACTAGTATCCTGTGCAAGCCAAACACTCTTGAAGAGCGAGGCTTCGGGTCACTCTGGCTGATTTGTGTGACACGTACGGCAACCCCACACCTTCATTTGGCCAAATGACTCAGATTTGTATTGTTAATGGCGGTTTTTCCAGTGTGCAAGCATTCATGTGGGTACGGGAGGAGATAGATGTCTTTGATTCTGGAGTGAGCAGGCTGCTTTCCGAAGTTAGAAGTGGTTCTCAGTGATCTGTTAGTAGTTTGTGTTAGCTTATAGGTCAGTGTCTGGTCTCAGCGGGGTACATTGCCCAGCAGTCACTCCATAAACGCTTGTGCTCTCCAGTTACTCGAGCCTTTCCGTCAGTTTCCAATGGCTGATGAGTCTCATCCATGGCTATCACAGATGTACCCTGAATCCACAGACAGACATCCTGGTTTTGGTCATTGCTTTACACCTGCATAGTCATTCCGCTTCGGTTCTCACGCTGTCTCCTTAAGCCAGGTGGAGTGAAGTAGTAGATTGACTTGCTTTTCTTTTTTAACCATCAAAAAGCTACTCAGACGCAAAGGTCAGCCTGAACTCCAGGTTCCCCATTTCTAGCTTTAAAAGTTTGGCCTTAAGCTTCTGGAGTTCAGGTTCTTTATCTGGAATGTATCTGGAAATCGTTAGAGAATTAGAAGAAAATACAGGGGAAGCTATGTCGGGTCTTTGCAAAGGGAGGCTTTCTTCGTGGTGACTTGGATCCCAAGAGCTGTAGGGGGAGAGCTTTCTTTCCTGACATCAGAGTCAAATGCTTTTGTAAAACAGAGTGGCCGCAAGATGGAGGTAGTCAAGTAAGAGCCTCGGAGAAAACACTTGTGATCAGTACACAGTGAAAGGACTCATATCTGAGAGACGTAAAGAGCACCTCTAAGTAAGCAAGGAAAGAGTAATCTCTTAAAAAGGAAACGAATAGACCACTTGGTTCACAGTGGAGCATAGAGTGTCCTAGGCATACAGAAAGCTGTTCTCCATCCCCTAGACGGTGCACACTCTCTCAGAGACACGTTTTCTGTGTGTGCCGGAAAGATACTGCTTCCCTGGGTCTCTGGTGGGCTGCTCTCTAAAAACACTTGAGCTTTTGTTCATTTGATTTTTCTGTTTCCCAGAGCCAGAGGTGTGCTGGTTCTCAAACCGGTTTGTGCCAGTTGAATGTCACTGTAATTATGTAATTTAGTTAAATAATATGCAAGCCAGTGAAACGCCGGCATGGAGAGAGCTGTAACAGTGAAATGTAAATGGAATGCTCTGGAAAGCCTTGATGAAGGTGGGTTATTAAAAGCTTGCTGTTTAATTGAATTCTACATTCAGATTCTTTTACGAGGCCTTTCTCACTTCTCTTAAGAAATCAAACAGTAATCTCAGCTGTGCATTGAGGGCATGGTCAGTGAAGGAGGTACGGAGGGGTCCCCTCTCACTGTCCCTCCCGGAAAGGAAAAGCCACATTCTTGTGACAAAAGATCAGAAAAGAAACATGCATCTTGATATCTTAAAGTAAAATAGTATGTTTAGTTTACATATATATTTTATATGTCTCTACTTTCACTCAGTGACTCTAACTACCAGTTTGGGTGGTGTCATCTAATACTAATTATTGTAATTAGGGACATGTGAATTAAAACATGATTCCATTTTTCATCCATTGGATTGGCAAAAACTTGAAATTTGATAATATCAGACTTGACCTGGTTGTAGGAAAATATATGTTGCTGTACCAGCAGTGAACACCTCTCTCAGAGGACAGTGTAGTGGTTGGTGTCTCTGGCAGTTTAACCATGCATAACCGTGACCCAGCACTTCCACAGCTTGTATACAGTGGGCAGCTGACTGCATGCAGGAGGAAGCTCACACAAGGCATTCGTTAATAGTGCTGTTTATCTCGGTAGAAAGTTGAACAAAGACCTTTCTGCCTGTCAGTAGAACAGTAGTTATATCACACTAGGTAGCAGTTAAAACAGAAGGAGCTGGAACTGTTTTTGGAAAAAACCAAATACGGACAGTTTCCGTATTCATATATGTACTGTGATGCTATGTAGGATTCTTTCAAATGAACCTGAAACAGCAGTGCTCTGTGTTTTCCCACAAATATCCATGTGTGTGCGAAGATTCATAGATATAGATGTACTCCAAACTAGTGGCACACCAAGTTCAGCTAACTGATTTGCAAAGTGGGCTTGATCCTGGAACTCACTTTAGTAAGAATTTGTGCAAATTATGTAAGGTAGTAGTAGCATAGTTCCTGGGGAAGACTATGCCGTTGTTGGAATTTTACTTTTGTTAATGGAATTTCATTATTTAGGAGCATATGAGAAAGAACTGATAATGTGTTCAAGGGAGACTTTTATTATTATGTTTAATATTTAAAACTTTGGTTGACAAGTCATTTATTCAAAGGAGCTCTACTAGCAGTTTCCTGGTTTTGACTACTTCACAGTCATAAGCAGGGTGGTGACATTTTCTTCTTGTCCCAGGTAGATAGATTCCGGGGGAGAGGGGGGAAATAGAAGTCAGCCGGGAGGAAACTTGAGAACTGTTCAGTTTCATTCCGTGGGAGTTCACGGCTTTGCATGTAAATAATTTAAACATATATTACTCTAGACTTGGCAGAGTCCAACTCTTTGCCCCTGCTAGTGTCAGAAGTCCTCCTCGCTGTTTAATAAAACACTGTTTTGTTTTCCTTAGCCAACACCACTCAGAGGCCCCCTCCCACAAGAGCCATGCCAGTCTGTTTCCTATACTTGTTTCCAGCACGGGCTTCCGAGATTGACAAGTGTCGCATTGATCTTTATTCACCCTTTCAAGATAGCTTTGTATAATTGAGACGATTCTTTTCTCTCAAGTGAAACACAACACAAACTTTTGGTTTCTGTCTTGTCCTTATAGTTACAGGATGACTTAAAACTTAGGTGAGTTGTTGGGAATGCGAGTGTCTGAACTTGGAGGGACTTGCTCCCTGGCTTAGGGACCTTCAGACACTGAAAAGTTCCCACAACAAAGTAAAAGAAGACATGCTTGGCGTCTTATTTACACAAGGACAATTAGTTACCTGTCTTGATGTGACTCAAGAAGAAGCAGCTTGAGGGGGAGCTCAAGTTGGCCCCAGTTCCTGGGGATAATGCCCATCCTGAAGAGGAGGCCCTGGGCAGTTCCAGGATGACACGTACCCCGATAACTGATGCAGCAGGAAGCAGAGGTCAGACAGGAAGTGGGGCAGGCTGTCAAGCATTAGGGCCTGCCCTCCAGCGACCTGCCTCCTCCAGTAGTACTCCATCTAAATGTTCCACAGCCTCTCAGAGCAGCACCACCAGTTAGGGATTCACGTGTCTAAACACATGAGCCCATGGAGGACATTCCACATTTAAACCACAAGAGCAGACTAAATACTTCCCTATAATGTAGTTACTGCGTCAGTGTTAGACTTGGCCCGAGTACATACAGACTGTAAGTTCTCCAGAGGTGAGGAATCCTCTTCCTCCCACATGACAGAGGTTGACATCAGCCTGAAGTTCTTCTGGGTAATTGTCAGCCAGAGGAGGGCAGCGTGGGTGAGGAGAGGGCTTTGGTGGCATCCTTCTCTCCCACTGTTTGCCTTTCGTAGAAGGGATAGCAGGAAGAACACTGTATCTCCTTATCGATCTTGGACGACTTCCTTTCCCCAGCTGCTGGCACTTTTGTGTCACTTGAGCCGAGTCCATTCAAGGTCCCACAGATTATTCTGGCACTATGGTGATTTGTTTTCAAGTAGAACAAAAGTTGTTTAATCTCTGACGAGGAGGGAGTTGTTGACTCAGCCTTCTGAGTGTCCTGTGATTAGCAGAAGCCTGGCTCCTGATTTGGGAACAGTATGTTATGGGATGAGAACTGGACTCACAGGTGTTCTGTACCGCACAGCCCAGCACAAGTTCCAGCCATCACTGCCACGCCTAGTTAGACAGTCACCTGGATCCATTGCTCTTACTGGTATTGATGGCAGAAACAAAAGTAGGTTCTAAATAATCATTTTATCTACTACCCTTAGAAGAAAAGCCTGTTATCTTGGTGTACTTGCAGGAAACAAAGGGTCAGTTATACACATACTATACAGACTATACACAGAAACCAACGATTCAAATGTGGCTAGGGAGTATGGGTGCTAGGAACTGAGCCCAGAGCTCTAAGGATTGACGAGGCCAAGTGGTAGCTCTCAGGAAACCCGAAGGGAGACCGATGTGCACGGTGCAACTAGAATAAGGGGCTCTCTTGTGAGGCCTCAGAAAGATGGGGCGGGGGGATAGCATAGGATGGTGAACCCTCACTTGGGATCTTAGGAGAGTCATAGTGGGCCAACATTGAAGCAGGGCCTTGAACGAGGCCAGCCTTTCATCAGCTGGAGACTGGAAAGATTTTGAGCAGAAGGAAAAGTTGAGCCAGCCTTGGAGAGGGGACAGGAATCATCAGTGACTTGGGAGGCCGGTGGAGTGCGTTAGGAAGGCTCTGTGACTAGTTGACATCATCTGGTTTTACGTTTTAGCGATCATCTTTTTTCCCCCTTGGGTGGCACATTAGTTCCCGGTTTACTGGTGGTCATCACCTTATGTACTGTAATATAGCATTTGCATCTACAGACTGAATAGGGCAGACCCGACTGGTCTGAGTTAAAGATGGAGGTTGGGGGATGACTTCTGTTCCAGCACTGTTACCAGGGGGATGGCTTTTGAAGATGCTTTCCTTGAATGATCTTAGATGAGTCTGTTCTTGGTCTCCAGCTGCCCAGCAGACAACCTCTGGAATAGCCCCTGATGTGATGGAGTAGACACAGCAATGCTTAGATTTAGATTGCTGCTCTCTTTTTCCAGCTGTGACTCTGATGTAAACTCTGAAGTAAAACTAGACAGAAGCTATCTCGAAGGAGAAAGTCTGTTCAGGTTTAGGACATTGTTTGATCTCACTAATACATGGATGTTTTGTTTGCAAGTGGTTCCGTTACAACAGTGAAGTCTGGGGCATGAGTGACAGCTGAGATGGCCAATGTCATCAGAGTGCTTAGAGTCATAGCATAGTGGTGTGCTGTTTCCACAGGCAGTTCAGATTTCTCTCTTATAACCCGTGTCAAGCTAAAAATAAAACCAGAATGTATAAATTTCATTCCTCTGTTGACAAACTCATGAGGTGGCTTCACCCCACTTTAATAATTTATGCCGTGGAAGTGAGAGTATCCAAAGAAACCATCATGTTTCCAAAGGCTGGGCTCTGACGAGCATCTCTCCTTCATTTGTGAGAAGATAATATCTAGACTTGGTGGAGATGAAGGATTCGTCAGCGTCACGGCCTTTATCTTCAAAGGGTTCTTGCTAATTCTGAAACTGTGAAGAAAATGGAGGGAGGGAGGGTGGAAGAATAAATGAACAAGGTATAAAATATTCATCTCCATTAAAAGCAGGAGGGTGTATTGCTTAGCCTGTCAATATCATAATAGACATATACAAATGCTTCTCCAACTGCCTGCTTCCCATGCATGATGGGGCTAATTGAATTTCTTTACTCAGTGTTTGTTCTGTATGATAGTTGATGCCAGATTTCTTCCTTCTTTGTAAAATACAACAATTGAGAGTGACAACAAACTCTTTGCAAACTCAATGAGCTGTCTTGGTTTTCTGGTTTGCATCTGAATGGGTGGTACCTTACAGATTTTCATGTGTGGACAGACTTCCCATAACCTGGCAATTTAGGGGTTTGGTTCAGCTCAGATAAACACTTTGATAGATTCTGATGTTTAAGGAAACTCGGACCAGAAGTGAGATTGGACTCTGGAGACAGGAACTAGTGTATGAAGAGAGGATTGGTCCAGAAACAAAGCAGAAGGCTCACTAATAGAACAGAGACATCAAGACTGGCCTGACTCTGGGTCTCCTAGATGATGCCCAGGGTCTCCATACTCTGGAGTCTATGGCATGCTGAGCATACAAGGGACAACAGCAGACAGCAGTCAGGAAGGGGGAAGTCTGCTCTTGTTAGTACGCTACAGTGGTTCCTTAACCCCCACAACAGTCCCTGTCGGGCGCAGGGAGAGGGTAAGCCAACATGTACCTAGTGCCGTGTGTTCATGCCTGTTGTTTAACTGTGCTTCCAAGAGTGACTCCTCCTTGTTCATAAATACACTGCTTGCTTGAGTTACTTTAAAACACACTTGGCAGAAGATAGAAGTGAGTGAAAATAAGGAGAAATCATTGACAAGTCCCGTGAGACCCAGTTGTATTTTTATGCCTTATATGCACAGAAATGTAACATTCCCAAACAAAAATAGAACATACAAGGCTAAATATAGTCCAGCCATATGTCCAGCAGCGATGCGCTTAGACCCTTTCCTGAGTTGATTGAACACCATACAGAAACCACATGACTCCTGGTCGGAGTTCTATTCGTAAGCACCTGAAACTAGAAGAAACCAAGATGTCTTTGGCAGACAAGTGGACAAACTGAAACCCATCCATACGCTGGAAAATTACTCAGTGATGAGAAGGAGTAAGCTACCAAGCAGTGGGGAATTTTAATGTCTCTCCAGTGCATATTGCTAACTAGAAGATGCTGGGCTTTTACTTGAAATCATGGTGCTGAATTCCCTCTTGCTGGCTGGATAGAACTTGATATGGAATATAAAAATAAATCTAGCAATTAATATTCTAAAACCCACCATGGGCAAACTTATATTTGGGCTCTTGCTTTTAGAAAATGAGAATTATTTGATGTTCTGTGGTAAAGTCAACTCCCAGGGTATTCAGTCATTTTGCAAGCCCTACCCTGTTTCTGAGATAAATAAAGATACATTTTGCAAGTCCCTCCCACACCTATTGATAAGTAGCCTACACAGTAGGTAAAAAGTACATTTTTGGAGTCCCTTGAATCTTTCCAAAGCTAAGTTTGGTGACTACAGCCTAGCCACTACTTGAAGAACATAGGATACTTTATGTACACAGCCTATTCCCAAGGTAAAATTTTAGTTGCTTCAGAGAGGTATGGTTGATTCTGCTAGGCTTTGCCATCAATATTGATCTGATGAGCTGTTATTATATCTAATAACAGGCCTCTAGACTGTGTAGTTCCTTTCCTTCTTCTCTGAAGCTTCTGCAGATTGCTTGACACCAGATCCTGCTGAGATCTTAAGGGTATCTGCTTGGGGCATGGGCTGTGCTTGGTTAGATGACCAAGGTGGCTTGTACGCAGGACTGCAGTTCATAGAGGCTGTGACCTCACCTGGAGGACAAGTGTCCACATGGGTCTTTTCTACATGCTGTAGGAGTCTTGTAGCTGGTTAGGCTGATGGTAGACACACATTTCACCAGGTAATTGGCTTTGTACAGTCAGGGGCACTTCCTGTAATTGTCACAGAGCCTACCAGATGTAAAGAAGAGGAAAATAGACCCCACTTCTTAATGGCAGAGTGACAAACATGGCAAAGGGACAGAGGGAATGGAGGGAATGCCCCAGCCACCATTGGGAGCTACAGTCTGCTATAATCACCAACTTGCTCAGATTTCTGGGAAGGTAGGAAGTGCCCCAGGGGAAAAGCATTGTGGGAAACCCCACAGGCTTCAGAAATCTGGATCAAGCCCTTCGATCTAATTCTTATTCCAAAAGAAAAGTTGATCAAGCAAAATAGGACCTCATGCCTCTGTCCTGAAGGAAACACCCTTGTAAGCACTTGGTACCCACAAGCACACTCTCTACCACAGAGAACAGAGAGATGTGTTGTCCATCAGGTCTCAGAATGAATCTGAGAAAAGCACCAGCCTTGCTTCTGACTCAGCAACCTGATACAACAGCAAACTCCACAAACCTTGCCCTCCTTCCTCTACAACAGGAATGACAGTCACAGGTCTGGTTCATAAGTTACATGTTCTTTGTAATATCTAGTAGAAAACAGGACACAGTAGGTTCTTAATAAAAGGAAGCTGCTATTCCTCTCATCTCTGTTTCCTGGTTTCCATCTCGAGCAGTGGTTCTCACCCTTCCTAATGCTACAGCCCTTTAATACAGTTCCTCATGCTGTGGGGACCCTCAACCATAAAATTATTGCATTGCTACTTCGTAACTATAATTTTGCTACTGTTAAAAATTGTAATGCAGTTACAATTATCTGTGTTCCACTGGTCTGAGGTAACTCCTGTGAAGGGGTTGTTCAACCCCTGGAGGGTTGTGACCCACAGGTTGAGAACCACTGATCTGTAGCCTGTGCCTTCAAAACTTTCTAGTGGATTCCAGGCTCTTCAGTGTTTGTGAATCGCAGTTTTACTGTTTTGTGAACCATGCATGACCCATGAAATCTTTCAAATTCCAATTTTAGTCTTTGAACATAAGTATAGTATGATAATTTAATAACTGTTTACTCTTCTAAGAGTCAGTGTTGAATCTTTGTGTTTAAAGTGGAAGATTTGGCATCTTAACTCCCAGTCCTCAGGTTTAGATTAGCCCATATTGCATATGAAATTTGAGAAAGAACAAATTCAGAGTTTATAGTGAATGTTACTGCCTGTTTTAATAGAGTTTCTCATCACATATTAATGAGGAGAAGCTGTGTCTATCTTTAGGCAGTGGTCTTGTCTCAAGTGCCTGCTAATTAGCTAATTGTTTGGCATATCTTGGTTACCCTGGTGGCTTTGATAATTAGAGTCAGCTTTGGACTCCCCGTCTTCCATGTCTGTCTTATTTCCACTTTTGAAGGCATCTTCATCCACAGACCTTGCTGGTAGCACCTCACTCCCGAGCAGCACAGAGAATATGTATGAAGAGAACAGGTTCACCGAGTGAGTCTTCTCACTTTCGCTGCTTTCAAAGGATGCTTAAGTTAAAAATATCCTTTTACTTGTTCAAAAGTAAAATTGCTATTTTTAAAATGGGGAGGAATCTTTACAGGGCTAACACTCTTGGTAACTTCCCAATCCTTGACAAGAAACAGAAAGACTCAAGATTCAACACAAAGGGACCAGTGGTTGACCCTTTTATTTGAATTCGTTGATTTATTTTTACACGATATTCAAGGAGTGCCATGAAATGGAGAGGTCCCACAGTGTGCTACTGAAGTAATCTAGCGAGTTACAGACGGAGATGTCAGAGGCTGGAGAGATGGCTCAGTGCTTAGGAGCACTTGTTTGGTTTCTAGCACCCACATACTTCATCACAGCCATCCATAACTTCTGTTCCAGGAAATCCAGTGCCCTCTTCTGACCTCTGCTGGTACCAGACATGTCTGTGGTACATACATATATGTAGGCAAAACACTCATATACACAAAAGGAAAATAAGTGAATCTAAAACACACAGTGAGTGGAACCTAGAACCCAGAAAAAAAGAATCTTGACTCCATCCATCTATCCATCTACTCGCTCATGTAGTAAGTATTGGTTAGTCACTGAGTACTTTCTCAGTTCCTGACTTGGTTTTGGGTGTACTCTGGAATACCCACAGTCCTCTGCCTGATGCTGAGAGGCAAACCCATGAGGAGCCTGTTTCCATGGAAATTCCAAATGGGTCTAAAAGGTAGACATGTGACACTGTGCACATGACTAACAGTACATCAGGTAAGCCTTCATGGGAGAGACTCTCCCCTTGGTTTCAATTTAGCTAGATCTTTAAAATCCTGTAGAAACAGCTGTAGACCACACGTGCTCCTTTGGCTGTGTAGGAGGCAGCGCTACAATGTTGCCTCATTGTTGGAAGTAACCTCTGTGCTGGGATGCTCTGTTCATCCTACAAGTAATCATGTATGAGAACTGTGCCTAGAGGAGAAATTAAAGGGATTACAAAATTGCCAGAAACACGGCCTCTTTGTGATGCCCATATTCCAGAAGGAAAAGACTGGTAAAGAAGTGTAAAAGATGGTACTTACTAATGTTAAAGATCTAACCACAGACAAAATGAGCAGCGGTCATGGGGACAGCCAGTTAGTTACCCATGAGGAGCTGTGGGAAAGCAGGATCTTGAAGGCTGGAGAGCAGTGAGAGAAAGGAGGCTGAGGGAGAGCAGGAAGAGAGGCCAGGGGCTTAGAGAATCATGGTAGCCAATCAGAATTCTCCTGGGCCTGTCATAATGGAGGGCAAGACTTAAGATCCGAAGGGCTTTGAACATGCCCTAACAAAACTGGACACATGGTCACATGACAGTGAGCCACCTGGCTGTGAATTCAGATACCCAGGGTCAGACCTCTGTCCTCTTAACTAGAGTGTTCCTCTCTGAGCCTAATCTTCCTGAGGACAAAGTCATAAGGTCTTGCTAACAAGGCTG
Organism: Uromys caudimaculatus; assembly: GCA_028551405.1. Classification (NCBI taxonomy): domain Eukaryota; kingdom Metazoa; phylum Chordata; class Mammalia; order Rodentia; family Muridae; genus Uromys; species Uromys caudimaculatus. The sequence goes on from CM052711.1 coordinate 39,157,171, forward strand.
TTGTGAAGGCCACATGAGACATAGCAAGGAAAGCTGTAGCCCATGGCCTGGTGTAGCAGGCCGGAGTGACTGTTAGCTTTACTGTGTGGACACTTTGTACCCATGGCCTTTTGGAAGCCTTTGAAAGTCATTTTGCTTTCCTTAACTCTAGACTACAGAACCACTATGCATTATCTTGTAACTTTCGTGAAGTGCTACAAACTGCTGGTGTATTTCTCATTGATAAGACTTAACCTGGAAAAGGCAACTTAAAGAAGGAAGGTTTGAATTGGGTCTGTCCTAACAGGGAAAGTGTGGCAGAAACATGAGACACTTGTTTCTGTCCCATGTGAAGTCAGGAAGTGGGGAGAGATGGAAGCCGATGCTCAGCTCACCCTCCCCTTTTTCACTTGGGGACCCCAGCCTATGAGGCGGTGCTGCACATATTTGGGGTGGGCCTGCCTTCCTCACTTAAATTTTTCCGAAAGCATCCTGATAGACTCAACCACAAGTGTGTCTCCTTGATGATTCTAAATCCAGTCAAGTTAATAAGGAACATTAATCATCACAGCCAGGTGTACATGTTTATAATACATTAATTTAATGAAATATGTGAAGCAGTTGAAAACGTTTTTTATTTGACAATGAATCCAGTAAATTCAGAGAAGCTGAGCTCCTTGCCTGAGGTGGTTCACCTGATAAAATATGAGCCAGTACTCAGTGTATGTCCAACTCCATTTTCAGGGCCACTACGTCTTAAAGTTTGATTTAAAGGGCATATGTAATCCTGTCATAATTTTTCATTGGGGTGAGGGGTAGAAAGCCATCTATCTTTGTTAGATACATATAATAGCTTTTATAGATGCACAGTCATGGCCGGCATAAATTTTGCATTTTTTTTAGTATTATATCATTTTTCATTTTCCTTTATCGTCATCATGTTAAATTTTAATGGGTGTATAAAAGTACTTCAAATTGATTTTCCTTTGCTTTTATCCTGCAGCTGAGTATTAGTGTATTTGCTGTCATTCATCATTATGTAGTGCACAGTGTTTCTGTAAGCACTCTCCCAAACACAGCAGTCTCTTCTCTTCTCTTCACTTATTTCCTTAGATAAGAAAGGGATCACCAACTCGCTGGTCATGAATAGTCTTATTGTTTTTGACATTCACTGCCTAGAGCCTCCCACTAGTATAGAGACCGCCCGTCTCAACACGGATATCAAAAGGAGTATTTTAGGTCTTAAAATGTTCCACAGGTTTAATGGTAAATACAAATGACACCTCAAGGCCATTTTTGTTCTGCATGCTTTGATTACTACCTCTTTGAAATATCTTTTCACCTAATTTAATAGCCCCCTGTCTGTTCTTCCTGATCTCATTTTTCTTATTCAATTAGTAAACATGTCTTGAGTATCTACCCTTTGCCAGACTTATGCTGTAGAAACAGAAAGGAAATGAAAGACACAGGATTTTATAGTTTGCTAGCAAAGGGGTGTGAATGGGTACACAACCTCGGTCCCTAAGAAGTGTCCACATGTGATCTGCATGAGACACCAGAGGCAGGAATAACAAATGCTTGTTGAGGAAAATGGCTACTGAGCTGTTTTCAAAGACGTTATCGATGCTCCATATGTACAGACACATGTATGAATGTTCTTAGTAGCTGTGTGTTAGGAATATGTAATAATTATTCCTTATTGTGGTGTACACCGGCACAGGAGGACATGGGAAGATGTAGCAGCCCAGAAAAGGAGAATGAAAGGTTCATGGCAGTGGAGGAGCACTGGAAGATGGTGGCAGGAGGGGGTCACAGAAAGACTTAGGGGCCTTGGGGGGCATCTGCTAAATTGGGTTCCTCCTGGAAGTCCTCAGTAAACTTGGCAGAAGCAGTCACGGGGAACCAGCGTCAACCTCATGTCCTTCTATCTCCAATGCCCCCAGAAAGGTAGCATAGCAGAGAAGCAGTTTGCATGTCAGAGGCAAAGAGACACTATTCAACTATGGCTTTGCAGCCTACTAGCGAGGTGACCCTGCGCAATGCTAATGCCATCATAAGATTTGCAACATCTATTCCTTCACCTTCATATCTTACAGAGCTGTTAGAATTGAGTAGTCAGATATAAGATGCTTAATGCAATGCCTGGCACATAGGGATTTGTATGTATGCTGTAATGGTTATTGTCCCTTTAAATAGAATGTCTAGGGAATATACATTCAGTGTATACTGCTCAGTAGTAGAGCATTTTTCTAACATGAATGAGGTCCAGAGTCCCATCCCTAGCAACCATATAAGTAAAGGAATGTATATGTACATAGATAGAACAGTGATTTAAAAAAAAACAAAACAAGTGTATACATACCCTGTTCTTCTGGTCACAGCTAGTCGTTGAGACAAGGAAGTGAAGCAGTTAAGGACTGGGTTATAATCCTACTTAACTCTGGGCCATTGGTAAATAACTTGATCACTCTGAACCTCAGTTTCCACATCTGCAAAAATGGAGACAATAATAACACCCACCACTTAGATTCATTTTGAAGTTTAAAACAAGATGGTGCTGACCATATCGTAAGTGTTGAGTCATGGGTGACATGTATTTGTGACAATGGTACAATTTTGACAGAGATGGAGATGTTTAGAATGACGGTGCTGGTGCTGATAACCACCTCTGGGTAAAGTAACTTTAGTGCACTTTCAGCATAAAACTAATTCTAGGCCTTTTGGCTTTTAAATCCCTCTGTCACCCATTAAGTAACATCATCAGCTTATACTTAGCTGTCTTAATTTTCTTTTTTCTTTCTTTGTGAAAATAAATAAACAAACAAATAAATACATACATACATACATACATAAATAAAGCAAAGCATAGGAAACATCTCATTATGGAAGCTGCAGTGTGTTGTGGTCTATCCTTCTGTCCAGACATCTTCACTTGCAAATGTTCAATGCAATGAGTCATTGGTCTAGCTTACGGTCTCTGGCTTCTGCGATATCATCAATATTGGATGTTTACTGGGACATCTCCTGGTCCTCCTATTGTTTCCCTGTGCCTTGGAGATCCTGTAGTTTTTGATCAGTACATGCCCCAGCAGTTCACAAATGATGTAGATTTTGGGGTAGGCCAACTCAAAGCCCTGGATCTGGACCCAGGTGGTAGCTGAGCTGGTCAGCCCACCTGCTCTCCCTTATCCACACCACTAGGGCAAGTTCTCCAGCCCTGCTCAAGCTAGGTTACCCAATGGGGCCACTGGCAAGAGGCAGGGTCAGCTCTCCCTCTCTCTCTCTTATGCCCTTAGAGCTGGCTCACCCACACTCGTGCCTCCAGAGCCAGCTCCACTGTGTTGCCCAGGTGAGGCTTAAGGCTTACTTGCCCAAGTGCTGCAGTGGTCAGGGTCTGGGACAGCCCTCCTGCTCTCATACCCTTGGGTCTGGTTCACCCATTCCTTCTCCATCAGGGCCTGCTCCACTGGTGTTGGCCAGGCAAGGTGCGTGGCCTGCTCTCCAGACTGCTACAGCCAGTGAGGAGCAGGGATAGCTCTCCCAACTCTCACAGGTGGCAAGAGGCAAAGCCTGGGGGTTGGGGGCAACACCCTGTGCCTACTCCACCTCACACCAGATGAGGGATGGAGCCAGCTCTCGCCCTCTAGACTGAGTCACCCACGCCTCCTACACCAGGTCCAGCTCTACTGTGCTTCCAAGGGGAGTGGCAGGGTCAGCTCTCACATGAGCTGTAGTTGGTGAGGGGCAGGGCCAACTCTCTGCTCTGGTGATCCTGGGGCAAGTTTTCCCAACTGCCTGAGGTGGTGAGGGGTGGCAGAGGGGAGATGACTCCTTTTTCTTTCTTTTGAGGCTCACTCATGTTTAATTTTCTGTTCCTTTTGTCTCAGTAATTTCATCGGGCCATTGATCCATCATGATCAATGCTAAATAACTTTTTTTGGATACAGGGTCTCACTATATAGCCTGGGCTGATCTCAGGCTCACCCTGCAGCCTAAGGTGGCCTTGAACTTTTGACACCCCTGCTTCTGCCTCCCAAGATTACAGTTGAAAGCCATCATACCTGGTCACGTGTCCTTTTTAATAGCTACAGCCTTCTCTTTCATCAAAAATAATATCAACCATCATGCTTACCTATTACCCCATGCAGGAGTGACTGTGGTCACCCAGCCCTGCCGCTGTGAGCATCTCCCCACTGAGAAACTCCTCTCTGTTTCTGGCCCTGGTATTTGAAGCTCATTGATTTTTGTAGATATGGTATAGGGTAATACTGGTGCTCACAAAAGTCTGGTGGAATACATCCCCACGTGTAACTATTCTGTGGGCTGCATCCTTCCCCAGACCCTAACTCCTCCTCATTGCTTCTCATTTGTTCTCCACAGCATCTGAAGTGGGAGTGGCCAGGACTATACAGTTTTCTACCTGTATGGTTTTTTCTTGGCACCACACATAACACAGCAGAGGTTCTGCTCAATGGTTTTCTTTGATTTGTCTTTGGCGTTTTTGGAGAGCTGACTCTCTCCTTTGCTCTTCACCCACTTCTCTGGAGGCCTCTCAGTGCCGCATTGGCTGTGTCTGCCATTTTCCCTCCTTTCTCATATCTGCTTGCTTCTCACTACTCTGTGTCCATTTCTAGTGCCTGGGTCCCACTCACCCACCGACCTACAGCACCGACTTTACAGCCGCCTAGGCCCTGGGGACCTAGTTCTGTCACAGAGTAGGTATGTTCTGCTCTGCTTCATTTCTTAATGAGAATGTAAGAGTGAATACCGTCTGCTTCCTGAATACTTTTCACACGGTGTGCTAGGTTTATTTCAAAGGATTTATAATTGCCTCTGAGGTCTTCTAAGCTGTCCTTTAACATGAGAGCTGCATAGCTGTGTCATCAGGCTGGGTTTCCCCTAGTTTCTTACACGTTCTCTCCCAGTGTTTAGTGTGAGCTATAAGAAGAAGCTGCTTCAGGTCCACTTCGTCTGCACGGGAGCTGAGCGCAGGCTACTCCCTGACCCTCAGGAGTTGCAGGGCACAGCTGGGGTTGTAGTTCGGGCCAGTTTCAGGGCCTGTTTCAGGGCCCATGTTTATCTTTCCCCAGCCACCTGGTCCCTGTCAGTGTTTATCCCCATAACAGACCAGAAGCATGGCTCGAATTTCATGCCATCATTGCGCAAGTCTAAAAATAAGTTTTCTCTTGTCTTGATTTTTATGCTTCATGAGCGTGAATGTAACCGAGGGACTTAACTCTCAGATAGTTTCATGTGGGTTCTGTTTCTGTTTTGTTTTGGTTGTTTATTTAAAGAAAATTCTCTCTTATTCTCATTTTTCTCAGCAAACTGAATTTTGTATCTGATGTTGGTAAAAATCTAGAGGCAGCTCTAGTGAAGTAGAGATGTGCCCGTGGGCTGTGATCACATGGCCTGTCTGACCTTGGACAACTCAGAACATAGATGTGAGCCTCAGATTTTCCACAGAAGCAGCCATGCTGATCTTCCAAGAGGGCTGGGAAGGTTTGCTAAAGGAACTATCTAACATGCTACCCTTCGTGGGATTCTATTAAATGATAGCTGCTATTCTTAATGTCCCTAAACTCCAAGTGGTTGGAAAGCAAAGCCAATTTTATAATATTAATCTAACTCAAATATAGGGTAGAGGTCCCAGGTATGGTTTTTACTATTAAAAATATAAAACACTACATCAGGACTATGTGCTTCTCTGTTGTCCCTCTGTGGTGACCACTCCTCCATCCTGCCCTGCTTCCTCCAATGACCTTGCCACTCTCCTGGCTATTAAAGCCATCTCTTAATGCAGAGTTGAACACCTCTTGAGCAAAGTCAGTGGCTTCTAGTGACTGTTGTGTTCCCCCTCCCTGAGTCCTGAGGTTTTCAGGTTTCAGGTTTCAGCCCTAGGTTGAACCCCTAACAGTGCCACTTGCCTGGCCCACAGTTACCACTCTTTCCACCTTCTCTAGCACAGCTTTTTACTGCCTGTCACTCTGGTTTATGTGGCGCTTCCGGAGCCACCGGCTCCTTGGAGCCTGGTGCATTATGAAGTCTGTGTGGTGGGTTTTTTCATTTCTGTTTGAATGACTTTAGACAAGGAAAACCATACAGGAGTGTTCCTTGCCAGCTATGGCCTGCAGTTTACTTTGGAGTGAGGTGGAATTTCTATTTTACTTTTCTGAATGTCAGCTGTACTGCTTTAAGGAGAAAGAAGGTGACACTCTCAGGTCTCCTGAGCCCAGGTGTGGCCTCTCATTCAGCTTTTCTGCATTATTGATGCTTTGTTTCTGTCTCAGCACAAAAGGTGAAGCACAAGGCAGTATTACCAACCATAACTTCTTTCCTCTGTCTTAATTCATTTTTTTAAGTTACATACTGTATTTCGGGGTTCATTTTTCTCTCTGTCACTCTGGAAGCATATATTGACCGTGCAGCTTCTGAAAACCAAGAATTGTCCCATGGGTGAGGAATAAAGTCAGGGGATAACCCCATCCCTGAGATGCTTTCAACTTGTCGGGATGGTTTGGAAACGTAAAAGAACTAGAATATTGTTAAACGGACATGCTGTGGCAATCCCAGATACCAGATTGTTTTCCCTCAGAGTCAGGGAGGGAGCAGGCGAGGACTCTTAGAAAGGAGACAGTTGGGAGATAGTGAGAGAGTGTGCACAGAAGGATTTGAGAAAAGATGCCCCTGAACGGGAGTGTAGGTCATGCTTAACCAGCAAACTGAGCAGTGGGGGCGAAGAATCTGGAAAGGTTGGCTGGGGGTCTTACGAGGTTAAAGCTCAGGCTTTCTCAAGCAACAGAGATCCCTGGGGGATTTTGAAATCCGGTAAGTGACATCAGCTTTGAAACAGCAACAGCATTGAAGAGTCAGAACAACAATTGGTCATAGGAAAGTGAGCCCCACCCCACCGCTGTCCTCCCTGCTAAAGTGAAAATGACTCAGGCCAGCTGAAAGGGGACCCAGACAGAGGGATGCGTAAAATCCAACCTGCGAGTTCAGTTGTCATGTGGCGTAAAATCAGCCCTCTCGAGGTTTTCCCAACAAAAACCTTAACAGAAATGTTCCAGCAGGGAGAGAAGAGCCCTGCCTATCCCTGCTCCCATAGCCTGGATCAGAGGTTAGCTGGTAGACAAGTTGCCCCCTGAAGCACTTCCCAGCCACTTCACGACTCCTCACACACAGCCTCAGGTGCAGGAGAAGCGGCAGGCATCCCCCCCCCCCTGTTGAATATCATTTCAAAACAAACCAAACAAACATTGAAACCTCTTCTCCATTCTGATAGTTAGCCCCACCCCTCAGGCGGACTCCATCTTAAGTGAGGCTGTGTTTTCTCCTATGCTCACCAAAGCTGCTTGTTTTTTACCATCAAAGTAGGGTCCCAGTTGTATCTAAGGTTGGGTGCAGAAGGGATCCCTGACCACCACCCAGGGGAAGTGGTTGAGAATTGCCTGGTGCGGCTGCTTCCTTGGTCACAAACTTCAATTCCCCTCTTGCTTTGAAGTCTGTGATCTACAACCAGATCCACTGAGGTCTTCTTTTAATCTCTCTCACAACGCAAGAGTGAGCCAGCTCACACGGTACAGTATCACCCCATTACAAACATGTATTTTGTTTACACATAGCACTAGCATACAGACAGTCTGCAGGGCGGTTATGGGAGCTTTGTAGATTCAGAGACCCAGGCCCACTCTGTATTGTTGCTCTGCCCTATCCAACAGACAGCTCTTAAACTGGGTTTTAAAATGCTGCTTCTATTACCGTTGGCAGATCCAGATACCACGCAGCCAAATAGAAGAGAGAAATGCGGAGGACGGGGGCTGAGTGCACTCCTTCAGAGACCTGACCGTTCCTTAGCCTCTGTGCATACCTTTCTGACTAGAATGTGGTGACAAGTCATACCTTGCTGGAAGAGATGTGGGGAATTGCTGTCTGGCCTTATAATATAAGTGTCATATGCTGTGTCGCATGTGTGAGGGCTAGATACTTGAGAACTATAATAATCAATGTAGACTTCATGTCTAATTGCCTATAAGCTAGTGGGAAAACTTTAGACAGTATCAACAGGGTGACCTTGTAAAAGTCACGAGAATACACCACTGGGATGTCTTACTTTCCTAGCAGGTAGGATTCATATTCCCTCAAAGGGGAGAGCAAACAAGAAACATACTCTCTCTCATCACTCCACAGTAAAAAGGACTGTGACTTTAATTTCCGCTTACTATCTATACATCCATTTTTTGTTTTATATCAAATAAGTATCGAGTTTGTTTCTGTTGGGTGAAGATTAATTCCCTCCCTTTCAAAGCCCAAGATAGGAAAACATAACAAAGGCACATTAGTGAGGCCAGGTGTATGCTGCATCTAATGCGTTAATATAACTGGGGTGGAGATTTGCTCAGCTGTGGCAAATCCATATAAAAGGTCCCGTCTTAGCCATTTTCTAGATTAAATAGGTACATAGTGTGCAAATGTCACCAACATCTCCTTTTCACCCTCCGAAACTGAAATTCTATTAGATTATTAATAACACACACACACACACACACACAATCATCATTCTGCCTTCTGCCTTGATTTTTTTCTGTTCCAGGTATCCCATGTAACTTGTATCTGTAGTGTTTGCCTTTCGGAGATGGGTTATTGCACTTAGCATAATGCCTTCAAGATTAACCCTCATTATGCCATGTCAGAATCCCTTCCTTTTTACGTGTGAATATTAGTCTGTTGAGTATATTCAATGATTGATCTTCACTGTCATCTTGGTGAGGTTTAGAAGCTAGAGGCACCCATTGAAGTGCCACTGTGTGTGTCTATGTGGGCGTTTCCAGAAAGATATAAGAGAGCATAAGACCCATCCCAGATGTAGGTGGCACCATCCTATAGGCTAGGGTCCTGGACTGAAGAAAAAGAAGAAAATGGACTATGGAGGTGTTGACAGTTTTAGGAATTTTCTATGTATTCTGGGCATTAGTTTTATTGGTTCTATTTCAGATGTGTTCTTTTGTAATTTCCCTTTAATATTGTTGATTTTGTCTTTTGATGACTTTTAAAATTTTTTTTATGATGTTCAGTTCTATTTTAATTTGTTGTGCAAATCTTTAGTGACATATCTTTGTCAAGTGTAATATTCTAAAACGTTTGACTCTGTTGTCTCCTATAGTTTCAGGTCTTGCAATAAGAGGGGTTTTGTCAGTTTTTTTCTTAATAGCATTTTTTATTTATTTTGGGACAGTTCCATACATATACACAATATGTCTTGGTCATATCCGTTCCCAAGTCTCCTCCTTCTCCCTAGTAAGTACTCCTCCCACCTTTATGACCTGGTTTTGTTTTTAATAACTCATTTAGTCCAATTAGTGCTGCCCACATGAGCCAGCAGCTGGCCATAACCCTGAAGAGAAATGTCCCCTTCTTCCCCAGCAGTTCTCTAGTACCAATAGCTCTTGCTGTGAGTTCTTCAGTACAGAGATCATGCCATGTCCAGAAGGCAGCATTCCACAGCGCCCCTCCCATTTCCAGCTCTTACATTCTCTCTGCTCCCTCTTCTGAGATACTCTCTGAGCCTTGTGGGAGTTCATGAAAATGTCCCCTAAGCACTGTCCACTCCACAGTCACTAAGTCTCAGCACTTGGACCAGTTATGGGTTCTGGCATGGATGGCTGCCTTCTGCAGAAAGAGCCTTCTCTGAGCAGCATGGCACAGCTGTTCTGGGTTGAAGGTGTAAGCAGATCCCTCTGGCTCTAGCGTGCCCCATTTGGTAATGTGAAGAGAATCGGCAGTTGGGAGCCCTTGGACCCTGCAGCATCAATCAGTGTCTGTGTGGCTTTGGTATGTGTGCTGTACTTATTGTCTCTGCCGCCTCCTGGGAGTTCTGTAGTCCTGGGCCTTATGCATTTCACCCGTTTGACTTAAGTCTGTGCGTGGGATTATGGCCCAGCTTCATTTTGTGCATACATATGCCCATCTTTTCAAACACCAGTTGTTGAAAGAAAATATGGATCCTTCTTGCTCCATCTTGGCCCCTTTGCCAGAAATCATTCAACCAAATATTAAAGAGCTTATTTCTGGGCCTTCCATTCCATTCCGTTGTTCCCTGTGTCTTCCATTATATCAGTACCATACTGTGCTGATGCTGGTTGGTTCTTTTTTAAAATAATAAAATAATAATAATAATCTATTAGTTTTAATGGTTTATTTTGTGAAGTTTTTCGGATTTTTCTACCTACTAGATTATGTCATCTGCAAACGCATCCTTCTGCAAGTTGGATGCTTTTCCTTTCTCTCCCTTACCTTATTGCTCAAGAACTTCAAGTATGCCAAACAGAAGTGGTAAAAGCAGACATTTATTTTCTTCTTTGTTCTTTGTTCTGAATATTAGAGAAGAGTTACCAGCTTTTGGCTGTTGAGTCTAGTGTTTGCTGTGGGGTTTATATATAGCTTTTGTCATGTTTTATCTTCCTTTCCTAAGTTGTTGACCTATAAATCATGAATAAGTGTTGGATTTTGCCAAGTCCTCTTTGCATCAACTAAGAGGGTAATCTAAGGCTCATTGCTAACTTCTGTTAGTAAATGATGCAGTGGCTGACCCTCCTCACCCTCACCCATACATGGCTGAACCATCCTGGATTCCAGGAGCAAAATCAATTTGGTTATGTTTTATAATCCTTTTTATTTTACCCCAGTGATAATAAATTAAGTTTGCTAATACTTTGTTAGTTTCATATCAAAGTCAGTCAAAGATTTCAGTCTGTAGTCAACTTTTGTATAGTGTAGTGTCTTTGGCTTTGGCATTAGGATTATTTTAAAATTAGGATTGTCTTATCAAATAAGTTAGGAAGTGTTTCTTTTTTAATTTTTGGGAAAGTTTGATAAAGACCACACTCATTAAGTGTTCGATTGAATTCACCAGGGAAGCCACGGGCCCATGGCATTTCACAGATGCGTTTTACCCTTTACATACAGGGAATCCTGGGAAGCACCTCAGACAGTGTTGAAGTCACTCTGCATTCTCAGCCTTCTCCCTCTGTGCTCATGCACGCGTCATTGCCCCTGTGACCCTGTGACTTGTTTTATCTAGAATGGCCGTGGAGGTGATACATATCACATCCAAGGGAATCCCTTGAGCCAATGTAAAACCCAGCAGGTTCCTTTCTGCTTAGTGTCATGACCAGTCAGGGTCTGGATTGTTGGTCTCTTAGTCTGTGTCTCTGAGTGAGGCCATGGCTTGCAGCAGTTTCACAAGGATAACGGACATCGTAAAAGCTGAGTTGTCGTTTTAAATCAGTGAGTTCAGAAATGTGTTAGCAGAACATAAGCCCCTCTGAGAGAAACATATACCCCAACCCATGAATGATAAGCAGTAGGAGATGAGGTAATCACTCCACAGTCTTTATAAAGACTAAGAAAATTGTCATCGAGGTTAATACGTGCCAGGTGAATCTTGTGTACAGTCTACATGTAGCTCTCCTCCTTCTAAACACTTTTATCCAGATACAGTCAGCGGGGCTCTAATTCTCAGTTTATTGGCTGTCTTTTCCTAGCAGCTACTCATAAATGCTGTTGCCAGTTTTTAAGTGAAATCATATCTCTGAACATCTTATATTCTGAGTATCTTCTAGATGTATCAAGTTTCTAAAAGGAATCGACAGACGTACTGTATTCTTGAATGTGGCAGTTGTTACTATTGGGGGGGGTGTCTTGTAGTTTCTAAATTAACTTTGGGAAATTCAGTGTGTTAGAGCATTCCATCTGCGGCTGCATGATGAGTGGTTTTCTGTTCTGTAAACTGTAAATGGTCATTTTGGAAATGCCATCATACCAACTGTCCTCTCCAAGTGTCTATTATGTCTGACTGTTTAAAACTACTGTTGAAGTATATTGTTAGATAACTTGTTAAGGATAAACCTATCTGGAAGCCGCTTATAAGACTAAATAACATTACATGTGTGCTTTCTATGTGTTACGTATTGTAAGTGACGCACATAAATTAGCTCATAAAAATCTTCGTAACAGTCACCTTATGCATAAGCAAACTGAGGAATAGAAAAATCACGATATTTGCTAAGACATGTATCACTGGAGAACGGAAGAAGTGGGATTCGAAGCTATGTTGTCTGGTCCTGAGCCTCTACCTGTGTCCTCTGATGCTTCTGCCCAAGCATACGCAGATAGAATATAAATTGTATGCCTTTCCTACCTCAGTTAGCATGTGATATTTTTTAAACTCAGGAAATGCAAGTGTTTCTCTGTTTGAAGTAAATGTCATAAACAGTTCACGTCAAGCATCATGCTAACTGACAAAGCTTTCTGCAATGGTCAGAAGAACCACAATGGGCCACTTGGTCCAAGCTTGCCTGTGCGGCCTGCTCTTTCCCTTCCTAGCTCAAAAACATGACCTCATCTCCTCCTTAGGTCCTAGTCTAGGACTGTTGATGAGTCCCTGTCTGGATGTCTTGAGGTAACAGAAAAGGGTGTGAATCTTTGCTCAGATCCTGCAGAATGTCTGACCATGACATATTTACCCAGAGAGGTTGTCTCAGTCCTCTGACAGTGTCAGGAGCCTGCAGTGTTTACGGTGTTCTTCAATGAATACTTTAACAGGATTACCCTGGCTTTCTTCTTCTGCATGGTGAGCAGGGTAGACCTAGAAGTGCAAATGGGAAGCTCATCTTCCTCTTTGGGAAAGATGTGCCCAGGAGTAGAACCCAGTGGTGTCCTAGACTGTTGTACACAGATGCTATGCGCCCAGGAGTGGAACCCAGTGGTGTCGTGGACTGTTGTACACAGATGCTATGCACCCAGGAGTGGAACCCAGTGGTGTCATGGACTGTTGTACACAGATGCTATGCACCCAGGAGTGGAACCCAGTGGTGTCCTAGCCTGTTGTACATAGATGCTATGCACCCAGGAGTGGAACCCAGTGGTGTCGTGGACTGTTGTACACAGATGCTATGCACCCAGGAGTGGAACCCAGTGGTGTTGTGGACTGTTGTACATAGATGCTATGCACCCAGGAGTGGAACCCAGTGGTGTCCTAGCCTGTTGTACACAGATGCTATGCACCCAGGAGTGGAACCCAGTGGTGTCATGGACTGTTGTACACAGATGCTATGCACCCAGGAGTGGAACCCAGTGGTGTCCTAGCCTGTTGTACATAGATGCTATGCACCCAGGAGTGGAACCCAGTGGTGTCGTGGACTGCTGTACACAGATGCTGCAGATGGACCGTCTGAATGTCAGCAGGGTGGTGATAGCATTTAATGTGGCTTCAAGTGGGGGTGCTGAATCACCTGGGCCAGCTATCCCTTACACAGGATTCTGTAAGGACAGAATTCCTGAGTTTTCTGAAGTTGAATGTTGCCGGGAAAGATGGAGGTGATTAATTGTCCAAACTGTGTTCATGTTTTTGTTCTCAGAGAGATTCCTCCCCTACAGAGTGCAGTCATATTTAGCCTGTCAAGATATGTCAGAACTTGTCAGGATACGCATCACCTTTGCCACTTGCAGCTGCCTAATTGAGCAGAAAGCCCAGCCATTCTGCTGGGTCTCCGATGGCTGTGGAGATACTGAGGACTTGGAATTCACAGACTAAAGCCAAGAGCAAACACTATGTGCCTGCAGCAGGCTAAGTGCTTTGCGTGTCTCTACTCATTTTCTACAAATAGCCGTGTATGAAGAAGGCATTTTTCAGTATCTCTCCTTCACAGTGAAGGAAATCTTAAGTACCTAAGGAACTTGTCTAGCATCCTGTAGGCAGGCAGCCTGGCAGGAGGGGCTGGGATGACCCAATCATAGTCCCCAGTGTCGTTCTCTCAGGATAGTAAACTACAGGATAAATACTGATGTGGAGGAAGGAATGCATGTTGTAGCAAAATATATCATTACGTTTTATTATCTGAAGTACTGGCAACACCCGTGACCAGCATTGTCAGAATTCTGAGCCTTTAACTGGAGGAGGAACCTCCTCCCAGGAGAAGCCGTTAACTCTCCTTGCCAAGAGACTGACACAGTTCCTCAGTAATAACAGGCAGTACTTACTCACAGGTAGAGTAGTAGGAAAAGCCTGTGTGTAGTGCAGTGTGTATGGAGCAAGTGTCAATGACAAGACAGAGGTCATAGCCTTAGTGTCTGCTGAGGACTCAACAGAGCTTTGGGTGAAAGCGTAGACCCAAAGCTCGCAGTTGAGCTTCTCAAGGACTTCCTGCCTCCCAAGAGTACAGCATCATTTGGGGAAACGGGACAGGGGATGAGATCCCATGGCTTCATCCAAAGCCATCTGTGGTCGTGGGGGCTGGGGAGCGGTGTGCCAGTGAAATGTCCCCCTACCCGAGTCTTGGAGAGCATCACTTGCCACCGACCAGTGCAGTCTGGGAAAGTAACAGTGAGACTTGAATCAGACTGTGACTTCTTCATCTTGTACTAAGTGAAGAACCAACAAGTCGCTTCGGCAGCCACTCAAGGCCTTCTCACTTGCTCATTTGAGAGATTAAAATGACCATTTCCTACCATATAACCAATTGGTTTTGATGTTTAGACAACGCTTTCTAAAACAAAAACTTCCCTGATGCAGTGTCTGCTGCATCGTTGTAAGATGTATGTTTGCTTTCGTTTTTAAAAAAATGTTTTTGATGACTTCTGGCAGTAGAGGTACATGCGGTGGATAATCCAGTGACATATCCTTGAGAGTGATGCTTTGCAGCACTAACCATCTGTTGTCATCGATGTGGTTCTGGAACTAGGCGGGGTGGGGGCTCCCATGGCTTCAGATGAGCGTCTGAAATCTAGTGAGCGTTACACTTTCGCTCCTCTCAAATGTCACTGAGTTCCCATATTTTTGTGGCTTTTCATAAAGGATAAGGCGTTTTCTCCCCCAGAACCACTTAATCTCCCCAAGAACTGTTGAGTTTGTATCTGGCCTGAGACTACTGTGAAGGTAGTTCACCTAGGCTCTGCAGCGCGATAAGACGCAGACGTCGAGTTCTCACTGGACCCCAGCACGCCGTCTTCCCTGTGAAACTTCTGGCTGGGCAGGACTGGGGGAAATCAGTATCTGGATTTAGGTCACTTCTGATGTTCATAGCATGAAGCTCACCCTTAAGCCCCATATGATCACTTACTGTTCTGTGTGGTTTACAGAGAGCATTCAGAAGGAGCTATGCCTACTTTCAAACCCAATTTTGGTGGTTATTATTTTGTGATTGTGTAGTGGAGATCTTAGGTGTCATGGTAGTGGCGTGGAGCAGTGATTGACACACGCTGGCTTCCAGTGTCTAGTAATTAACCATTTGGCTCCTTAGGAAGAAGCTTTTCTTCTGCATCTCTGATAATGTATTGGGTGTGTGCTAAGATCTTTTAAGATGAAAGAAACCCAAGCCAATGCATCCAGACGGCATTTCCTCCACTAGTTGAACACAATTCCTAAGGACTTAGGAAAATCAGAGCTCTCCCACGTCGTTGGTATCGCATTCCTTGGGCAAAGTTTTGACCAACCAACCAAAGAGCATACACAGGCTGGTCTGAGGCTCCCGCACATGCGTAGCAGAGGACTGCCTTCTCTGGCCTCAGTGGGAGAGGCTGCGCCTAATCCTGTAGAGACCTGATGCCTTAGGGAGGGGCTTGTAGGGAGGGTGCACCCTCTCAGAAGAGAAGGGGAAGAGGGATGAGGTAAAGAACTCTGGGAGGAGGCACCGGGAAGGGGGGGGCAACATTTGGGATGTAAATAAATAAATAAATAAGAAAAGCAATGTTGAAAAAAAAAGTTTTAGACAAAGTTTTTCAAATTTTACTACAACAACTATGGGGGTGAGAGGTTGAGACAAGGTCTGATCTAGTCCAGGGTAGTCTAAAACTCCCTCTGTACCAATGTTTGCCCTGAACTCTTGACCTTCTTGCCTCTGCCTCCCAAGTACGGAGTTGATAGGCATGTGCCACTATGCCTGGCTTATCTGGATCCTCTGATCCTGGAAATTCACCATTAGGCCTTTATCATATATGGTATACTAGTTATTCATTACTCTGTTAGGAGTTGGGGTGGAAATTTAGCATAAAACAAGTACTTGTTTCCTATCATAGTTTCTGAGCTCCAGATCAGGGCAGTTAATCTGGAGGTTCAGGGTCATGGTATTTCATGGGATTGCACTTGGCCAAGGGTTCCATTGTCTCAAGATACAAGTAGGGCTAGAGGATTCTATTCCAAGTTCCCTTGTAGCTATGTGGAGGCCTCAACACCAGCCTATATGTGCTCATAGCAAAGCTGCTGGTTTCTGCCAGAGCACAATCCAGAGGCAGAGCCTGCAAGCCCTGAGAGGAAAGCTTCCACCTTTCATAATTTGTCTTGGAAATGACTTGCCCACATTTCTGCAACACATCATTGGTTACACAGGCCAGGCCTATGGGAAGAGACTACCCAAAGGTGGGAACTCTAGAGGCTGAAATTGGAGATTACATGCTCTCAACGTAAACCCCAGGGAAGTGCCACCAAGCCACATGGCCACTGGCCCACGAAATGATGGTGAATGATATTGTAGACTCTGTTGCAAGCTGTTGAGATCTGTATATACAGATATGAAAATATATAAATTATACTCATAAATCAAGAATTATGATAAGTGATGTATCACTGCCTGTATTTTATGTAAATTTAAAAATAGACGTGCACACAATCTGGTATGCTATTCTTTTTTTAAGAATGGAAAACTGTTACCAGCAATTGAATCTTCCATCTCTTCCTTTCCCTTCCTTTCTCTGGTGAGGAAATTTTAGAGCTTCAGAATTGAGGCAGCTTCCTCGGTAGGGATGACACCCCCTGTCTACTCTGAGCACTTTGGTCCTTCCCCTCACACAGATCTCTCCTGCTCCAGACCAAGGCCTGCAGGCAGATACTGCTGGGGCTGGAACCATTGTCCCTCCAGCCTCAGCTTCTCGTTGGCGGTGTGCCTGCCACTCAGTTTGCAGCCTGCCTGACAGAGAAGCTCTGCCTTTATGTCCTCAGATAACTCAGCAGGAACCTTTGTCTCAACAAGTACTTCGAGTCCCAAGATGCCTCGTCTGTCTAGAGTCTCCTGAGTCACTGGAACTCTGTCTTGCTGGGCTCTCTCCCAGCTTGGGCACGCTGTCTAAAAGCCCCTTCAGCTCCAAGCTGGCCTTGAGGGACAGCCAGCCTGACTCTGCAGCTTTCGAGAAGCAGCATGTTTTCTTCCAGCCCTAGAGGAAAATGTTTCAATGAAAATTCTTCTTGCGACTATGATCAGATGGATCTATCTGTTAGCCTGCCAGGTTCTCCTCACTGTCTGGGGTCCTCACTTACTCAGTGATGTGTATGTAAACCACGCACCTCCTCCATGCTCCGGGGTGAGTAATTCTTTCAGTAGAACGTCTCCATGGCTGTCCTTTTCAGTAATTCGTTCCTTAAATACACACTTTCGCATTTTCTTTAGCAGTGGCAGAGGTAAGGAACAGAAAGCCTAGTTCCTGCCGTCGTGGCCCCTGCTGTCCAATAGGAAAGCCTGCCGCTTCTCAGCTAAGCATAAATGACTACACAACCCCGTAAGTGCTGGGAATGAAAAGGCCTGTTGTATGCAAAGGTAGACCTGCAGGGTCAATGAAAGATTGTGTATTGCCTTTGTACAAATGAGGGTACAGTAGGGATCCCCTCTGTGTGGACAAACTGAAAGGCAGCCTCCAGGTGTGTGCAGACTTGCTGGCACAGTCTGGCAGGTTGATGGCCCCTTTTCTAGTTCTCACAAAGACTTTCTTTTTTCCGGTTGGACACAGCCCAGCCCCAGCACTCATGTCTTAGCTGACAGAACAGCCTTCCCATGCCTCTGCTGTAATGACAGTTTGTCCAGTTGATCACCCAGGTTCTGGGCACTGGCTGACCTGGAGGATCAGTGTAGGCCTAAGAGGAGATCTCAGGATGAATTGCTAATAACTACAGGGGCCATCTATAGCCCTTTAGGTAAAGGAAACTCTACATTAAGAGTCAAGAAAGTTGGGCCAGGGAGAGAGGTCACATTAGAGTGGTGTTGAGTAAACATGAGGACCTGGGTTGGGACCCCCACCCCCAGCACTGACATGGAAAGCCAAGTGCAGCAGGCGGTGTCTACAGTCCCAGTCCTAGGGAGGTGGGAACAGCAAGGAGCTTGCTGGCCACCCAGTCTAGCTCACTTCATGAGCTCCAGTTATAGTAAGAAACCCTGATATCAAAAGATAAGGTGGAGAGTGATTGGAGACTCACCACATGTTTGTACAAGCGTATACCTACGCGCATACGCATGCATGCACGCACAGGCCACCAAAGTGCGAGACACATTGGGCTCTTCCAGGAACTAAGTTTAGAGGGAAGCAAACAAGGAAAAGTTCTGGTCAGGATCTTCTAGGACAAGGCTTCAGAGTGGCACTGCGCGTGCTCTTCATGGGCAAGCTAAGGCATAATTAAAATGGTGTCCTTGTCTATATAGGGGTCTGACCTATATAGCTTCCTTTTGTGTTTAACTGTAATCGTTCTCCACTTATTGGAAGTTATGGCTGTGATACTATCTCATTGCTAGTTAAATATTCAGAATCTCTCTCTGCACATAGGACATTATGTGTTTAAGTTCCCAGAACAGCTGATGGGAACATGGTTTCTGGAAGCACAAAGAAGAAACCTAGGAAATCCTAAAGAAGCTCTTTGATTCCCCACCCCAGGTTTAGTGCACAAGAGAGAGAAAAGAAAGAAAATAAACCTGTCTGGTGTTACCTCCCAATGCAGCTGAGAGAATAAAGCCAAATGTGTTTCGCTCATTTTTTGTCGGGCTTTCAGATATTTAAAACTTTAGCTAATATCTTGATTTTTAAAATTGACTAGTTTAAATGGAAACAATGAAAATGACTGTACCATCCTCTAGGAAGACAGTGTGGGGACTACCAGACAAGAATCCAAGCAATGCATGTCTGACATTCGTAGCAATCTGAAATGCTGGCCTAGGACATCAGCAGTGTAGCACTCCGGAGTACATAGTTCTGTGATTGGAAACAGACACGTTCTGCTGCCACCTCAGCAGCAGCCACTCTTGTGTCACCTGCTCCCTCTGACCACTGCAGAGGTTGTTATAGCCCAGGGAGAACCTGTCCTCTGGTGTGCCCTGCATCTGGGTTTGTCTCTCAAAGCCTTGCTCCTTGTTCCTGGGAAAGCAGGCTGGCTGGTACCAGGTAAGTATCAGGCCAGTGTGGTAATTCCCACCCATGTGACCCGGTCACCTAAGTGTGCTCGCTCATCTCCCTCTCCCTCTCTCCCAGTCTCCCTCTCCCCCTTCCCCTCCTCCTCCCCTCCCTCTCCCTCTCCCCCAATCACCCTCTCCCCCTCCCCCTCCTCTTCTCCTCCCTCTCACTCTCCCCCAGTCTCCCTCTTCCTCTCATTCTTCCCCTAGCTCCCGCTCTCTCCTTCCCTTCCTCCCTCCCTTCATCCCTTTCTCCCTCCCAAACCCTCTCCCAACTCCCAGGAGTAGGCTGATTACATTGTCCTAACAGAGAACATGAACTAAGCCTGGCCTGGTGGCACACACCTTCAGTCCCAGCATTGGGAGACAGAGGCAAGCAGATCTCGGCGTTCAAGGCCAGGCTTGTCTACAAAATAAAACCCTGTGTCCAAAACAAGGGAAGTAAACAGTTTAACTTCTGTGGGGACTTCCCTTTAATTAGTCATCGGATCCACACGCCTCACAGACTCATAGTGGGGACTAAGCAGTATATACCGAGTTCTGAGCATGCGTCTGCACTGTGAACCCACAGGGTCCGTAGACACTGCTCAGGGAGTCTGAACTAGAATACTGAAATACATTACCCTCACACCTTAGACCTGTATTTTCACCTATCTCTAGCACAATTTAGACTTCAATTTTGACCACTTTTCAAAACACCTCTCTTTGGAGGAAAGACTGCAGTACTCAGCAAACGACATCCTGGTTATCCACATGGATGTAATGGCGGTGACAGGCCTGTGCACTTGAAACTCTGTCAATCACAAGGATTTCCATATAAGGTTACAGTTGTAGAAATGGACACTCACAAGTGAGGCACACCTGGTGGCACACAGCGTCTTCACTGTGAATATTAGAATGCTAAGCTGGGACTCAGTTTCCCCATCTGTGAAACGGTTTAATCACACGACTGGAAGTCTCAGTGAAGGAACTTATTCTTTGTCCTTTAATGACATATTAAAAGTCTGAGACCTTGCTTCTTTGCCGTTTGCTTCTCTGTCAATGCAATGTATTAAGCCGTAAGAAGTCTATGCTTGAATGTAAAATCTATAAGACTAGGAAACGTGTTGGGTCCAGCAGTTACACCTCTTTAGTTGTTGGCCTTAAATATTTAAGTCTCCAGCTTTCTGTTAATAAAACAGTGCATTCTCCATACATTCCTTGCCTATGAGATAACATCTATGGGTTTTATCTTTTTTTAATTATGTAATGATAAGTCATAATTATCATAAGGGTATCACTTATGGATTACAAAGGGATGTTATGATTTTAATAAAGCACAAAATGATACAATTAAGCTGGTTAACCAGTCCATGACTTCAAATATTGAGTATTTGTGTGGTGAACATACGGTACGGACGTGTACAGTACTTAACAGCTGGCTGTGCTCAGCCCTGTGTGCTGTACTCCCTGCTCGAGTCCGACTGTGGCTGGGAACCCGCTGATTGTCATGCCTGTATCCCTCCCCGCTCCCAGGCTCTGGCCATGATTGTTAATGTGAGTTCTGTTATTTTATAAGAGTCCACATACGGTGTTTAATGATCTCCAGATCTGTCTTCTTTGTAAGAGGCTGAGTAGGATTCCGTGATACACGGGTGCCACATTGTATCTGTTCATCTGTTGATGGAAACTGTGATGCCATTCCATTGTTGTGAATGCAGTGAACATGGCATGCAGATGTCCCCTTGACAAACTGATGTCAAATCCTTACAGAAATGCCCAAAAGAAGGTTCCTGGATTGTACAGTAATTCTATTCTTTCATTCATTTACTGTGAGTTCTTAATGTCAGAGGACAACTTACAGAAGTCCTTCTCTTTCCACCATGTGGGTCCTGGGGTTAGAAATCGGATCATAAGGCTTGTTAACAGCAAGGACCTTCAGCCTCTGAGCCCTTTTGCTGACCCATCCAATAATTCTAGTTTTAGTTTTCTAAGGGAATTCCTGAAGATTTTCGCAGTAGCTTTGCTGCCTCACTGAGGGGATCTTTGTCCTTGTTTGCATGATTGATTGCTTTTAAGTCCATAAGTGGTAATAAATTGGATAAATATATACATTGTTTCTATTTAACCAGAGTACCTAATCATTTACAGGAGGTGCCTTCAGAATTATGACTAAAGGTCAGAAAGTAATGGCTGGCCAAGAGTGTTATGATGACTTCCCTCGAGGGCCCTAGAAGTACCGAATATTACCTTCTAAAAATAATAGTAAAACACGGTGCTAGACAGGGTTGCAAGGCTTTGTAATGCTTGCTTTAAAGAATATTCTGAAAGAACAGTAAATGAATTGGCTTTAATTTTATAGGCCACTCAATTTTTTTACCCATTGTTTTCAAAGGCAAATTTTAATGCCACATAGAAGAAGTTATTTACCAAATTTCTCTTAGCTGCCTTACTTATTTAGCCAGGTGGGGCTGATAGGCAGGAGCTCAGGCACCCAGGCTGGCCTTCCAGTGTCATGTCAATGGCTTTGGTAGGAAGGATTCACTGGATGGATCTGAATCACAGGTAGTGTTTGGTTACACGGTAGAAGAAAGGTACCATCTGATAACATGTTTTGCGGAAGGAGAAGATGCCATCGAGACCTCTAAAATAGACAACCAAGTGACAGCCATTAGAATGGGCATGGATGAAGTGGAAGTGAATGAAAAGCCCAAGAAGAGCACACTGATACAGGCTGACGCACAAATGTCGGAGCACCACAACATCGCAGACCATTGGGGTAGAGTATGGCTTGATCAGTCACATACCACCTACCAGTGAATACGGACGAACTAGAAAATTGTCGTTTTTAATCATGTTATTAAAATCTATGTGAAAACAATTGGTAGTTAGCCCATATTGGGATGAGATTGTAATTTGGGGGGAAAAAAGAAAAGAACAGAACAGACCACAAGAGAAATATTTCATCCTGTCTTAGTAAAGACAGCCCTAAGTATGAGAGGCAGCATCAACTTGAATCCCCACTAATCAACCAAGATGTCACCTAGCGAGATCTCAGGTTACCCCAAGAGCAGGACCGGGGCTGGAGCTGACCTTCCCAGGTCCAAAGGGAAGCACTTCTAGACTCTGGGAGGACTTGAGCTGTGAATCTGCAGCTGCCTCCCTGCCTGGCTTCCTTAAAGAAGCTCAGTTGCATAACTGGGTTCTGCCTCTGGCTAGCTGCTCTCCCTGTGGGATCTGGCGCTTGGAGGGAGGGTGAGCCCACTGCCTCCTCTGGGCAGGAGTACATTGGCCAGAAAGGGGCTCTGGGCAAAGCCGGGGTGGTTGATGGCTATTATGTGTGAATTTGAAATGTCAAAGAATGGATAACATACAAACAACTTAAAAGGCTTAAAAGAAAAATAACTTGTGATGGTGTGTAGGGGTTGGTGGGTTGGTCGGTTGGTTGGTTGGTTGGTTTCCCTGGGAGCTTCCCCAGTCAGCCTTTCTCCCCTTTTTGATTCTCAAGTTTACTTTGTATGGGTTTTTTGGTGGGTCCTTCTCCTGACTGTTTCCTAAGGATACCTTCTGTAGCTCAGCTCAGCTTCTCCTGGCTCAGCTGTCACCAACTGTCCTCTCTGCTCACTCTGCTAACCCGAGTCACTTTCAACTGTCTGTTTTCACTCTGGTCAGTCTCTTCTCCTCTCTGGCCCTACTCAGTCTCTTTCTTCCAGCACCAACTGTCTTCTCTGACCCTGCTCTCTGACCCAGCTGCAGTCCTTCTCCAATCCCACTCCTCTGTCTCCTGGACCCTACTCCAGTCCTACTAAATCCCATCTCTCTCAGCCTCTGCTGGCTTCTTTATATCCTCTCCTCTTCCCAGAATTCCAAGAGGCAACCACCATTGAAGGACATAGGATCCTTTAAAGGGCCAGGCACACAAAATAAGTCACACGACACAAGTATTACATAAAAATATTACCTTTAACAAAGAAGGTGGTCTTGACTGTCCTGAAATAATCTATCGCAGTGTGGCCCTTAAGTGGGTGGAGGAGATGGTGGGCAGGTTGCAGGAGAAAATAGGATGTGTGGAAGGAGAGAAGAAAGTTAACCGAGGCAGAGGTATGAGATAGATTTAATAAAACAAAATTATGGCTTTCTTAGGATGTTTGCAGCACTTTTGTGGCTTGTTTGTTTTATTTGTTTTTAAAATCATACTGTTGATTTTAGCAAAGAGTGAGTCAGATCTTCACATTCTTCTGTTTAGAATATAAATAAATATAATCTTTCTAGATAAAGATATTGCAAGCCAAAGGGCGATCCTCTTCAATTGGCCATTGACCCTTAGAAGGTAGTCAAGGAGGCCAACATGGAGCTTGTACCATTTGCAGGGAGTCTATAGTGGGGAAAGCTGAGAATAGCCAGCTTGACTTCAGTGACTAATGAGTAGACTGTCCAGGGATTGAGATGGCATACGCCATTGAAAATCATTCAAACATGTCTAATTTTGCCATTCCTACTTTGTAGATGTGTAGGAGGTAGAGAGGCAAAACGTTTACAGGTAATATTCTAAATTTTAACAGCACGTAGTAATTGTAATAATAGATTATTTCTGTACTACAGTGAAAATACTACTTTGGTTATCAAAAGAGCATCAGCAGCAACATACCTGATGTGTGTACCAAAGATAAGTGTCACTCTCAGGTGACTCTCCACTCTCCCTCTCCCCATCCCAGCTCTCCCCTTCTGTGGATCTGTGGCTAGGCTTCCTTACCCGGGTAGCTAGAGGCTGTGCCAGAGACTGCATCAGAGACTGCTTATATCCACACTAAGGCAGCCAGCCCCTCGGGGCCATGCCCAGGGAGGTGGGTATCCACACACTACTGTTTGTGCATGGAAGAATGCTCCCTAGAGCCTGTTCTTCTGTAGAACCTTGGTGTGGTGAGCTCTTGGCCTCATCTCGGTTACCGCCTGAAGGAGAATTCCTGAAATAAAAGCTCTGTCTACAGCAGCCGATTAAAACTTCAGTGACGGGAGAGATACTGGAATGTTACTGTTCCAGAGACTAATTACAATTTACCTTGGACCTTCTTTAGCTCCCTCAAGAGCCATTCCTTGTCCACATCTTGTCAGAGTTAGTGTCCTGGTAAACAGATAAAAACCTTTTAATGTATTAACTTAATAAAACCCCATTCACCCACTAACCATGGGACTAACAGTGCTACTGGATAGCAGCTGAGTTCTATAGCTGAGATATCCCCTGCTGCCAAGCCACCCCTCAGATGTTTCTACCAGTGTATTTTACTTTATTATTTACTGTTTTGAGACAGGGCCTCTTTATGTAGTCCTGGCTGTCCTGGAACTTGCTATGTAGACTAAATCGGCCTTGAACTCAGAGATTCACCTGCCTCTTTCTTTAATCCCAAGTACTGGGATTAAAAGCATATGCTGTCACCCTCAACAGATTTTAGAAATGCCTTGATTCATAGCCTTTGTTGGTGCACTTTTTCATCTGCTTTTTTGGGTTCTTCTATCTCTACCTCTGCTTCCAACCCTTATTCCACTTAACCCCTTCCAACCCCCAACACTAGGTAGGTGAAAAAGAGGGTTCAAGGTGAAAGGGGTATAGACCTCTTTCAGCAAACAAAATAGACTACTTCCTGCTGATTAGGGGCATTGCATTCCTTGGGCCAAGGCCAATCTTCATTGTTGAGATCTCTACCACAACAACGGCAACCAGGAGCAGCTGGGGTGGGCTGAGGGACGGGTGGCTCTGGCATCTATATCCTCTCCAGAGTCCCCAGAATTAAACTGCCTGCGGCTGGCCAAAGACTATTCCCCTCCTAGAGCACAAGACAACCATAGTTAGTGGCTGTGGACCAACTGAAGCAGCCCCATATCCCACACCTGAGATTAAAACAAAAACATACTCACATACTATAAGTGGGTTTTTAAAGAACCCAAAATTCTCACTACAAGCTTTCTTTGTTCTGTTACCATAACAACTTCCATGTTGGAGCAGTGAAGCCTGGAGTAAACTAAGTCCTTGTTCCCAGGCATGGTCACCTAGATTTGCCTCCAGAATAAGCTATCTCTAGTCTTCTCTGAGTTGAGAGCTGAGTTTTGGCATTGGCAGGCCAGTGTGCACACGTGTGCATGCACATAAGCATGTACACACACGAGCATGTGCAAACACACCTGGTAGCTTCCTGGGCAGCTCTCCAATGCTCCTAAATCATTCTTTTTAGTAAAACTTCACTTTCTTGTTTTACCCTCAATTCAGAGGGTGATATTAAGAAAAGAGAGTGCTGTGGGTTTGCTGGGGCAGACTTGACCCAAGTCAGAAGTCAAAGTAAGGAAGGCTTCCTTCCAACACAGAGGCATTCTGTGCTGGCTAAATATGCCTCTGGCAGGAAAAATAATTTTCATCTTGCAGCTTGAGCAACTGAAACCTCATGCAAATCAGCACTGTGTAGAGCAGCCCACTGGCCTTCCATGCTGGCTGGACATAGTGGACCCCTGGGGTGAACTCTGTAGACCCAGGGTGGACTCCTGCTAAGCACAGATAAAGTTCTGCTATTCCCTTTGGCTTTGTTCCCAACTGAACTCTTCTAGATCTGTAAGAAGTATTATCTTAATCAGTAATTGCCTCTTCTCTTCCCCAGAGTTCCTGCCCTCCCTACCCCAAGAAAACACACACACACACACACACACACACACACACACACACACACACACACACACACATTTTCTTAGTGTTCAGGGTATCACCTCTCACTTTGAAGTGTAGGACAAACACATGGCAGAAGTAAATGCTCCATGAAGCTGGGGGGTCAGTGCAAATGATCCAGTGGAGGCTCCCACTTGAGAACAGCACCGCCCCCAGGCCTGCTCACTAACTGCATGCTCCTGATATGTTAATTTCTATCCAGCAACCCTCCCCTGCTTCAGCGCCCAGGGGAGCCCAGAGCCTCTGTGGCAAAGGAACCTTGTTCCAGAAGGCTAGTTTCTGGGTCTGGGCGGGAGAGGTCCCAGGGACAGCCCTTCTAATAAAGACACTAGAAAGGAAGGCTCTGCTTCAGGACAGGGTCCTGTAATGGCTGCCCATTGTTTTCTTAGATTTGTGTGGCCATGGAATGATTTAGTTCAAGGTGTTGAAGGAAAACACACACAAAGAAAAATGGACTTGGATTTACAGATAGTGGAAAGGTGATCCCTGCAATGTGTGGGCCCCGTGCCACCAGACTAGAGGAAGAACATACACCACACTCGCTTCTAAAATGCTGGAGTCTTATTGTTACAGAAGGTCATTATAATTTTAGAAAGGAAAAGATGAATGGAAGGCTGTCTTGGCTTAAAGAATCTATTTCTATTTTTTGTCCAACTGAATCACTCTGTGATAAAAGCAGCCCTGGGCATCACAAAACTTACTAACCTTTATGTCATTTCCCCTCCCACTCTGTTCCCGAAATGCCCCCCCCCCCCCTTTGGCTTTTATCTTGCTCTAAACAATATGTAGCTTCTCCACAGGGCTGGCCTTACACGCACTTCGGAATTATCTCTGATTTGTTTGCATGGGTATCAGCTGCCCTCTCCTCCCATGCCCTCACTCTCAGATTGGAAACCACAGTGTACACAGTCAACCCTCCTGACTCATGAATATCAATGAGGGGGTCATGAATTAATCATTATCGGTCTTAAAGTGTTGAGTTGGTCTGAGAAACCCAATTCGAACTATTCCCTCCGGGACTTAATTTCGATTTTAAAAATATTTGGATTATTTTGGTGCTTTTTGAGCATGTTTTAATTTTTGCTTTAACTTGAAGTAGCCTGGCAGCACTACCACACCGGCTATGTAGGACCTTGCTTTCGAGATCAGACGACTGATTGGACACACCTGTTCGGTTGTGGGGACCCGAGGCGACCTCACTAGAATGCAGTCATCCTTCAGCCTCCTGGAGATGAGCGCTTTGTTTAATGTTAATGCTGGCCGCACCTGCTCACAGAGCCTTATGTGCACCCTGCTTCTTTATCTCCTCGGCCTCCCAAGTGATAAGAGGAAGGGGGGCAGCTGTCTCGGTGTCCACAGCCAGCTTTCCAAGGGCAGGTTTCTCCAATCCATTTCCTGGCCCTCTTCTCTCCTTACCTCACGTCTCCCTCTCATAAGTTCATTAGCAACTGTTAAAGTGACCTCAGCTACAGCTCCCACTCCCACCAGCTCCTCCCACCTCCTCCATCCTAACACTCACCCATGAGATGGTTTCACCAAGTGTGCTACAAGGGTATAAGAGTCTTCAATGTGCATCAGTAAATAACAGTGATTCCTGTGGCCCCCGTCTGGGTGAGTCGCAGCTGTTAATGTCACCTACAAGGCTTTCAGAACTTGGCCTTGGCAAATTGTGCATCTCTTTTGTTTCTTAGAGTAATCGTTCCTAGGACTTTGTTTTTTAAATACCCAACTTTTATAACAGGTTCCAGAGTAAAATATGCATAAACCGTCCAGTTATGAACAAAAATTATTAAGAAATCTTTTAAAATAAAGTAAGATAGTTTAGTATAACTGTCTGCCCTTCTCCAGACTCTCCAATACAGGATCCAGTGACTTGCCAACATTTCTCTAATGAGAAGAGGGGTCTCCTACGTCACCATGCTCTCCATTCAGCTGGCCGCACATCTAGAGTCAAATCCTTAGTATGGAGTTAGGCTCTATTTCTTCCCCCCAAATAGTATTGGCAATAGCATATCATTACTTATTCAGAGAATAGTCACCAGTGTTAAATTAGTTAATACATGACATACTAAATCCTTTGGACTACATGTGACAAGAACCAAGCACTTGATACCTGCTAGGAAATTCCTCAGGCTCTGTGGGTGGGGTTGCAGAGCATAAGAAGCTAGGGCTGAGTCAGGCCTACGCAGTAAGAGTCTACAATATGCCCATAGCCACACTGAAAACATGAAAATCAAGTAGGTTACTTACCCTTGTCTGAGTTTTGAGTTTCCCTTCCCATAAAACATGGGTAAAGATTGTGCACTCAGTGAACACTTGTTGGGGAAGGCAGTCAGTAAGATGTCTGGTCATTTGGGCTAGCAAGAATTCATGGAAGATGCCTACTAGGCAGGTAGGCATGGGACAGTTGTGATTGGTCACATTTTGCTCTTGGTTCCGTAGAAAAGACAAAAAACAGAAGGATCTACTCGCTTTGCTTTGCCGTTTGTCACAGCTCTGTTCTCCACACATGACATCCTTAGTGCGTTATTCTGGGAGTTATTCAGATTTGGGATTTCTAGGAACCACAAAAGGGCACAGTGCACTTTTAGGAAATGTGGGGAGACAGTGTTTCACACTGACCTCGTAGAATAAAGAAGATGGCTTGTATGAACTTCAGTGATAGCAAACATTTCTGGGTCTGTTGACCCAGGAGGAAAAAGAAAGAGAAGGGGAAGAGAGATGGGAAGAAGGAAGGGGAGGGGGAGGAAGAAGAGGAAGAGGAGGAGGAAGAGGAGAAGGAAAAAAAGCACATTAGAATTATTTCAAATAAATTCATGCATTTTTCAATGTTTGGTTTGGATATGTCCTCCCTTCCCATTCCTGAAAATCCAGCAGGCTCAAAGAATCCTAGTGTGATGTCTTCCCTGCAGATGAAGAAGGCAGAGGGTGAGGGAAAGGGATACTGCTTCCTTAGGCTGTGACCCCAGACACTCTTAGCAGAAAGCTCCCACTCTCCAGATGCCCCCATGAAACCAGCACTGTCTCTAGCTCAGGACCTCCAGAAGGCGCCATTCCTGACACAGAGGCAGCCTTTAGCTGGCACAGAGCCACCACAGAATGAATCCTTTACTTCTCCTTGAATGGTCCTTTGATCCTAGATTGAGGAGCTGGTGCCTAATGGCAGCTCCCAAATTGCCTGTTTTAAAGAATAGATGGAAATTATTTTTAATTAGTGCTCTCCAGTTGTCTGTTTGTAAATGTCGACCTCTGATGTGCTTACAGGCCTGTTGAAAACACTCTTTTTTCTCTTACTTCGGCTAAGCAACCATTTTCTAAGCGCCCATATCTCCATTGCTCCTGTGAACACTCTGGCTAAGTGGAAGTCCACGTCCAGCCTTTGTAGAAATCTCTGATTTTACTGGAGGTCACTTTGACAAAGACATCTACCAGGTTTAGATTAAATCGGAAGGCTAAGGAGAGGGCTCACTGGATAAAAGTGCTTGCCGTATAAGCATGAGATCATGAGTTCAAATCTCTAGAGCCCATGTAAAAGCTGGACATGCAAAGAGGAGTCTGTAATCCCATCACTCCTGTAGGGAGGTAGGAGGTGGACACAGGAGAATCCCCACAAGTTTACTCTCCAGCTAGCTATGGCAAACAAACAGACCCTGTCCCAGACAAGGTAGAAGGCACAGGCATGGACCAACACCCAACGTTGTCTTGTGGCACACACACACCCCACACACAAATAACAACAATAATCATCGCTACTTATAAAATAGAATGAACTGTAGAACACTGGGTTTGCTTAGCCCAAGGACTTCTGATAACCATTCCTGTGCCCAGCTCAGAGGCATAGTCATGAGCAGTGCCCTGCCTCCAATTTCATGGTCTCACAATGGGGAGGTGAGAGAACACTGAATTTCCAGCCAGCTCTAACCTGGATGGCAAGCACTCCCAGTGGCAGCATGGACGCCATGCTGCGCAGTCTAGTTTCAACTCTTACATTGGTCACAGGCCTAATCTGATCACATGCCTTCTCCCTAGTCCCCACCCAATTGTTCTCTCTCCTAAATTTTCTAAGTAGCTCTCTAAAAAGTCACTTTAGGTTCCAAAGAGTCTAGCTTTGCCTGGTGAGTGGCTATATTTTTCAGAATTTGTTGAAATATGACCCTGTGGGAGTAGATTCCCTCTATGGTTTGCCTTTTCTTCCTTTCTTTTTTTAATCATCTAGTAGCTTTCACCCACCAAAACCCTTTTAAGGTCTCCCTTTTTTGGTATACTCATCAAAATAGAAGTTTTGTTATTGCCAGCTGAAAAGAGCTATGTGTTGTGTGTGCTGGGGAAAACTATTTCCAAGAACAAATTAAAGAGTTCCAGACAAAGTGATGGAGGAAGTGACTCCCATGGTGTCCTGGAGCGTAGGGAGAAAAGCCACTGTGCCTCCGTGTTCCAAAAGCTGTCAGATCACAGCAAAAATTATACAAAGTAAAGGAGGTGAAGAGTGACGTAATGGTATCCCCCCTGCACTACAGAGGTTGTCTCTGTGAACTTGGACAGGGTGTCAATCAACACATGTTCCCTGGGCTCCTTTTGCTTAACACTACGTTAGCAGCTACATAAAATGTCAATGATGCATGGGAGACTTGACTTCCCTACGGTATGGTACTGATACCTTTATAAACTGATGGCGTGACTGCCTCGTGGTCTAGTTAAGGGGAAGGTTGTTAGTGTAGATCTGAGAGAAAGAACAGCTGGAGGCATCTGGAAGAATCTAGAGCAGAGAGAGAAAATAGTAGACTGGACCTGCACAGGAAAGGAGTGGGCACAAAAGGGTGCTGGAGTCAGAGAGAGTAAAGCACAGGAGAGTGGTCGGGGAGGGGGAGGAGGGAGCCAGAGAAAGACAAGGAGAGAAAGCATTAAGGTAGAGAATAGCAGGCTTGTAGGGAGACTGAGTGGCTGATGGGGGGAAAGCCTATGAGCCGGAGGAGTTGAGGATAGGGCGGAGGTGAGAAGAGCTCAGATGCTGGCATGGCCCCTGAAATGTGTAACAGGCACTTGTGGTACTAAACCTGGAGGCCAGCATGGGCCTTAGTACGTTCATAGGAACCACAGATGGCCATTTGTCCTGTTGATCTGACAGAACCTTAGTATGCTGTCTTTTATCCACACAGATCCTTCCAGCACACACAAATGACCGTCCCTCACTTTCTTTTGAAGAGGCACTAAAAACTGATAACTATGGAATCAGTTATCTTCACTAGTTATGAAAAAAAGCACTAACCATGTGCTACTAAAATTACTTTATATGGAACTTAGTGTTATACAACAAAAAATGTCTTATACTACCTATGAAAGTTCTGAGACAGGTAGGAATGTAGATGTGTGTTTAGTTCCTAATTATTTGGTCTTCGAAGTAGTCCCGCTTGTCACTCGGCCTCTGATGTGTTGGGGAAGTTTCCAATTAAGGATGAACCGGTGTAATTAAATTTGTGTCATTTGTAATCGGTTTTAGGGCAAAACCAGCTTTAGGGATCTGGTAGGACTAGACTTGATAGCCACTCAGATAACATGAAACAAAGTGGGGATTTAATCGGTGTGCCTGCAAAGGAGGGGCAGATAAAGGGCATAGATGTGTCTAAACTCATCTTCAGAATAATGGCATGAGCCTTAGGCTTCCTCCTGAAGAGTGCAGAGAGAAGAGAAACCTCTATAATGAAGCAAAAGTCAAGATGTGGTCTGGTCGATCATTGGTTCCATTCTCGTCCTGTGAGGTGATCCAAAGAACTTATTGCTGGAGGGAACAAGATGGTTCTCAGGAGATACCTAGTCACATTCCTACCAGGGATACCCTCCGGTGGATAAATGCCCTCATCTGCAGGGGAGGGCTGTCTCCCCAGGCTCTGTTGGTCCTGGGATCCTGAGCAACTGAAGATTTAGATCAACTCAAGTCATTGATATCTTTTAGGAATGGAGAAAAGGACACTGTAAGAGCTGATGGGAAGACTCCTGAGTTACTCTGAACTTGGGGTCTCCAGCCCTAAAGAGTGATGCTGAAGGTTCTTAGCTAGACACTCCTTGAGTGATTATCAGCCATATTTCCAGAGGTAAGGAGGTGCCCCAAAGCTCAGGAGACATGAACAACGAAGGCAACGATGCCAGGTTTTATCCTGCCTTGTTTACCTCCTTGGCAGAAGTGGTATTGAAGAGCCTGCCAGAAACCCAGCATACACAGCACGCCAGCATAGCACACACACCATTCTCTGTTCCTTGCCCTGTGTTTCCTGCATTGTGACTTAGGAACAAGTGTGCAGGAGGTCCAGACAAGATTTCCTGATTTCCAAAACTTTGGGACCCCCAAGCTGACTCTGTTCGTCTTTTACATCACACATTCTGTTACCTACTGCACAATGCAAGCCTTCACGCCCTCGGTTTACCACCTGCGTGCCACTGTCTTCTCATTAAGTTCTTGGACATGTGAGGAGAAAGACAGAAACAGTGACTAATGCCTCTGCACGAATAAGAAGTCACTGGAAATAGAATGAATGGGACTATTTTTAAATGTCTTCGGTAGCAAAATATCTTGCTAATTAACACTTACCAGACTGGAGCTAGGCAAATTTTAATTAAAAAGAAAAGCAAAAACGAACTACAAGTCCACCGTAC
Source organism: Uromys caudimaculatus (assembly GCA_028551405.1). NCBI lineage: Eukaryota > Metazoa > Chordata > Mammalia > Rodentia > Muridae > Uromys > Uromys caudimaculatus. The sequence continues at coordinate 39,189,688 of CM052711.1, forward strand.
TCTAACACACTGAACAATTAAAGAAGCAAATGAACAAAACCTCTACAATTGTTCAGCAGTGCCCCCTAGCATGTCTAATTTTAGACAAGCAAACCGTGAAGCAAATTCTGGCTGTCATTTTTTCTTTAAAACATGTGCTATTTTTACATGTCTAGTCAAATGGGCAATTCTGGACATTATTCCCAATCTGCACGTGAAAGATAGCTACCAGCAGGGGATTGAATAATCTAGCAAAACTACTTCCTGTTTAAATATTTTCAAAATGATATTTCTGCAACTCTGGGTATCGTCTATTCCTCGCTTCTGCTTTGGTTGACTGGCTTAGGGAGAATTCCGCTCCACTTGGTCATTCATTTAGGAAAGAGAAGTAACTGGTCTGGGAAAGAGTCCTAACGCGGGCTAGGGGAATCTTCATACATAACCTTCATTGGAGAATGCCCAAGATTCGGTCTCTGAAGCCACCGTTTCCTGGTGTTGCGATCTTGAGGAAGCTCTTTGTGGCTGTGTGACAGGCTGTGTTCCTCTGTGAAACGAGTAACAGCATCCATGCCTATAGAGTGGAGCTGCTGAGAGTTAACGCTCACAGAGGAAACTGGGTCAGTCATCATCTTTATCATCAGCCCGTCAAGGACGCTTGGATGTGAACAGCAGAAGCAGTCTTGTTTTTGATTTCCAACCTGAAATTCTTAGAGCAAGTTCCTGGAACTCAGTTTCCCCGGCCCTAAGTGGGGTAATAACAAGTGCTGGGCTCTGTTGTACAAATAGAAAATTCATGCCAAGGGCCTAGACGACAGTAGGAGGTAGAAGAAACAGAACATAGTTGTTAGGCCTCTGAGACCAGAGGCTAGGAGACAGCAATGTCAGTGTTCTGTAATCTAGAAGCAGAGAGTAGAAACCAGCTCAACAAACCAGAAAGCCAGTTACTCCTCACAGATGACAGAAGGCTCGGGAACTGATAACACCAGGTATCTCCAGATACCAAAGGAAGGGGAACTAAAACCAAGAGGGTTGATTGGGATTCGGTTTTAAAAAGCCATTTGGAGATCGGGAGATGGCTCAGTGAGGAAGGCATTTGTCTTGCAAGCATGAGGACCTGAGTTCAGACCCCCAGCACCCATGGAATGCTGGGCAGGTGTCATTCCCCCCCACACACCCCAATAATCCCAGCTCTGGGTGAGGGAAGGCCCAGCCAGTTCCTGTGAGACCCTGTCTCAAAAACTAAGCTTGGGAGCAAATGAGGACTATGACTTCTGGCCTCCATGCTCACCCCAACACACGCACACACGCGCACACACACACGCCAACTCCCATGTCACCATATTCTCTCTCTCTCTCTCTCTCTCTCTCTCTCTCTCTCTCTCTCTCTCGGCAGTCTAAGGGAAGGATACTAAAATCACAGCTCTTAGGTGGAAATCTACATTCCTAGGGCCAAGACCCTTGGTTGTTGCCCCCCATTTGATACCCAGAATGTTGGCAAGAAGGTCTAGAACCTCCCAGTAGATGAGATGAGCCAAGCCTTCTCACGTCCCTCTTCTGCTTACCAGGCAGACACACAGCCAAAATTTATCAGGTCCTTTGGTCTGTCCAAACATCCATTACCACAGTGCACCCCCAAGGGCTGGGAATTACTGCCGGAGAGCTGCTCTGTCCCAGGCTGATCTTCAGAGCCTTGGTTTTCAGGCTCCACTATAGACCTGTGGTTCATCTCCAGGCAGGCTGCAAACCTGCCACCTCCGTCTACTGCTTTCGGCTTCTGACGTGGCTGTACCACCACGCTCTAGACAATTATGTGGGGTTTCCCCCCAGAAAGAGCTCAGACATTGCAGTTATATGGACCTCTGGTTCCATGTTTCTCTAAGGAATTAGTTCCTCTGCATTTTCAAAGTCCACAAGAACCCGGAAGGCTCTGCAGGTGTGTGACTGCGCTTTGGCCACACCCTGCATCTCAGTCTTTATGGTTTTTTCCAATCCAGCCAAGCTTAAGGGTCACCATTGCTCAGTGGGTTACATGGCACCAAAGTTATCCCATGAGGTTACACTGTGTAAGCGCCAAGTAAATGTTTTAGCAAACCTATATATGTGAGTATGTTTTCTGTTTAGTGTTGGTTTTGAAATAAAAATACCACACTTAATAAATTTGATCGAGAGTTTTAAAATATGTATTTCTTAAAATTTATATTTTAAAATTATATAAGCTAGTATATAACATAAGATTTGCCATTTTGCCATTTTTAATTTTTTTATTCTCTTATGGTCACATATACATACATATATATATATAATGAATTTTATATTTTTCACCCCAAAACCCCTCTTTCATGCCCCTCCTACTCTCATGTCATGTATGTGCACATGTGTGTATATGTATGTGTGTGTGCATGTGCATTTTGTGTCCATCCTGGTGAGTTTAGTTAGGCTTCCAAGAACATGTGCAACGGGCATAGACTACCTATAGGTGGCTATCCCACTGAAGAAAAGGACACTCCCTCCCAGCAACCAATAGCCTCTCAGGAAGGGTGAGGCCTCCTTTGACAAGTGTGCTGCATGTCAAACTTGCAGTACTGCCAGCACAGCGTCCTCTCCAGGGCTTCTTTCATCTTGCAAAACTCCACCTCTGTTCCCATTAACCCCTCCCTCCCGTTCTTCCCAGGCCCTGGTCACCGCCATCCTACCTCCAGAGATATGTGGTGAAATATTTCACAGGCATTTAGAGTGAAGCTAGGTTCTTTTTCCATTCCTTGAAATAACTTAAAACGAAAGGAGAGGTTCCACCCAGGAGGATGACAGTGCCATCTTGGTGTCTTCCTTACCTTTCTTCATAGCCTGGGGCATTGGGCTGGACTACTGTGTCTAGCTTCTACAATAACTTGTTCTCAGTATCTGGAGGTCGTGGCACCGTCAGGTGATTCTGAAGCGGCATAGTTCGTGGGCCAGTCCTTGTTTGGATAAGAGCAGGCAGTACGCGTGACACTTCTCCCATTTCCTGTTTACCACATATAAAGGACACTTGAGCGAAACATTGCCACATAATTATTTAAAGTCACTCTAGCCTGGTGACTATAAAACACCAACCTAGGTGACTAGAGCAAACAGATCTTACATATTAAATAATGGCTCTACATAACGAGAGCTGACGAAACAGCTTAGGGGAGGAGGCAGGCCTTGATTATAATGTCAGTCAGTGTGTTGTAGTTGGCTCACAATATCCTAAATATTTAGGAACTAGTTCTAATATACGGCAGGATAGATGTGCATCTTCTGTGTAACTGGCTGTCATGAGTTGCACTTTGGAAATGTTTTAATTGATGTCTTTGGAGAGGGCGTGCTCTCAGAGTTACCCCTGGTCTCTCCTTGTTACTCAGAGCTGATTGACTCTTGTGTTCTGGGCCTTGACTTGTTTGGGCCTGGAAGGGTAGTTACAGTTTCTAAGCAGTGGCCTAAGGACATCAGCAGCATCCAGGACTCTGTGCCTTTCATCCAGGTCTTGGTCTCATCTTTGGATATTAGGATACAAGGAAGCTTTGAAAAGGAGAGGAGTCTTCCTTCCCTGTCCTCTTTGATTTATGTAGAGTTGGCTTTTTAAGTAATGCAAATGGATTGAGAGAGACGCCCATTTGGGGCCACTCTTTCACTGTGGATGATAATTCACGTTATCTTAGAATCTCCAGTTCTTTAATGACCCCTGTCTTATCCTCACCTTATGTAGTTGTTGTCAGAATGAACTGATACAAATTAAATAGACAATAATAGTAAGAATAATGGCTGGCATTTACTGAGCTAATACCACTGGGTCCTGTGGCTGGATTTCATCTGTATCTAAATCAATTAAAGCCTACTTGTTAATGCGATGCCTAACAAGGGAAAGATGCCATCAATGCTAGCTATTATTTTTGTTCTTGTTATTGAGGAAGCCTTCAATAAGGCAAAATCAGTGTCTCTGGTTTTCCTTTGTTGAATTTTCATGGGAACATGAGTTAAATATGCATGCTCAGAAGCAAATGAAGAATTGTCTAGGAGTTTATCTTTGGTAGCATGAAATGAGAGAGAACGTGGGAGAAGGGAAAGGGAGACCATGCATTAGACACAAGGACCCAACATACATGTCTTCTTTTGGTGCTCCCAGTATGACATGGAACTATTGGACAACAGACACGGTGCTGTGTGAGAGCTTTCACGTCAGTAACATACTGACGAGATTTTGCAGCATGGCATAAGGTCTCCAACAAATCAATTAAACTATACCATGAAACTTCGGATTTTATCAAAAGCTGTTCTTTCAGCCATTACTTACATGTAGGTTCCTTTTACATTATAGTTTGTTTGTTTGGAAACGTGGATGCCAAACTGTCTTGGAGTCTCAGAGGAACAAGCACTTACGTGTTTTGAACACAGACTTTGTGGGGGAGATGCAGCATAAAATAGTGATGTGTTTTTGTGTGGTTCCTTTGGTTGTCATAGTTTTTTGTTTGTTTTCCCTAAAGGAAAATAATATATCTAATTTAGTCATGACTTTTGGTGGAACCTCATAAACAGCCCTCGCTGGGGAGAGGTTGGCGCTGTTATAAGGTCTCATGTAAGACAGGCTGGCCTTGAAGTTGAGATACAGTTAAGAATGATCTTGAACATCTGATCCTCCTGCCTCCCCAAGGACTAAGATTATAGGCATGAGCCAGCACACTGGCATAAGCAGCTTTTTATCAGTTACTTTGAAAGGACAGCACAGTGAGTGGCAAAGTGTACCATACTGGTGGCTTAGCCTTAAAGTGTCAAAGCGCATCTTGCTGCATATGCTTAAGGGGAGGGTAATACACCTGAAACTGTGAGACTCATTGAAAATACTGGAGATACTAAGTGGTGGAAAACATCAACGTCAGAGCACCAGTTTTAATTATGTCATGAAATGTGAGTATAGAAAATAATATTGCAAATTAAAATTGCTTTGCCATGCCATGTCACCGTATATATGTGCAGATACATCTGAATTAATAAACTATATTGAAATCTGGAGGTTTCGGTCACACCAAAGAATGACATAGTTAGGCTTGCCAAGACATGCTTTGGGAAAACACAAAACCTTATCTTCAGGTCCCCATAGTGGATTGACGCTCATAAACCTGCACTTCAATTTTGTTTTATTTTTACTTTTGACTCAAATGGAGGAAGATTCTTGCTGAGTTCTAGAGATAAGGAATGAGAGAATCAGCAAACTGGCTCTCTGAAAACTAATTTTTCTCTAGTGTCATGGGCAGTAGGAGGTACACCCTGATGAGTCTGTTGCCCAGGGACCTCTCCCGGAAGCAGCTGTAGTCTTGACTTGTGCTGCATAGAAAATTTTAAGACAAGATAGTATGAAGCAAGAGGATTTATGTGGCTGTTTCTTTTTTAAGATAAGAGCACTGGAGAGATAGCTTAGTAGGTAAAGTGCTTGCCATGGAAGTCTGAGAACCAAAATTTCGACTCCAGAGTGCATATAAACATACATGGCGGTCTACTTCTAATTCCAGGACTTGGGAGGTAGAGGAGGGCTCCCTGGAGCATGCTGGGTAGCTAGTCTAGCCACATTGGTGAGCTCTGGGTTTAAATGAGAGACTGTGCCTCAATAAATAAAGTGGAAAAGGATTAAAGAACACTCCCGAGTCAACCTTGGGCTTCTAAGAAGCACAAGTGCACATACATGCCTGTGCATGTGTGTTTACACGCATGTGTGCACATGCACACAAAAGAATAAAGGAAGAAAATAATATACATTGACACATAACCAGCACTGAGAGAGAGGTGTCACCTGAACAAAGAATAGAAGTGGTTTTGCACAGACAGTGACATCACCGGGGGCATGGGCGGGATTGTGGATAGCTTATTTATGGTCCCATTCTAATGGAGGAAAACATTCATGGACTTAAGGGAACAGTCCAGGAAAGACAGGATTTCCAAGAATAGAGGAATTTTTATCAGGTTTCTAAGCATGTCGTGAGTCAGATGCATGATGGGAGCAGGCAGCTTAACAAGGCTAAGAATGAAGATACCATTATGGCACAGGGCTAAGCCATCCTCAAAGTCAGTCGCATTGGTTGCAGCTGTAATATGCCCTGGCTCCCATTAGCTGTCTAACACTATTCATTTCAGCTGGCCTATTAGTTTTCCCTGCTTATCTGGCTTACCTCAGCTGGACCTCGAGGGCAAATGGAAAGAAGAGAACAGTGTGATCAGATGTTCAGAAGCCTTTGCATAGGGGTTGGTTTAGTAAGCCTCGGCTCAATTTTCAGGGATGAAGTCCTAATTGGAAAGTCTCCTGACACTAATCCTCAGGTGGGACGTGAGAGCACCAGACACGCTAGACCCCTCCTCCCCGACGGACCACCGTGCCACGCTGCACACACCCGCCACGCTGCACACACCCACCACTGTCCATCCGCCTTCTGTAAATGCCTCACTCGGGTTTCTTACGGGGATGTGCACCAAATTTGGGGACAGCTGTCGAAGAAGACAGTACCGGAGCTTTGCTGGAAGGCTTCTGGAAGACTGGGCAACTAAACTAATGAAGAAACAAGGCTAAGCATACCTTTTAGTCATGTCAAGATGAATGCCACTAATTTCTGGCTGTGTGCTTCTCTAAGAGAAGAGAGAGGGAAAGAGGCCTGCTTGCTCTTCATGGCCTATGCACTGTTTTTCGGCCTCATCAATACCTACAACCAGTCTTCACTTAAAGCCTTGGCTGTGAGTGCCTGCATAATGGAACGCTGCCAGATTTGATTATCAAGTGCAGGACTGTTTGGAATCTAGTGACAAACTTCATCCACTCTGTAAGATAACTACAGCACAGCAGATCTGACGCTTATATGAGCTACAAGGCCAGAAAAGGATGGTGCTGTTAAAACAGGGGTTTCTAGTTGGCTCAGGCTTCCGACAGGGAAAATGTGGGAGGAGGAAACTAAGCTGGAAAGTAGCTAAATCTCTAGAAGAACTAGAAAACAGTGCCTCACAAATGTGTGCAATTGTGTGTGTGTGTGTGTGTGTGTGTGTGTGTGTGTGTGTGTGTGTGTGTGTGTTAAAATAAATTTAAGAGTTACTGGAAGAAAAGAAAAAGAAATCTTTGCCAGTTCTAAACTCAGACCTCTCATATATGATAGTATACATTCACTGTATGGGCTGCGTTGCATAGATGATCATTTTAATAGTATATTTTAAATAAACATACACATGCATCTTATAGAAAAGATTTGTAAAACAGAGAGCCCATAGGCAGAATAGCAAACGCTGTGGTGGCCATTGTGTCCTCTGTCCTGCTAGGACACCGCCAACACAGAAGTGGCCTGCTGGCTCCTTCTCTGGCCAATCTCAATGTTCTCCTACTGTTCTTGTAACTGGGACCACAGGAGAGATTTGCCTTATGGGCCATGGAGTTGGAAGGGTGGAATCTGGAGCTGGCAAGGTCAGGGAATAAATTAAACCACAATGATTAAACCACAAGACAGACTTTACTACCTGCATGAAGCCAGTGCCATCAGATCCATTCCCCTTAGGTAATCCAATACAACCCTTCCGGGCTTGAAGGAAATCAAATGGACTTTCTGGCTCTTGTACTGAAGGAGTCCTAACTGATGAGCTGCATCCTCTAAGCACACTGTCTTCTCAGCATCCCCGGGCTCCACCTCTTCCCCTCCACTCTTTCTGTCCACGCCCACACTCCACAGTCTTCTCACCCCACAGTCTAGCGTCCTCTCTACGATGAGGCTCACCCTGTGCCGTCCATTAAAAGACCACACCAGGATTCCTACAGCAGGCTCCTCAGGAAACAACCTGCCTCTGCTTCTCCTGCTAGAACTCACACCTAGTCATGTGACTTCCCAGCTTAAAGGCCTTCAGGAGTCTCCATTATGTCTAAAGAATAAAATTCAGAATCTTTCATTTCTCTTCCAAGCCTGGAGGACTATGGCAGAATCTCAGTTCGTATTATGCCACACCAGCTGTGAACCAGGGCTCCAGGCAGAGTAGATGGTTGAATTCCTAAGACCATTGGTCCTGTTGAACTAATGGTATTTGTTATATTATACATCAGACTGTTCAGAAAGGGAAAATTCTATCATTTATGTTAGGTAGTAATATACATGCATTTATAAAAACTGGAAATGTGGTCGTTACTAAGGCTATCTAGAAATAATCCAAGTCTTCTCAAAGCACACTGTCCTCTCAGCATCTGTGGGCTCCACTGTGTAGTAAGGTTGTGTTTCTCTCTCTCTCTCCCCCTCCCCCCCCTCTCTCTTCCCCCCCCCTCCCTCCCTCCCTCCCTCCCTCCCTCCCTCCTCTCCGCTCCTGGCTCAGTTAAGGAAATGCCTCCATGAGATCCTGCTGTAAGGTATTTTCTCAATTAGTGACCAATGGGGGCCCAATCCATTGTGGGTGTTGTCATCCCTGGGCTGGTGGTCCTGTGTTCTATAAGAAAGCAGGCTGAGTAAGCCATGAGGAGCAAGCCAGTAAGCAGGACCCCTACCTCTTAAAAAAGGGTTACAGAACCAAAACAACAGAATACTTGTGTTTCATACCGATCCTAGTTATGTTTCTGTTCTGACTTGTGCTTTGAGAACTCAGAAAAGCTAGGATCTGGAGCTACTTCATCTTCTCCTCTTGCTTATAATGAACAGCAATATGGAAGTGTAAGCCAAATAAACCTTTTTCTCCCAAACTTCCTGTTTGATCATGGTGTTTTGTCGCAGCAATAAAACCCTTACTAACCGTCTCTCTCCCTCCCTCCCTCTCTCCCTCCCTCCCTCCCCCCCCCCCCTCATTTTTCAAGACAAGTCTCACTATATAGCCCTGATTGGCCTGGAACTCACGTTGTAGACCAGTCTGGTCTCAGGTTTTCCCTACTTTTGACTGCCTATGTTCTGTAACATATTTTGGCCAAGTGAAATGAGGATTTACCTTGGATGACCTCCAGCATGAGGAGTTTGGCAGTTAAATTGATGTGGAGCCTCAGCCCAATGCTCTGCCCTGGCTAAGTATCGGTTACAGGAAGTAGACTTTCTGTTAATCTCCTGGTATTAGAGGCTGTTTGTTACACAGTGCAAGCTTCCTCTTCCTAGCTGATAAAAACATCATGGGCAAAAATTGAACATAGTTCCCAAGTAGATGGCTCCCTACATACATAGGCCTTGAAAACCCTGGAGAAGAGGCATCTTTTAAAAATATCCTTAATTTATAATTGTCAGTAGAGTTTGGTAACACTGTAGCTTGTTTCTTTTAATTACCAACATAGTGACTTAATGACTTTGCTCTAAATTTGTTGATATACAATTAAATCTGTTCCGAGCTATTTCCTGTGGCTGTTTAACTTACAAGATTGTTTGAAATGTTTCCGGTCTGCCTTAAAAAGCAACTGCATGAGAAGCATTGGGACGCCTTAAAATCGCCCTGCCCCCCCCCCCACATTTGTTTGCTGTAAGATGGGGGGGGGGGTGCGTGGCAGGATTTTTTCATTTATGGGGAAAGAATTACAAAAAAAGCTGAGACTTCACATTTTCACTTCAGCACCAATAAATGACTTTAACAAAATACTAATAAGTCTAGAAAGCTCTGATCCTAAGTGATGACAGAGGACACTTGGGCTTCATGTTATTGTTCTGATTCTGGTTGGGTCACGTTCAGCTGCTGGAGTGGACATGTTGATATGCCAACATGCAGTAATTCTGGAGAAGTGACTGTGGCTCAGCTCATCCCAAGCATGCAGGAGACAAGCTATATAAAAGAGATAGTGTCCTTTTCCATCTTAATATTATGTGAGGAATCAAATATGTAACAGGAGGTGGTTTGCAGACTTTGCATTCTATGAAATATACCCTTCTGAGGTGAAATGATTATTTTGTATCTGAATATATTCCTATTTTTCAAATGTGCATATGTGCCCCAAATTTTCTTGATTATAGGACTTGGCAAAGTGGTTTTTTTTTTTTTTTCCCTAGTTTCCATGAGTTTGCTGAAATGAAGTGATTCAGATATGGAGGTAGACAGACAGACAGGAGTGTGGGAGAGACACCACCTACAGGACAAACCCTTTAAGCTTTCTTGTCAGGTATCTTTGCATCCTTTTTCCCCACAGGAAGCTGTAGTATTCCAGGAGCTATGACTTTGCTCCAGAGCTCACAGTCTGACCATTGGGATGTCTAAGGAGGAAAGAACCCCCTGCTGCTGGGCGTTCGAAACCAGGAGGGTTTTTAAGCTCAACTAGAAAGCAAGATAAATGAGACAAAGAGGTGACAGAGAAAAAATGTCCCATCCTTCTGATTTAAAGCCTTTAGCAGGTTAAATTCTGTGAGCTTCCTGAACAGATGCTGCCTCCTTCCGCGTGGAGGGGGTGAGGTGAGAGAGAAGGTTGGGAAAGTCATTGGCCCTTCTGGGTATTCTCTCCTTCTCTGGGAGTTGCCAGCGGGCTAGAGGAGCTCTTGGCAGCTGCCTTAGTACAGTTGCTTTGGCTGTTTTCAGCAACTGAGAAAGGAATGATAAGTTTACTCTGACATGACAGTATGCTCTGTTCCTAAAGAAAGAAATCATTCCAGGCGAAGGAAAACTTCGTTATTTAAATAAGCTTGTCATTACCTGACAGTAGTTTGCAAGCATTTTTTTTTTTTTGGGGGGGGGGGGGAAATGGATGTTTCTTCCAGCTGATGGAGCCATTGAGCGTGGTTAAGGGGGTGGATGGCTGCCCTTACAGGTCTCTGTGATAATGCTGCTGAGGTATCTGTGCAGAGCCCCAGGAACTGTGAAAGGCAAATCGGGGAAATCCAAAGTATGAAGGTATCTTTACTCTGAAATGAAGTGCTCAGATTTTTAAAGAATCACCAAAGTCTCCTTTTTCGGATGCAGACTCCTTGGCCTGTGAGCCTCTATTCAGGGTGTTCTGTATGGGCCTGGAGTCTGTGTTCTAGACAGCATCCCAGAGGGTTGGGATGCCAGTGTGGACAGAGGAAGACCCATGGCTTCTGCCCCCATCCTTCTTGTCCCCAGCTGAGGTAGGAGGTACTTAGTTTTTTTTCTTTTTTTCGATGCAAAATGCAAGAGGAATTTATTGATCAAGCATACTGGGGTCATCCTGCACACCAAAGTGGGAGAACAATCCCGCACAGCCCGTTCAAGGACCTTTTATATGGTTTTTAGAGCAGTAGCCATTAGGCACAATGTGATTGGCAGAACAGTGTGACTTTTAAACTGATTGGTCTTTAGGGAATGAGGTAGCAGGGGCTTACTCAGCCCCTCCCTTCCAGCCTATGTGCTCTCTAACCTGTTTCTTCCAGGAGGGGAGGGGTGCCCATGTGCTCGGAGGCCCTGGTGGAATATCCCAAAGTTCCTGAGCTGACTTCTCATTCCCCCCTTTTTCTTGTGCATGCTTCAATCCTGAAGCTGTCGTTGATAGCTATGCAGCTCATACTCCTGGTCTTCTGTATCTAGTTCTTTGGATTTCTTCTTTAAGATCATTAGCTGTACTGCACCTATGTGTTCCTTAACAAAAGCAACCAAGCGGTTCAAAATGTAGGGGCCAAAAGTCAACAATAGTAGGTACTTAGTTTTTAATGGTGAGATACCGATGAACCCTTTTTTGTCTTCTAGGGGAAAGAACATCTTAGTTTCCTCTTCCTCTTCTCCTGGTACAGGTGTCTTGTGGTCCTCAGCACACTGTTGGGTTAACACCTCCAGCAGTGAACATGGGTCTCCGTCCCTCCCAACTGCCTCTTCAGCCATCTTTGTTTCCTGTCCCATCCCCACTAAAAAAGGGCAAAACACCTCACATCCCCTGACAAACTCTGACATATAAGTTCATTATGTTTCTAAACAAGTATAAAGCTGGCTTCCTCTGATAAATGCAGGCAACAATAAATCTGTCAGTTCTCTGTGTGGCAAGGCACAGAATGTCCTGGGGGACACATAGGAAAAAAATAAGAACAAATTCTTAAAAGTGAAAATTTAATAGTAAAGTTCCCAGTGAGACATCACCACACGGCCACTTGAACAGGAGTAATTCAGAAACTGGCTTATGTTGAAGGGGGAATGTGGAGAACCTGGACCCATCATGCATTGCGGATGGGAATGTAAGTCCTGCAACCCCCCTTTATAAAATAGTGTGTTGATATGTGCAATAGGGAAACAGTCCCGCTCCCAGGGATCTTCCCAAGAGAAATTAAAGCATATTTGTATGTACACAAGAATGCTCATGGCATTGTTGTTTATAAAACCACAGACTGAAAACAATCTAAATTGTCCATTGTGTGATAGCTAGGTGAGTGAAATATGATCTATTCATACACTGGGATGTTATTTTTAAATTGAATGAAGTTCTGATGTATGCTGCGTGAGTAAATCTTAAAAATATGCCAAGTGAAAACTGCTGAAACCAAACACTACCCATTGTGTGATGTCGTTTATATGAATATGGAAAACGCAGGCTTACAGAGACGACGCTGGCTCTGGGATCTACAGGTGAAAATGAGGGTTATGTACAAATGGTTCAGGAGAGACTTTTGAAATAATGGAAACATTAGAACTTAACTATGGTAATCTATATACTGAGCTACAATTATACTATAGAAGTTTTATGAAATGGGAATTTACCCCATGAGGCTGTTATATTTACGTAAAGTATACACCATGACCAGATATTCAGCAAGCTTTTTTCTGTAAGAGAGAAAGGAACCGAGGCCACAGGTGGTCTGCACAGCCCTTGGGTTCCCCAGCCCAGGGCCTCCTCACCAGGAACACACAGATGAGACTATCTGACCTTGGATTTTCACTTTCCCAACTGAGCTAATTAAGCCCCTTTTCTTTTTTGAAACAAACATCGAGCTTCCGGTATCTCATCGCAGCAACAGAAAGCAGTAACAGTAGTGTGTGTTGGCCCCCCCATCACGACTCACAGTAGACAGCTAATTTCCATTTTCACTTAAGAATGCGCTCAGTGAAGCAATATAAATTTAATTTTATTAAATCCTGTGCTTGGAGGCATATCTTTTTGACAGCCTTGCATGCAGTAAGAGATCTGCATAAAGTACTTACTTTGCCTACCCAAGGACAGTGTTCTCATGAAGAAGAACGCTTTCGCAGTCGATGGAGTTGTTAGCTGAGTTGCACCTCTTTCTTCTAATGGAATGGCATAACTCCTTTAAAACAGAGATGCCTGGCAGGCAGACCACTGATGCTCAAACCTGGGAATTTGGCACGCTGTTTCCTCAAAAATGAATGAAGAGAGATTCCCACTTCAAGGAAAATAATTGACTTAGGAGTCTGGTTTTGGTTTTGCTGGTGATAAAATTCAGACCTAAACCAAAAACTGTAATGTTGAAAAGCTTTGTATCTGCCATTATGAACTTGACAACACTCAAGAGACTCTGATGGTATGAGCAGAGATTCAGCAAATACATTTTTCAAAATAATGTGAGTGAAGTGTCAGAGTTTGAAGACTATAGATCGAAGTGGTGATTCTAAACATTTGAGAACTTGTGGCCTAGTCACCAACTGTGTGAACTCTGGTGTCGGGCTGCCTGCGTTCAAATTCCAGTCTCACCACTCATTCCTTATGTGACTCAGTTAAGTTCTTCATCCCTCAGTGCCTTTGCTAATCCGTAAACCAGGGATGAAGTGACAAGGGACAGCGGCACACACGGTGATCTCATCATGCTAAAGGTGAGGAAGGAGGCAACGACGTCTCAAGAATGAGAAAAGGGAGAGTAGTAAAATGACGTGTAACTCGGAGAGGCGTCGTAGGCGGGTGTGAAAATGAGTTAATGTGTGCAAATACTTGTGAACAATAAATAAGTCAATATATGTAAATTCCTTAGAATGCTGTCTTACTCAAGATAAGTCCCTAGTAACTTGTTACGACTGATCTTGACAAATTGTAATTTATACAATAAAGACATAAATGCATAGTAGAGAGTTTTGCCATTGAGCCTGTGTCATTTGGGGGTTGTTCAGAACATAATTATATATAATATATTTAATATATATTATAGATAGTAGTATGTATAATAGGTTTTTAAGGGGGAGTTGAAGAGGTACTATAATTATGTCCGGTATTTTAGTAAGTGAAATATAAATAGGTTACAGTTGTGTGACTTGCCAGTTCCCTGCCTCTGTGATGTTGAAAATGATGATGCATCATTTGAGCTCTAGGAATTTAGGAGACTGAGTGACGAGAGGGAAGTGGCAGATCATACCTATTTAAGAAATTTAAGTATTTAAGAAAACATACAGCTTCCAACTTGGAAGAAGCCTGAGCCTTCCGCCCTGAGAGGATGCTTCCTCTCAGCTTTTCTGGAGACAGGCAGGCAGGTCCTTTGCTGGGACTGTTTACTCTGCAGCTCTGTGCTGAGCACCTTGCATGGTGCTTGAGGTCCTTGTCTGACAGCACAACCCCAGTGGTAGCAATGGACATGGGCCCTGGGCTACTGGAGCTGCTGGGTTAGTTTGCTAATTCTCCCACCTGCCCAAGACCCAGTAACTGTGGGTTGTTCCCTGTGTAGCCCAGCAGAAGAAACCGTGCATAGCTCATACTTGTTTTTAAATTCCTTCTGTTTATCATTAGGGGGCGTGGCCAACACAGCACGCATGTGGAGGAAGCTTTGAGAGTTAGTTCTCCTCTTGCCCGTGGTTTCTGGGGCTGGAACACAAGTCACCAGGCTTGTGCAGTGAACACTTTTACTGAACCATCATACCAGCCTTATTTTATTCTCCTTAAATGTTCATAAATACATTATTTTACTAGAAAGAAGGTAAGGTGACCTGTAGGGAAATGGTAATTGTTTTCTTTTCCCAGAACATGAAATTACCATATTTTCAGAGTGCTAATATTATGCAGGCCCATTTGTGTTTGATGGTAAATAACAACCAGTATAAAGGTTGCTGGAATTTCACTGACTGAAGTGGTGTCTCTCTTCAGAAAAACGGGGAGACAGAAGAATCCATTTGGGTTTCATGTCATCCAGATTAGTCCACATGACATGAAGCTGGTGAGCTAGTCCACTGTGGTATTTAGCTCCTAAATTAAATAGTGGTCTCTTCAGTTTTGGCCACATTTCAAGTTCTTGAAGAATGAATGGCCTCCTGTTAATGAAGTTTAGAGTGTTCTTTCCTTCCACGCCAAGGGTATGTTTGCCGAGCTGTGTAAAGCACTTCACATATGTCTCTGAAGCACACGGTGGGTGTCTGCTTGAGACAGTATACTTACTGATACACCAGCACTTTAATACTTGAGTATTCCCCGTGTCGCCGCTCTGCTGGAAGTACATAATCTTGTCAAGCTAAAAGCCAAAGACTTTTATTGATCCAGTAGAATCTAGTCCCAGACTTTACGGCTAGGAAAGCTATTATTAGTCGTTTGTAGTCTTGTCCTTGTTCCGGCTAGCGTCTTACTCACACTCTGTGTCTTAGTGCCTTACACTACACAGTCACCTGGACAGGTAGACAATGCCTGTGATTATCCCGGTCCCCTCTTCCTGACACTGGAACCTTTTGTCCATTCTCTCCCTAGTAGAAATCAGTAATTAAATGCTAGCTGCATGCTGTTTTCTAAACAGAGTGGTTGCCTGTTACAAAGACAACTCCTCTCTTCATTACAGTATGTCCTGTTCACATGGCTGGCAGGTTCCACCTGTATTGGGTAACACCTTTCGAGGACCTTTGTGAGGTGTACCGCTTCAGTAGAGGGGCTCTCCTGGATCAGAGAGTTTGTGACGAAAGTGCTTGCTATCGTGTGACTGCAGGTTCTCATCTTGTCTCTTCCACTTCTGCTTGTGTTTCAGGAAAAAAGTGCCAGCTCGAACACAAGGCTTAAAACTAATAAAGAAATCCCTGGATTAGTCCATCAACCCAGAGCAAAGTAAGTTCTCCTTTCTGTTGTCCTCATATTGTCTTTAAAACTCCATTTTTGCCTCCCAGGTAATCAAGGCTTCCTATAAAGCTTTAGTAATTGAGACAGCTAAAAACAAAAAACAAAAACATAGTCTCAGAGCATCCTCAGTGCGCATCAGAGCTGACAGTTTCAGGCCAGTTAGTGAAATAAAAAAAAAGAGAGAGAAGAAGGATATCTTTATGGCTTTCCTATTGGGGGGCAGTTAATTAAGATATAAAATATACACAAATCTTATGGAAATATACTAATTAATGGCTGCATTAAACTTATGAACGTATCCTCATCAGAATATACTATGGTGTTCACAAAGCAGAGGGTGACATACAAATGACAGTGCAGATTTTCCAGAATATAGAAAATAATTCTACAAATAAAATTGCAAACCCCAGAGAACAGGCTAACACATGAACAGCCACGTGACTGAGGAGGACTCCTGAGCGGCCTGTCTGTTCGAAAAGCATGTTAGTTCATTCCATTAGATTCCAAAAACTGGTAAGTCTGACAATATAAAAGTTAGCCAGAATACGAATAACGGATGCTCTCAACCCCTGCCGTGAGTTACACAGCAGCGTAACTTGGGGGGAAGCCTGTTTCCTATCTAGTAAAGCTTCAGCTAGGCAAACTTCTCCCTCCAGCACCGCCGCTGGCAGGTGTATGCCCTCAAGAAACATTTCACGTTTGTGCTGGGAGACGTTTTGGAATGTTCATAGCAGCAGTTCAGATAAGCTTTTAGAAGAAAACCCAAGTGTCCATCAGTAATGCAATGGGTAACAGTGCTGTGTCGTGGTCTTCTGATGTCTGAGAAAACAAATGGGGTGGGTACATCTTACACACATCAGGGCGGGGCATGCTCAGAACAGTAAGTAGCAGGGTGTTCCTTCAAACTCAGACATAAATAAGCAATATTTTGCCTACAAGTATATGGCAGAGTAACAAAAAAGCCAAGTAATAAAAAAGCATTAAGTCGAAATGGTGACTCCTGACTGGGAGAGACACTGTTGAGCCAGAGCTTCTCTCCTAATCTGGGTGCTAATTACAATCATATGTAATTTTAAGAGATCTTTAACTTGAAAAGTTAAGCTGTACATTTCCTCGGTGGCAAGGATACTTGAAGATATTATTACTTACCGACACGTGAACACTCTCATTTTACTAAAATCACTAATGTCCTGGCCATGGTCATACCTGACTGCAATCACTTAGGCACGGAGGAGTCAGGAGGATTGCCACGTGTTCCTGGCCGGTCTGCTCACTGAATTCCAGACAAACCAAACTACAAAGCAAGCTGTCTTAAAAGAAGTTAATAAAATAGTGCACTAAAAAAAAATAACAAATTTTGAATCATTTGTAGAGTGTTCTAGGGCTCACTCCATGGTGGTGATAAACTCACTTTGTCACATGAGACTACTGTTATATTCCTTGAGAGGCTGTTAATCCTTACTGTAGTATCTACTTAAGGCCAAGCTAATTCCCAGGAATGCAAGTACAGCTAACAGTCCCCTCCTCCACGTTCTGACTGTTAATCAAGACCAGAGCAGAAGAAACCTGCTGGGCCTTCCTTGAAAAACTGAGATTGAAACAACTTCTGCTTTGTGTGACGGCTATTCTTGGTTGTCAGCTTGACTACATCTGGAATTAACTAAAACCTAAATGGCAGGGCACACCTGTGAGGGATTTTTTTTTTTTTCTTAAATCATTTGAAGTGAGGGGATCCACTTCTAATCCAGATCCTTGAGGTGAGAAGATAAAATTGAATTCAGATCTTTTGATGTGGCAAGATCCACCTCTAATCCGGGGCACGTCTTCTCCCAGCTGCCTGTGTAAGGGACATAGAAGAAGGAAACTTTTACTCTGCCTGCTTGCTCTCGCCCCCTCATGCCATTCCTCCATCAGCATTAGAACCTACCTTTCTGGATCCTAGCATATTCTGAAGACCAGCTGAGGCATCCACCCTCTTGGACTGAACAACTACTCGGTTCTCGGACTTTCTGTTCCTAGGCAGCCACTGTTGAATTAGCTGACCACAGCCTGTAAGCCATTCTAACAATTCCTCTGCATTCGTGTGTGTGTGTGTGTGTGTGTGTGTGTGTGTGTGTGTGTGTGTGTGTTAAGTTGCAAGTGCAATCTTGTGTGCTTGGAATGCCTTGAGAATGAGGAATAAAAGGACAAATGCCCTTAAATGGGACTGCATCCATGGAATACAAGATTGTTTATCCAATGAAAGATGGGTCTGCAGTTTAGCCCAGGGCTCTGCAGCCATGCGCAGTGCTGCATGCACCCCGGCAACTTGATATTAATCCTACATTACATGGAGCATTTTGCACTCTATAAATTTTAAAAATACAACCCAAGTGAATAATTGGCTTTTAGCACATTCTGAGACACTGCCAGGGAAAAGGCAAGAAAGGGTTTCTCTGGCAGAGGGACACACGGCTGGGAACTAAGCCTGAGTCAGGTATAGCTTGTCATCAAGTGTCTAGTCATTAGTTTGGGTTTGAGTTTCATGGGTACTTATATTGGGCTGTTTGTTTGTTTGTTTGTTTTAAAACTAAGTAATTAAATAAATAAAAGAAGCTCTGTATGAACCACCACTGGGAGTGTTTTAACAACAACAACAACAAATACCACAGCACCAGGGACACCTACATAAGTCCGATTTCTATCACTAAGACAAAATTCCTGAGAAGATATACCTGAAGAAAGGAAGTCGTAGTCTTCTGCTCTGCTGTTCCTTCCTTGCCTCTGATGAAGCAAAAGCATCCCAGCCAGGAACATGTGGTAAAACAAAGCTGCTTACCCCTCGGCAGCCAGGAAAGTGGAGGCAGGAGACAGACGGAGAGATAGCACAAGCGTGTAAAGAGACAGAGACAAAGTGCATCCTTCAGGAGCTTCCCCACTGGCCTCCAGCCAAAGCCCCCTATGCTGAGGAGCCCACCACCTCTCAGTAACCCATTAAACTGTAACTCCATCAAGGATGAACATAATCAGCCAATGCCCCATGCCCAGAGACCCTTTCCTCTGAGCATGGCTGCACTGAATCCTAAGCCTTCAAGGCATTGCCTTTAGGAGGTCATTATCAGATCTAAACCATATTCTAGCTTTATATTTTTGTGGCTGAAGTTTTGGAAACTGTGTATGTCAGTAGACATGAAAGCCGAATGCCTTTAGCTCTGAAGCCCATTTTGCCTGTCATTCCTTCATTGGATTGCTTTGCATTAAGATTCCATAGTCCCACTTAGCTGAGAAGCAGCAGAATGAAAAGCTCCTGAGGGTGCAAGGTGATTTTACAGAGCTTTGCAGTGCCTGGGGTATTCACTAAGCTTTGTTAGTTAATGCCGATACCAGTATATAGCTTCTTATAAAACTTGGGTCCGGTGAATATTATCCCCACATATTCATGCTATATAAACGTGTATGCAGCCCTTTCCTATATGTAGAGAGGAAGGGTAAGAAAATCAGTGGCGTTTGCCTCTCTACCCAACTCCCAGTCATCCAGTTACGCACCAGGAAAAGAAGATGCTTAGAATGGAGTTGGTACCCAGGGACTGGTCCTCACAGGGCAGTTTATACTCTTAAATCAGGTAAATGCTGACATCATGCTGCTGTGTTGGTAGGATCTCCACGTGGTAAGGGGAGAGTCCATGTGTATCCAGGCAGCCTGTCTCATCAGAGTAAAAATTCTATGAGATTTTATTCTCTAAAGAAACCTCTGCAGAATTCCCTCCAGAATGAACCCATGGAAAACAGTAAGCCTTTATCTTTTTACCTCACTAAAAGTGAGGTGATGGACAGGTAACTAGGACCTTGAAGGGAGCGTTTGTTCCAAAGTGTGCCATAGCCCTCTGGCAGAAGCGTGTGTCTGAATGAGCTATGTCCTGCATGAGGTGTTGACAATAATAAGCCCCCTTTCTGTTCTTTCAGTTCCACCAACTGCAGGAAGCATACTGTATTTCAGGAACGAATCTGCCTGGTATGTAAAGGCAGGCAGAGGCAGCACTACCCTATCAGTGGGTAGAGCGCTCATGTCTCCATACACATCCTTAGGTCAGCAGCCTTCAGCTTCAGCCTCTCTGATTCAGATCAGTTCCCTGTGACCACAGTGATGGCAGACACACTTGCGAGTTAAGATATCTCCCTTCACCCTCCATGCGTAGGAACAGCTGCTCACCAGGCACTGCTGTCTTTGTGTTGTAATCATCAAAGATGTAAATGAAGTTGGCAGCAGCTGTCGATGGTTAGCCAAAAGCCTACTTATGTATAAAGAGGAGTCTGAGGTCAGGCACCTTACGCATGTGACCAACCACACTGCCTCTGTGAGGGGTCGAGAGTCACATGAATTTAAATAGCACTCCCTCAGTCAATTAACAAACATTTATTGCCTTGCTGATACATGCAAAGTAACACATTGCTAAGAAATACAACCAGAGAGCTGGAGAGATGGCTCAGTGGTTAAGAGCACTGACTGCTCTTTAGAGGTCCTGAGTTCAATTCCCAGCAACCACATGATTGGCTTACAACCATCTTTAATGGGATATAATGTTCTCTTCTGGTGTGTCTGAAGACAGCTACAGTGTAGTCATCTACATTGAATAAATAATTCTTTAAAAAAAAAAAAAAAAAGCAGAAAGAAAGAAATACAACAAGAAAGTTTGCACCGTGAACACCAAAACCTAAAAACACCATTTCCATGGAGTCTCATGGACGTTGTCTACACAGACATGTGTCTGTTCTGTTCTCTATATATGAGGCTATATACCTGTGTTGATGTCTTTGCTCCCTGCAACCTACAACTGCTAAGAGCCTGGCCAAGAACAAAAACCAAACATGTCCATGCAGCAAACATGGGCGCCGGATGGTTTGTGTTCTACACCCTCAGGAAGCCTGAGAGTCTTGCCTTCACTGCATCCGGGAACGAAGCCGACAGGACCAGCACTCCCACAAGAGACATATGAGGACAGTCTCAGGACCAGGCAAGAACTAAAGCCCTGGGGCTGCAGGTGATTGGCTGACCGCCAACCAGCCCCGCCCATGCTGGTGGCCATGGGTATCACAGTATTGCAGGAAAGTGTGGTGATTTAAGACCACCAGCATGGCCTCTAGTCAGCAAGGGAACTACTTACAGTGAACCCTTAGAGTGTGTCGTTGGACAGGTTTGCCTCCAGAGGAGCTCAAACAAACACAATGTTTGGACGTTTAAGCAGGGAAAGCCATGAGCAAGCTGAGAACATTTATAGTGGTGCACACACTGGCTTTTCTGCTCAGGATTCTGCAGAGAGAAGGCTGTTTACTGTGTTCTCTTCACCCCAGATTTTTGCCCTGCCTTTTAAGACTGCATTCAAAAGAGGGCCCAATTCCCAAATAGAACCTTTATTTGAGGGATTTCATTAAGGATGGTGAAATGACACGCTAGGTGTGAAAGTGCTTTGTAAACTGTGAACTGATTAGCGGTGTACCCGTTTGCGTGGTTTGCCTTCCATAGCACAGCCGATGTCAGGTGCTCACAGATTTCAAGTCTTGGCTTTACACCTAGACGAGAGTTTCTCGTGGGAGTCTTGGTCATGGAAAGCCTGCAGGACTTCAGGACACTTATCCCCTCCTGGGACCTCTAAGGTGTCGTTCTGATGACACATCATGTGGGCTTCTCCCTACACTTAACTTAAAGGGAAGAAACCATCCCAGGCCTGCCCTCCCCCCTCATCCCCAGACGCTGGAACCAATGTCGTGTGTGTCTCTCACCCAGTGCCCTTCACCTGGAATATGTGCACGTATTGACAGACTGGAAGGACCTGGTTAGCACCGAGTCCCATTGTGCCACGCCTTTCCCATCCATGATCCCTGTTCTCTTTATGTGTTATTCCCACTGACAGTGTCAGCCATCTAACTAAGCAAGTAGAACAGAGCAAGCAAGCGCATGGGCTAAGGGCTACTCAAAGGCTCTGCGTAACTTATCTCATATTCCAGTGGAATTTCAGTGACTTAAAGGGGCAGGGGCAGGGGCAGGTTGTCATTCTGTCCTCTGCTCTTGTGTCTCTAGCTTGTACTCACAGCTGGACATGCTGGTGCTGCAGCCTCTGTGAGATCTGTATTTCACACACACAGCTGAAAATCCCACATGTTGCATGCCCTGACTTTCTTCTTTTAGAATCCCAAATGTGTTTTTAAAGAAAAGTAATTGGCAAGCCCTGCCCGGTAATATCAGTATAATTAACCTCTGCACATTGAGTGGAAGTTGTACTCCTTACATCGTGAGCACTTGCAGACTTAGGAAACGTGTTTGCAAGATCAGCGCCATGACATCTATTCTAAGGTAGCTCTGGGGTATTTTAAAGGGAAAGTCTGCAGTAAGGAGCTGTGTGCCCCAGAGTTTCAGCATCCACCATTGTGTGCCTCAGAGAGCGTGGAATTAAGAAGGCGTTGGAATAAGCGCTTGCTCTTCTTTGTTTTCCAGCATGCACATCTCTGAAAGCCAACAAGAATTCTTCAGAATGCTGGACGAAAAAATTGAAAAGGTAAGCAGGCAAATAAACTGCATCACTTCAAGATGAGCACACCACTGCAAGGTAGGATGACGATGCTTTAGCCCCGTGGTCCAGATCTCCTGGCAAAGGATTGGACCAAAACTGAAAACAGAGTACATACAGAAATGATGGGATAGCAGCCCCAGGGACATAGGCTTCTCTAGATCCTTCTAGTAGGTCAAATCAGGTAGAGGCCATTGAAAAGCTTAAAGCTCATACTGCAGGGATGCTGCTGCCTGCAAGAACCCATCAAGTACCTCTGTGTGCCTGCCACGTCTCTGAATTCTTTACAAACATCTTACCTGTTTCTGTTACCACCCTCCTCTAGGCAGTGACCTTTTTTGCCTCCAGAGCACACTAGGCTATTACGGGTAACACAGAGAACTGTTGTCTGCATTTTGCTGAGACTCTCCCAATGCTCGAGTAACTTCCCCACAGTTGCCTATCTAATCCCCTTAAGCTACAGTTTCAGTCACTCAAGAGTCAAGTGAGGTTCAAAAACACTAGTGAAAAAGTCAACCAATAACTCATAACTATTGTCATAATTATTATTCATTGTCAGTAACCTCTTACTGTACCGAATTCGTACATTAAACTTTATTGTACAAGTGTTAGTATGTGTGTATATTCACACCTGACCTAACCATCATCCAGTCAGCACGAATGCATGAGGGTGGTCCCCTAAGATGACAGAGCTGGAAATTCCTCACACCCAGCACTGCCGGAGTGTGCTATTACACCATAGCATTGCTTTCGAGTTTGTGGTGATGCCACTGTAAAGACCATACCCACTACCAACTGCATGGAAGGACAGCGCATGCAGTTATGGTGCGCGATGCTTGGTAACCAAGGCCACACCACAGACATGTATACCTGTGTTACTTGTAGCTGTTTTAAATGTATGCCTTCTACTTACAACAAAATATAAATCACTAAGAAATGGTGGCCTTGCCACATCAACATCTGCCTCATGTATTGTGGGGACCCTAACAGGCCACGTGAGGTGATTGACCTGTGCCGTCCAGGTCTGTGGGAACTTCCTCTCTGATGTCTGTGCAACAAAATTGCCAAGTGATGTATTTCTCTAAATGTGTCTTCATCATTGCATCACATGTGACTGTGTATAGGAAAACAGAATATATAGGATTTGCCACTGTCCCCAGCTTTAGGAATCTTTGGGAGTCCTAGAGACCTATTCCCAACAGATAATAATCTATAATAATCATGATTGGAATTCCATAGTCCTGTCTCATCAGAGTCTCCAAGTTGCTTCTCTACCCATGTATAGATTTATATTGACAGAAAAGTACGAAGTTGGTCAGTATGGGAATGTAAGCAATAACTTAATCTACCCCATGTACTGAATGGAGTATGGAACCCGGTGGCAATGTTAACTTACAAATCTGACATAACTTACGAACACTATTCTAAAGGAATAAAAATTAAAACATTGTGCTATAAATAAAGCATCACAGGGCAGTCTTTGGGTTGCATTTTTTTATTATTTTACGTGTGTGTGTGTGTGTGTGTGTGTGTGTGTGCAAGTGCACATGTTTGTTCAGGTGTGTGTGTGTGTGTGTGTGTGTGCAAGTGCACATGTTTGTTCAGGTGTGTGTGTGTGTGTGTGTGTGTGTGTGTGTGTGTGTGTGTGTGCAAGTGCACATGTTTGTTCAGGTGTGTGTGTGTGTGTGTGTGTGTGTGTGCAAGTGCACGTTTGTTCAGGTGCGCGTGTATGTATATCCATATGAAAGCCAGAGGTCAATCTTAAGTATCATTCCTCAGAATCTCTCTGCTTTGTCTCTTGAGATGAGGTCTCTCAGTGGGACCTAGAGCTTGCATATGAGCTAGCCTTTCTAGTCAGTGAGCTCTAAGAATCCGATGTCTTCACCTCCCCAGCTCTCGGATTATAACCATGTGTCATCATGCCTGACTTTGTATGTGGTTTATGGGGATAGAACTCAGGTCCTTGTGTTTTGGGGTTAAGTATTTCATGGATGGAGCTGTCTCTAGACCTCTCCCTTTTTCTAGATCGAGGGCTGTTAGGCAGGTCTTGTTTTTAACTTTTATTTTTTGAAGTTTAGACGAGTGTACAATGTATCTTGATTGTATGTGCCTCTCATCCCCTCCTCTCACAACCCCGCCCATCACATCTCTCTCCCAGCTTCATGTTCTCTTTTGTAATTTTTATTTATTTTTAATCCACTGAGTCTGATGAGTGCTTTTCATATGTGAGTGGGCATGAGGGAATATAAGGAACCTACCAGAGTCCACACTCCTAAAAGAAAGTGACTCTCCTGTCCAACAGCCATCACTGCCAGTACTCCTCAGCCATGGGTGGGGCCTTGTAAAGCCCCCTCCCCTGTGTGCTGGAATTGACTGACTTAATCTTGTACAGGTAACCACAGCTGCTGTGAGCTCATGTGTACAATGGCCATGTCATGTGTACTGGCTGATTTTGTGTCAAGTTGACACGAGCTGGAGTTATCACAGAGAAAGGAGTTTCAGTTGAGGAAATGCCTCCATGAGACCCAGCTGTAAGGCATTTTCTCAATTAGTGATCAAGGGGGGAGGGCCCCTTGTGGGTGGGATTGATAGTCTTGGGCTCTATAAGAAAGCCAGCTGAGCAAGCCAGGAGAAGCAAGCCAGTAAGGTACCTCCCTCTATGGCCTCTGCATCAACTCCTGCTTCCCGACCTGCTTGAGTTTCAGTCCTGACTTCCTTTGGTGAAGAACAGCAGCATGGAAGTGTAAGCTGAATAAACCCTTTCCTCCCCAGCTTGCCTCTTGGTCATGGTGTTTTGCAGTGTTTGTGCAGGAATAGAAACCCTGACTAAGACATCGTGTCTGGGGGACAACATTTCTCAGCACTCCTCTGTTCCTCTGGCTCCTACAGTCTTCTGTCCCCACTCGACATGACGGTCCCTGAGTGTTGGACAGAGGCAGGGAAGTTGTGATGTCCCCTCTGGCTAAGCACTCGCAGTCTCTTACTCACAGCCTCTTACTGATCACTAATGTCTCTGCATCAACCACTGCCCGCCGCAGTCAGAGCTTCTCTGAGCAAGGTTGGAAACATCACAAGTCTATGGAGATACACACATACAGGAGGCAGTTTGGCCACATGACCCTTTAGAAGAATGTCAACAGATTTTCCTCTGTGACTTCCCTGGCCATCGGGGTTTGGCCATGTTTGCAATATCAGGCATGAATTTCCTCCTGGGGAGCAGACCTCAAATCCAATCAAAGGAGTAGTTGGTTACCCCACTGACTGCCACTACTGCCACGGTGGGTGCATGTTGCCTGGAAGTTCAGTGTCGTAGCATGCAGAGTCCAGGGATGGACAAAACCATCAGCATCCTTCATGCTCCAGCCACCTGGGTAGCACCTTCCACCTCTATGAAAGCCAGCCAGTGGGGAGTCTTCTGAGCAGGTCAACTCACATGTCTCTGTGTCCTGCAACCAAAGTATGGTGTCTTCAGCAGTGGGATGTTACCATCTAGTTACGGTGGCCAAGCAAGAGCAATGACTAGAGCCTGTATTATTTTGGGTATTCTCTGAAAAGTAACTTGTTGGGAGAGATAACCCAGGTCTGGCATTGAAATTTTCACCTAAAAACTGGTGTCTTTGGAGAACAACATTATTTGCTGACGTGGGGTACTCTTGTTCAAACTCCTTTTAAAAAATACTTTAATTAGTTTATGTACTAGTGGAGTTTCCTAAGGCTTCTTCATAACTGTAATGCATATTATAGTTAACCCACCACTACATCTCCTTTATACACCCGCATGCCCACGCCCACTCAGACCTTTAGCTTCCAGGACTCTCCCCTGTTCATTCATAATGCTATGTTCTACTGTCTCCCCTTAGGTTTTTCTCTTGCATTACAGGACCCTGAGTCCCCAGGCAGACATCGTTTTGGCTGAACCTTCTCCAGACCCTCCCTTCCCCTCTCCTGCATTGTCTGCTTGAGCCATTCTTCCTCCAGTATCCCCCTCTCTGCCTTGTTTCCCCTAGATTTTACTATCTCCCCTCCCTATACTTGAAGTAAGGAGACTCACACAAAGAGAATACGTGGCTTTTACTTTTTGTGGCCTTTCTTCTGGACACCTCTCCCTGAAAGCCCTGCCTTATAGTTACGATGTCTAATGCAGGACGGAGATGCTCTTAAATGTGTAAGGATTTCAGAGTAGACCCAGTTTCAAAGGTGGACCTGGGAAAGAGTAAGCTCATGTCTTCTGTCTCATGGAAAAAGAGCAGCTGCCACCAGCGTGGAGCTAGAAGTGGGGGAAGAGCTTAACGGTGCTCTGTGGAGGTCCCTGCCCGGAGAGAAATATTGTGTGTTTCTTTGTTTTCAGTAAAATATTGGCATATGTCTGACTTAACATTGAAAACTTCATTTCAGATCAATTACCAAACTTCACATATTGGTTCCAAAGATGTTCAGCACACTGATATCATTCTGTTTAGTAAAGAGAAGCAAAAAAGGAAATATTTTGTTCCCACTATGATAAAGATAATGATCTTTTCTTTTTCTGTTTATGTGGCTTCCTCCACTACTAGATGGGTTTTTTTTTTTTTTCTTTTGTTTTGTTTTTAGCAATTAA
This sequence comes from Uromys caudimaculatus, assembly GCA_028551405.1. NCBI lineage: Eukaryota > Metazoa > Chordata > Mammalia > Rodentia > Muridae > Uromys > Uromys caudimaculatus. The sequence continues at coordinate 39,216,698 of CM052711.1, forward strand.
AAAATTTTGCTTAGTAGTTCAGGACAGACTGGAAAAACTGAAACCTGGATTTTTAAGTTATTTTTTCATACATTCGTGAGCTCTGGCAAGGCGTTCCAATGGTCTCGTCTCTTCCCAGCAAATTCCCGTGACTGAAACTCTGTCACCTTTTACTCACTGCTCCTGTCTAAAGCACCTAAGAGAACATGACATCTTGGCACAACAAAAACCCTTGGCTTCATTACTTATATCTCTATATAGTTTCCCAACTCCCAAGCGTTGAAAGGCTGATTTGGGGGTTTATCTTCAATTCTTTTTAAATTATTTTATAGTTAGTCTTCAGAATAATGGTTTCCTTATGACATTACACACTTACACACAGACATCACTCTCCCTAGCCCATGAGTTCATTTTCAAGTGAGTTTCTTGGGGCAGGACAGATGGTCCAGTGGTAAGGTTCTTTCTGGATAAGCCTGAGGACCTGAGTTCAGATCCCCAGGCCCCGTATAAAAAGCCAAGCATGGCAGTGCACACCTATAGTCAACAGCACTACAAGGAGCAGAGTGTAGGCACTCAGTAGTCAGCCAGTCTAGTGGAAGCAGTGAGCTCCGGGTTCAGTGAGACCTGTCTCAAAATGAGGCGGTGAGCAAGAACCTCTGGCTCTACATGTTCACACACAGGGAAGTCCACTCACACGCATACACACACAAACATGCATATACCCACAGCACAGCTAATGGTGGACTCCCCCGTTCCGGTAGACCCTGTTGTCCACAGGATTTGCTGTATAAGTCAGATACTGAGACCTTAAAACATTCTCATTTGGGAGACCCTAGGTACCATTTTACTAGGCCAGCTCAGAGAAGGTTCTGGCACCACCCTACTGTTGGAGATAAGTGAGGACAACGGACTTAAAGGAGCTTTACCGTCTGGTCTGCCCCCTTTGTTCACCCCTTGGGTGATTAACAGGCTGGACTAAAGGTCACCACAGACTCATTTAGGATTAGGTTTGCTTTGGCTGTTGAGATAGGAATTCATGCTGTAGTCCAGGCTGGTCTAGAACTCACTGTGTGGTCCAGGGTAGCATCAAACTCACGCAATTCTCCTGCCTCAGCCTCCCGAATGCCGGGGTTACTACTGTGCTTTGTTTTAGGTCATTAAGTTGGGTGGTGAGGAGGGCCTGGGAGGAATTAGGGAAGGGGAAAGCATCAAAATATAGTATGTGAAAGTGTTAATAAAACAAGCCAAAAATCTTTATAAAGACTGGCCCTATTAAAATGTGTATCCTGTCAAATACACAGACTCCACGGAATCTGCCCATGGGCCCCAGCTCCTGCTCTTGTGTTTCACTGCTGCGGATCTTACAGAGTGCAGCGTCTTAGAGCTCAGCTGGACCCATGAGCACGTAGGACCCTGGCAGTGGTCTGATGTGTGGGTCTCTCTGACTTTAGGAAGCAGTGTCCTTTGAGTGAGAAATGTCCCCTATAGGCTCGTGTGTTTGAACACTTTCTCTTCAGTGGGTGGAACTGTTTGGGGAGATTGGTGGAGCCTTCCTGGAGGAAGTATGTCGCTGGGACAGGCTTTGGGGGTCTGTAGCTTCCTTTTGCTCCCTGTTCTGTCTCTCTGCTTCCCATGTGTGGCTAAAAATGCGATCATCTGACTTCCTGCACCTGGCTGTTGCTAGACCTTCTCTGCCATGGTGGACGTTTCCCCTCTGGAACCGTAAGCCAGAATCAACCCCTCATTTCCAGGTTGTTCTTGATCATGGTATTTTATCACAGCAATAGGAGGGTTAGGAAGCAACGGCAGGTCCTCCTGTGGAAACCCATTTCCCCTTCCTTCTCCACTTCCCTGTTTCTCCTGCCTTCTCACACTCTTACTTGATTTTGAGACTTTGGCTCTCTTGGTTGGAATGACTCAGGGTGATCCTGTCTGAGTAAATGTCTGAAGAAGAGCAGCATATGAACTTGAAATCGGTTGTTTTAAGATGCAGGTTTGTTTATGTGGGGACCTTTTTCCATGGAACGACCATTTATTTACACTTAGAAAGTGAGAAGCCCTGAAGGGCCTGATTTCCGTGGGGTCTAAACTATTGATTGGTAAGAAAGAATATGGCAAATCCGTGCATATGAGGTTATTTCAAGGACCTTTGTCTATTATATCAAATCGGATCAGGCTGACCCATGTCCGGGGGCACTGCATCAGGCATCAGAAGAAGCACACGATTTACCTGATGCAGTCATGTGTCTGAAACTAGGCTCTGGGGAAATAACTCTTAGGGACAGATAGTCTCCGAGTTGCTGAAGAACCAGATACAATATGTGACACGTGCAGCTTATGAGACAACCTTTACTTTCTGGCAGTATGTTTAAAGGCTCCTTCCATGCCTGAGACTAATGAGAAAACATGGGACTATTGACTAAAAAAAAAGCCTAAAAAAGTGCCACATGGCCTGCAAAAGAAGTCATGGTGTATGTTGATTGGCAATGGGCTTGGCTGCCCCATGACCATTACATAGACCAATTCCCTGCAGGGCTGGAGATACGGCCCACAGTGACTCACATCTGTAACCCAGCACTGAGGGAGGGACACATGCACACACACGCACATGCACACACACACACACACACACACACACACACGCGCGCACACACACACACACACACACACACACACACACACACAGCAATTTCTTGCTCCGTGGCGAGCACGTCATCAGACTGCAGCCACGTTGCTCCCTTTACCCCCTTGCCTTCCATCCTTCTCCCACTTGGATAGCCAAATTAAAGCTGAGAATACAAAGAACAAGGATATGACTCATTCCTGATTTGTTTTCATTCCTGCTTATAGCTTTGTGCAGATGACTTAATTGTGACCCTGCTGTAGTGGTCACTAGTGAAGTGTGAACACAATCTGGCCTTTAAGAATCCCAGCATTCCCCTCTGGCTCATAGGAATTATTAATGCATTCAAGGGGCATGAATGGGACTTCAAGGGGAGGGAGTGGGCCTAAAATCCTTCAAGCATCTGCCCACTTTCCTGTGCAGAGCTTGAGTTGCAGAGAATCCATGAGGTTCTGTCAGCCAGGTTCATTAGAGATCAGCAGAAGTATCCATGTTCTGAAGCAATAGAGAAACGAATGAAAGAGAAGCTACGCTGGTGCTGTGAGGAAGACATGGCTGACAACCCTGCAGGCTCAGCACAGCAAAGCCATCCGTGAATAGCTTCATCTCGCCGCTGGACAAGGCAAGAGGCCCAAACTAGCACTTGGAGCAAGAGGGCAGACGCTGGTGTCTAGGTCCTGGTCTTGTCTGTTTCTGCTCTCCATTATCCTTAAGCTAGCTTTCTCCTCCTCCTCCTCCTCCTCCCCCTCCTCCTCCTCCTCCTCCTCCTCCTCCTCCTCCTCCTCCTCCTCCCCCCCTTTTTCCTGGCAGCCCTTCTGCTATTTGAATTTGGCATCCATGAGCATTGCTGTGATGTTACAGCAAGTGCTCTGGGGAAGAATGTCAGTCTTGGTGACTACTTGGCTCTGTTGTTTAAAAATACCTAGCTCAATGTGGTAGCACACACCTAAAATCTCAGCTTTTCAGAAGGTCAAACGTGATCATAATTTCAAGGCCAGCATGAACTATAGCATAAGGTGAACACCATCTTGGGCAACTTAGTGAGACCCTGACTCAAAATCAGAAGTAGAAATGAGGCTAGAAATGTAGCCAGTGGTTAGAGCACACTTGCCTTTCCTGGCCCTAGGGTCAATTCCAGTAGTGGAATTAAAAAGTCAAAAAATATAGGAAGCATTGAGCAAATCTCTAGGCTTAAAAACCGAGTCTCACTTGTGTTTGTTTCCCTAGAGCATAGCTTCAGATATAAGACCCCTGTTGGTTAAGTGGGCCATACAGATAAGACCACTGGGCTTCAGCGGGCAAACCTTGTGTGAAATGGGGATGTGGTTGGGAAGATGCCCGTGGCTGCCCTGGATAGGAGATGCTTTTAACAGTTTGGAGCAGTGTGGGAGCACACAGCAGGTACATTGCCAGGGAATTCAGCCCACTGGGCCTAGAGGGGGATCACAATACAAGGGAAAGCTTCAAACCTGAGCCACACCCAGGAACGGGCTCCCGCTGTATGCCTCCGGCTAATCACTTAAACTTTCTTAATCTCTGACCCTTAGTTTCCACACCAGGAAGATTTGAATGATGCTGCTAACTTGGGAAAATAAAGAAAATATATACACAGAGCTATGGCTGTGGCCTAGATGTCCTCCTGTGTTCAGTGGATTTTCTGTGCACCACTGAGCATTTGAGAGGTCTAGGATAGAAACTGAAAATGAAGAATTAACTCAGATCTTGCCTAAGGCAATTCTTCCTGTGACAGGCATCTCTCCTTAGATATAGAATAGTAGAACGGGTCATCTCCAGCAGCCTGGCCATCTTGCTGTTTTGTGGCATAACCTACACATTGAGTCAGGTCAGTGGGTGGCAGGGTACAGCTGAATCCTCACCTAGATTTTTCTTGTTTGAGGCTTTAAATTTTACAACTTGCTTTTATGAGACTTTTAAAATTGTACATTAATATCAGCCCCAGAATGCTTGTAACAATAATGACAAAAAATAGTTAAGAAAAGAAGCACCGTCAGCATCCCAGGAGTAGTGAGGCTGGCTTCTTTGGTTCCTTAAAGCTTCAGGTGAGCACAGTTACTCGGTTCTCTGGACCAGCAGCGGCAGGGACAAGATAAAGTATTAGAACAGAAGATTTGCTTTCGGACGCCTCTAATCCAGAGGCACAATTGCTGAGTTGTAAGGACCTGTGGGAACATCCTACCCCATTCTTCCCACTTCATCTTCCTCCTCAGCGAAGAGTGGAGCTGCCCGGTATCTGTCAGTCATGGCGAATCAGGAGGCACATTGCGCTTGCATAATTCTTTAAGTATTTATTCTGGGGCCTCTTGTTATTCCTGGAGAGATTTACTGTATGGAGACATAGTCTGCTCATTCCTAGAGGACTCTGCCTCTTTTGGACAGCCTTGTCTTAAATTCTCCTCTCTGTAAGAGGTGAACTAAAACGTTCTACACCCATATTTTCAATCTTGATTTTTGGAAGTTTGGGGCTGGCCAACCTGCCTCCTCTCTGAGTTCCCAGTGAGTGATGGCAACAGAAGGAGCCAGCAGAAGATCCTGAGCCAGCACCCGCCTTCTTAATGAGTTGAGTAATTCTCAACACAGATCCAGAACTAGTTTGGAGTACTCTTGTAACCTTAAAGCATCAAAAGGTTTGTGGTTAAATCGTGTGTGTGTGTGTGTGTGTGTGTGTGTGTGTGTGTGTGTGTACTATATGTAATTCAAACTATTAAAAACTGTCTCTTACATTAGTAGGGATATACTCATGAAATTCTCTTACATATATATATATATATATATATATATATATATATATATATATATATTTCACCACAGCAATCTGTGTTAATAGCAAAAATGGAAGTTTAAGAGTCTGAAAGCCACTGAACATTCAGCAGCAGAGGAACAAATTAAATCTTCCATATCCCAGTATACAACAGTTAAAAGAACTGAGCCAGATGTATAGATGGCACAGTTCCATTTTTCAAATAATATTAATAAATCAACAGAATAATTATATAAAAATGTATGTTGTAAAAAAAATACTATGATATATTTTTATACTTAACATTAAACAAGTAGAAACCAGGTACCAGTCAGATATCAGGCACTGACAGGCATATGATAAATGCATGTTCATATATTCACATTAGTATAGTATATTCTGTATGAAATATTTATAAGTGGTATATTTTATATGAAATATTTATAAGTGGCAGGTAATTATATGCTATGTATTTAAATGTGCAAACACAAAAGAATAATATCTGATATCATATATCTAATGTTATCTTAATTATTATATGTTAATTAATGTGATTTATGTTATTGTTATTAGATATAGTATATCTAATGTAATAGATAGGAATGTTAAAGTCTCTAAAAGGCTTGTGGTGGGAGTGTGGCTCAGTGATAGGGTACATACCTTTGCCTGAACTCAGACTGCAGCGTCAGAACTAGAAAAGACGCTGAAAGGATGAGCGGCAAACCTGGGGTGACTGTAATCTCCCTTCCTAGTTGGGAGAGTTGATAGAAACCTGTTACAAAGTGTGAGGCGTTCTCGTGTCTGAGTGGTCACTAGGTAGTGTCCGCTCTGTCCTTTGTACTACTCTGAAACTTTACTTTCTCAAAGTCAGGAGAAGTCCATGAAAACAGGAATGTATTTATAACAAAATGTCAAAAAAAGCAGTGGCAAAAAAAAGCAGATTACATCGCCGTCACTGGCCTTGCTCACATCTCCCCTCACCCAGCGCGTGCTGCTGTCCGGAGGGAAATCTCCAGGAAGCATTAACATCCAGTCAGTGGGCCATGCACTCGGTCACCTGAGACGTTCCTATTTTAGATTTCACTTGAAACTCCTATTCCCAAGGCTCCCACGGTCATAGGCACAGATAAAACCGAGTAGCCTGGCCCCCACTTGTTGGCCTGTTGATTGATGTGTGGCAGCGCTTAATGTAAGCATTTTATAACCCATTGAGCCCCACAGTCTCCACATACAATTGATGCTGCCACCTCAGCCTCTTACATTCTGTCTGAACCCCACTTGGTGGCCATCCTCCCTACATGCTTTCTTGGGAAATACACTGGGTCAGGGTAGCTGGCAGACAACTCCAGACACACAGTGAAACCCAGTGGACCCCACTCATCTTCCTTTCTGGAGTGTGGGCACGTTTGCCACCTTTGCCATTCCCTGGAAGAAGAGGGAAGCCAAGTGGAAGTGTCCCTCTAACCCAGACCCACACCCAAGAGGCCTTTCTACTTCCTACTTGATTAGCTCGAGTTCTCCCTTCACACAGGAAGCACACAGTTGTCCCTTGTGCTTCCTGTTCTGAAAGCCAAAAAGAAGGAAGGGAAGGTGAGCCCCCTAACCCATCAAGCAGTGACACACCCCTGTGGGGAGGAAGAGAAACAATCATGGTAGAAATTGACCATCCTCTCAGTCTTCAGTGGGCCTAGTCTATGGAGCAGTTAAGAGTGGCAAGCAATAACCTCCGCTTCTCCACTGTGACTAGTAAGGCCGGTCACCATCCTTTGGGGGAAGAGGAGAGGCGTCTGTAATCAACAGAGGAGCTGATGGTCCCAAGACTCTTGCTGTCAATCAAGTCAGAGATGTGACTTGTCTTCCCAAATGTCCATCCTCACTTTAAGTTCTAGAGTAAACACTGTCTCCTCAGGCTATAAAAGTTTACAAAATTTGGAATCACATCTCTCTCATGAGGCAAACGAATTCAAATCTAGATTTGCCAGTTGTACCCACAAAGCCCCTACCCACCAAGCAGGTTGTATTAGTTTCTGTCTTAGACTGAGAAACTGGCAAGACACTAAAATTAAGAATCTGTTAGAATCAAGTTCATCCAGGTAACCTGGAAGCCATTCACAAAAATTTCTTGCACATCTATTTATCACCAAAAAGAAAATCTGAACAGGGAAATTTTAAGAAAGGTAATGCCCAGTGGAGAAAAAAATGAAATGAAAAATTATGCCTTTCACAGGATAGAAACCACAGAAAAATGTGGTGTAGATGGCGAAGAAGCAGGTGACACGTGAAAATTCAAACTGAAGACTGCAGATGGATTGTTAAATTTAATTTTGATTGCTACTGTGTCCTTGGTGGTGGATTGTGAACGGGGTTTTGTAAGTCACCACCTCGAGATGTTTTCTAAGCTGGAGTCCTGCAGAATTCGGGTCATCCTGGAAGAAATGGCAAAGCTCTCAGGGTAGAAATCGGCTCTGGTGTCTGATCTTTAGGGGAAAAGCCGTGTTGGCCTGTCAGTGTAAGGACAGATCATTGCTGTGCTTTCTAGGCCTGAAACAGACGGAAACATTCTGGCCCACATGAAGAGAATGGTCTTTTTGTGTCTAAGAGCTGGCCAATGAAGGGACAAAAACTTCTTTTGCACTATTTGATAAGTGACATGAAAATCAATTTTTGGTAGCCACAGATAGTTTCTTGAGGCGTCACGGTTGATGGTGTTTTAAAACAGTGTAGCCCCGGCTTGCCTCAAACTCACAGTCTTCCTGCCTCTGCCTCCTGAGTGCTGGGATAGGTGGCACCAGCATACTCAGCCTTACGGATGTTTTACGGCAGTGGTCCTCAATCTTCCTAATATACAGGTCCTCACAATGTGGTGACCCCCAACCATAAAAGTATTTCCATTGCTACTTCATAACTGTTATGTTGCTACTGTTATGAATTATAATGTAAATATCTGTGTTTTCCAACGGCCGTAGGCAACCTCTGTGAAAGGGTCATTAACCCCCACACACAAAGGGCTCACGATCCACAGGTTGAGAACTGCTGTTTTATGGGGACTTGGCTGCACTTGTTAAGCTGAGGCAGGGGCCAGATGGAACAGAGCTTCAGAGATCTAGTACCAGGCCCTGCCAAAGGAAGTTTGCCAGTCTCTCCTCTGGGACATGGGTTTGGTGTGGCCTGGAGAGCATAGGCATCCCAAGTTCTTTATGCTGTCTCCTCCTCATCACTGTCTTGTGGGGAAGCGTATCACTGGAGTGATATAAGTACCAAAGACAGACAAGGCTTGGGAAATGGGAGCTTTCAAAGGTTCTGAACTGCCCTGCTGCTGGTGGATGGTAGTGCCGGGGAAAGAGGGGGGGGGGGCGGTCGGGGGTACACATTCTGTCTTGAGGATGAAAAGTCCTGTATCCCAGGACTGTCATCACTCTGTTATCGCAGTATCTTCCTGAATGTGGTCCTAGCAGCAGTCAGAGGCCGTCACACTCTGCTGCTCCTCACCAACCAGGCCTTTTTCCCAACTGAAATAATAATGTCTGAGCCTAATTAGAATAAAGCTCATTAGAGACAGAGACAGCCATTACTGCCTCCACTGATTTTTCTAATGAAATAAGCCGGGGGAGGAGACTTTAACGGGGCAGCTAATTATTTTTTGTTTTCTTCAGCATTTCTTCCCGGTTTAAAACTGTTGTTGTAAGCTGTCACTGGACTGTAAATGAAAATGGAGATGAAAGTGATGTGTGACATTTCCAGCCCTGGGGAGGGCATCTGCTTCCAGCCCACACCCCTGCTGGGAGCTAGCAGACCCCAGTCCCAGAGGCTGCTCTTCATTCCTGGCCTGGCCCCATTGTGCTTGCTCTTCGTTCTGGCTAGTGGCTCCTAGGTGCTGAAGCTGTGAGTGTGGTTCTCCTGCTCCTGGCTCAAGGCTGAATGTCCACATTCCACAGAAATTTGGATATGCCATTGTGTCAGGACCATGATACCTAGAGGAATAAACTGTGAGCTAGCTGGGAGAGAAGGGAAATTCCCATTGAATTTCTGTACAGGAATTCAGATGGGGCAACTACATTTTATTAGTCAAAATGCTCCTTGCTACTCAGAAAGCAGTAAAGTCCCACAGTGCCAGGCAGAGACTGTTACAAAAGGCTAACAGTCATTCAGACCTGAGTGTGTAGTGGGGCAGAACACCTGCCTAGCATGCATGAAACTGAAAACACCATGGAAATGCTCCCACGTAGGCTGCACATTGGAATAGTTTAATACATACAAATGATGGCTAGTGGACAGTGGGATTCTAGTACCAAATTCTAACCCCTCCTTACATCCGGCCGGCCCTTTCCTCATTTCTATACTGTGAGAGCAACACAAGCCAGCGTGACCTCTGCTCATCCTGTGGCTACAGCTGATCCTTTTGTTAAAGATGACAGGGCTTCTTCCCCCAGTGGGCTCTAAGATACACTGACAGCTTCCTTCTCTAATCAGAATGGCAAAATGGTGATTGCTAACACTCACCAGCCTCCTTTCAAGGTGGAGTGTTCACAAGTGATGTGACAGGAGGCACACAGGATTCCAGTAGACACCAAAGGACAGATGAGCAGGAAGCACCAAGTAAGGGAGGCCATCATGTTAGCCAAAATTATTCTACACCCTGTTGGGGTTTGTTGGGGTAAAGTAGGACCACCGAGAGGGGAAGTGACAGGTTCTCCTTGGAGCATCTGGAGACTGACAGGAAGATGCTATATTAGACCCAGGTCATAGAGACTTAAGTAGCCAGGCAATTACGGCAGAGAGTAGTCAGTGTGAGCAAAGAAATGACTGGGGGCACAGAGAATATGCAATATTCCTGGAGTTGTTTGTCTAGTAGTAGGCAGTACATGAGCATATCTTAGTATCTGTTTTCAGATACTTTTTTCCATGTCCAGTAAAAATGCTACAAGGTAAATACTTGTAATGCTAAACTTGACAGCTTCATCAAGGTATAACAGATCATATAAACGTATAAAGCTAGCTGATTTTACATGCAGTAAGTTTGCCCAACTGCAGAGCTATCAGCACACTCTAACTTTAAAACACTTGTTTTAAAGTTATTAGTGACTTTCCTGCTTGCTTGTAGTGAGTCTCCAGTCCCCACCTGTGATCATAAGTCTTTGGGTTTTAATTCTCTGTGAAAAGGGATACAAATCTTTGCCGGGCTTAAACAGAGATTGTCAAACCACTGCAGAAGCAACTGCAGCCACTGTACGCTGCAGCTAGCAGCGAGTGAGGCCCGCATCCACTGTACACCCTCAGACACTCGCTGCCATGAGTATTTCATTTTTAATTGTTTTTATTAGTTTTTTTTTTTATTACTAAAGCAGAGTATGTTTCTCCTTGTGTGTTTTGGCCTTGTATTTTGTTTTGAATGAGTTTTCACCCTCTGTTTTACCTCTCTTTAAGGTCCTCTCACATATGTCTTCATTTAAAAGAAAAGTATGAATTTTCCTTACAGTTTCCATAGATTTCATATTAAATCCTTTGGCTATTTTTGCCAGTGTGAAGTTTTCCCTTTTTTAATGTGTGAGTATAAATATGTCCAGATACAAAGGTAGGAGTGTGTCTGTCTGTCTGTCTGTGTGCGCACACATGCATACACCAAAAGACAGCCCTAGATGTCTTCCTCCAGAGTGCCTCTTTGTCTTTGAAGCAAAGTCTCTGACTGGCCTGGAGCTCACTAGTTAGGGTGCACTGACTGGCCAGCCAATCCTCCTGGCTCCACCACGCCCAGCTGTGTGTGTACTTGGGGGCCGGGGTACACGTGTTTGTGCATGCTTGCGGAGACTTGGAGTTGACGTCAGTGACTTCCTCAGACATTTTCTACCGTATTTCTTGAGAAAGGGTCTCTCTGAATCTGGAGCTTGCCCAGTTGGCTAATCTGGCTAGCAAGCTTGTTTCAGACACCCGCTACCGGCTCCGACTGCTGAGATCACAGGTGGCCGTTCTCCCTTCCCAGCTTTTTAAGTGAGTTCTGGAGTTGCAAACGCTCTGGTCCTCACACTCAGCCCCAACACCAGCTTTTATGTGGATTCTGGAAACTGATTCATGTCCTTCTGGTTGCAAAGCAGAGGCTCTGCAGACTAAGCTACTGCCTCTAAGTGATGGTGATATTTTTATGGTTTTTGTTTTTTATATGTTCAAATACACACACATGCACGCGCGCACACACACACACACACACACACACACACACACACACACACACATAGGTGTTCTGTTTCTTTGAGGTTATTTAACTGTTTAGTTAACAGCTCCTCAGATTAATGAAAGTTCAGTGTTACGTTCTGGTAAATTTTTAAGATTTAAGACACTGTCAGATACTTAATTTCCTTGCAGCTTAATCTGTATTTCTGGGATATGATATTCAGTATTTGAGGCGTGGGGTTCTGGATATTTGCTTGTTTTGGATGTGTCTTTAAAAAGAAGGAGAAGGAAAGAAAAGGGGGAAGAAGGGGAAGGAGGAGGAGAAGATTGATTGATTGATTGATTGATTGATTGATTCAGAATCAAAGGAGTGCTGAGATAGATAGAAGCAGGTTAGTCTCAGGAAATAGAGCCAAGGTTGCCATCGGTCTGCAGAGGCATCCATTGAGTCCAGAGGCCATGAGTATGCCTTCTCCAGGGGCTACAGGAATGCAGGATTTAGCTGCCCTGTTCCAAAGATTTGCCATTTGTTTTTCGTTTGGTTGGGTTTTGTTGTTATTGTCTGGTTTTGTTTTTCTGTGCATGGGGCAGCACACGCTAAGTAGACACTCCATTACTGAGCTGTACCCTCTTCCTTTTTTTCTTGTTTACATGTTTGTTTGGGTACAGGGTTTTGGCAACTTATTAAAACCTTCAACTTGGAAACCCCCTGCCTCAGCCTCCCAAGTAGCTAAATATTACAGGTCTGTGTCACCAGCCCCAGCTTTTCCTGGAACTTGAATCTATACCAAAGCGGCCCATGGCTCTTTCAAATAATCTTCCTGGTCATCGTCATTCAGAGTTTCTATTCTTGTAGTGTGCTGGGGCCTCCAGGGAACCTTCTGATGGGTCCTTCACACAAGGCTAGAATCGTCACTGACAGTTCCCAGCTCCAGTTGCATCTTGGGGTCTTTACAGAGGCTTTGTTTTGGGTCCCTTAGGAGGTTGGAGGGGCAGACCCTACTGCTTCACCTAAGAGACTTACTATGCATCACTCAGCCTACTTGCTCCTGCTTCCTGACCCCTGTCTGGATTTTATTTGATGAGTCTGGATTTTAGCAGTTCTTTAACTATTTAAATGAGACATGAAGTCCTATCAACAGAAGCAGGTTCCCTGGCCAACCCAGGAGGACTACCAATGGGGGTTCCCCTGGGGTATGGAGGCCAGATTCCCTCAGTAGTTCTCTGGGTCACTTAGGACTGTATGCCATGTGGGACCTCTTAGCTGCAATATGTTCTGATTTCAGAAGTCTTTGCTACCAAATATTTGATCCTCTGAGCTGTGGTCAGGTGATAAGAAAAATGAAAATGACTAAATTGTCTTATATCAAGTCACTGCAGTCTCAGAAAAGGCAAAGATGAGTGCAGGGATCCCGGCTTCTCTGAGATTTCCTCACAAGCCACAAGGCCCCACTCCTACCCTGCGGGCTGATGTGAATAAGTGAAGTGATGTCTGCAGAGAAACTCACCGTGGTTTGTTTTCCTCCTTCCCGTGGCAATTACAAAAATTTAGGGGAACAAATTCTCGGGAAATGAAGGTTTCAGGATCTTGGTTTTACAGAGGGTTTATAAGCTTCATCCCTCAAAGGGTATCATAGAGGGTCTTCATGTGTTAGCAGTCAACTTGGAGGATCTAAAATGGTCTGTTTGGTTATTTGGTTGGTTTGTTTGTTTTTAAATGTGTGTTCATTTAGTTGTGTGTGTGTGTGTGTGTGCACGCGCGTGCAGAGTGTATGTGCGTATATGTGCATGTGTGTGTTAGTATGTATGTGTGTGTGCACGAGTATGTGTGTTTGCACCATGTGCTCTAGGAGGCCAGAAGGATGTCAGAACTCCTAGATCTGAAGTTACACACAGGTATGAGCTGCCATGTGGACACTGGGAATTGAACCCAGGTCCTCTGCAAGAGCAGTAGTGCTCTTAACCACTGAGCCATCTCTCTAGCCCTGGGTCCTTTAGTAGTTTTATAATCTTGTAGCTCTTTTGTATGGTTAAAAACACTGTGTTACCAAGTACAAAAGGTTTCATATATGTGTGTGCGCTTGAGTATGTATGTGTGAACATGAGTGTGTGTGTGTGTGTATGTGTGTGTGTGTGCGCGCGCACGCGTGTGTGCGCGCGTGAGTGAGTGATCGCTACCAAGTTCTTCCTCATGATGGAGGAGGGGCCCTCTCAACCTCACCCGAGCTACCTAAACCTTTGCTTAGATGTGAGGCCTTATTTTGACATAAGGTAGAGAGGAACTTTACTTTTTACCATAGAACTTGTATTCATGTAAGAATCGGGTTCAGATCTGCCTGGGACTCACTGCTGAGGAGGGAACAAAGTTCTTTGACCCTGTCAGGTCACACATTTTGACCCCAGCTCTCAGGTTTTTGCTCTTGCTGGGAGCCTGAGCAAGCCCAGTGTTTATACTGACAGTGAGGACAGAAGTGGCAAGAGCTAGCTGTATTGATTACCTGACAGGGTGATGTATTTTTTCCACACATAACCCTGATCACAGCTCCACTGGATAGAGATCATGGCTGGGCCCAAGAAACCAAAGCCTATTATTTTGCCCAGCATCCATCAGCGAGTCCACTCTGAGCCTCCTGAGTTCAAGCCACACGGAGAGCATTGCTTGATGTTTGTAACCCTATGCTGATAGATTTGTATGTAGCCTGTACTCCATGTTGGAAAATAAATTCCCAGTGGGCAGGAACCTTGAGGGTCTCCTTTGCATCTCTGCAACGGGTGATTGAGAGAAAGCTCCTACCTGGTCTAGGCCGAAGCGAGGGACGGGGTCAGCCTGGGCTTATGTCACCTGGAAGGCTGTCATAGGGGAGGGGAACTGCTACCTACATCCTCTTCCTGGGAGCATTGGTTGTCCATTTTCTCCGTCCACTAGAGGTTTTATGCCACAAGTGAATGAAACCTCAAGTTGACCCTGGACTTAGACATTCTGCAAGGCATGGAGAATGGCAAGGCGTAGGTTATCATTCCTGCTTCTGTGGGTCCCAGTGCTTCACTGTATGGCAGCGTGTGTTTGGTTGGTTTGGTTTTGTATATGAAACATACTTGTATACATGTACCCACACATTATGAACAAATGATCTATCAGATCTATTTAGACACTATTAATACTAAGTTTGAACAGCCATGTCAAATAACTGTCATCATTTTTATTTCACCAATGAGAAAACTGAGACTAAAAGAGGTAACTTGAACAAGGTACCAAAATCAGCAAGAAACACAGCCAGGATTAGCAGCCAGACATGTGACTGAAAATCCATTATAGTGACACTTAGCATTAGGGAAGTGTGAAATATCCCCAATGTGCAGATATATAACAAACATTTAAACATGCTGTCTATATCATGAATAGTTACATTTAAACAAAATAAGTATTGGTGTTTTTAAGAATGGATTCCAATTGTTTAGAAAATTCTGGGTTTGTTTGAAAAAAAAAATGTACTGACTATGCTGGAAGGAACCATGGGCTGAGGGGTATAAAAGTACCTCCAGTAACCAAAAATTGTAGAGTATTTTTTACTGTAATAAAATGTGATTTATAATATTACAAATTCAGCCTGAAATCAAAGGAGTATCTACACAAAGAATTTTTTGCTACCAATACTTCATGCACATCAACTATAGAAATGAAATAAACAAAATAAGCAACAAAGGATGTATGGAAGTTGCCTGATATAAATGAATTATAAAATGGTTAACAATAAAATAGCTTGGGATGATGGCTTCCTTATCTAAGTAAGATAAACTACTGAAGCATAGACTGTCACACACAATTTTAAGTTATATTGCTTGAGGTTCTTATTTTTATATGTTGTTGAGCCAAAAGATCTGGTTTTAAAGGAACATTTGTCCCCAAATTTAGATCGTCTAGCTTGGACTTGAAAAGAAAAATCAGTGGTGGGTACAAGCCAAATAACCCAGCTTGGCCTCTCACAAAAGCCCGTTCTATGACATTGTGATGACACAGAAATGTAGTTTCGTCTTGTACTGTCTGTGCAGACCGGCCGGGTCAGACATGGAAGGTCAGTCCTGGTCCCAGCTGTGTCTTCACAGTGGCGAGGGGAGAGAAGCTCAAAAGCAGCCACTCCCTACTGCTCTTAAGCCTGCCAAGAACCTGCTTGCTGGCAGGCTCATCCAAGCTTCTGTCCTTGTAGTCATTCATGAGGCCCAGGCACAGCCCAGATCTGTCACACGTGTTCATAAAATCCTTATTTGCTGTTCATCTAAACCATTTTAGAGTGAATTAAAAACTCAGGCACCCCTGGATTACACAATCTCCTCCTCCGGTGACGTTTTAAAATCCAATTGTGGGGAGGGAGCTGCAGAATGTGAGCCTCTGAAAGTGACTGTTGCATCTTCCTGCTGAGAGAGAAAACTCCTGACTGCATGGTATAAGCTGTATCTCATACATGCCTGTAATATAAGTTGAGATAAATTCTTACTGGCATTTTTAAAAGGCTTATTTGGTCTTGGTCTATCATGCCTTGAAATAAATAGAGCTTAAAAAAATCAGCCTGCGTGTGCGCATGCGCCATGCGTGCGTGCACGCATGCCCGTGCGTTCCTGTGTGTGATGCATCCATCTGAACCCAATGGTTCCTGATGAATACTCAATTCTATTACAAAGCAGATTTAAATCGGAAGGAGATGGATCAGCTGTAACTGTTCCAGACCCTGGTATAACTTGTTTACTCATGTGACCTTTGCTTTTTTTCTTCCCAGGGTCGGGATTACTGTTCTGAAGAAGAGGATATCACATAGCATCGATTCTCCCAGTCAGACCAGGAGCTACTACTGTGTAAATAGGTTACACCCCAGTTGAAACCTTTGCAAAGGTCGGTTCTCTTCACTGAGCAGCACTATAGCAAACGAAGACTGTTCCATATCCTATACCCCATTAAATTACAGTGTTTCTTAATGAACCTGCAAAGGAATATTGCTAAACACAAACACAAAACAAAAACAAAAAACTGTTCTGGAACTTTCTTTGTTGCTGCTAGTTAAAACTTGTTGCAACTTTTCACTTCTCTTGTGTCCAAGTATGCAGCAAAATTCTGCAGTTCACCTTAAAGATACTATTGGTTTCACGATGCTCTCTAGCCTGTTTTCTCTACGATGGGGTAGAGGTGAACTCTGATACAGACGTCAGTTCTAGCCTGGTCTGCTTTGATGTCAAGCACCCCTCCCCTCTTTTCTCCTTATCCATCTCTTTCGAGTGGTCCAGAGATGGCCTGAGCCTTGCTTCTCACTGGTAACGTGGGGCTTTGGACATGGGATGGTGGCCATGGTGAGCCTAGATTCTCTGCTCAAAAGTAGAAGAGCCACAATGAATTGAAAGCATGTTGGGACCTGACTCCCGGAAATGACAAAGGAGCGAGCAAGCGAGCGAGCAGTAGGTTGTTCCACTTACTAGGACTCTTAGTACAGGATTAAGCTTGTAGCGTTGGCTTTTGCTCAGATGCAAATGGAAGTGTGACCACGTGATCACAATCATTTTCAACCCCTCCCTCCTCACTTTTTTTTTCTAAGAAATAAACATTTTGCTGTTTTTATGTATCCTTGTCTTCTCCCGTTCATCCAGTTCAGCATTTTAAGATGACCCTAGGTATGGGAGCTAAGTCCTCTTTCACAGTAACGTTGATGACTGGCCTAAATGGCTCCCCACCCTTCTGGTGACGTCTACTGTGGTTTGGAAGGCTGTGAGTGGTCAGAGGAGATAAGGGGACAACCCAGTGACTTCTTAGGAGGGCTGGAAACCACCGTTAACCTTTCACTCTGTTAGCTATTAAAACACGCTGTTTTCTGATTTCCCCCTTCAATATGTGAGCCTTGCCCTCCATTTGTTTATGTTTTCAGCTCTGGTAGTGTGGGTAAGAAAAATGTCTGCCTACTAGAAAACAGGACATTCACACTGGTGATGTTATTTGGAGGTGTGAAAGCCAAAGGCCCCTAGTGGCGGGGAGTGTTGGCTGTGTGTTCAGTAGAGTTTATTTTTCCATACTATATGAAGAGAACGATCTCTTCTCAAAGACAGAAGTAATATTTTTAACAAATATTGTCACAAGTAAATAGCAATCAAAAGGAGAAAAATAACTTTTGTATTTTTTTAATCGTGTTTGATAGCTTTGATGAGGGTTCTCTTTGTTACTTTCAGGGGAAGGCACCCTATGAAATGCCTCGCCAGCAGTCCAGGGTTGGGCTTGTCCAACACACACACACACACACACACACACACACACACACACACACACACACACACAGAGGAATGCTGTGTTTTTCTCTCTAAGGGTTGTGAATTTCAAGGCTCTCACTATCAGCCACGCTGCCTGCCACCTTGGAAGGTGGAATAGTTACAAGAGAGACAGTTAAGATGTTCCCAATTGTCAGAAAACTGTCCGCCACAGACTAGGACAGGAAGCTAAATTCGTTCTTGCCAAAATGAGCCTCGACTTTCAAAGCTGTCCACAAAAAGGCAAGATTCTTCATCTCCTGTCAGACCCAAGGCCGCAAGAGCAAGGGGAAAAGATGCTGTCGAGTGCTATAGAAAATGGACTCGGGTGTTAGCAACCAAATCCCATAATTCTTGCACCCAGCAGCAGCTATTTTGGGGAGCAGCTGTGGTTGTTACATAAATAGAGTTTCAGCCAGAAGCTAAGGCTTTTTATCCAGCTTCAAGCAGGGAGGGTCGAGCAGTCTAGAGTTTTACGTTCCCTCCCCTTGTGTGTTTTTTTGGCCAAAGGACGAAAATAGTTTTCCTCAACTGTAAATGAACTGCTAAACCCCACCTCAACCCTGTTCACTGGAGACTTTGTTCACTGTTCTCTGGATGGCCTTTTCCCGGATCCCATGTTCTTATCAAGCAAGAATGAAGTGAATGTTAACGTCTTCCATTTGACTCCTCTACTTGGTGTCTAAGACAGTGTCTTCCCAGAAGACCAACTCCCTGTCCCCGAAGATGAGACACCCATGTCCTTTTCCTCAGTCACAGTTAGCATTTTGGATGTCATTCCTGTCTCTGGGGAACCTCATTTTTGAGTGTTAATGAACCCCTAAGTGCTGTTTAGGAAGCAGCAGGTTTTCCACGGTTCTCTCTCCTGGGCTTCACGTGGATACTTG
Source organism: Uromys caudimaculatus (assembly GCA_028551405.1). NCBI lineage: Eukaryota > Metazoa > Chordata > Mammalia > Rodentia > Muridae > Uromys > Uromys caudimaculatus. The sequence goes on from CM052711.1 coordinate 39,235,389, forward strand.
TACAGCGCTGTACAAAAGTGATTCTATCTTCAGACGCGCATTTGGTTACCTCTAGAAATAGGTCGAAGAAATGGGATGGTTGACTGGGTTGGCATGAAATGCTTACTGTGTTAGCAACACTCAAAACTGTCTGTTTTCCATTTGTTGGTTTGAATCATAAAGTTGTCAAGTGATTTGTGTTTGTACTTTATTTTTCTATACCTTCGGGAAGGATCAAAATTAAAAATCTATGCCCCTCCCTCGTATCAGGCCATTAAGCAGATTGTCTCAGGTATAATGCAAAGAATTAATCCAGTAGAGATGGTGGAACATCTTGCTAGTTGTCCTGTCTGTAGGGCTTGGGAGTTGGGAGGAGGGAGGAAATGGCCTGGAGAAACCAGGTAATTGGACAGAGGCTATTTGGAGGGCTGTGTGCCATGGCAGTTGGTCTAGTGAGTGGACTGGGCCTGCTGCTGAGGTGTGTAGCTGGGTTACACGAGGCTCTTGTCCTCCACGCCGTAGAGTTGTAAAGGTTCAGCAGTGTGTGCAGCTTTCTTTTGCTTGGCAGAGATTCAGGACCATGGAGTACTGCTCTCATAATTGAATATGTGTTTCTTACTGGCAGACAAACTCAAAAGAGGCTTTTACCTCTACGAGGCCTCCTGGCCCCAGGCTTAAGCAGGAGCATAGAGTGACATTATGGTCTATTTAGGAACAAAGAAGCTACAAAGTCCAGTGATGAGAAAACTAGGTCAGCCCCCAGAAACAGCCACACAGTGGCAGGTCTCTCCCTGTCTGCTGTGCCTAGCATCTGAAGCTGGCCTTTGATGACTCAAGTAAGAAATACGGGCCCCAGAATAGCCTTGGTTCTCAGCTCCCAGGTGCCTGCCTGCTCCTCCACTATAGAATTGCTCTGTGTCTTGGGCGTACCCAGGCAAGGAGGTGACTGTGCCAGAGAGATGACAGCCCAGGTGCAGTAACCCAGTTGATGGCCTCCAACCTTAAGTTGTAACTCGGTCCTCTACCCAAGCTCATCTCCATTTTTCCTTCTCTTCCAGCAGAAGTCCTATAACCCTGCTGAAACAGATTACACCTCCCCCGAGTTTTACCTCAGTCACCCGCAGTGCAGTTTGGCATAGCGATAAGTCCTGTTTAGATGCTGGGTGAGAATTTAAAAGTTGCCCCATCTCTACTGGTCCTAAGAAAAGAAACTTCATGAAACACATTTGTTTTGTAGTAAGAGAAAAGATCACCTTTTTTTTTTTTTTTTTTTTTTGGTTTTTTGGTTTTTCGAAGACAGGGTTTCTCTGTGTAGCCCTGGCTGTCCTAGACTCAAGATCACCTTCTTAATGCAAGAAAATATGAAGAATATAGATTGCTTTCATTATAAAAGACAAAACAATTGGTATTGAAATTTAAGCTTCTCTTCAAAAACAAGGGATGGGGACAGTATCACACTGTACTCTAATTGTACATGAACTCTGCCAACCTGGCTTTTTCTACCAGAAATCTATCTCTGAGCTATATTTCTTTATTCTGCTTTAGAAATTGATCTTTTTATTAAGTTGCTTATAACGCCAGGAGAAAAATAAGGCATGGTTGGTGGGTAGGGACAATGTATTTAAAAGGCATAATGAAATGGTAGCCAGAAGCAGGACCGTCAAGATGACATGGGTGGGTTGGCAGACCTCAGGGTGCCCTTGCAAAGTTGTGTGAGCCCTCTACTAGCTCTGGGATAGACGGCGGAGTTGCTGGAATGAGGCCTGTGAATCTCCTTTTGCAGACAAATAGATAATTCTAATAATGGGGAAGGCACCCTGATTTCCACAGTCACCTTTCTAGTGTTATATCTCGGGGGTGGGGGGGAGCCCTCACAAGTCTGTGGGAGAATATATGCCCCTTACGACAAAGCGTGGGAGCCATTAGTGATGCTGAGGTTTTCAGGTCTGTCATATCTGAGATCGGAGTTTATCTTGTGAGAAGAGGAAAAGAAGCTCCAATAGTCATTACTTATGTCCAGGCTGTGCCCAGTATTGCCGATGGCATTCAGTCCTTACCTCGTGTGTTCCTCAAAATAGTCCCTTCACCCCCACGTTCTGAGCAGTGTGTCTTACAGTTGAATCCATCTGTGCAAAGAAAGCACAGGTGTTGAAAGAGGAAACATCATTAGAGTATATTCCTATTAGTACTATTGCTACACACCTTGCAACACTGTGAGAAAACAAAAGCCTTCAGGGGGCATCCGCCTTCTACAGTCTCTCTTTGGTTCCGTCACCAGCTTACTCTCCTCATGGGGACTCTTAGCTGGCCCCCCTAACCGTACACACTGCACAAGAACCTGAAGAAGCTACTGATGACAGAGGACTCTGGGGCTCAGCAGGAAAAGGCTTGGGAGTGGTCACATCCTTTCAGCTTCTGAGAAAAGAGGCAACTATCCCACCTTTTGGGTGCTGTGGAGTTTTCCCCCTTTTGGTCCCCTAAGCTTGTTTCTTCAGAGGTTTGTCTTTGGTAGGTTAAAAGCCTCACCTTTGTAGAGAGATCTGAAAGACTGAGGAGATAATGCCTGGACCACTCACTGACTTGGACGGAGAGCCTTTCTGGTGGACTACCGTTGAGTGTTTCTTTATGACTACTGGACTGGGAGTCTGTATTTTCCAGGTTAGTTTAAGTATCAAACCTAGATGTGACTCTCACAATCTTAAACGTTTTCAGATAGTCATTCAGTGACCTAAAAAGAGTCACTCTAGTCCAAGGTTAAGCCAGCAGCTCAGCAACTCCACAGAGTTCATCTCCTTGCTTCATAAAACACATGGGGCAAAAGATGACTCATCCCTAAAGGTAAAGGTGCTACCTGGAGGGAACCCACGGCCACCCTCAGTTACTCATCTTGCAAGATTGAAAAGAATTTCCTTGCCCTGGGTTTCTTGTGACAAGGGCTTCGAGATCCTGATTGCTTCTAACCTAGCAACTTGCACATTCCTTCAGGATGATATGGGAATGCCTCTTATCTCCTGGAAGCCAGAGATATTCCTTAAAGTCAGGAAGGTCCCAGCTCGCCAAAGTCTCCTGTATGACATTGTCTCTTTGCTTTGGTCCGTTCTTCTTCGCTTCTCGGGGATTATTTTTAGACCAAGTCTTTGGGTTTGACTGAATAAGATTTAAAGTAAAAAGAACAGCATAAACTTAGCCAGAACTGCCTTTAGTTCTACAGGATTGAAAATTAGACCTCAGGGGGCTACTTGGCTCAGACCCAGGAATCAGAAAATAAAACAAAAGCTTGGCTTTCAGTCCAGACCTTCAGGGTCTCTTCTCCTTTGACAGACAAGTGAGCAAAGGAAGTTTTGCAGGAGATTCCAAGCCAGATTTTTTTCCATCCAAAAAAAAAATCTAAATTCATAAAAATTACTGTTTTCCTGGATCAGACCTTGGCAGTTGCCTTATTAGGGCTTTAAATTTGGATCTATTCTTTTAACACATACACAGAGAGAGATAGATAAAGAACACATAAATACTTAATCATAGACAGGCTGAGGGTAGGGAGAAGCTGGCTTTTACCATTCTGTAATCGCTGCAGTAATGTTTAGCGGGAATATCCACTTAACTAAGGAAGCGTACACAGCAAAACCCCGTGGCTGCTTTTGCATACATCTTAGTCAAATCCCGTGGAAGCATCGAGGTCTGTGAGTGTATTCCTCTGTGCCTGTGTCTGCATGTGTCTGATTCCTCTGGGCCTCTGGGTAGGCGTTTTGGCTCATGTTCTTTGCCAGCTCACAGGGGTCAACGACACATGCCAGGTCCAGCCACACAGCACTGCTCATCATCCCCACTCATCCGTGTGGCCTTGACTGTGACATTGCAGCTGCTCCACTGGGCCGCTCTGTAACCAACCTGGAGAGTTAAGAGTACCTTTTCTCCAGTCCTAGGTGTACCTACTCCTGGTAGGCTCCAGGCCCTGAGCCAATGGGCAAGCAATATAAAGGTGAACCACAGTTTCTCCCCTCCAGGAGACTATCACAGGGGGAAACAATTGGGAAGGCCCGCCTTAAGAGACATCACAGGATCCTATGGGATCAGATTGCAGTGGTAGCCAGCCAACTTCAGGCATAGAAGCTTCCAGAAAACAATGAGAACAGAATTCATCCTTGTCTGGGCACAGAGGGAAAGCTATCGGAGGAGTCGTCCATGCTGAGAGGACAACATGAGACTTAGCATAAGTGGAGAGGGCCATGGGGCCTTCACGCCATTGGGCCTTCACAGGGAAAGGGGTGGAGCTTAGAGTAGAAGACAGAAGCCGAAAGGTTGGGAACAGGGTAGCAAACCAGGCTCTGGGATGTCGCTGTGGATTCCTGGAGTATGGAGAGTTTCTGATACGCCTCTGCACACTCCACTCCGCGTTGTCCCTCAGAGCTAGATGTGATCGTTCTTGGGGTAGGAAATGCCTTCCTCTGGAAATACACAGCTGCTGGCTGAAAAGATTTATACGCACCCAGTCTTTCTCCCCTTCCCAGCTTCTCTTCCTGCCTCTAAAACCTGTTCGAGTTCAAGGGCTTTATCCTGGGCTGGATCTCGTTTGGAGATTTGTGAGAGAGAGGGCTGGGTTATCCTGACCTGTCTTTAGAGAAATGATGGCTAAAAATACCTCTTGGGACCAGGTTGGCCCAGACCCAAAGATGAGAGTGTACCCTAAAATAAATATTCAGGAAGCGGTGAGGGCTTCTCTATTTAATGTGTGATTCTAACCAAATTCATAACCTTTGCATAGCCTTCCCCTGGGTTAGGTCACGAGCGCTGAGCAGGGAGGCAGCCAGGCCTCTGCTAGGGCACAAGTGCGTACCTGAGTCTTGCCAAGGAAAGAGGAGCTGGGGAGCTTAGGGGGCGGGGGCTTGGTTTTGTTTTTTTATCATAAAGTACAAATAAGTTATGTGAAAACGCAGATTATGCACAGTGGCTGAGGACCTTGTGCAGCTGTCAGTGCTGGAGTGAGGCAGGGAAGACCCAGGCAGCAGAATCCAGCTGTGAAACAATTCGCAGTGCCTTTTAGGTCTTCCAGAGAACCTACTCGGTTCACAGCACTGGGTGTCTCTCTCTCTCTCTCTCTCTCTCTCTCTCTCTCTCTCTCTCTCTCTCTCTCTCTCTCTCTCACCCCCCCCCTCTCTCTCCATAAAAGAAGAAGAGTTCTAGGTGGAAGAAGCAGATTTAGATCCATCAGAATACTAGCAATGTGTCAGCTTGGCCAGAAAACTAAGCAGAGACTCACATGGAGTGAAGTCCCCTGAGAGGCTGGGGCGCTGAGGGCAGCTTTTCTAGCCAAGTGGCCCAGCTCCTCTGCTTGGGGATTCCAGGCAGCCCTCCCTTGCTGCACTTGGTGCTTGCAGCTTCAAGCTGCTTGCCCCTGCCCTCCCATGTGCAGCCAGACGCACCTAACACCCACACCCCCATTCTAGGCTAGAGGAAAGAGACAGACAGACAGACAGGGAGCTCAAAGCACCCACTCTTCCCAGCTAGACCTCTAACTTCTCACCCAAGGATTTCTGGTTCTGTGTCTTGTGGTTCCTCTGTCATAGCCTACACGCCTAACTCTGGTCTGTCTTGATGCTGATGCTGGAAGCCAGTGGAACCTGTGGCCTCTCACTAGCCCACTTGAAAATTAAGGGGCCCTCTTGTCATTTTCTGCCCCTCCCCCAGCCTGGCTCATTTCCCACTCATCTCCATCTCGCTGCCAAGACACGGTCAAGCTGCCACCATGTCAGGTGTCAAAAGCTGCATAATGGCTCCTCCCACGGGTATTGGTTTATTTAGGAAGATTGCCTTGGTTCAGGAGAAAGCTGCTAGGGAAACAGTCAACCTCAACCTGGTTTTGCCCTTCTGAGCACCTGAAAAACCAGCTTGGGGTGGGCCTGGGAACATGGAGGGGTGTGCTGCCTGCACTTGGGTCTGTGAAGCAGTCAGGGCCTGTTTCCATCCTATATGGCTACCCCAAAACCTTTGTGAGACACAGCCTCCTGTACAATAATCCGTTAGAGCATACATCCATTTACTTCTGTAGTGATAGACATAGAAGAGAAGGGCACGACCTTAAAACAGTGGTACGTAAAAGGTATCATTTCCTCTCTGAACTAAGTGTGACCGTGGGCAACTCTTTTTATGTCGGATACCCACCTGAACAACCACTACTCTGGCGCAGACCAGAATACTGCAATAGCATCCCAAGCCACTGTTTGGCACTCAGCCTGCAGAAGGAAAAAGTCACAAAGCAGTCCCCGAGAGCTCTGAGTCTGAGAAGTCTGAGGCAAACAAACTCACACAGCATAAGTTTAAGTAACTGAGAACCCTGGCGGCTGCTGTTCCTGGACAGTAGTGGCTACCGGTGCTAAGAACAGGCACACTGCACAAAGCACTGTCACCTTCCCTCCCTGGGTCTCATGGAAAGGACGGTGTCAATACCCCAACACTCTCCTGAATGGAATTCTTTGAACCCTCAAAGTGATTAGGCCATACCAATCCTATGGCACCAGTGGACTGTGGCTTGAATATTATTTTTGATTTGACTATCAAAATGTTCTGATGATTCTGTCCATTTTGAAAAGGGTCTGAGAAAGTATACCAGTCTAATTATATATACATATTTATACATGTGTATTTTTGTTTATTGTTACATTTTGACATTGGACTTTCTATTAAATAATTTTTAACAGTTGTCCTGGCTCTGTCTGTTCTTCTTACTACCTGGGTCTGAGTTGAGTGGGTAAAAATGTCTGTGTGAGACTTGGTTGATCCTTTTCCCTCTTCTTAACTCCACTTTTGTGAGGTTGTCTTCTTTCCTTTCTTTTTCCACAGGACACATATTCGATCAGATATGTTGGAAGCCTCCAACCTTCTGGCCATCTCCAGAAGTGCCCATCCACTTCAGAACATTCACAGATCCACAGACCTGTTAAAAACGCACACCTGGGAATAGTACAAAATAATGCCTTGAGCTTTATTTCTTGTATACTCCCTCAAGACACACACATGCGCGCGCGCGCGGCACACACACACACACACACACACACACACACACACACACACACTCTACCTGTGAGTCCTTAGAAAAATGACTTAACCCTTTTGTGCTTAATAAAAAACAACAGTTTCCTCCTAAGTTTGGCTGGAGGCAGTCCTTAGAAACCACCTAACAAAAAGCCATCTGTTTCTCAAAGACTTATTTATTTGTTCTAGTCATTCCGCCAGCTGACACACGTCATGTGTTCACTGTATGCTAAGCTCTGGACTCACCCAAGTAGAGAGTCTGGGGTTTGAGGACTTTCAGACTTTGCCACTGTAAAGTCAAACATGAACGTAGAAAGGAACAGCATGAATGGTGAGCCTGTTACATGCCCAGCTCAACCCTGCGACTGCCTGGCTGGCTTTGAGTCTCCATGGCACCTGGTGTCCCTTCACCTCTGACAAGCACTAGTCTGATCTGTTGGCCCAGCAGCCTTTGCTCATAGAAACTATATCTTCATGCTTTCCTGAAGGTATGGTGATAAGAGAAAGGGTCAGCTATAGAGGGGAAAGGAATCAGTAACCACCACCCTCCCCGACCCTCAGCATTTTCCTCCAAACCATAAAGCTGGAAGTTCAAATTCTGCTGAGTTTTATGAGTTGTCTAACAGGACCAAAGCTGGAGCTCAGAGTGGTCCTGAGTCCCAGCTGGATCTTTCAGAAACAAACCTGTTTCTTCCAGCACAGACCCACTTAGAATCACTGCTCCCTCCTCACCGAGCAGAAATCAGTGTAATTCTGCCTGGTTTCCCTAAGAGTTATGTGTACAGGGTGAACAGCCTCCAGTCTCACACACGCACACGCGCGCGCGCGCGCGCGCACACACACACACGCACGCATGCTTACTCACCAGGAAGCGGACAGCTCTTAGGTCAGGTAGCTTTCCAAAACTCTGTTTCATATCATGTTTATAGCCCTTCTCTAGTTTCTCGATACAGATGGCAGACCCCCTGAAATCCCATAACTTCAGTGGCCTGGGGAAAGAACTGGACCTTGAACAGTGTTTGAGACCAAATTCAGATCAGCACTTTTGCCTTGGATGAGACTTTGATCCAGTCTGTGGGATCTAGTGGGTAGTTGGGCCTAAAACATCTCATCCACCTGCATCTCCACCCACAGCTAAAAGGCCACCTGGAACCTCACACACAACACCCCCAGGTTTACCCGTCATTGCTTTCCATAAGGCAAAAGCCCTCAGGGAAGAACAGGCCCTGACCTTTCCAATGTACAGCCAGGTAAAATGGGCTACACAATGAGTCCTACCACAAACTGATGAGAAGAATCCCCAAGAGGGCTTTAAAACATGCGTAGGTGTTGGGCAGAGCTATAGATGTTAGACAGATGGATTTGTAGTTGGCCATCCCATCTAACTACAGATTTAGGAATGGTGAGTGAGGGGCCCAAGTGTGAGAACCAGAGTGTGTAGGTGAGAAGACACTGAGGTGAGGTTTAGCATCTGGGGAACAGAGAGAACAGCCAGTCTATGGAGGTAGAATTCCAAATGATTTAATGAGTTACTGAGTGCTTCCAAACACCAGAGGATAAATGTCTGCCAGTAGTAGCTCTCCTTCCAAACGTGTGACCCCAGGTTTCCATGGTTCAGACAAGTGCTACTAGTAGGTAGGGGGTGAGAATCTGTCACCTCAAACACATTAAATAAATTTATTAATTAAGCAAATATGGTGTCACTTTGGCAGAGTCTACTCAGTTCATGAACAGATGGGTCTCCACCATGCCTGTACGTTAGGCTAACTGGGGACCTCTCCTTAATACCAATGTCCAGACCTCAGGTTAAGTCAGTCATCATTCCCTGGGGGGGGGGGGGGGGGGTTGAGTTGTACCTGGGATTTTCATGTATCTTCCTGGACAGCTGTGAGGTGAGAGGTTAGAGGGGGTCCATGCATGCACCTCTTCAGCCATTGGACTAGACACTAGCAAACAACTCAACAGAAGGGCCCATCCTTAGGGAGCTTGGGGAGAGGACGGAAACAGACTGAGAGCATGCTCCAGGGGAAACAACTCTACCCAGGAGCAATCTCTTAGGGATAGAGCAAAGATGAATAGGCCTTGGATAGAGACCACCCTGTGCCGATTACAGAAGCAAACACGGAGCTTATCCTAACGATAAGGGGCGATTCCTACGTGACTAAGCTCTTGGTATAAGGCTAGACCTTCAGGTTATCTGGTTTCTAGGCATGCTTTTGTTCATGCCATTGCAAAGGAAGAGGCTTTTGTGACTATCCAATGACAGAAAGCCTGTTTTCTCTCCTGGCAACTGCTGTACAGAACAGCACTCTACTAGTTGATTTCATGCAGTGTAGCCTAAGCCTTCTCATCTCTGCATTGACCCAGCTAGCCCCGGCTATGACAAGCCTAACTGTGGGAGGCTAGAACTCAACCCAGAGAGCAAGATTCTACATTCTGCTGCCAGGAAACCAGGGAAAGCAAATCCCCACTCCCAGAAAAGCCTCCATGTGAAGAAGGACCATGGGTTTCAGGGGACTAAGGGGGAAAAAGAAAAGAAAAAAGAACACCTCAGACTCCCTGCCCGGTCTCCTCAGCTGACTGAACAGAAAAGCAAGGCTTAAGCACCCAGTGCCTTTGGGGAAGGGAGCTGATGTTACTAATACTGTGGCTGCAGTGGTTCTTGGCAAAAGTAAGTTCCCATCTTAGTAAGTATGAGAATTGCCTGCTGATGTATGACCCAAAACTGGGCAGCCAGGCTCATGGCTAGAATGTCAAGCACTTGCTCCAATTGTTGGCAGAGCCCGGGCCATTGGTATGCTCAGCACTAGGCCATGAGTCTGATGCTGAGTTCTGCAGCTTCCTGTCCATCTGAGGACTGAGAGCTCTGCGTGCAACAACATAGAGAGTCTCCAATAACCTGCAGCTGTAAAGACTCACCTTTCTCCCCTGGCGTGAGGGGCAGCTGGGGATACGGGGTGGTGGATGCTGGCTGATCCCTCAAAGTCTGTCAGTTGAAGACTCCAAGGGACACTTAACCATCACAAACCCAGGCCGGTGCCCACAGGGATGCCAGTGCCCCATGATCAGACTGGAATACAAATGAGGTTTTAGATTTAAAGGCAGTTTGGGTAGTGTGCGAGGAGCAGGATACATGAAAGGGAATCCTTTTCCCAAGCTCCATCATGCTAGGAGTGAAACTGAAGTCACTAACAAGGCCTGGTCTGATCTTAGTTCCCACCCTCTACTCACAGGCTTTGTCCCAAGAAACAACAGGAGAAACCTGACATGGCACCAAGTCTTCCCAAAGCCTCCTTCATCCTTGAAATGATGGGTCTGGCATTCCTGACTCTGCTGACACAATGGTGTTCTGGTGTCTCAGACCCTTCAGAGGACGCTGCTGAGGGCTACAGAGGTCACCTCAAATATCTCTCCCCACACCCCAAACACAACTGGAAGGGAAGAGCTTTGAGGGGCCTCCAAAATGTGCCAATAAATATGCCAATAAAGATTGGAAAGAAGACTGAAGCATCCTCATTCAGTAACATGGTCTCCAGATTTTCCTGATTTCCACGGCAGTAGCTTGAACACTGGCAGAGTCCACATCACATGGGCAGCATCCTCTGACCGATCCTCGTGAGCTCGTATGATTCACTTAATAACTCCGAGTGACTTCAAGGGGGGCAGTGAGTGGGATGCAAAGTGAATAAGAAAAGTAATAATTAATTAATTAATTGGCAAATAAAATACTTAAATACTTGCCAAATAAAGAGAAGAAAGAAAGAAAGAAGGAGGAAATGGCTACTGACTCTTTGTTTTATGGTTAAAGAAACTAAACCTTGGGCTGGGGCCATGGCTCAGCGGTTAAGAGCACTGACTGCTCTTCCAGAGGTCCTGAGTTCAATTCCCAGCAACCACATGGTGGCTCACAACCATCTGTAATGAGCATCCTATGCCATCATCTGGTGTCGCTGAAGACAGCGCGACAGTATACCCACATACATGAAATAAATATCTGGAAAAAAAAAAAACTAAGCCTCAAAGAGATTATTTTGTCCGAGATCACACAGCAGTAAGTGGTAGAAATACAGTACCAACTCAGGTTGGTTCTACTCAGAGGCCTTGCTTTCACCATTTGGCTTTAGTACCCTGCATGTTTGCACCTCAGGATGGCATGCTGTTGGCATCACTGTGGCTCCAGTCTTTGCCGGAGCCACGCAAAACCTCCCCATCTGCCTTTCTTCCGGGACACTCTGCCCATTCTTCAACAGAAACTGGTGTCTGAAGTGTGTCCCTCCTGTCCTGAATCCCACCAGCAACCTTCTGCTGGTAGATCCGCACTGCCCTGAGGCACGCGTATGGAACCACCGAGTTTCTACCCCCGGCCAGTTTGACCCTCAAGCCGTTCTTCGCACAACGGCTGCTGCCTACTAATTCCTGGCTCCCTCCTTCCCTTTTTTTCTCCCTCACTGCTTTCCGGGGCTGGTGGCTCTCTTCTCAACCTTTTAGGCCCATGAGCTAAATGAGTGAGAAACAGTAGCGATCTGCAAGCATCATCTAGGATCTCAGGTATCGTACGGGGTTCTCCCCAAACCATTCCTGGGAACTCTATTGCTGTAACAAAGTCACTGTCATCCACTGGACCCAAAGTCTCCAGTAGCTCCCAACAGCACATGGTTCTTCTAAACAAGAAACGCGTGTGATTTTTGTATTCACCAGATTCCCTATTGTACTAAGGGACACTGAAAAACAGCACCTACTCCCCACAGGACCATCTCTGCCAGACTCCGCTACAGTGCTCCATTCTTACTGCTCAATTGGTTGTGACAGGCAGCTTCTGAGAGCACGTGACAACTAGTAGCCAATCAATGCTCCCCACACCTAGCCAACTGATGTATTTCTCGAGGCAGAGAGGCGGGACTCTAGGAAGATAACATCAATGGCTGTAGGCCCCCAGCATTTAAGAGCAAGAGGCCTCTGTCTTCTGTGTACTCTATGGTTTCCAGGCTGGTGGGTGGTTGTTTTCCCTCCAAAGCCCTTCCTCTTACCAGAGGGCTGTGGTCTGGGGAATGTTTTGACTGGAAACATTCAGGTCCTTGGTGGTATTTGGAGTTGTGAGACCCTTCTGTGCTAAAAGAAGAAGAAAATGAATGGTCTATTTCGAGCCTGCTAACAATCCACAGCCTAAGAACAGGCAGCAGCTCTGTAGCTTAAATGCTGGCTTTCTGAGAGAAGCCCCAGGGGAGCTGGCCATGTGGCAAGCAGCCTCAGCTCTGGTTAGTCCTGCTGGCTCCCCCTGCCCTAATGGTGGCAAAGCTTCCAGAATAGTATGCCTTTGTTCTGGCTTTCTCTCTACCCCTCCTCAACCTTCCCCCAGAAAACTCTGGCCCTGGAGCCTGTGGTGTTCTTTCGATGTGAGTTAGAATGCTTCTAAACCAGAAACTTCGCGGCGCAGGGAATAGTACCTGTTTGAGAAAGCCTCAGCCTGTTTGTTTTGGGTATGAGTGGTTCCGTTTGACTTCCCCATCACAGATGTGTGCTCACCTGTGGGAGAACATTAGCTTGCTCCTCAGAACAAAATGGGAGCCCCTGGAGCCGGTCATGGTGTGCCTGCCTGGAGTTTCCATCATGAAAAAATGGTGTTTGCTTTGAATCCTGAGATACAGAGAGACCGACAGCCACGGGGTTCTAAATGTTCAGTCTATTTAAAACCTGACCAGTTGAATGAAATAACAAATAACAAAGCTTGTTTCTAAGATTACCATAATTAGGATAAGCGTCCAGAAACAGACCCACCCATTCATGATCAATTTCTTTCAAACAAAGGTGTCACAGTAATTCATTCCGGGAAAGCATTGCCTTTTGTTTTTTGTTTGTTTTGAGACAAAGTAATCATTGTTTCTGAGTGATCAGGAAACACACTAATAGCCTGCGTGGGCTGCCCTCTAACTCAGGATTCTCCTGCCTTAGTCCCTAGCAAGCCAAGATCACAAGTGAATGTTACCACTCCCAGCATAGTTGTCCTTAAAATAGATGGTGCTGATGCTGGGTGGGGTGGCTCCACACCTGTAATCCCAGCACAGGAGGTAGAGCCAGGAAGTCAGCCTCAGCCACCTAAAATCCTGTCTCAAAAAATAAAATCATGGCTGGGGAGATTGCTCAATGGGTAAGATCATTTGCTGAGCAATCATGAGGTCATTAGTTTGAACCCCAGCATCTACGTTAAAGTCTGGATGTGGTCACAAGTGTCTGTAACCCCAGAATTGGGGGGCATCCACTTGATATGTTTTCCAAAAATCCCACACTCAAGTACTTGTTTAAGAGAAAGAATCCCACCCACCCAAGACTTGTGTAGTAATATCCATGGCAACTATTCATAATTTCCAAAAGATAAACACTACTCAAATGTCCCTCAACTGAAAAATGGCTTAATAATTATGGTGGATCCATATAAGATAAGGAAAATGATAAGGGGGTAGCTACTCATAGATACAATAAGAAAGAACACCCACAGCATTTGGCTAAGTGAAGGATGCCAGACTCCAATTCCCCTTCTATGATATAATGGAAAATTACAATGACAGAATCAGATCAGTGTGGCAGAGGATTTGGAAGGAGAAAATTACAAAGGGATTGAAGCCATTCCCTAGAGTCAGGGTGTACCAAACACTACTCAAAAGTATATTTTGTTAGCTAATTATCCCTTAATAAATCTCACTGAAAAAAAAAATGAATCTTCAAAACCAGCTCTGCTCACAGAAATTCATAAACTTGGATCCTTTTATTTATAATTAGTGACAATTTAAAACTACAGGGGACAGATTTTACATTTGTTCGATTGAAACCTAGGTGTGGTGGCTCACACTTGTGACCCCAGCACCCCAGTGGGATACTGAATTAGGAGGACTGCTGTGAATTCAGTGTCAGCCTAGATAACAGAATTCCAAACCAGTATAGATTACAAAATGAGATTGTCCACACACACACACACACACACACACACACACACACACACACACCAATTTTCTGTAGAAACCCCTTACCTAGTGGTATCTTGTTTATGGTGCTGCTACAGATTACTAGAGTCCTCCAGGTAACTAGGCTATCGCCACCTTTCTATAATTAAAGTCTGGGGAGTCTCCCATGCCTACTTCAAGCCCATCAACGCCGTCCTCTCTCTCATTCTTCCAGAGTCACTCAGTGCAGGCATCCTACTTCTGAAAGTAACCCAGAGACCCAAGCTTAGCTCCCTGATTTGGTTCTTTAAGACCTTGTATATGCTCTGCCTGACCACACTGACCTGTAATTACCTAAGAGGTTTTGTCTTCCTGTCCCATAATTCCTTGGGTGGCAACCATCCAAGGGGTCTCCCCTCAAACCCCTGCCTGTATCCCAGTCCCTAGGGCAGAAGGATAATGAGTTCTTGAGAAGTGGAAGAGAGTACAGGGGGAGAGAAGAAGGGAGAGAAGGAGAAGGGGAAGGAGGGAGGAGAAGAGCAATGAAGAACTAGTCTGAACAAGGTCTATTTATGATGACATAGTAGCCACGGTTCCCTACCCTACCTTAGAAGGCTGATTTTTTTTCATCCATGAAGCTGGCTGCTTCACCAGGTAAACCCCATGGTCTCTCTCTTATTCCAAGGGCCTTATGGGTCTCCCAGCATGGAAACTTTACCTCCCAGAGGCTCCCACCCAGGGCCTCCAGAATTTGTCCTTCTTGAAACCCTCCTATAGGTTTCCAAGCTCCCAACCCTAAGCTGGAAGAGAGCGCATGACAGCATCACTGACTGTAAGAGTCGCTACCCTGGATCCCACCGAACAGGTTGGGTCTGCTTCAGCTGTTTCCTGGATCCAGGATTTCTTTCTCAAATAGCTGAAGTCCAGGTGGCCGTGTTTTTGGATCTTTTTTCTTCTTTTAAAGTTTGTTAGAATCCTCCTCAGACCCTCTGGTAGAGACATCCCCGAGGGCTTTAAGGAAGCCTGATCCCTTCTCCCACAGGCAACGTCCCCTCCCCGGGCAACTGGACAGCATCCTCCTTGGAGGCACCATGACCTTGGGATAGTTTCCCATGTGGAGGTAGGATGAAGGATGTCCTTGCCCCACAGGCTAGTGGGAAACTCAGGTAAGAGACAGTTCTATAGGGAAAATAATGCTGTCTTCTTCACTTGCCAGTGGGTTCCCTCCACCTAATGCTGTGACTGTAACACAGAAAAAAAGTCAAAATTTCCCTGCTAAATGAGTGGGTGGGTGGCAAGCCCTGGATCATATCCTCCAGCTCCTAACTCAACTCTTGGCAATTATTGAAGAGTCAAAGAAAGAGAAAAGAATGAAGCTATGTTAAATAGTGGTTTTCCAGACAAGAGACAGAAAATGAGAGAAATACAAAGCTCTGAAAGGCAGAGAGGATGACATTTACCTCTCAGAGCTTTCAGGAAACACAGCTTGTTGGAAGTGGTCCATGATTTTACCTGAAATTATTTTAAAGATTTATAAGAAACTGTCAGAAGACCATCTTGGTTCTCTCATTTCTTTCCCTTTTAGCTTTACTTAAATGTCTGTCAAATGCAACTTGAGGTGAGATGGGGAGTGGTTTCTTTTAGCTTACAGTTTGAGGTTGCAGTCCATAACTGTGGAGAAGTCACAGCAGGAACTTCAGTTAGTCTCATCACATCCACAGTCAAGAGCAGAGAGAGATTAATTTTGATCAATATATGCTCACTTGTTTACTTGATTGCTCCTATATATCTCTAGGACCCTTGTTAGGGGATGGTGCTACCCACAGTGGGCTAGATCCTTCCACATAAATAGAAAATCTCCACAGACATACCCACAAGCCAACATGATCTAGGCAATGTACTGAGATTCTCATCCCAGGTGATTCCAGGTTATGTCAATTTGACAAAATTGTCACACCTTTCTACCATCAATTTATCTGCTTCAGAATAACAAAGTCCTTATACTTTCACTATACTAAGTATACCTTTATTTGCAAGAGACATACTTTGATAAAGCTATCGGAAAAGAACCAGCAAGCTCTGTGTTTCTATGCATAGGTTTACAGCTATCCACTGTGTTCTAGGTTGCTTTCTGTTGCTCTGATGCAGCAGCACGACCAAAGAAGCATGGGAGTGAATGAGTTTAATCGGCTTACAGGTTACAGGCCATCAATGAGGAACGCCAAGGAAGGAACTCACAGCAGGAACTTAGAGCAGAAGCGGGGCTAAGCTGCTTACCGGCCTGTTCCCCTGGCTTGCTCCATTAGCTTTTGTATACAGCCCAGGCCTGCCCAAGGATGGCACCACCACTTTGTGTGTGTGTGTGTGTGTGTGTGTGTGTGTGTGTGTGTGTGTGTGTGTGTGTGTGTGTGTGTGTGTGTGTGCGTGCGTGTGTGTGTATGTGTGTGTGTGTGTGTGTGTGTGTGTGTATGTGTGTGTGTGTGTGTTTTCTAAGAGGGGAGTAAATCTTAGTAAAGTTCTGAGAAACACAAAATTCAGTCCTTCCCTGATTCTACAACAGATGCCTTCCTGGAAAACTTCCTGCATTTGACAATATGCAAAATCCTGTGTTCATGAGCAAAGTGGAATGCAGGCTTATTTTATCAAGACTCCAAATGGAGCGTCAGCAGTCGTACAGGAAGAGGCAGTTCTCCCAGAGGTCACCACCCAGAGCTTAGCAAAGGTTGTCCAGCGTTGACCTCTTTCCCCCACTAAATGCTGGAACCATCCCAACTCAAGTGATAAGACATCCAGAGATACCCAAATCTCCAAACTCCACTTCAGAGAGAACAAAGGCCCCCAAACCTGCAGACTTGGAGAGATGGTTACCAATATTGGAATTAGTTCTGTTTCTTCAGAGCATCACTTCAGTGTGACTTCCTGTGACTGTCAGACTTGGAACTTTGTTCAGAAAAGGCCAGAAGTGGCTGGGCCCTGGAAGAAGGGTCAGGGCATGGCTGCTCAACAGGCAAAGCCCTTTCCCACACTGGAGCCTAGTAAGACTAACTTTACCTCTTGGCTTCTGTTGTTTGGTTTTTTGTTTTTCTCTCTGTTTTTAAGGAGGAATAAGACAGGGGAGATAGCTCAGGGGACAAGCACAAAAGCCTGAGCTGGCTCGCAGAATGTGTGTTAAAAGTCAGGTGTGGTCGCACTGAGGAGACAGGGACTGGAAAGGAGAAGCCCTGCAGCTCCAGGCCAGTGAGAGCCTCTATTTGGGTGGGGGTGGGGGTGGTGGGGGTGGTTGTTGTTATTGTTGTTTTAAGGTGAATTGCACCTGTTGACTGATACCCAAAGCTTTCCTTTGGCCTCTATACACATGCACGGGCACCCCCGAGACACACACACACACACACACACACACACACACACACACACACACACATGTTTTCTAAGTTTGTGAAGAGACCAGCGGTGTCCAGCCAGCTAATAAATGTTTCATTGTGACCCACTCACACGCTATTAATAGGCAGGAAATGGCAGGGGCAGAACTAAATTCCATTCATTTTCAGCTTCTCCCTTTGGTGTGTGTGTGTGTGTGTGTGTGTGTGTGTGTGTAAGTTTCCATGTGTATGTGTGATGCACACACGTGCACAGGCACCCACAAACACACACATATGGAAACTCATGCATGCATAGGCACCCACACACATACACATGAAAACTACACACACACACACACACACAC
This sequence comes from Uromys caudimaculatus, assembly GCA_028551405.1. NCBI lineage: Eukaryota > Metazoa > Chordata > Mammalia > Rodentia > Muridae > Uromys > Uromys caudimaculatus. The sequence goes on from CM052711.1 coordinate 39,253,056, forward strand.
ACACACACAACAAAGGGAGAAGCTGAAAACGAATGGAATTTAGTTCTGCCCCTGCCATTTCCTGCCTATTAATAGCGTGTGCATGAGTCACAATGAAACATTTATTAGCTGTCTCTGGAAGTACTTTTACCTAAAATAGTTCCCCGGCCATTTTTCTTTGCTACTCTGACAGTGGGCAGCCAAGATGGTGGGTACTGTTTCCAAAGAAAGGTGCATGTAAAATCAGGTCCCGTTGGGACTGATGGGCTGGCTGGAGCACGCTGGCTACGTGCAGAGTAGCTGGGAATGCAGGCTAACATAAATCTATAAACTTACCTAATATGTCATTGTCCCCCCCACCCCCCGGAACTCAACTGTATGGTCCTCTTGTACGATGTTAACAGAGAACAGTCTGAGTCACAATGTCCAAAGCTGAATGAACCAGCAGCCTTCTTCCCCAGACATTCCACTGAAGACACCTAACTGCCTAAATTCCAGCATAGTTTCTTAATGGATTTAGGGGTAGCAAATAAATAAAAAATAGTATGTGCTTTCACGTGTATAAAAGGAACAGACAGAGACAAAAAAGACTGAGATGTCTGCCTCCCAGGACTCCAATGCCGGTGTCGGCTCCTCCTCTTCCTCCTCCTCTACCTCCTCCTCCTTGTCTCTAAGATGGTAACCCTCTCTGAGCTAGCCCCCCACTTTTCTCACTTCCTGAGACCCCACCACCTCCTCTCTTCCTCTGTCCCAAGCCATTTTTAACTGTCGGACTGGGAAGGGTCTGACCTGACAGGACAATTAAATATTAATACCTTGATTGAAGAGCCTGTGTCCAAATCAATTAAAAACAGGATATGTGGGGCTGATGGGATATCGTTCATCTATTTTTCCTTTCAGTCAGGACAGCTCTTGCTTTCCTAGGAACTGGGACTGATTCAAGTAGGTACAAGGGCCCAGCTTGTGGCTGGTCACCATCCGTCTTGATGAGGCCATGTGCAGGGGCTGATGAGGCTCTTGTCCTGCCATGAGGATGAGAAGGGACCTGTGAGCCACTCCCCACTGCCTCCTGGAGGAGCAGCCACCCCATGGTCAGCGTACATCACGAATCTGGGATTGTTTACTTTTTTAAGATGTGTGCTGCATCATAGCATGTGAGTCAACCCAGTGAAGGCCAGCACTTTCTACACAGCGCCTGACCCTGTGCCTGGAATCTGCTGGCCATTTTTACCAGCTGATGAAATCTGCCTCCGTGAATGACCGCAAAAGCACAGTGCTCATGCGCATTGCAAAGCGCTCCAAGGCGGTGCAGGGGAAAAAGCACAAATGCGGATAAACGTTAGTGCAAATGGAATGTACTCTCTCATTCATTTTCTAGGAAGAAGCCAAGTGGGCAATCGCTCCCAGCCCCTGAGATAAACCGGTGACCTCCTCAGCACGAGCAGGAGATGCTGAACTTGGCTCTCACTGACCTGGAGCCCCAGGGATTCTCCTTTCCAATCACTGCCTCCCCAGTGCGACCACGCCTGGCCTTTCACATAGGTTCTGCAATCCAGCTCCACATTTGCCCTTTCTTTCCAGACCCTGCAGTATGCCTTTCTTGTTTGCTTGTCTGTCTCCCTTACTTGAATAAACTTGATGAAGGCAGAGATTTGGTCACCAAAGGATCTCCAGGCCCTAGATTTGCACCTGGTACCTAACATACATACATACATACATACATATATATATATATATATATATATATATATATATATATATATATAGTGTGTGTGTGTGTGTGTGTATTATTGTAAATTGAAGCCATATTTTCAACAATATATTTCCCTTTGTTCACTTGACCTTGAACTCCTAGGCACAAGTGAGCCTTTCTCCTCACCTTTCCAAGCAGCTGAGATGACAAATGCCACCATGCCTGGTACAACCATGGTTTTTAGAAGAAACACTATTTTTTAAAAAAGACTCCATTAATTCTGAAATCTCTCTGCTGCGTGTAAGATTCCAAGTGCTTTGGTTTCTTATCCCACAGTTTCACACAGGGATGAAAAGGGTGTATATATATTAAATAAATGATTGTATTAACAAGTCCTGGCCCTGACATCTGTCTCAAATATCAAGGGCCTCAACAAGATCCGGCAAGCCTTTGCTCACTCAGGATAGATATGGTTTTATTTATTTATTTAGATGTATGGGGGTGCACACATCTTGTGGTGGAGCACACATGTTCTCATATGTGGCTGTATGTGTGTGTAGATGTAACAGCATCTATGTTTTCATACATGTAGAGTTCCAAAGTTGACATAGACTGTTTTCCAGATCACTCTGTATTTTATACACGGAGGGAGAGCCTCTCTCTGAACCTGGAGTTCAGTGATTGACTGGACTGCTTTAGTGAGCCAGATCCACACACGGATCTTCTATCTCCGCCTCCCAGGAAGTTCGTGCCTGGCTTCCACGTGGGTGCTAGCTCAGCAAGCACTTTATCTACTGAGCCATCCCTGTGGCCTCAGGCCAGGCTTTTTAATCGGCCTTCTCTCCCACGCACTCACTCTCCAGGTTACTTAAAGTGAGTGCCAGATGAAGAGAGAACGTGCGGCTCGCCTGCCCTGTTGTGTTTGAAATCTGCAGACAACATAAACTAAGCTGGATAGAAACAAAGAAGCAGGAACAACGACAGGCAGAGCCCTAGCATCCGGGGGAAGAGAGATAGAAACGCTGTCAAGAGCTTCCACACAGTCAAGGGCAAAGGCCTCCAGTACCACGTGATCTGTTGTGCCTGTTGCTATGTAACAAGTCATGTCCAACACTTATCAGCGTAGAATCATAAACATCCATGGTACCTGTAGGTCGGGCACTGAAGGCCAGAGAGGCTGATGGTTCTGGCTTAGGTGCTTCATAAGGTGGAAGCCCAAGCTGACACCATCTGCAAGCTTGACCAGGGCTGAGGAGTCCATGCTTCCTCCCAAACAACTCCGGATAGTTGTTATTCAGTGGCTGTCTGCAGAAGGCCTCCACCCCACAGGTATCTCCTAGAGCCACTGAAGGTCCTCATAATGTGGCAGCTGACCTCCTCCCCACCCCTCCAGAGCATCAGAAAGCTTGCATGCACTTCTGTTTGACCTTGGCAGTCACTCTGTCCTTTCTTCCATATTCAGTTTGCTGGAAGTAAGTTGCTAAGCTCAAATCATAATCCACTACAGAATTCAGCTCGCTCTCTCTTAGAGGGGGAAAAAAATAAAGCCAAAGGGTGTGTGGGCATGTTCTAAAGTCACCACAGCAGCTGCTTGGAGAAAGTGGCCTCCACAGCCATTGCTGGATACAGTTTTGTAGACGAGGTTGCATGATACACAGAACAGCTGGTGGGCTGAAGAATTAGACATTCCAGACTCACATCTTAAGTCCATCACACACCAGATGGGTGAATTCAAAGGAAAATTACTTTCTCTGAGCTTCAGTGTTCTCTTGTTTAAAATGGAAATCCGGGCTGTGAGAACTAAGGGAAACTGATGGCCACCCGTCTTCCGGGCACATGTGAGTGCTTAAAAGTGACAGGTGTTACTAAACTACCCAGTATGCCTCTTAGTCTTTAATCTTTGAGTAATTGTAAACTACTAGGGCAAGGTATAAACTGCCTTAAAGATTATTTACACACTACATAAATGACAATAAATGTTATTCGCTTTAGTTTAACAACACTCGTGTGTGTGTGTGTGTGTGTGTGTGTGTGTGTGTGTGTGTCTGTTGTGTTTATAAGAGAGGGACACTCCATACTTAGATCTCCAAAAACATTTTTTTGATTTTTTTCTTTAATGTTTTTATGTGTATGGATGCTTTGTCTACATGTATGACTGTGCACTACATATATGCAGTTCCCACAGAAGAAAAGAGTGGTGGATCTCCCGGAACCAGAGTTACAGGCGGTCCTTAGCCACCGTATGGGTTCTGGGATTCAAACCTAGCTCCTTTGGAAGAATAATCAGGGTTCTTAAGTGCTGAGCCATCTCGACAGCCTCCCCATAGACATTTTAAATGGCTTACAATAATACCAGTTGCAAACTAAGGACACTAAAGGAAAAATGTACAAGAAAAAAAAATAAACACAAACCCATGAATATGCAAAGTGCAATCCAATGAGAAAAGAACTCTAAAATGAAGAAGAAATTAGACAAAATGAGACAAAACTGAGATGTGTCCACGTGAGCAGAGAACCAAGATGGTTGCCTCTGGGAGATGCTAAACCCGTGCTTGAACTTGGTTCTTAAGGAGTACCTCACGAGAAAGTTTCCACAGAACTTCAGCTTGGAGGGATGTAGAACCGTGTCTGTGAGAGTATGCTCTCTGTTTTTATAGCTTGTTACACCCCATGAAAGTGTGGACTTGTGACCTTAAAGTACAAATCCATGAGTTTAGACGCTGAGACATTAGAGCAACCCAATTCTCCCTAAGAATGTTTATCTGGAGATCAAGCAATGTTAACATCGGTTCCATAGTAGATCTTTAGCAGGCCCCCTTCGATTTTTTCCCCTTTTAAATGATTGGTTCTGCCATGAAGCTTCTTGATTGGCAGCTGTCAGACGCTCCCCCCTTGCCTGAGTGAGTGCTTTGAACGATCCATGGACTGCATTTGAGCTTCAAATCTGCTGCCTTCATAGCTGCTGCTGAGACTACAGCTTCTGTCTGAGGAGGCCTTGCCACAGTCGTAACTGGTGCAGACAGCTTGCACGCACTCTGAGAGGCTTCACTTCAGCGATGACAAAGCTCAGTATCCTCATGACTCTGACGCTCTTAGAGAGTCTTGGACTCTCAGGGATTCACTGCCTTCGTTCCTACTCCAGCGACAGAACAAGCGTTAGGTTCACCAACAAGGTGTGTGGTTAAAAACTTTAGAAGGCATGCCCCTGGGAAGCAGGGTGTTGGCCGTAGAATCAGAAGCCATGTACAAACTTACCACACAGCTTTTCTGGCTAGATAACTAGCTTGTTTCTCAGGCTGCGCCAGTGAGAGGCTTCCCTTCCTCTGGCCTTCGGTTACATTGGGTCCTAATAAAGCTGTAATTGTTCGTATGCGACTGTGCCCTGTGAGCTCAGACGCTTAAAGCACGTGGTCCGGTGCCGCTGTTTGGGGGAAGTTTGGGGTGCTCAGCCTTGCTGGAGGATTGCGTCACCCAGGGCAGGCTCTACGAGTAAAAACAAACTTTGCCCAACTCCAGGTCTTTCCCTCTCTGCTTCATGATTGTGATCATTCAGCTTCCTGCTCCCGCTGCCATGACTGCCCGCTATCGTTTCTCCCCATCATGATGGGCTCCGCGACCTTCTGAAACCATAAACTAAAACGAACTCTTCCTTTATAAGTTGCCTGAATCATGGTGTTTTATTACAGCAGCAAAAAGGTAACTAATACAAAAGCTTTCCCTTGAGCAATCTTTCATTTGCTTGTTGGTGATATTTATGGCGGGTAGAACTACTTCGGCTCAACAACAGAGAAAAGGCAGGCAAAGAGCTCGAGAGGCCGCCTGGGAACAGAAAACCACAGCACACAGAGGTGGTAGAGGATGAGACTCTGAAAGTCAAAGGCAAATCGAATGTGAAAAGTCAAGACAGCAAAGGCTGCCAGCCCCTCAGAGAGCCACCAGGAGCTGAAGATCAAGAAGCTAGCTGCTGGATGCTGTCCTTGGAAACTCAAATCCCAGGGCAGTTCTCTTCTGACCTGAGCACCCAGAGCTCTGCATTCTTGGCTTTCAAAACCTGAGGTATTAAGCGTCTAATTTCCAGCTGATGAGCCTCTGGGTCCAAAAGCCCAGCCCTTACGCCTCTGCCATTCAAGAGCTCAGAGCTGTCAACATCAAGGCAGTTTCTTCTTTACTATTAGCAATTTCCATCTGAGTCGGGCAATAGGAACTACAGTCCACTGTTAGTGACAACTCTGTTGTGGCCATAGCTGCCTGATATGGTGAAGGAATAAATAGACAGACCACCTATCTTTGACAATGCTTACCTACTAGATTAGCATGGTGATAACAATTCTGTGAGAGTTTTTAACCCTTTCTAGAGATCAGGCAGTACACTACGTGCTTCCTCTGTGTAATCTAACAATATTTATTATATTCTATAAAACTAATGTTCCATAAGGGCCACTGTGCAGGTAGGAAAACGGGCACACAGAGATCCCTGGGTCCCAAGCTCACTTTCAGAACCCTCCCCTTGGAGCCTGGAATCTAGGGTATGCCAGAGGGTGTGAGTAAGGAAGGTCTCGCCGAGGCCCTCTGGCAGGGTTGGCTATGCAGTGACTATCCTGTGATGTCAGCTCCTGTGCTACCAAGTGAGGGGCACTAGGGTGGCCAGCAGCATTAGAGGGGAAGAGCCCTGTGACAGTTCGTCTTGGTGAAGAACTTGGCAGGATTTGGAGATGTCTGGAACTCTTGAACCAAGCCTCCCTGTGCTGTGGGGGGTGTTTCCAGAGACACTGGAATGTGTGGACAGTGACTGAGGGACAAGACAAACTCTGAACGTGAGAGTCTGGTGGACGGACAGCTGGATGCAGAGAAGCTGGAGGAAGGCAGGTGGCATGTGTGCTCATGAGCACACCTTTCCTTCCCGGACGTGAATGTGTGTGGTTGCTGTACTGCGACTGAACTCTGCTGTTAGTCTCCCGCTCCTTGAGCGTTTGTTTCCTAGTACTGGGGATTGAACCTATAGTCTCACACATGGTAGGCGAACATTCTACCCCTAAGCTCTATCCCTGATCCCTTTTTATTTTCTTTCTATTTTAGGACAGCGTTTCACTGAGTCACCCAGGCAGGACTAGAACTTGTGACCCTCCTGTCTCAGCCTCCTAAATAGCTGAGATTGCAGGCCTGCACCATCAGGCCCCAGAGTTCTTCAGCCTTTCAACATGAACTCAGTAGTACTGACTGCAGCGAGCTCCCAGGCCTTCAGGGCTGGACTGGGATTCCTGAGCCCTCCAGCTGTGTCGACTGATCAGCTACTACATTCTCAGCCTCTCAGCGTGTAGACTGCCATTGTTGGGCTACTTACATTGTTGCGTAAGCTAATCCAATAGATTCCCTTTTATAATATATATGTGTATAGTCTATTGGTTCTGCCTAGAGAATCCCAGATGACATAGGGCCCATGAGCCAGAGGAAAACATCCTGTCTCAAAGTTCTGTCTAAACATGAAGTGTTGGCTTGGTTCTCCGTTAGCCGTGGAACTCACAGATTGATGACCCCTAAAAGAAATCCATAGCAAAAGATCAGAAAAAACCTAAGATGTATTAATATAGTCTAGACTCTAGGACAGTAGTTCTCAACTTCTGGGTCATGACCCCTTTGGGGATAACATATCAGATTCCTGCATATCAGATATTTACATCATGAGTCATAACTAGCAAAATTACAGCTATGAAGTAACAATGAAATAATTTATGGTTGGGAATGTCACTACAACATGAGGGACTTTACCAAAGGGTTGCAGCATTAGGAAGGTTGAGAACGGTTGCGGGAATATCAATAAGAAGGTATATATGGCACATGTTCCCGCATGACGCCCTGGTTCTCTCATCCCGGCGGGCTGGTCGGCCGTGCACTGGTGGGCAATGGGCGACCTGCTTTTATCTTGTGGAGCTGTGAAGCTCCACGATCTCTCCACCCAGCTCACTAGGTTCCCACTGGCAGGTCACTACCACGCCAGCCCCATGCTTCAATACCCCCATGGCCTCTGTGGTGCACGTCAGGCAAACTCACACTTTGCCGCTGTACCTTTCTCTCTGGAACCCAGACGAGCTGCCACATGAAGGAAAACACAACACAAACTTAGTTCAGAAACAATAGTAACTCAATCTCTGGGCACAACAACTAGAATTCTAATCTTGTAAACCTTATCAAAGTCTGATTCCTCTGGTGGCGAATCTGCCATGATACCAGGAGACTCTACTAGCTACATTTTACCTACTACATGCTGTCCTTGTTCCAAAAGGCACCTTTCTTTCTCTCCTCCTCCTTCTCTCTTCTCCTCTCCAACCCAGAAGTCTCTCCAACATGCCCAGTGATTGGCTCCTTATTCATTAGGGGATTAGTTCACAAGAAGTCACAGGTGTAACTCACTCCTTGTCTGAAGCCTCTCCCAGGAGGGCAGAATTAGCAGAATACCAACAGCCCCAGGACTATCCACAACAGAGAACCACAGGTTTAGAACCCATTCTGTGATCACAAAAATCTATTTAGCATCCTTTAAGCTGGTATTCCCAAATGTTTTATTGAACTGTGTTAAGATTTTGCCAGAACTAAACAACCCCTAGCCTAGAAGGTCCCTTAGTTTACTTTCAGTTCAAGGTCTTCTTTTAAACACACCAGTAGGGCGAATGCTTGCCTCAGGAGCATGAGGAGCTGAGCTAGATCACAGAATCCATGAAAAAATAATGGGTATGTAGTAGCACATATGGAGTGATGGAGAGGCAAAGACAGGATAACCGGTGCTCCTGGCTAGCCAGTCCCGTGTTATTGGTGAGTTCCAGGCTAGTTAGAGACCCTGTCTCAAAGGAAGTGGACTATGCTCTTGAAGGTAACAACCAAAGCTGCATCCTCCTTTATGCATGCAAGCATGCACACATGCATGACAATAGATAGATACATACATAGATACATAGATGATATGATAGATAGATGACATGATAGGTAGGTAGATAGATAGATAGGTAGATAGATAGATAGATAGATAGATAGATAGATAGATAGATGATAGATGGATGGATGGATGGATGGATGGATGGATGGATAGATAGATAGATAGATAGAGGCTGCACCCTCCCTCATGCACACAAGCATGTCACATACATGAAAATAAATAAACAAACAAAAAAACAAAGTCAGGCTACTTCCCTTCTATGCACACAATCATGAAAATAAATAATACATCAATGAAACCAACAGTAAGAAGAGGATCTAGAAGTCGGGGCACCTAAACTCGAACCCAAGATCAACCTCTGGGAAGCTGGAAACTTGGGTTAAACCACTTCCTGACTCAGAGTCTTGTCTCACCTGTGAATTAAGGACAATATCTGCATTATTATGCAGCTGTGAGCATCAGATTAGGTGATTGGTACACACTAAAATAATTCATAATTAAACCGTAGCTCAGCATACCCACATTAGCTACTGCAGCCATCAATTCAAACCGAAACAAATCTCCAACCTTGAACTGGAGACATTTTAAACCTCTGCCTAGAACTTGTCCCCATGACTCTATCTGGTCTTAATTCCTTTGAACAATGACACGTATTTCCAAAAATAGAGCAGATCCATTGACGTCTCTCTTCTGTTCTTGTGACTGACACTTGCAATGTCATTGCAACTGAGCATCTGGGTTGCCAAGGAAAATGAACAAATGATTTGTCCTGTGTCCTGTCTTCAATTTGACTACCAGTGCTGGCTGAAAAGCTTTCATTCACTCAGCCAGAGGGGCTGCTGCATAGCAGGACAAACCATCTGTTTACGAAGGAGAAGTAATTCCCTGGAGAGAGCTGAGTTTTAAAACACCAGTTCCCACATAGACTGTCCCCCAAACACAATTCCTTGGAAAAAAGAAATTTTCTTAAACCACTTGGTGCATCTGTCTTCCTTGTAAAATGTCTTTTGACCCTTCATGCTGGTCACTAGCAAGACAGTCATCCTGGCCCCACGACATATTCCTATCTTAGACACGTGATGGAAAGTATACATTTATGTCATGAAAGATATCACTCTCCAAGTTCTCCTACCTATGTGTTTACCTTCTTGTTCTTTACCCAAAGTGTGAGTCTCTCTGTCATTCAAAATACCTTCCACTGATACATTACTTTAAATATTTATGGTTTTTAAAGGTTACCATACAGAATGAATAATCGTAAAATTTCCCATTTTAAAGAATTATATCTTGCTAGAGGCTGAGGTAAGAGGATCATGAGTCTGAGACTAGCCTGGGCTACATACTGAGGTCCTGTCTCAATAAAAACAACAACAAAAGAGTCGTCCCTTTCAATACAGTTGCCATAAGCTGAAGGGTCAGTATTGAATCTGCATGATAAAGCTTTCTAGTGATTGTTTTGTTGTTTAGCAGGAATATTCTAGAATCTGGCTGAATCACTGGCTTCACCCTGAAGGGTATTCTCAGCAGTAACTGGGATTCCTCAAAGTATAACAGCTGAGAAATGAAGTTATTCTTCCTGGACCAAGATGGTACAAAGCAATGACAACACGCACAGCAAAATATGTTTTCGTGTGTTTCATTCTATCTTGGTGTCAAAGTCCAGGTTTCACAGTTCTGAAATGTCCCAGTTGATGAAATTTCACTCACATTTTTTTCTTTCAATTTATTGGAAAATGTGGTATTATTGTAAGCCATTTTAAATGTCTTCGGGGAGGCTGGAGAGATGGTTCAGCACTTAATAACACTGGTGCATGGTGCTGGGAGGAGATATATCCACTCTTCCCTCTCTTAAACCCAGAAGTGCATATCTGTGCACGGCTTGCGTGCCTGCTGCTTATTCAGTAGCGCCTGTTTGGATGGACTTGTGCAAGCATTTCTATCATAGAAAAGTTTCATTTAGCTGCTCAGGAACCAGAGAGCACAGAAAAGAGCCTCCAGAAAGGTCGCAGTTAGCCCGCCAGCTCATCGCTGGCTTATCTTCCCCTCATCGAATTTCATGTCCTATTTTTAAACTCAGTTTCACCTTATGATAACAAAGTAACCCTTTGAAGTTTATATAAAGTATGTTATGTTCATTTGTTTATTTATTTATCATTAATTAGAAAAAGAGTTCTATGCATATTTTCATAATCATATGCAGATATACATATACATGTGTACATAAAATACAAGCTATGCATATGAGCACTGAATATTGTATAATATATAATGATACAGAATTTATATACTATGCCTGTGAATGAATGAGCATGTAGATATGGTTAAGCCTATTATACTACATATACCCTCCTACCTCACCTGAACTTACACATATTTGTATGTATGCGCCATGACTTCTACTTTTTTTCTTTAAACTCTCTTTTAGATCTATTCATTTTATTTTATTTGTCTGCATGTATGTCTATGCACTTCTTGGATGCCTGCTGCCCAGAAAAGGGCATCATATCCCCTGGAACTGGAGTTACAAACAGTTGTAAGCCACCATGTGGGTGATAGGACCCAAACCCAGGTCTCTCCAAGAACGGGTGCCTTAACTGCTAAGCCAACTCTCTGAGCCAATTTATGTATATTTTCTAATCACTCTTTATACTTCTACACTGTAATAGTTAGTTCTCCATTTCCCAAGCAAGGAAGTCTCTGGCCCAAGGACATGCCATGATACCAAATGGTATTTCACCTCAGTGTAGTCTGACTCTTCAGTTTGCCTCTTCCTTCTGGTAATTATTCCGACTTTCTCCCAGGAACTTTGACTCCTTCTAACATGGAATGGGAGAGCAGGAGGAAGGCTCAGAGATCACCTACCTAACCCTCCTGTTACTGGAGGCCTTGGATCCTCGGGCACTGGAATGGCTTGAACAGACTCTTGTTACTGGTTTACTGGCCGCCATTTCTCAAGACCTCCTGGCTTTAATCCAGAACTTTACCCCTGCACCTCAGTGTGAAGTTTCATTGAGGTTTTTTTTTCCCCCCAAATGAAATTGGACTTGATGTATTTTGTCTATAAAGGAGTACATGATTTAAAATACCAGCCTTCATTCCATTTACAAAACACTGTGAATGAAAAAATGTCTGACAGATAAATCTAAGACATTAATGATGATTTACAGGTGGCAGGACGTATTCCTAGCATTTCGTTTAGCTTCCTGTGTTTCTTTGTGTTTGAATTTATTCCATATATACACACATGACCTGAATACAAGGTAGGAAATCAGTAACAGCTCCATACTCACTCATTCTTGTATTCAAGTTTCCGTTTAACAATATGCAAACACATATACATGCGCTATGCAAGTATATTCTCCCCGACTGTATTCGTTCCTTTTTTATTTCTGTGAAGACACCACAGCCAAGACAACATGCAGAAGAAAGTTTATTGGGGCTTACAGTTCAGAGGGTGAGTCCATGACCATTGTGGCTGGGAACATGGCAGCAGGCAGGCAGGCATGGCGCTGGAGCAGTAGTTAAGAACCTACATCCTCATCCACAAGAGTGGGAGAAAATGAGGGGGGGAGACGGAGGGAGGGAGGGAGGGAGGGAGGGGGAGGGAGGGAGGGAGAAAGAGAGAGGGAGAGAGGTGGGGGGGAGGGAGTGAGCACACTAGCTACTGGGAATGGCATAGGCTTTTGAAACCTTAAATCCCACCTTCAGTGACACCTCCTCCAACAAGGCCACACCTCCTCAAACATTCTACCAACTGGGGACCAAGCATACAAATCTATGAGCCTATGGGAGTCATTCTCATTGAAACAACCACACCCACCTTCTCTGAAGTTTGTTTTAATCACTTAAAACCATATCGTCAAAAAATCTCCCCAAGAAAACTGATAAAATACCAAAGACAGCATACTATTACAACATTAGAAATACGCCTTAATCTTGCTCATTCCCTCTCCTTATGGTCCCTCTTGTTTCCTGTCTCTTGCAGTGAATATCCCTGCATTGATGGCTTTATTTCTGCAGAATGCTCTTCTCAAAGCGATGAGTCAAAGGACGGTGTTTAAGTGCTAAGAGACTACCAGAACCCACCATCAAAATGACAGTAACAGTCCACAGTTCCACTTCTCTCTGTGACTCCCTACCAGCAGCGCGACCACTCTCAGTGTTTGCCAGCTCAGTGGGTGAGGTTATCCTAATTTGCATTTTCTTGATTCATAACTCCTGCAAACATTTACATAATGCTTTGCTCCGCACCAGGCTTGTTGTGTGTGCTCCAGACAATGTGCAAGGCATATACTAAGCCTTCACCTCTGCGTGCACAGCATATGCTAGGCCTTCACCTCTATGGCAATCCAGGATTCAGGGACTCAGGATTCAGTGGAAGACCATGAAACCAAAGAATGGGGACATTCAGTAACTGGCCAAGGTCACAGCAGTAGTCCCTGTCTCTGCAGGGCTTCTCTTCCTCTGTCATCCCATCAGCCTCCAGAGTACACGGCACACTCATCTGTGTGTAGACGTTTGGGAATGTTTTCTATAAAGTGCTAATTTGTTATTTTACACAAATTTGTGTTAGATTGTCTCTCGAGTGTCAATATGAAGGCCTCTTTGATATGTAGATATGAACTATAAAAATCCTTCACCCATAGTTCTGTTGGAATATTTTCCCAAGTTTATCATTTGTTTTTTGTTTGCTTGCTTGTTAATTTGTTTGCATTTTTGAGATTTATCTATTTTTATTTTATGTGCATGGATGTTTTGCCTGCGTATATGAATACGTTCCCCTGCATGCAATACCCAAGGAGGCCAGAAGACAGATGGTTGATTGATTGATTGATTGATTGGGATATAGATATATCGTCTGGCCTTCCTGTATCAGTGAAAATGTCCTCTGCAATAAGGACATTGTCATATGTATACATATCTATGTATTATCTAAGTGTGTATATATATATATATATATATATATATATATATATATGCTTATATCCACATGTATTTTTATCATTTTAAGGTTTTAATCAGTCACAACTATTTTTCACTATGGTTACAAGGTAGAACTCCAACATCAATTCCTCCTGATGGATTTCACGTGAGGCCAACGTCACTCATTACAGTACAGAAATCATCCTTTCTTACTAGATGTTATCTTTTCACACAGCATGTTACTATTGAAATTTACTTTTAAGCTCTCTACCCTGGTCTGGGGATTGTCTGAGAAACTGTAAATCTCTATACCTCACTGTACTGAACATATCCCAGTGCCGATAGAACGTGATTTTATTTCATGGTAGGAAGTCCTCCTGCCCCGCTCTTCCTCATCACCGTATGACTGTTCTTGGATACATAGCATTCCACATAAATCATAAAATCCTGTATCTAACTTATAGACTCTGTTTGGATTCCAATTAGATTTCCACCAAGTATACTTGTTATTTGGAAACTTATTACAACTGTATAGCATGGGACTTTCTCTTCCTTCCTGTATGTTTTCACTACTTTTTTCTGATCTAACAAATCCTTTGATAAAGTGTCATTCCATATGGCCCCTGTGACTTTCTTATCTGTATTAATAATCCTTAAAAGGTTGTAGCAGTTCTAGGACCATGGCATCGCTGGGATTCTCAGGCATAAAACTGTGTTCTTACACGCCACTTCTTCTTTTCCAGCACTTGTAGAAAACATTTCAGTTCACTGTTCCCTTGCATTTATTAGAACCTCTAAATAACATCGGTGTGTACGGGTGATCACGTGGATGCCTCTCCCATTGCTGATTTAAATGGCAGCAGCGTTCCGTGTCATCGCTCACAATGGTGCTCACAGTTGAGATTGTTCATGTCCAGCACACACACGTTTTATTTACACTTAGACTTACACTTGAGGATTCGAAAGAATAACAACGTGCTTTAACATACTAACACGATGAAATACATTGATACACTTATTGATTCAAAAGCATTTTCACATCCCTAGAGTAAAACCTCCCTGACCAGACATGATTCTCACAGTACAACATTCTCTTGCTCGTTTTAAATTCAGTCCTTTTGCAATTGTATTTATTGGTATGATGAGACTATAGTTTTCTTCTGGTTTTAATGTAAAACTTTCTCACATAAAGTATTCTCAATTTATTTACTAGCTCACTTTTTATTTTAAAAGTTATTTTGTATCTCTATAGCATCTCGTGGCTATAATTTTCTCTCTAATTTTTTAATTGGTTGAATAAAAGTTGAGCTAAACAGCGATTTCAACATTGAAAGGCACTTTTTCTTGAAAAGATGGTAATTCAGACATTCTGGTAGACTTCGCTTTTGTTCTGGGAAAACATGAATAAGCCCTTTGTCCTCAAGAATTTCATTCAGAGAAAATAGTGAAATCACCCCTATTCCAAAAAAAAAGGAATATTTTGACCTATGAAGCAGGGTACTGGGCAGAGGGTGGCAAACCATGGGTTTGCCGGCACCAGATACCAATGCCTATAGGCTTGGTTAGGGTTCCTTTCTGCCTGGTAGATTTGTGGGTTTTGTTTGGTTGGTTGACTGGTTGGTTTGGTTTGGTTTGGTTTTTTATGGTGTGAAAGAAGAGAAAAAAATAAGAGAAATGTTTCCCTTTTTCTAAATGAATCTGGAATGCAACAGGCTGAAAAGGATTTTGTAAAGCTTTGTTTGCAAGAATTAGAGAGCTGGGTGGGAGGGGCGCTGGATAAGAATGATGTAGATTAAAAAATGAAACCAAAAGAAGCCGAGCCCACAGCAGCTGGGCCAAGGCCATTCCGTGACAAAGCAAACAGACCACAATCTGCTAAGAGGCCGGGCAGTGGTGGCCCACGCCTTTAATCCCAGCACTTGGGAGGCAGAGGCAGGTGGATTTCTGAGTTCAAGGCCAGCCTGGTCTACAGAGTGAGTTCCAGGACAGCCAGAGCTACACAGAGAAACCCTGTCTCGAAAAACAAAACAAAACAAACAAAAAAAAAATCTGCTGAGACACTGGAGGGAGATAGATGTCTTTCCCCCAAATGCCACCTTGTGGTGCAAAATGGCATCTCCAGCAAAGGGGTGGTTATTCTACTTTGAATATTGCTAGGAAGGTGGCATAAGAAACAAAGCCTGGAAAGCCGGCCACAGGCCAGTCACATGCGTGCCAGCCGCGTGCCAGCCGTGTGCTCTGCCAATAGGCCTTTCTCCTATCCTGTCCTAGGGTAGTGGATCTGGAGTGAAGGCCTGAGTAGATATGAGCAGGCCCACCCTGTTGGAGTCAGTCCTGAAGCAAGCCCTCTGAGAGTTCCCAGGACCAAGGCATCTCCCAGGAGTTGTTACACACGTTCACCACATTTTCGTTCCTTTTCTGTGTCCCAGACCTTCGGAAATTCCTCCAAGAGCCGCAAGGCTGAAGGGAAGTAAGGAGGCTGTTCCTTCTGTATGGAAAACAAATGGAATATGTGACATCATGGCCGCCTCCCCTCAAGCGAGAGCCGTCTGTGCGCTCACAGGTGGTTCCTCCCGGTATTCCTCCGCCGCAGAGGGCACTTTCCCTTCCTAGGCAAGCTTTCCTGGGGGGACTAAGGGGTGCTGTTTCTAAAATCCTGGCTCGGTGAGTGGCACATGACACCTAAGAGACAATCCCGCACACGATGACGCTTCACCAGGTGGGCATCGGCTTTTATGAGACCTCATTGAAATTCTTCACAGACTCTCTTTCTTCCCTCCCTCTCACTCATATTTATCTCTAGTAAACGCCTGAAGCTGGTCTCTGTCCTAAGTCTTCCATTGGGAGTATATCCGAACTGCAAGGGCAGAGGGCACATTAGCACAATGAGGAAGCAGAAAAGGCAGTATACAGAGCCTGGCCATAGGTGCCTAGAGTATGAGGAAGCTCTCAGAACTAAGTGATGGGGTCAGAGGAAGGGGAGCCTGAGGTCCTGCCACCTGACTCCTTAGAGCACACTGGTAGAGACTTCCGTGTATAGCTATTTCTTAATTCATCCATTCAACTTTCTCTCATCCAGCCCTGAATTTTCTGTTCACTTATATTAATAGGGCTTGGTTAGACCGATTAACAAGTGTCCCTATGTCCTGATATCTGATCCTCCTATTTAATTTCTTTTAACATTAAGAGGATAACCAAAGTGTCATGGCTTGTCTTTGTGTGTTCTCCAGAGCCCCTCTATTCATGCTTCTAGTTACAGAAAGAGCAAGTGGGCCAGGGTTTCAGATCACACTTACTACTCACCATCTCAATAAAATCTACTAATGCTACTGGTTTCTGCAGGCTCCAAAACATATGGGAAATCTGTCTTCGGATCGTCCCTTCCAGAGTGCTTTAAGTCAGCTCTCTGTAAAGTAAATAAATAGGAAAACAAATAATAGTACATCCTGATGGCAAATTTTTGGGGTCTAAAGACTCCCAGCATAACAGAGTTCAAGCTGCCAATAAAATTTTACACCATATAGCAGAAAGCTTGTAAAGTTCCTGATTAAGGAGTAATTAGCCTCTGAGACTCTGTAGGAGCTAGCTCCAGCACACTGTGGACAGGGGTGTCTTCGAGGTCTCCAGGTCACTGTTAGCAAACATGTGATTTGTTCCTTTACATTGTCATTGACTACTACAGCTCTGCCATTACTCGTCCCAGTCTTCCTGTCTTACAGACATAACACCTATGTTTGTGAGCAAAACCAACTCCTTCTTTGCTTCCATGTTGTGACTGTTCCTGGAGAAGTGACTTCTACATGGCCCGTGCTACATAGAAAACATTAGGCATTCTATCTACTTGGCAAGGTAGTGTTCCTCTTTTTCTGCTGTTGCTATGTGTGACCATGGGTGCCTTCTCTGCACATATGTGTGCATTCCTCTTGCATGCCTGGCACCTTCAGAAGCCTGAGGAGGGTACCAGATCCCCTGGAAGTGTCATTACAACCCAATTGGAACCCACCATTGCGTGCTAGGAATTGAACCCGAATCGTCTGGAAGAGCGACAGTGCTCCTAACGGCTGCGCCATCTCTCCAATGACATAGTGTACACTTTACAAATATCTTTTTGGCATACGGAGTTCTTATGGGAACTTTTTCATTACAAAGGCAATAAATAACTTTGTAAAGAAAATTGGAAAGCAGCCCTTCTTTCTTGCACGCTTCAAGATTATTTGAAATATTTTTTAAATGATTATGATCTACAGCTGGCTCTTGTGGATTTTGCATCCACAGATTCAACCAACCATGGGCAGCAAATACCTTGTGTATGTCTTAGTTACGGTTTCCATGGCTGTGAACAGACACCATGACCAAGGCAACTCTTATAAGGACAACATTCAATTAGGGCTGGCTTACAGGTTCAGAGGCTTAGCTCATTCTCATCATGGCAGGAAGCATGGCAGCCTGCTGGCAGACATGGTGCTGGAGGAGCTGAGAGCTCTACATCTTGTTCTGAAGAGGAGAAGATAGTCTCTCAGACAGCTAAGAGGAGGGTCTCAATTAAAGCCCACCCCTACAGTGACACACTTCATCCAACAAGGCCACATCTTCTAATAGTGCCTCTCCCTGGGCCACGTATATTCAAACCACCACAGTGTATGTACCATATGTGTATGTACTAATGTGTGTGTGTGGAATCCTGAGGTCACCACCAGATGTCTTTCTTTTTTATTTTGTAAGTGTTTTGCCTTCATGTGTGCCTGTGTACCACACAGGTGCCTGGTGCCCTCCAAGGTCAGAGGAAGGCACTGGATCCCCTGCAACTGGAGTTACAGACAACTGTGAGCCACTATGTGGGTTCCAAGAACCAAACCCCAGTTCTTTGCAAGAACAAAAAAGTACCTTAACCACTGAACCATCTTTCCAGCCACCAGGGTGTCTTTCTCGATCACTTTCCAGCTTCTCCTTTGAAACTAGATCTCTCATTGACTCCAGCACTCACTGATTGGCTAGACTGGCTGGCCCGAGAACTCCAGCACTCACTGATTGGTTAGTCTGGCTGGCCCGAGAACTCCAGCACTCACTGATTGGCTAGTCTGGCTGGCCAGAGAAGTCCAGGCATTCTCTGCCCCATCCTACGCTAAGGTTACGAATGCACGCAAACATGCCCCACTCCTTTATGTTGATGCTAAAGCTCTAAACACAGGGCTAGCTATGTATATATTAAAGCGGAGGCACTTTACCCACTGAGCCTTCTACCATACCCAGAGAATACTGTAAGAAATGTTTATTATATTCATTTATTTATGTCGGGGGTGCATGCTACAGCATGCGTGGAAGTCAGAGGACAGTTTGCAGGAGCTGGGTGTCTCCTTCCACTATGTGGGTTCTGGGAATTTAACTCTGATCATTTGGCTTGGTGCTAAGTCATCTCGCTAGCCAAGAAACTACTTTTTAAAAAATTGTCTGCTTTAAGGAGACGCAGACTTTTTTCATACATTATTCACTGTGCAATGCAGCTATTATTTGCATTCCCATTGTATTGGGTATTAGAAGTAATCTAGAGATGTTTCAAAGTCCACGTGAGGATATGTGTAGGCGCATGCAAGTATTACAACGTTTTATAGAAAAGACTTGAGTAGCCACAAAGGGTGAAATATTGAATTTTAAGAGCAGAATGTAGGATAGCAGAGACTAAGTCTGCAAAATGGTCAATACACTGATGAATCACGGTAAGTAAATGAAAAAAAGAAAACAGCTAACAATAGTTATCTTTGAACAGTGGCAAATGGACATTTTTCCCAGTTCCTCTTTGATGGTATCTTTATTTTTTATGGGTAACACATCAATATGTATTACTGTTATAAATAAGAAAGCAGTACATTCTTCTCATGTAGAAAGTATAAAAATAAAGACAAAACCCGTACCCGTTCTGATTCAGCTATTGTCTTATTTTGATTTAATGTGTGTTTCCAGAAAATATTTAATTTAAAATAAATAGCAACTGTAGCATAGTCTCTGAGCATCTCTCCCCAAGCCCCTTCCTCGGTCCCGAGTCAGGTCTACCCAAAGCCCCTAGGTGCCAAAGGCAGGGATGGAAACCTCCCCATGCTTTTCTAAGCACTGTTCATGTGTACATTACCTCTAGTTCTCTCAAAAACCCTTTCACTAGCACGTGACTGGTCCAGTTTTAGAGCACCAAGAAACATGTAAGGACCAGTGCTGTCGCCATACTAAGCATTTTTTTTCCATTTTTATCTAATGAATAAAATGTGACCTTTCCTTAAAACTAAGCTGTGGGCCAAGGGGGCGTGTCCAGGAGCAAGGAGTTGAACTAACTGTCCAGTCCTTGCCAGATGGAGATGAATATTTTACACCATTTTTCTTAAAGGGCTGCTGTGAGCATTACATGGCACAATAATGGAAAAACCTTTGCATAATGCCAGGGAACAAGTTAACAACACGCGGAGCAGAGCTGAGACGTGGACATGAATCTGTCTGGCTTCTAAAATCATGTGCTATGCACAAATCTCCACTATGCCAGGCTGCATGCTTGCTCCCTCTGCCCTCTGCCCTCAGGGGTTTCTTGGCCAAGTCCAGCACCTGTGCTTTAGGCTGGAGCACAGCGCCCCCAGCAGGCAGGCTCAGGCATTCCCGAGGTGGGAGCTGTGGTCCCCCACTGGGCACCGGGAAGAACCATGTCCCTTCTACCTAGGTAACTAGAGCATGAGCTCTTTCCCTTATTCCAGAGACTCTGCAGGAATCACAAGACAGTCGCAGGGTTTCAGCTGTCAACCTTCCTGGGGATTTCTTGTTGCTGCATAGGGCAAGTGGCTTCCCTTAGCATCTGGAAGATGCCGTTAGACAGGCTGGGCACAATCAGCAGAAGACCCTTTGGTAAGAGCTTCCCTGAGCTTACTCATTCCTGGGTCCATGGGCTGGAGCACAGCTAGACCCTGGAGGTGTGGGTGGTACAGCCCGTGCTGTATTCTCCCCTTGGGCTGAACCTTATCATGCAGTGGGACTGGGCGGTCACGCTGTGCCTCTAGAGCATGGAATTCTTCCTCCAGATTGCAGCTGGGGCACTAGGCCGCCCACGGGAGACAGGTGGCCTGGCTCTGTGCTGAAGCCTCTCCAGGCTCAGGGAGGGCTGTGGTTCCCCCCCCACACACACACACACACTGTGTACCCTATTTAGTACCCTCACGCTCTAAGTGACAGTCACCCAGAGTCCCCAAAGCGTAATTGTTAAGGATGAAAATGTATGGAGAGAGGTAAAAACAGGACTCCTGGTCCATCCCTCCCCTCACTCACCACGGTTGTAGCCCTCCTACCACACTTCTCATGGAAGGCTTCTTTCCCCACATAGTAAGGTGAATAAAAATCTTTGCCATATGAGGTACGTTGTGAGGTGAACAGAAATGAAACGTTAGATCTCTGTAGTTTGCATTTACAGCTGGCTTCTAATGGGATGAAGAAAAATGGAGCCATATAATGGCGGTATTTTATTTCTAAGGCTATCTGAAATGCCAGAAGGGAAGACGGTGCAGAGACAAGACGGGTAGATGATGAACACACCTCAGGGGCCTCCGAGGTGTCAGGCACTGGGCTAGGTGTCTTCTGTGTGTTCGCTTGTTTCATATAAGAAGTCTACGCAGCTCAAAGGCAGGCAGCTCGCTGGCACATTAAAGAAAAAGAAATGTTCTGGACTGGAACGCCTGCTGTGTCAAGACACCTAATTAGAAAACAGCGTCACATGAATTAGTAAAGAGGCCTCCTGTTGCACAGAAGAGTGAAAATAAATGTGTCACCAGAGGAATCACGGAGCCAAGCATGTTAGCATCAAGATGATGACTCAATGCAGCAAGCAGAAGTCTGCGGGGAACTGGGCATGCGCTAACCTGCGTCTACTGCGGACCAGTAAGCCTTCCCCACACACTTGCTAAATCAATAAGAGAATCCATTACCATCAGAGACCTTCACTCTCTTGAACCTGTCTAATTGTCCAGAGGCAACCCCAAACAAACAAAATTTAACAACTTTCATTTATTTTCACTAATTAAATAACTAAATTATTTAGTTAGTAACAACTGACAACTTTAATCAACAACAAAAGAGAGAGATTCTTGGAAGGGAAGAAAGTTCTTCGGTGCAGTGAGACAAGATCTAACCACCTACGTAGCCCAGGCTAGTCTGGAATTTACAATGCTCCTGCCTCAGCTTCTCAAACACTGGGATGGCAGGCCTGTGTTACCATGGCCAGCAAGAGAGAATTCTTACATAATCTCTTACATAGCAGTTTCTTTGAACTTGTTGAGACAGTTCACAGATGAGAATTGCAGATTATCACGAAGATACATTGAGGGGAACTTAGAAGGCCATCCCCACAAAGCTGGTCTGTGTTGATGACATGCATCCCCCCTCGAGCGGGAAATATCTCTTGTGTGCTCATCCATTCAATCAAGAGTTGAGAACCATATCAGAATGGGTGAGGGAAGCGGGGATGTGGAATTACAGCTAAGAAGTGATATCCAATTTAAGAGATGTTGTCTTTTTAGGGAACGATCCAGTGGTAAGAGCTGGCCTTGGAAGGAGCTACAGCCCAGGTTAGACCATGTCTATCTGCATGACACCATGTTTCCTGCCATGATGATCATAGACTAAACCTCTGAAACTGTAAGCCAGCCCCAATTAAATGTTTTTATATATTAGTCATGGTATGTCTTTACAACAATAAAGCCCTAACTAAGACAAATGTGAGCGCTAAGAAGTTGGTTGTAGTTTGTAGGTGATGTTGGGGCTATCAAAGACTGTTGAGCCTGGGGGCACGTATTCTGGGAGTGAGTGGTGTGTGCGATAGGGTAGAAACAAGGCCACCAAGGGTTGAGTGCAGAACCTTTCAGGGAGACCCCCACTTCCCTTACCACTCACCGTGCTCTTCCAAATAGCATCTCCCTCCACCCTTTGGCTTGTTCTTTCCTTTGTCACCAATATATTTCAGATGACTGAGGCCATTTTATCATGTAAGACATCTCTAATCTACTTGCCAGCTAGACACCAACTGTAGCTGGAAATGTCTCTGAAACACAGTCTCTTTTTGGGACAGTTTTACCATGTTTGGTCTAGAACTTGCTATGTAGCTTTGAACTCTCACAGATAACCTTCTGCATCTGCCCTGCCCACCCACTTAAGTGTTAGTATTAAAGCTGTCCCACCACTGGTGTCTGAAACACTGTCTCTCTCTACTTTACCACCATTTCTAAGGCAGCTGTTCCGATTGGTCCCATCTGCCAGTCAGTTATTAACAGTGGTATTGACACCCATGCCCACCTCACTTCTGCACTGAAATGCTCCCTAGAAAATGCCTTGTGTGTTTGTGACTTCCACAGCTAAAATCCCTCCTCCATAGCAGCACCCGAAAACAGGGAAAACGGGGCGTCGGGGGTTACGACTGCAGTTGCTGTCAGCATTACCCTGTAACCAATCCATCTTTGAGACAAAGATATGGAGACAGATAAATAAGGTCCTTTTTCTTGGTACGTTACAGCTGTGTTGGGACCTGTTTGTGCCCACAGTTGGAGCAACAAGAGTGAGTGACTGAAATGAGGTTTAAGGACTGGTTAAACTGATGAGTGACTTTTTTGCCAAATGCAATCTTTTAAATCACCCATACTGGTCCATAAAGAGATTGTAGAGGAATTTTAATCCAGCAACATGGCTACTCTGGCAAGGGATCACATCCAATGACTTTTTAGGTCTACGTGATCCGGCCAGAATGCAGATGTGTTCTGGATTACTGTATGATCTGGTGGGAATACAGACATGACACTACTACGCACCTTTAATCCCTAATCCTGAAGGTAAAGTTGGTTTCTAGAAGGAAGTGAGAGGCCAAAGCTTTTAAGTTCAGACTCCATTTTAGAGAACCTGACCTAAGTTTGAACTCAGGTAGACTAACAGGCTGGTACCTAGCATTAGTGTCCAAGGTGCCCCCCCAACAAACCCAAGCCTAGCTCCAGTCTCTAGGCTAACCCCCAACAAGACCAGTGTCTCCATGTTACACCCCCAACAAGACCAGTGTCTCCAGGTTATTTCCCCAACAAACCTGCACCCCAGGTTACAAGCGCACCCCCTGCCTAACGACCACCAACGCAGAGGGGAGCAGAAGTTAAGTTTATGATGTGACTCCCAGCACCAGCCAATTATGTTAAAGGTCACAGTAACTTTCCAATTAGATGCTTGCACACATACTCCCTGCTTCCTACTTACTATAAAGCCTTGCCCCGATAGGCATTTGGGGCTCCCCTACCATCAAAACCAATGGCAGTGCGTGGGGGGGGGGGGGGGGAAGGCCAGATGGCTCGAAGAGAATAAAGACCCTGATGTGAGTTGCATCAGATTGGCTCCTGTCTGTTTTTGGGGGATCACTAACATTTCCCTGGCACTACAGAGGCAGACATGTTCAAAAAGCGCCATCTAACTGAGGAACAAACAAACTGACAAATCCGAGAAAGATTTGACAGAATGAATCAGAGATAGGACACACCTAACTCTCATGAGACCAGCACAGGGAGGAGAGACTACGTAAGAGCGGGGAGAGGGGGAAAAGGTGGTATGGTGTGTGGTGGCCCCTGGACCCCTACATTTTACTTTGTTCTAATCTTCTGGCTCCCTCTCACTCTCTGACTTGTTCTGTCTTCACCTGTGTCTAGCTTGTTCTCTCTGTAACCTTTCTCTGTAAAACTGCCCTGGTAAAACAGCATACATACACACTACCTACTGCCCACCAAATCTCATACAAACAGTTTATTATATCAAAAGTATTAAGTACGTTTTAGGGCACTAGGGGCAGAGTTTAGCAGCTACAGAAGGTTCAGGCTATCATCAGCCAGTTGTGAACTTGTTATCTGGGAACAGAGAGGCTCAAATCTGGACCAGCGTGTGTTTAGTGTGGACTATGTGATGGATAGGTGTTTAGCGGTTGCCGTTATCCTCAGTTGCTCTTTACTATCTTCGTTAGTGAAAAGCAGGAAAACTATGTTTAAGCCAAGTACATCATGATGTTGAGAGTGAACTTGGGAGAAAGAGTTTATCTTCAGCTAGAATGCAGGGATTACAAGAAAGGCTAGCTTTGCTCCTTTTCCAACAACACTCTAGGGAGATACCTAAGAACCCCCACTAGGTCTCATCGTTTGAGGTCTCACTGCCTCTCAGAACTGCCACCCTGCAGACCAAGCATCAAATCACATGACATTTTAGAGAAGGCACAACTGAACCCCGTCTGAATCCCAGTACCCTCAGTGTTATATCGAACCCCAGAACTTGGGTTTAGCTGCTTAATTTTTATGAGATGCTGCAAGCCTTACTTGTTCTTGGTTAGTTTTGAAATCACATGGATTTGGCTCCTGATGACATATAACCTCATGCTATGGTCCTCCGTGTTCCTAAAGGGGTTATAGATCTATCCTCTGTTGTTCTGTTCCCCCTTAGGGTCCCAAGTCCTGGGTTCCAAACCTTTTTAAACAAGTCTTTTCTTCAAAGGATGTTCAGCTTGAAAACAGAATATGTCAAATAGGCTATTTGAAGCTACTCTATTTCTGTCTCCAATACAACAGAATGCTAACACTTCCCCAACTGTCTTCTTCTCTCCAGAACCCTGAAAAAATTCTGCTGAGCCCACTGTGGGAACCACCACCTGCTGGTGACAGGCATTTGACATGCAAAGTCACCCTGCATCTCGGGTCCCTGCCAGTCACCCTTCGGACTAACAGGTCCAGGCTGAGCAGTCAGTCAGCTTGACCCTCAAGATGGTCATTGCTATTGTTTTGCTGTGTGTTTTCAAGAGGGCTGGCTACCTTACTCAGAGTGTATGGGCAAAATCACATCTCCTCATGTCTAGCTGGTGCTGTATGTCAGGTCTCAGGTGACAGAAACTCGGGCTAAGTTTTGAAATGACAGACAAGCAGGTACTGCCATTGAGTCTGTCGCCCGTTCACAAGATTCTGAGTTTCATACTCTTTGCGGTTCTTGAGCAAACCTCCCCACTTGTCTGTTCAGAAAACAACTACACAAGCAAGACAGGTGTCTGATACATGGAAAGAAGGTTGCAAAGAGTAGAGATTCGGTGTTGAGAGATAGAGATAAAGATAGAGAGATAGAGAGATGATAGATAGATGATAGAGATGACAGATAGGTGATTGATAGATGGATGATAGATGATTGATAGATAGTAGATAGATAGGTAGGTAGATGATAGATAGACAGACAGACAGACAGACAGACAGACAGCTAGCTCTAACTCAGTCCTGCAGTCCAACATCTCATAGAAAACATCCTCACCCCACACCCCCTGCGGCTTCTCTGCTTTCTCTACCCATACTGTTTCCTCCTCATGGCTTCCTAGGAGAAGCTTCCTAGAACTGGAAAGTTTCCACTGCCATGGGCTTCAGACAGTGCCACCTCCTGTACCCCTATACCTCCTTTCCCAGCATCCAGGGGGAAAGGATGTGACAAGGCTTGTTGGTTTTTAGGAACACTCTCCTTTCTTTGAGACTAAAAGCAGTACATCTCTGTGATGGCTTGTCTGTGCTTGGCCCAAGGAGTGGCCTTGTTGGAGTGGGTGTGTCACTGTGGGTGTGGGCTTTAAGATCCTCAACCTAGCTGCCTGGAAGTGAGTCTTCTCCTAGCTGCCTTCAGATGAAGATGTAGAACTCTCAGCTCCTCCAGCACCATGCCTGCCTGGATGCTGTCATGTTCCTGCCTTGATAATACTGACTGAACCTCAGAACCTGTAAGCCAGCCCCAATTAAATGCTGTCCTTATTAAGAGTTGTCTTGGTCATGGTGTCTGTTCACAGCAGGAAACCCTAGCTAAGACAATCTCTATGGAAACAAATGCCGGAAGGCACCATCATTTGTGATAATGTAGGATCTCTCAGGGGCTGTGGCAGGACCGTATGTCGTCTGGTGCAACCACTTTGGGAAAAAAAAAAGATTTGACACTATCTTTTCAAAAAGTATTAATTGACAAATTACAATTGTATACATTTCCATGTATGCAATGTGATCTATGTCATATATGTATAACAAGAAATTAAATTTCACCCAAATATTTTTTTTTTTTAGTGATAAGGATGGGTAGAAGCTAGTCTCTTAGCAACCCTGAAGCATCAACACATCGGTGTTAGCTGCCATCAGCCTTCTGTGTACCAGAGCTTCAAGACCTCACTCCTGCTGTCCCACTGAACCCTCTCCACACTGTAAAGCATGTCCCTGTATCGCCTGACCCCAGAGTCTAGGGAATTGTAATAACCAGACTCTGGTTGCTACAATTCCACCCTTTGTGGGAATATGCTGTATCTTCTTTCTAGATCTGAGTTATTTCCTTTAACATAACACTCTCTCGTTTTACTTATGTTGTAACAAATGACAACTCCACGCTGCTTTCCATAATGGCTGTACAAACTTACATTCCTACTAGCCCTTGTGACAGATAACAGCCAATCTGACAAGCAGAGTTAATACCTCGCTGTGCACATTTGCAATTTCCTTAGTGCTCAGTGATGTTGAGAGGTTTTTCATGTGTCTGTTAGTGATACACTTCTCTACACCTGGCAGAGTAAAGAGACAACCATTGGGTTGAAGAACACATTTGCACAAGATAAATCTAGGGCTAATATCCAAACTACACACATAGTTTAAACAACTTGATTTTAAGAAAGCAAACAACTCAACTGAGAAATATGAAAAGGGTCTGAGCAGATCGTGTGGGCATGCATGGGTGTGTGTGCGTGTGTGTGTGTGTGTGTGTGTGTGTGTGTGTGCGCACGCACGCACATATGGTGTGTGCATATCCATATACCTTTTAAATATTTATTCTTGTGCTTATAGATCAGCTCTTCTGTCTACCTTGGCCAGAGAAGCTCCTGTTTAGAGTGGGAGACAATTAATGCAGAGACTCCTAAAAAGCAGGGTTTCTGTGACTGAAATATATCTCACAGGGAGATATGGAAGGCACACATCTCTGGGTTCCTCATCTGCCCAGCTGTGAAAATTAAATGTCTCAGTGTTATCTCTTGACTTCGAGTGTGAAATAAGTGTTTGCTATGCTTGTTATTCTTCTGGTTGTACTAATGCCAAGAAAAGAAATTCATATTTTCTGCTATTCTTCCCAGAATGTTTCTTATGCTCTCCATGGTAAACGGTCTTTAGATGTGTGTCATCATACAGCTGTGCTTTACAGATGCAGACACTGACATTTGAGCAAGAATATTTAACCAAGATCATGAAGTTTAGAACTTAAGTAAAAAGACAGTGTTCCTATAAACAGTGCAATGACTTTTATTAGACAATCTGAATATAGCATCTACTCAGAAACTATTCAGTATCTTACCCTCCAAATTTCAAGGCAATAGTGAGTGACTGAAAGTGGTAGAAAATCAAAGGGAAATGTTTTAAATCATTCATCTTATCTATAGGCTCGTGAGAAAATTTAAAAATATATTGAAGGGAGGAGATACTGAAGATAAGAAATAGTAAATAATTTGTAGAAGAATTTAACAAAGCCAACAGGTGTCCACTGAAAACACTGCCAAATCACTACTAGCTAGATTGGTAGCAATAAAAATAAAAACAATATTGACAAAGAGTAAATACAATTATAATTGTATTGACAATAAGAGGAGAGTAAGAAATTATTGTTAATAACTTTATTGCTATAAAGTCTATAAACTCAACAACTCTACTATATAAATTCAACAACTTTACTTAACTCTATATAACCTCAATGATCCAAATAAAAACTACACAGTAGGGGCTGGAGATTTGGCTCAGTGGTTAAGAACACTGACTGCTCATCCAGAGGTCCTGAGTTCAATTCCCAGCAACCACATGGTGGCTCACAACTATCTATAATGGGATCCGATGCCCTCTTCTGGTGTCTGAAGACAGCTACAGTGTACTCACAGACATTAAATCAATCAATCAATCAATCAATCAATCAATCTTTGGGGCTGGAGAGATAGCTCAGAAGTTAAGAGCACTAGCTGTCCTTCCAGATGTCCTGAGTTCAATTCCCAGCAACCATATGGTGGCTCATAACCATCTTCTGGTCTTCAGGAATACATGCAAGAGACTGCTATCTACATAATAAATAAATAAATCTTTTTTTAAAACCCTACACAGTATTTGCAAAACACAATGTTTCAAAAAAAGGGGGATGAGAAACCTGAGTATCTATTTTTAAATTATTTTAGTTTTTTAATTTTTGTTTAATATGTATGAGTTTTACTTACATGCATGTATACCATGTACACGTGTGATGCCCACAGAGGTCAGAAGAAAACTTCAGATTCCATGAAACTAGAGCTACACACAGTTGTGATTCACCAGGTGGGTGCTAGTCCTCTGGAAAAGGCAAAGACTGCTAACTACTGAGCCATCTCTCCAGTCCTGTACCTACCCATTCTTTATCTACGCTGTTATCAGCTCACCACTCTCACTAGAACAAAACAAAACCAACCAGCCATTGCAAACTTCACTAGCCAATTCTAACATTTAAAAAAGAAATTAGTAAAAGACCAATATGAAAGGCTAAATTGTCATATTTAACCACTTTTGCGGTTTGTGCTACTTGGAGCCTCACTCCTGGCAACACGTGATGTCATAAGCAGATATCTGAAATCTAACCCCTAGTGAACTGTGGCCTGATTCAAGAAAAACAACTTGGACTGCAAACTTTACTTCTTAAGAAAGATAGCGTGATGCCTGCCTATCTATGTAGGGGGATGCGCTCCACATAAATGACCCTGAGAGAAAATCTGTTAACTTCCCTGTAATCTGCGAGAGAAGATTCCCACCCCTGTTAGTTCACAGACCCCTCCATGGTCACCTGCCTGCCGTATCTTTGTACTGGACCTTCATAAATTCTTTACTTTTGTGGGTCCTGATAAATTCTTTTACTGCCCACGACATTGTTTCACATAGAAGAAATAACACAATGTTTAAGTTCTTTCCAAAACTAGAGAAAGATATTTCCCAGCATATTTTGAGACCACTATAATTTTGATGGCAAAGCCTGATAAAGACACTAAAGAAATAGAATCTAACTTATCTTCCTCATGAATAGACACTAAACACAAAATACTAATACAATTTAGTAACATATTAAACAAAAAAACCAAAACCAGATATATCAGTGTCAGCCAAGGCTGACCCCAAAAGTTCAAAACTGATTTAATATTTGTCAATGTAATTCATTGTAGCAACAGTACAGAAAAGAAAATTATATAATTTATGCCATAAGTACATCATATAAAATTTTTACTAAATATAATAGCCATTCATAAAAATATTCTCATAAAATAGAGGGGAGCTACCCCAACCTGGAAAGGGGCATTTTTAAACTCATGTAGCTAACGACATATATAGTAATGGAATATTTGTGACAGGTACTAAGAAACTATGTCTGCTAAAAAGCACTGACTCTTCATTTGGGCCCACAATGTAACTCAAACAGGATGACTGACTCCAAGGTAGAGTGGAACATGCCTTTAGTCTCAGCACTGGAGAGGCAGAAGCAAGGGGATCTCTGAGTTCAAAGCCAGCTTGGACTACATAGCAGGAGGAAGCCAGGCATCTTTGCCTTTGCTGTGTACCCGTCTCCTTTAAGGACTATGTGTTGTCACACCTAACCTATCTAATCCCCTTTAAGCTGAATACACACAGGTAAGAGCAACAGAGGCATCTATGGGATGCCAGCTTGTATACTGCCCTGCTCCAGATACTCTAAAAGATACCAGGAAATCTCCAGTCATTGTCCTGAACCTGTAGTGACCTTGGTTTCCAGGAACAGCAGACCCACCCAGACAGATGTCAAAATCACCTCCAAGTGGGAGTGATGATCTCACCGGAACCAGACTGTCCCCACCCAGCAAGCAATAATGACTTCCAGAGGTCTCCCTGCAGAACCAGAGCTGAAGCCATGACTAATCAAGTCACAGTTTGACTAAGACTGTTTAAGACTGTATTCCTCTCTCACACACATCCCAGTTCCTCCTCGAACCTCATGTCACCATTTTAGGGATGAAATGAATACTATCCATCTTCTCAAAGTGGCCTCAGAGTAAAGCCATCTTCACAAGCCAGCATCGCTATGTAGAACGGAAACTACTGAGAACTTACCAAAATGCTAGTACTCACAAGGAAATTTAACAGGGTTTAGGACATAGGTCTATATTTAAGAAAACCAATTTTATGTCTATATTTAAGCCTTGAATGATTTGAAAATTAAGGTGATCAACTTAACAAAAAATATTCAAAGATTCTACACTGGAAGTTCTGAGACGTTGTTGATGGGCATTGAAGAGGATCTATTTTTTTTTTAAGTTTTTTTAGCAAACATCCGATGAGTCTAGCAGGTATGGCTTGGTACTGTCTGATATACCCGTTCTTCCTTGGTTTACTGTCTACAGTCAGCATCTCCACGTAGCTAGCCAGGATGTCTGACAAGCCTATTCTAAGAGTTATACAGAAACGTGAAGGATCTAGAACAATCTCTGGGAATCGGGCGTAAGACTGAAAAGAACAACTTAAAAATAACAAAATCAGAGAACTCACTCTGCCCGACTTCAATTCTTGCTAGGAATCTATGGCAATCAATACAGAGGAATACTGAGTAATTTACATGAGAATTTACTAATTTGATGCAATAGTAAGTACTACTTGGGGTAACTCTCAATTGGGTCAAGAATTTCTTACCTCGGGACAACAATAAGCTACATGTGCCAACAAACACAACAGACCATATGGCGTGTGTTCATTCCCAAATAAAACTTCATGCATCACTGGTCTGAAGATGAGTCAAGTTAGTTAAACACAGGGAAATAGGTTTGAGTTTTAAAACAACTATGTTTTTAAATGTTATTTTACATTTAATATTTCTAAGACCTTCCTTTTAAAGACGATCATATAGGGGCTGGTGAGAGCACGCAGTAAAGTGTTTGCCGTACAGGTATGAAGATTTGAGTTTGATTGCCATCAGCCATACTCAAAACCAAACCTAACCAAACAGGCATGGTTGTGCATACTTGTAACCCCATGCTGGGGAGGCAGAGGCAGGGGGATTCCTGGGGCTGACTGGCCAACCTATCCAAACTAGAAAGATCTAAGTTCAGAGAAAGAGAGAGAGAGAAAGGGGGGGGGGAGTGAGTGGAGGGAGGGAGGGAGAGAGGGAAGGAGGGGTTTTTGGGGGGGCATTTTTTTTGTCTTGTTGGTTTTCATTTGTTTGTTTTTGAGAGGGAAAGAACATGAAGTTGGGTAGAAGGTAGAAAGGATCTGGGAGGAGTTGATGGCTGAAAAATACCATTAAACATTGTATGTAAATATATATACATACATACATACATACATACATACATACATACATACATACATGTAACGTTAAGGTGGAAGGCTACTGAGAAAGACACTCATTGCTGACTCTTACCTCCAAATGTTCCCATAAACATGTGTGCTGGACATCTACAGACAATCACATACACAAAAACCACATACAATTCCCTTCCAAAATGAAGTGTGCCTTGTGAAGCCTCTGGCTGCATGGATAAACCCAAGAGCCCTAACACACCTTTCTAGTACCAAGTAGACCTCTCTCCTCAGCCACCACTCTGACAGTGAAATACAGAACACTTGGGCCTCTCCCATCTTCACGTGAGCCTCTTCCCCTCAGGCTCTGAGAGTCCGTGTACTAAGCCGTAGGAAGTAAATCAAGGAGACTGGCTGGTGGAGAGGCAAGAGAGGCGTCCTCGTAGAGAGGACAGTCCCTGTGAGAGATGGGGAGTAAGAAGCAGGTGTTTGCTGTTATACACAACACACAGAGGCCCAGAAACCAGCACCAAGAGCCATCTTGGCTACGCTGGTATTCCTCACAGAGAACGCAAGATGGTGTGCCAGGCTGAAATAGTTAGTTTTCCATAAGGGAAAAACCAAGTCTCAGAGGCAGCAGGTAACTTGCCACACAGCAAGTTATTTTGCTCTTAAAAATCAAATAGTTTGTAAGAAAGTCTGGGGGTAAGAAGCATCAGGAATTTTATTTTTTATGCAGCAAAGGAAAAACTGTAATGGGAAAAACAGCAACAGAAGTAAACAGGAAGACATGACCCTTGAGAACTAAAGAAAGATGGTGTCTCACTGGGCGTCATCGAGTCTCTGCATGACCACGTTCCCCAGCAAGAGTAGTAGCAACGTCCATTTTTGACGGTGAGGTTAGGATGCTCTGGAAAGCTGTCATGTTTGATTCTCTTGCAAAACCAATGCTTTACTCAAGTAACTGCCTTTAACTCCACCCCATCTTTGCTGTGTATGGCTCTCTGGTTTGAGCTTTCTCTGGTTTTGGAGACTGTGTAATGAAACTCACTCTTTGGGCATGGGTTCAACACGCTGAATACAGACTACCCTTTACAGGGTGGAGCGTCTCCTCCAGATGGAGAATTCTGCTTTGCTCATCTGTACAATAAGAAGGGGCAGCAACGTTGGTACTGCCTTGGAGAGCTAACTAGTATCCTTGTTTGCCCAGCTCATCCTGGACTCTCAGGATGACAATTAAGGCAAGGAATGAAGCCTGCTCGCCTGAGGATTGGTGTACCTTGTTTTATGCTGAGATTCAATTCATTATTGTACTCTCCCATTACTTCCTCAACATCTGGCTTCTGAAACTCCCTCATTGCTTCAAGAGATCCTTTTCTGTAGTTTTATGAGAGTTAAAGATGGTGAAGCTGGTTTCAACTGGTGGAATTCTCTCCCTGCTTCTCTACTTGGTCCTGTTAGAAGTCAAGAGATTTTTCACCCTGCCAAAGGTCACTGGTGACAACACCAGACTGATCACTACACTTAGGACTTTATAGGAGAAGCCCCTTTGCAAGGAAGAGAGATGGAGGGCGGGTGGTGAAGGCTCCTTTGCACCCAGGGCTTTACTGGGCTCTCACAGTGAGGCAGTGAGCTAAGAGCTTGAAAACAGCCATCCTTTGAAATAGTTCTCTTATCATCTTCACAGGTGAGGAGCCTCAGTCCAAGATGAGTTAGTTAGAAGCTGGGCCGGGATTCTTACTCAGCAGTCTGGCGCCTGACTTCTATTTTATACATAATGAAGAAGGAGAAACCCCTTGGTGCCACCACTGGGACTCTCCAAGAAACTTCTACCTCTTTCTAGTACCAGCCAGAGGGCTATGTCGACTAGCAAGCAAAACAGATCATATGGCATGTGTTAGCTCTCAAATCACTGCTCGGAAGATGAGTTTAAAAACACACAGCAAAATACGTTTGGTTTTTAAAAGAATTGTGCATTTAAAGGTTATTCCACACTTAATATGACTAAGACTTGTTTTCTTTTACAGATGGTCACATAGGGCTAGAGAGATTGCTCACCTGGTGAAGTGTTTGCCGTGCAAATACAAAGACCTGGATCTGATCTCCAGTGACTATGCAAAAGCCAAGCACGATGCTACAGACATTTGGGATCTCAGAGCTGGGGAGGCAGAGACAGGAGAATTCCCGGGGCTGGCTGGTGAGCTAGTCTTGCCAAATCAGCCAACTTCCAGATTCAGTGACAGATCCTATCTCAGACAGGCCCCAGAGGAGCTGGCCAAAGCGAACTAAATCAGTGGTATTCTTGTAGACTTTTTATTTCCTTTAGCTTTGTTTTGTGAGAGGTTTTTTGTTTTGTTTTGTTTTGTTTGTTTTGCTTGCCTGTGTGTGTGTGTGAAAGAGAGGGGGGAGGTGAGGGAAAAGATCTGGGATGAATTGGAGGAAGGGAAAACATGATCACAATATGTTGTAAGAAGTTTTTTTTTTTTTTCATAAAAAAAAAAAAAATGACAGAAATGAAAAAAAATAAGATGGAGTAGTTTGGATTAGAATCCCAGCTGTAAGTTTTCTACTTTTCTCATTGGTAAAATGAGAATAGCAAAGGTATATATCTTATACATAGCCCATAAGTGACTATCATTATTATAAGACATTTCAGAGATAGGCACATAGGGAGCCTGGGATTGTGGGTCAGTGATAGAGTGAAGGAGCTGTAGTCTACCTCCAATACACACGCACGCACGCACGCACACGTATGCATGCATACATGCATGTACGCACCCACGCATGTGTACTCGTAGGGTAGAGGAGTTATTACTCTTTCCTGCATCAGCTGTCTATGATATCCACAGTTTCAAATTTAGAAGTGCCAGATTCAGTGTTTGGGGTCTAAAGAGAGCAGGTCTGCCATCACCACAAAGCTTGGAAGCACCTGAGCTTTGGACCAACCCCGCTAAGAATCAGAATCGCTCTTTCCACTGAGCTCTGCCCACTCATGAGCTAATTCGGATGAAAGACAGTACAAGAAATCACAGAATGTATTCTTTCATGAATGGATTTATTCATCGGGAAAGGAAGAACAGATACTTTCAGTGAAGAGAGCCAGTTTCTAGGGAGTTAAAGGACATTTTTGTTCAAGTGTGCCATAAGTTTAAATATCTACGTCAGTCGATGGTACCGCAGGGCAGTGGAGCCCTGTCTGCGCGAGCTTTGCAGGGCAGCTTTGAAGCTGGTAACGATCTCGCTAGCTGGATGATAACTTGCAAAGGAGGGATGAGCGAGCAGAGTCTGACAAGCCATGACCCCAAAGCACATGCGCAGAGCCTTCTTACTGCGGAGGCTTCGAAGGGGTCAGTTCCACATGGGTGTGGCCCTGAGGACATCACTTCCCACATCTGGCCTCTGTTTTCAGCCCACTGAAGAGAATGGATGATAGTGTGTTCTCAAGAACCTTTTGGCTCTGAAACCTCAAGACTCCCATGTGGGCTAAGTTCTCTTCTGGGTCTACTTCAAAAAGACCACAAAGGCTTCTTCAGCATTGTCCTGATGCAAAGCTGTTGCATCATTTCTTTGACATTTCCCAGGGCTTTCAAGCCCTCACTCCTTCAGAATAAATGTGACCTGGGAAGGTGCTAATCAGTCCTACATTTCAGATTAAGCATTCCATTTAGCTTACCCAAGGCTAGTGACTGCCCGTCCTGACCCCCACACTGACGGCAGATGAAAGCCAGTTGGCCACTTTTCCTTTCACTCCAGGGGCTCCCAGTCTGGTGACAAGTCAGGAAAACTGACTGCCAGTAGGATTTATTTATAATTTATAGATGTCTCAGGTCTGGCGGTGTGGACTGCAGATGAACGAGCCAACCATCAGTGAGACTAGCAGTTTCCTTGGAAACAAGGAGAGCTAGCTCACTTGTCTATCATTTTGAAGGGGCTGATAAATATCCCCAGACTCAGGAACCAGAGGCTCAAGTCTGGAAGTGGTCCATTCCCTCATTCCTACCCTTCTGGCAGGACTAGGGCCTTCGTTTCCCAGGTCCCCTCAGTAGCCACAAAGGCTGCCTGTAAGTATCTCTAAACTACAGTTACAGCTTGCCAGGCTACCACACAGATAAAGAATCACCCACTCAGTATGTGAGGATGCCTGCTGAAGGTACCAAAAAAAAAGTTAGTCCTTTTTACTCTCAGGCCTATGAGGAGGACATTATTATTCGCCATGTTGGTTTAGCGCTTGCCTGTTTAGCCCTCTCTGAGATGATGCTGAGCCTGGAAGGAACCACTGTTGAACAGAGCAGGAAATTGTAACTGTATCCTCCTGGATATGGAGCTCTCATGAGGCTGCTGGAGACCGTGAAGCCCCAGGAACCACAGAGGGAAGATGTGGGGTGACAGAAGTTTGGCCAGACTACCTGATAAGGCAAGATCTGATTCAGTTTGGGAGAGACATTTCATTGCTTGAGGTCAAAGAGCCTTTCTGGTTGACAGACACCTGTGGGGAGATGACAGGACACGGTCAGTGCCCATTGACCTACCTGGCTGAAGTAGAGGTCTGAATCAGAAAGCCACGAGATCACCAACAGAGAGGGAGGCTGATACACCGTGGGAAAATCTCAACCCTTGGAGGACACCTTTGCGGTATATATTCATCTCGAACTGAAGGATGGTGGATAGTGAATGGCCCTCTAGCCATGAAAGGGACTCTCCCTTCCATGCAAGCGCGGAGTGACGCCCTGACAGGCTAAAGGCTGCAGTCTGGAAACCTTTTTCTGTCACTCACACATTGTTTGGCTTTAACACCATTGCATCTTTGCTCTTGGTTTGGATCTCAATTGTCCCTGCCCTATAGTGCTGTAGGTTTGGCCAATGTAAAGAGTGCTCAGAGGCGGGCTTTGTGGCGAAGTCATTGGAGTACACAGACTCCAGCTTCATGAATGGGTTGGTGACTTTCTAACTTGATGACATTATTGGAGGTAATGAGAACATTAATCTAATTGGAGAGAAGAGGTCCCTGGGGCTTACTGCTGAAGAATATAAGTGTTCCCGCCTCCTGCCTTCCCCTCAGCGCTCTGCCTTCCAATCACCTTGAGGTAGGCAGCAACACTTACCACATGCCCTAGCTAGGATGATACTCTGCCTCACCACAACCATAGCAATGGAGTAAGATAACCAACTTCGGAACCCCTGAAAATCGTGAACCAAAATAAATCCTTCCCCTACCCCCTTTAATATGTTTCTCTTGGATACTTTTCACTTTGAAAACATTGAATACATTAAATGCCACCCAGGAGCTTATATGCTACTGTCTAGGTGACTAGCCTGTGACACAATGGGGGTTGGAGATGGTGGAACCTTTAGGAGCTAGGGCCCAGTGGAAGGAAGTTACGTCACTAGGAGTGTGTCCTTGAAGGAGTTGTTAGGACCTGGCTCTCTTTCTTTTTCTGCTCTTTGTTTACCACAAAGAGAGAAGGTTTTTTACTTGCTCCCTACTCAGTGGTCTACCCCACCACAGACCCAATAACTACAGAGCCAAACAACCATGGACTGAAACCCCTCAAAGTATGGGCCAAACCAACACTGTCCTTCCTCTCTTGAGTTGATTATCTCGGGTCTTTTGTCTTAGCATTAGAAAGCTAATTTAAGCAGTGTTTTCAAATGAGAAGATTGTTTTGTTTTGGGGGGAGGTTGCAAGGCAGAGACAGGTGTGGAGGGATGGGGTGCATGGTGTGAAATTCACAAAGAATCAATAAAAATGAGAAGACTTCACCTGGGGTTCTGGCTTTTCTCAAAGGGTATCCACTGTGTGTACTCTGTATCTGCTGGCTGCCTGGCAGTCACTTAGTGTCTGTATCTGCTATTGGATGGATAGGTACTGTGTAACAGTGCTTGTGTTTAAGTAAGCCTTACACATAACACTGGGGCACAGCGCGTAGTTCATCATCTGCCTCCCCCTCACTTCATGTCTTCTGTGGCATTACATCATCTCACATCGTCACGATTACGGTGTGTGCAGGACAGCAGAAGTAGAGACTACTACATACAAAAAGGAGCTATTTCTGTGTGTTAATATCTATTATTTAAAATAGAATCCCAGCGCGTGTTGATTCTCATCATTCTCTATACACTTAACATACCTTTCCCCATAAACTGCTCTATTTATTTATTTATGCTTATTTATTAAATGTACCTTCTATAGCCTTTCTGTTCACTGCTACACTCTCCGGTTTTGAATGTCCTAACACATAGAAGGTACTCAGTGTTTGTTGATAATGGGTCAAGGTCATGACTATCCGTGTGTGTGTGTGTGTGTGTGTGTGTGTGTGTGTGTGTGTGTGTGTGTGTGTAATTATCAGAGCTACATTCATATGATAGGTAATTCTAGATTTTCATTATTTAGTCTTATATTTCAGCAAGCCACTGATTTATTTAAAACCCTTCAGCGAGTTCTCATTACCCTTAGAACAAAATTCAAAATCCTTATTATATAGCAAAAGCCTTCCCTTCCAAAAGACCCACAGTCCTAGTCTTTGGAGTTAAGGCATCTCGGACACCTTAGCATCCACCACAACACAGCATCTCCACAGGGCTGAATGCTGTGTCATAGATTTCTGTAGTATCTAGATTGTCTGGTTTCAAAAGCCTCATTGCTTTGGTATTTCTTTTTCGGTGTCTTCTGGATTTGACAGTAAAGTCGTTATAAAAACAGATCTGAAATGGCCTTGAGAATCACTCTAGGATTCCTAGACACTAGTTCCTAGTGTCTGGAGAACAGCAAAGGCAACATTAATAGCTGCACGAATCAGCACTGGAAACGTGCCCCTTAGACACTCTACACTGCCTTATACACATTTTAACAAATGTCCATTATTCCCATTGCTCCGTCTTGCCATCTCCTCCTGTTACAAACACTACCTGCAGACGTTTACATGTGTCTACACTTTCATTCTTTCCCCCCAAGGATTTGGAAGGAGATGTGTGGGTTTCCTGTTAGTTATCTTTTTAGGTTTCTGAAGCCGATGATGGAGTTAAAAGAGAAACAAGCAGACTTCGTTGTGTATTGTAACATACAAAAATTCTTTCTCCATTTCCATCCCTCTCTCTCTTCTGGGTCCTGCTTGCACTTTCACTAGCAGCAGAAATACAAGAAAAATAAGACAAGGAGCTGCCTGGTTTCATTGAATGAGTGAGGTGTCTTACTGTAACTCAACACCCAGCATGTCTGTCCCCATGGCTCAGTGGTGGAGGCCATGCGATGCCCCGATTCCTGCAGAGAGTGATTTAGGCAGTGGGCCAGAGCTCCTTCACTCTCGGGCTCAAACAGAACCTAGTCATCCGATTTGTTTTCCCATTTTTTTTTTTTTTTTTCAGTACATCTGGTTCATTTGAGGTTCCAATTCTCTCCTCTGAGGGTAGAAAGAGGCTCCCTGAAGATTCCTTCAGGGAGATGTCTGTGTAAACAAGTGCACACAGTGTTAGGCTGGTGAATACTGAATCCTCATTTGCATCTGCTTTCTTTGATGATGAGTGCGGGAGATTTGGAAAGAAAGGGTGAAGCTTCCTCCAAGTTGGAAACGTCTATCAGAGAAATGTGACTGGAATCTGAGGCAGTGCTAAATCTCACCTGACATGTTCAGCCATGATTTTAAGCGAAGCTGGTCAGCAGTGGGATTTAATTTCATCTAGTTTCCAAAGCTATTCATGTATACATGTACAATGAGTGTGCAGTTGGATTTAAGGCTTGGCCAATTTAGTTCAACAGAAGAAAGAATGTTTAAGCATTGGGTGAAATGGGAAGGAACTCTGGGGGTGATATTGATTCTGGAAAATTTGGTAGTCCTGATGCTATCCAACCTGGTGAACAAAGGATGTGTTGGTTACAGACTGAGATCGCATCGCTTAAATAAATAAATGGCTTTAGTTATGCAGTTAAATAACACAATGAATGTGCATCTTGATCAGTGAAAGCCAAAAAAGTCACAGCCAAGACATATGAGAGTGAATTTCTATTGCCTGAAGGCATGAGAACGCAGGCTGCAGCACCCAACAGCAAGTGTCCTGTGACAAAGGTCAGACAGGGAAATTACTTCACAAAGCCTAGGCATATTCATCTGGGAAAAGCACTTCTGGGTGGGTACATGGCTAGTTTAGGATGTACACTACTGGGCATGTTGGTTAAGGGCATGCTCAAAAAGGAAAGATGTCAGACAGTATTGTCCTCTCCAAAATGGCTGGAAGATTGACCAAGTTGCTCAGCTTATCACAGATGCTGAATGAGAAATCACAGACAAATCTAGCTTGTGTCATGATCACTGCAATCACAGTGACTTGAGGTTGGAGGAATCAAATCACACCCTAGGCCAGCCAGGGAATAGGAAAGGGCAGGAAAGAATCAGAGTGTGGCCCAGAAGCTCCCCACCAACACCCAGACTCACCCCTGCCCCTGCCCAGACGCTCCCACAGTTGAAATCCTTTGTTGAAACCCTTTCCTCTGTCAAAGCTTCCCTGGTCACCAAGATGTGGGTGTGTGCAGGAGCCTGGACTTTGGCCCTCCTAGACCTGCTCCAGACTCAGAAAACCTTCCCCCAGATTTCCAGGCAAAGGGTCCTTTTGAAAGCAGGTTAAGAGGGATCTAGAAACTGTCTATCCCCGTGGCTGCTAACACAGGCTAGAATTGATTCAGTTTACTAGTTCTAAGGGAGGGCAGGAAAGTGGCTGCATGGCCTAGCATTTCTAGTTGTAGCAGCTGTCCGGACACATTTGTAGCAGGAACCTTTGACTAGTCTACAGACTAAGAAGCTGGAAAGAGAGTGACAAAGTGGAGGAAGGCTGCTGATGTCAGTGACTCCTGTGCAAACAGCGAGGCCTCCAGACTAAAGGTCCTCTAACTTTAGTCTATTTACTCTTTGGTTCTCCCTCTGATCAACCATGTGAGGAAGCTTTGACTCTGAGAAGTCACATGCTATTATAAACCCTAACATTACCTCAGCATCACTTGCTGCTGTAAGACAAAGCTGGTGGTCTAAGTCCCTGCCCCACAAAGCACCTCAGGATTTCTAAAGGAATGCTCCACCCTAACCTGGACTAGCATTCTTTTATAGATCAAAAGTCTTCAAGAGATCCCCCAATAGCATTGTATTTGAAGAGAGCAGATAGTAATTAGACCAATGCAAG
Source organism: Uromys caudimaculatus (assembly GCA_028551405.1). Lineage (NCBI taxonomy): Eukaryota > Metazoa > Chordata > Mammalia > Rodentia > Muridae > Uromys > Uromys caudimaculatus. Next base: position 39,294,088 of record CM052711.1, read on the forward strand.
CTCATGGCTAACAAGTTAGGCCTGATAAGCAAGCACCCATGCTTTATCAGCAGGTGTTACTCTTCTCCATTAACCTTTAAAGAACTCAACCTCTAAGTAGATGGACCTCCGAAGGTTCCTTTTTTTTTTTTTTTTTTTTTTTTGGCCTCACAGTCTAGCAGTGATACTTTCACTGTCCTAGAAGGGGGGGGGGAGGGGACGACATAGTGAGGCTGGACTAGTTGCCCAGACAACCTCAGAACAGATGCTCTCACTTGTAACCTTCAGTCTCAGGTGGGAGATATGCAAAGTAGGAAGGGAGTATAGCTGAGCATAAGGTTAGCAGAAACTGAGGTGAAGCAGGGCTGAGGAAGAGTGTGGCCCACTGGGACGAGCTCAGGTCTACCTCTGGAATTAAACCAGAGCTCCCCTCCACTGCCCAGTCACTAAATCTGGTACTCTAAGATGTCTGAAACCTGTTCAAGTGTTAAAATTGACAGTGATCATGACATGGTCTTTAATGTATCTGCTCAGAGACCCTGGGGTAGCAGAGTTCAGAGGCACTGTGGAGTTACTGAAATGCAATGGCTTCTTGGGGATGAACAGAACAGCAAAGGGCCAAGGCTAGTGTGCTGGTTTTAAACAAGGTGTGCCACCACTACCCTCCTGCCACCAGAGGCTCTGGCCTCTATATTTGGTCCCCAGTTGGTGACATTATTTGGGGAGGTTTAGAGGAGTGGCCTTGCTTCTACCACCACAGTTTGCTGTTTCCTGCTTATGGTTCTTGATGTGAGCTCTCAGCTGTTATGGCAGCATGTCTGAGGGCTGCCACTCCCTGCTATGATGATGATGGCCTCTTACCCTTGGGAACTATAAACCCAAAGTTGCTGTTGGTCACAGTCTTCAATACAGGAATAAAAAAGTAACTGATGAACTTATTTTTGATGGTAATATTAAAAGAGGGCAAGTAATTTTATTAAATATAAGTAAATTCGAGACACAAATGTTACCAACAGTGACACAGAATTATTACTTTTTTTAAACTCTAGTTTGTACTAGGTACTATTTGAGTTTTAGAACTGATGCTGTCATGAGTTTCTATACTCCAAAACGCCTGCAAATTCACTCTTCTGGGGTAAGAAAAGACAAAAGAAAAGCAGACACACCAAATTCTAGATATTTGTACAATGATTCTAAAAATTCAAAATTTAAAACTAGACCAGAATATTTACATGTTTTATTACATTTACAATCAGTAATATAATCAAATACACAATTATATACAAGGATTATATACATTTTGCCCAGACTTTTACATCACAGTACATAGTTTCCATTAGAAATATTGTATACATTTATCACCAAACAATAAAACCCAACAACAGTAGTGTTACAGCACCTGTTAGTACAGACAGCTTTTTCATAAATTACATCATAAGAAAATATACGGCTGTAAATTGGGCTTTTAAAAATGTCTTTTATAAAATCTGAACATACAATGTTTCATTCACAGAATGTTTTTTTTTCTATGTTCTGACTGTAGCCTTGTGCATAAAACAACCGGTTGGAATATTTACTAAATGCTACCCTCCCCTCTACAATTATAAGCACTATTTGAATGACTTAGGCTGAGCTTTCTCTATGATGAATCTGGCATGGAGTTTGGTGAGAGAACAAATGCTGGCTTTGCTATAAGAAAGGTTTATATGATGATAATTTAAATCTAAAAGAATTCCCGAGAAAATAATTACATTAGTGAAATTGAAGTCAGAGAGTGCATAATTTTTCATTTAAAAATATCTAACACCATAAAGAAAAAGTAAAATTACAAAAAATAATTTGTTCTAAAACAATTATACTCTTTTTGGAAGCTTATTACATAGGTTAAAAAGAAAAAAGAAAACCTACCTAACAAAATACCCCACCCCAAACATACATCTAGTAAATTATTATTCTTTCACATTTAAATTTTATGGGGAAAATATTGCAAATTAGGGCATATAATTTCAATGGAGTTTTTATGTGAGAAAAAAATACCTAATTTTACTTGGTAGACAAGTTTTAAAACTTGCAAATACCTGAATTAAACACTTGCTTTAACAGCTAACCTTTAGCTTTCGGGTAATATCCGCACTTGATTCCAGCTTTGTAAACATTATATAAATCTTTCTTAGTCAAACGATTTTATGGCTGTGGTGATCATTTCAGCTCTATTTCTAAGCAGTCAACATTTAACTGAGGTAGACCAGATGTTTCTAAATTCAGGGTCTCAGAATTCCCTGAATCTTCAGCAAGTAAATAAAATATCTATGAAAGGATTTTAACAAACAACATCAACAACAATGAAAAAAACACATTAAAAAAAAAAAGTATGCTTTTGGGATTTTCTAGTGAACTCAAAGACTACTTTGTGGCAGGCAGTACGTCAAATGAGAAATAAATGGAGAATCAGTTAGAATGTTGTGTCCTGAAGCTGAACATATTCCTCCTTTCATAAGTAGGGGAAACAGTATTATTCCTTCTAGACAGTAAGTAAAATGTCTTAAGTTTATTTCTTTAAAGGATTTGGTTTTTCTAAACCAATCAATAGGTGCAGCTAAACCTTAATGAAGGGCAACAGCACCCCCTAGTGGCCAAAGGAATGGTAAGTGGCAGTAAGCTGGCTTTTCCTAGTGTGTCATGGGCTCCCCTTCATGCCATTAAGTTCTCAAGGGAAAAAATATGCAGCTTTGATAACTTAGCAGAGTTTGACTTAGACAACAATGGCTTTGAGCTACAAATACAAAATCCATAGAAGGTTTCTGTAATCAAAGTCTCCGAGGAGCACCCGTCCCCTGTCTCCAAGCCCCAGGCCCAAAAATCAAGTCAAGTAATTAAGCTTCAGCTATTTTGGCAGCTTTGCAATGAAATAAACGAAGCACATCTACCCTTCTGTATACTCTATGTATTATAGTTCTATCTTCTCGCACCAAACTTCACATGCAGAGAAACTACAACCCCCACTCTTGCTGTCAGGTCTAACTACGAGTTATAAAGGCTTTGCCCTACTACTCCACCCCAGGGACTTCTCTAAGAGGCATTACACCGACCAGTTATACTTAGTTGGACCTTTTGAAGACAGGTATTTCTCCCCTTATAAAAGGGCACGTTTCCCTGGGACCTAAGACACACTGTACATATACATACACAACCACAGCACAGCACTGCTGTCTTTCATAGCTCTGTAGATAGTCTAAGTAATTCAGTACCTCAAAACCATGTTTTAGAGAGAAGTTATTGTGTAATGTCATGGTAAAAAGGAATTAAGTCCCTCAAATATTCCTTTAGGAGCAATTAAAACAAGTTTAAAAATAAATAAAATGAATAAAATCATGATTTCAATGTAGAACTATCAATAAGCAAAACCAAAAATAATTAAATGTGACCAGCTCCAGACCGCCACCCCCCCAAAAAAAATCTTTTTCTTTGACTTATATGGCTATATAGTTTTTTACACAGGTCACCAGAGACTAATTTTCAAGTCCACGTCAGAAGGAAGGAGTATTTGCTAAAACAGAACTAAACAAACCTAAATCCATGATTTAACAGAAGATGTGACAGAGTCTAGCTTCAAAGGAGAAAGACAGTAGTCACCCTGGGATGACAGACCACCATGGTTTCTCATGGCTCTCTAAGATAGGGAAATGGGACAGGGCTTGGAGATGAGCCTTCTGTCTCACACTACACACTAAACATGGAATGCAGTAAGGCTGATGGCCAGAGTAACCACCATAAGAGAAACGAACTAGAAAAGACGTCCAACCTACCCCCAAGGATCTAATGCTGATTTCCATTTAGAGTAGTCATAGCCCCCAGGGCAGCCCAATGGGAAGTTGATATTGCAACATTACAGTTTCTCCTTCTCTATTTCCCCCGAGCATTAAGCAACCAATTTCTACAATATCTATAGGACCCTCTTCCTGGCCCCACAGTAGGTCTTTATGGAGACCTATGGAAAAAGTACACTGGCTTCACCTTTGGTTTAAATGCTAAGGTCAATGTTGGGAGAGGAAAAGAAATCAAGTCGTCTTGGCCACTGTCACTGACTGAAGCAGGTAAGAGCAATGAGCAGAAACTGCTGCTAGCATGAATGCATCTGCTTCAGAACCCAGAGGTCACTAGAGTGCTCCTGTGAAGGCGGCAAAGCCACAACCCCACAAGACTCAGTCAAACCTTCCCCAAAGGCCTCCGACCCAAACCCAGGGCGATGAAGCTTTCTCCAATTGGAAAGCTGCACGGACTCTTGTTCCCACTTTCCATTAGCTGAGCTTGTTTCTTGTCTACGCAGGAATAGCCAGTCATCGTTCCCTGGCCTGGGAGCTGCAGGTTATGCGATGCCACCATTTGAGGGCTGTGAGTTTCCACTTTGGATGGGACAGTTTCAGTGAGGTCAGCTCTACCACAACATGCTCCAGATTCCTATGGTAACTACTTACCCCAGTCAGAACGTGCTTGAGCAATGCTCAGAGCCTCCCAGGAGAGCCTGCTTGGTATAGGGTGTCGAAAACCACAGTTTACCTCTCTTTAAATATCCACCACCAAAGTCTTTACAGAGAATCATAGTTCATCCTTCTCCATCATTTCAAAGGCTTCTATGTCTTCATTCCAGTCTGCTAATATGGAGTCTATAGGCTGGGCCTTTGTACCCCAGCTGACATTAGGACTGGAATCTTCCTCAGTTTCTGATTGTTCTTGAAGTTGGTTATCTAAGTCTGTACATTCACCATCAAGACTTGTAGTCTCATGGTTTTCTGTGGAACTAGGTATCTGTTCGGAAGGGGCAAAGCCGGCAGCTTCTTCACTGTCTGCTGGAGATGATGACTCTGAGTGAGAATCTAGAGGATTTTCAGGGGTCTCCTGATCAGCCAGGTCGACTGTCTGAGAAAGCGACAGCATCTGCTCTGCACTTTGATTCTGAGAATCATTTTCAGAAGATGGCTGGTCTTCATTTTCCATCTCAGGATCTGTACAGGAAAGAAATAAACATATCACTCTCCCTCTTAAAAAATGCACCACACTTACAAAGTCACCTGGTTTTGCAATAAAATAAAGAAAGCAGTCGATCAATGCAGACAGAAACAGTGGCACTGAAGTCAAGAACTTACAATCCCATTTTCCATGTAGCTATGGGTAGAATGTGCTGACAGTGAAAATATCTGTCACTCCAAATGGAAAGGAATAATAACAATTAATAGCATAACGCTGACTTGGATTAATAAGTAACAAAAGCACTAACAGAAATGTTAAAATGCGTGTAAAATTTCAACATCATGACTAGAGACAGCTCAGTGGCTAAGCACACTTGCTGGACAATGATTAGGATGGGATTGGATCTCAGCATTCATGTAACAAGCTGGTGTCTGTCTCATAGATACCTGTAACTCCAACTCCAAAGGATCCTACGGCTTCCATATGCCTGCACAAGCATGAGCGTACACACACACACACACACACACACACACACACACACACACACACACACAATCAGGGACACATACAATTTATTAATACCTAAGTTCAAAAAAGCTTGCACACAAGAACATCCTAAATGCAATAAATTTTAATATTTTAATAGCATATATCATTGCTAAAACTTGAAATCATATTTGTTAGAAAAGTAAAATTACCACTCGGTGATCCACTAAGATTCAAACAAAAAACCCTGATGGCTACAGGTATTAATATGACTCATCAAAATATTTTCATAAAGACAAGAACTGAGATTGTTAGTAAAACTATTACTGCGTATCTTTGAACTTTAAACAGTTATTCTAAAATTCACTAGGAGCCTGAGCAGGTACAGTGTTTGTAATGAAATATAAAGCCCTTGGAAATACTCTGCATTCCTACAATACAGTATTTAATTGGTCTTGCCATCCACTGGTCACATCCACTCGGCCTTTCTGCAGTGCAGCCAGGAGAACTCTCCCGGCTGCCTGGTGCCAGATAGCAAATGAGGACTGAGAACGAACAGACTATGTCTGTCTTTAAGCATCTCACAGCCCAACGAGAAAACGATACCCACAAAAACTGAATATGTATACACATAAGAGAAAACTCTCCCTTTTAACCGGGGAGCTAGGCGTGTGCTACAGGAAAGCTTGCAGCAACAACATCTGAGGGCTCCTTTGGAAAGTAAGCAGAGCTTGGGGACAGAGAGTGAAGAAAACGGACCTACTACAAAGCCAAACTAACCCTTGGGGGATGTGGACAAGCAGGCACACACAGGTGAGTACGGACTACCCCCTCTCAGGCAGGATCGCCTTATTGGGGAAGTTTCTACACACACGAACACACACTCTCTTCCGTTCAGGTTCTGAGTCTTTGATGGTTTAAGTAAGAACTGTCATCCACAGACTTGAGTATTGACCCTTGGTCCCCAGTTGCCTTAGGTGGTGGTATTTGTGAAAGTTTAGGAGGCAGAGTCTTCCTGGGGGAAATGCTCACTGGGATGAACTTTGGGAGTTTTATAGCCTAGACCCACTTCCATTTTCTTTCTGTTTTCTGGTTAAGGTTGAAGATGTGACCTCTCACTGCCTGCTGCCATGCTGTAGCTGCTATTATGGACTCTAACACTGTGGAAATGTTATCCAAAGCCAGCTCTTCTGTAAGCTGCCTGTCATGGTATTTTGTCACAGCAACACAAAAGCAACTTAACACAGCTGGGTTTCTGGTATCTTGTTTGTTTTTTGCAGGGGGGCTGAAGGTTCAACATCTTAGTTTTCTTTTTTTTTTTTTTTTAATGAAATGCTTTATTTCTCATATTATTTTACCATCTCAGTGTTCTGAGCTGTGAAGGAGGCACAATTAAGTAAAAAGTTAGGAACCATGGGTGTGAGATAAAAAAAGAGAGCTCAGCACTCACTTACCAGGCGACCACAAGTTCAAGAACAACAAAGTTCTCAAGTTTCTCTTTGATTGTACTATTCTACAAGGGCAGGAAGAGTGCAGGGCTGTCCTGTCTAGTAATAAAGACTGCTTGTGGCTGACACCCTTCAGAGGTTACATGCAATACATTATTATTATGGTATGTAGTTAATGCCATAAATAACAGAATAACCAGGGTAAATATAGAAAAGAATACAAGCATTACCTGTATTTTTTGACTGTGACTGCATACTGAAACTAAAGTGTGGCGGTCTGAATGAAAATGGCCCCCAGAGCCCACCGAGAGCTGCACCATTAGGAGGTGTGGCCTTGCTGGAGGAAGTGCATCACTGGGGGTGGGCTTGGAGATTTCAAATGCTCAAGCCACTCTCTTCCTGCTGACATAGAATTCTTAGCTACCTCTCCAGCACCAGGTCAGCCTGGATGCTGCCATGCTTCCTGCTATGAAGATAAGGGACTAAGCCTCTAAAACTTGTAAGTCAGTCCCAATTACATGTCTTCCTTTATAAGAGTTGCCATGGTCATGGTGTCTCTTCACAACAATAGAACACTAAGACATAAAACAAACCTAATTTTAAGAAATACTGCCAAAGTTAATAGAAAATTGTAAAGAAAACTAAGTGCAAGCATCATTAACTCCTTAATAGAAGGGCCAGCAGCTAAAAGTGAAACTGTACATTCTTTCATAATATAATTTTTTTAAAACCTACAAAACAAATTTATAACAGGTATACAGCTCATATTGCTTAACATATACAATTATAATAACAGTAAAAATAAGAGCGGATTACATGTATAGATATATTCCAGAACAGGACCTTGTCACATTTAACAGTTTTCTACGCACTATAAAAATATGCAAATACATGATTTCAAAATGAATCTCATTTCTACTTCTTTTGTTTTTGAACTAAAACTGAAATGCTAAACAGATTCAGTAAGGGGAGAGCTACCATATGAAATGTATTCAAAACAAAGCTTAAGTGACTTGCACAGGAATAAACAAATAGGTCAGAAGAACAGAAGTGCAAGCGTTGCCTATTTGTAAAAGCCTCTGGACCCACAAAGAGAAGAAGCAACAGCCAAGTCAGCCTGGGCTCTGAGAGGAAAAAAGATTCAAAGGAGTTGAGTCAGCCATGTTACGTCTAAGGCACCTGTCACCCATCTAAAAGGGATGACGCTGATGCAGAAATGGCATTATCAGAAGCCAAGAAACAAAGACTGGAGAAAAGTCCAAGGAGCATTAGTGGGTCTTACTAATAAAAGGGGAAGTTAATGCTGGTGAAAACTTAAGAGTCTGAATGTTATACAATCATTCTTCACTCACCAGCACATTCTATGGTAACTAAAAGCAAAGCTCACATAGTTAAGAAGAGTTATGTATTAAACAATCTTGCAATACAATCATTGAACTGTATTAGAAAAAAATCCCTTATATTCTGCCAAGAATGAGAAAAAAAAAGTCATACAGATGGTAGCATTTGATTTGAGAATAGAATGGCTGAACTTCTCATAGAGGAAAAGAGCCACAGGGATGCAAAAACTTTACAGGTGAATCACACAGAACTGGCCTATTAGAGACAGGAGAGCAGGCAGGCAATCATGGCTTCCTGACCGTAACGCTGGGCTGCTGCTCCCGGGGCAGAGAGCCATCTGCTCATGTCCAAGGCTACCCTTGCTGAAATCAGACCTTTATACAGTATTGCACAGTTGCCAGGGCAGCCACATTGAAACCGACTTTGGATGGGTTATTTGAGGACTGAGACTGCTTGGCTTACATTCAGGGCAGTTTATAAGACAGGACTCATTCTTTTAATCTCTTCCATTTTCTGACTTTTTACCCGACAAACACACACAAACACAATAGCAGCCTTGAAAGCCTTTGTCTCTAGTCTTCAGGGCACAGAGACCTGCTTGTTCTGTAGGCTGGAAGCATGAGAATGTACTGGACCTTTAAATGCTGATGTTGTCCTCCATAATAACAAGGCGAAGAGGAAAACTGACTCTAAACTGCATCAATTTAAAGGTAACCAACACATTTTTGTTTGTGAGACAGGGCTGGAATTATTAAATATCTTTTAAAATTCGAAATGTGAGGCAATGAGAACTAAGAGACCCAGTGTTAAAACTGTGTTGATAACCTAACTTTAGAAGTGTTAACAGTCTCCCCAAGGAAGCAACAGTTCTACTTGATGAACTTGTAGTGCTTTTGCCTCTGAAAGATGTGTAACATCTGAACGCTGCTGCTGGCAGGGAGAAGGACAGCATCAGATATATACATCTAATAGTCAAACCTATCAGGGAAAGGTGGGTATAGCAGTGAGCTTGCCTGTGGCTTCTATTTCCTGTATTCTAAGTGCAAAGGACTTCTCATCAACAAGGAATGTGACTTCATTTAGGAAGGATGATTTGAAGACATTTTGCTGGTTATTACTTGAAGGTCCTTACATAATTCTAATTAGAACTCGTAATGCAGAGCTAAGAAACAGAAAGGTCTTCTGGGTGTTGTTCCATGTTTGTCAAAGTGCAGGTGAAGAACTACCATACTGCAGTTGTCCGTGAGTATTTCTAAGTATGGGATTCTGATCTGGGCTTCAGAATCTAACTCAGCACAGTAGAGAATGCAGGAGCTTCCACTTCTACCAAGCGCATCAGCCACTACTGATGCTGGCAAAGCACATGATGTGGTGATGGTATGGGACAAGTTATTGATAACCACTACAGAATTTAACCTCTTAGAATATTATCCTAAGTGAATAAAGTGCTTGATCTAATACAGCTAGTATCACTAGTTTATCTTACAGTGATAAATATTAATAATTATAACTTGTTGGTTTGGCTAACACAGTTATACATTTCTCAAAGCACTACTATATACACAAACCTTAAAACCTTTTATCAAACGAGCACTATAAGATTAACAGCTCAATAAAGTCATGGACTATCAAAGTGCTCTAAAATATCATTTACATAATGCCTTCTTAACTGCATAGTTCTTAAGGGACTGCTATTCCTTAGCAAAACTGACCGTCTTCCTGGTGTGTGGAGCACTTGCTTACCACAATCACACAGCCTTAACAGATGTGTACCTCTCGCCTCCACAAAAGCTTGTAAACAAGCCAGTATTTTAAATATTTTACCTTGTATGTAAACAAAAAATGATCCAAAGTAATCATTTCTTATATAACAATGCTGTTGTTATGGTGACTCGTGCATGGGCATGGATTAGTGAATTCAGCTAGAGTATGGAATATATAATTAATAGAATTGATTATGGAAATATCAATAAAGAATTATTATTATTGGATAACTGACTGGACATGGAAGTTATAAATTACATTAAGTCATATATATTATGGTACTCAGTGAAACAAAATTATAATAATTGGTTTGTTAAAACAAAATTATATATGCATGTGTGTGTACTACATGTGTACTACACACACATGCATATATAATTGGTTTTTTAATGCAAGATACTTACTACTGTTAATAACGTAGCTTGGAATCATTTTACCTTTTAATATGGCTGCTGAATTCCAGTGGCAGCACAAGAGAGGGAAAGCAGAGGCATTACAGAGTTATACAGAGACTGTGAACTTGTCTGCGGTTGATGCACAGCAGAGCAGGAAGGGAGGGAATTTTGAAAAGGGCCCCGGAAAAAAGAAATCAAGTGCACAGGAGGGTTTGAGAAGATCAGGACTGTCCATGTTCTGTCTCCACGACTACACATCCTTACACAGCCCACTCATTCACGCCACTGCTCTGAAATAGCTGACAGGCCAGACTCTCAAAGAACAGAGCAGTACAAAAAGACAAGACACCGATTGGGGTAGCACTGCACTGTTGGCATTATAAAAAGATGGCTTATCTGGAAGTCACAGTGAACTAAGTTGGTTCTGAGTATCTGTTAACACTCTCCAGGCTACAAACAACCCCTTATACACCATAGAGCACTGGTCCTTCCGGGAGATGGGCAAGGACAGTTCCCTCTACAGTGCAGCCTAGACCGACTGCTACCGAGAGAATCACAGCCTACATCTGACATCCTGCTTCCCCTCAGCTCTCCCGTCTCCTCAGGGGTGAAAACTGTGCGGCCTTTACACAGTGGTTTCAAAGAACTTTCAGATTACTAACAGCATCTGTAACTCCTGTAGTACAAACACCGTGAGATGAGGAGCTGCTGCGTTTCTAATACCTTTATCAAGAGTGGACACGACAGTACAGCTGCTGGACAGACCACTACTACCATATTGTATACCACACCCTGCATGTAAAAATGTAATTCTAAAAGCATTCGAATTCAGCCAGCAAAACAAATGTTTTACTATTTATAATAATAATAAATTACTATTAATATTTTTAATATTAATAGTAAATTATTAAAAACAACTTATTTATTATTTATAATTTAATGTATTGCATATAATTAAATATGAAATAGTAAAAATGATAAATGCTAATATTAATAAAATAAAAACAAATTATTATTGTATCCAAGAGAAAAATTCTAAACCACCATCTAAAATTGTTACTTGTTTTACCAGTGAACTAAAAGCAGCAAGCCTGCCCCGGCTGAGGGGGACTGGCACACTAGCCCTGCTCTTACCTCGGTCTCTCGCTTTGTCAGAAAGGAGCACCTCCACCTGCTCGTGCTCGCGGATGGCGTCCAGGATGATGCTGCCTTCCTTGCTGAACAGGAACAGCATGGGGATCTTTATGTCGTCTGTGTCCTTCCCATCGCCGGCCATCTGGAACAGGGGGGCTGTGTCACTGCTGCTCCCCTCGTTGTCATCTGGCCGGAACACAAACACTGATTGTTACCTGCCGATGGAAATGCTCTTGTACACCAAAAGATGAGAGTAACCTTTAGATAACTAATTTTATGATTTATCCTAAGGAAATAATTGAAAACAGCAAAACTCTAACCTCAAAGAAATTTACTGGACTGCACAATTATAAAGCACTCTCAATAAATTATGATGAATTACTTGACACAGAAAACAGTGTGTGAAAAGCACAGCACCCAAATTTCATGACTGCACTGTTTTTATATGGGTAAAGAAAGCCTACATGTGAAAGACTTTAATGACCAGGATCACAGATATACTATGAATGAACTGTTAGATTTCCTCTAATGGTTTTGTTACAGTTTGAACATTCCTAGTTCAGAACTTTAAAATGCTCCGAAGTCACAAATTTTAGACCAGGGATTACTTAACTGGTAATAAGCTGAACTAAACAGTATTGTTATTTTACACTGGTTAAACATCAGTTAATTTCTCTGACGATGTAAATTTCAGTATCACACATCAGTGTCCCTGAGTAAAGGACAGTCCCATCTCTCATGTTTTGCTTCACAGACCCAACTAGGTGGCATTCTGTGTCTTCCTCTTAGTAATGACTGATCAGACAAAGGATGGCTGTCTGACCCCTGACCTGTTGTGATCTTAGAACTGCCACACAGAAACACTGTCTCTGCCAGGAAACAGTCCATGTAAGTGACTCAGACTGTGTGCCTGGCTGCCGTTGGGAACTGTGAACAGAGAGGGAGAGGGAGCAGGTGCAGGAGGAGCTGGCGAGGAGGTGCAGTGGCAAAAGACCCAAAGCTGAGACAGCGCCGATGAAGAGAAAGGTGGAACCCGTTAGCTATGGCAACGCTCAGTTCATCAGGTTTACCAGCTGTAGGTCCTACTCTCGGACTGAGGAAAATCATCCCTTTCCGTATAATAACCAACCTCCCTTCTGAAAACAACAAGTAAATTATTACCTCCTGCAGTCAAATGATTTCTAAGGTAATTTGTATTTTTAGTCCTCATAATAAAAAAAAATAAATTTATTCAAAGGAAAAAATATTACTTTATCAGGAAAAAAACTTAAGGGAAAGAAGTCACACATTAAATTTCTTGTTTTTAATTAAAATTTCTGAGAACAACAATAGAAAAATCTCATTTCTTGTTCCACAGAACCCAGTGTAGGATTTTACACCAATAGTTACTAAAGAAAATGTCTGACTTGACAGTCTTTATATATCATAGAACATCATGAAGACTGTGCTCAGAAACTGGGATAATCTTATACACAGATATTTTTTAAAAGATTGATGTACACATCCTATGCTATGTTTTTTTTTTTTTTGGTTCTCGAGACAGGGTTTCTCTGTGTAGCCCTGGCTGTCCTGGAACTCAGGCTGGCCTTGAACTCAGAAATCCGCCTGTCTCTGCCTCCCAAGTGCTGGGATTAAAGGCGTGCGCCACCACTGCCCGGCCTATGCTATGTTTTATACTTTAAATCTCTATTTTTAAAGTCTTGGTAAGTAAGAAATGCTCAAAAAAAAAAAAAAAAAAAGTAACACTAAGACACTAAGTTCTTCAGTAAGAGTAGTCTCAGTGTGAGAACAGCCAGGACAAACCGGATAACTCAGGGGCTGGGGAGGGGCTCAGGGGGTACAGCCCCTATCACACAAGCATGAGGATGCAAGCTTGGGTCCCTAGGACCCACATACAAGCTGGCGACTGTGATACACATCTGAAACCCTAGCACTGGGAATTAGGGTAGCCTGCAGACCCTCATCGTTCACTGGCTAGGCACTCCAGCTAACTCATGAGCTCTGGGCTCCATGAAAGACTCTGTTTCAAAAGCTAAGATGGAGAACAGCTGGGAAGACACTGACACTGACCTCTGGCCTCCATGCACGTGTGCACGCGCACACAAACCTGCACAGATACAAACTGAAAAGAAAAAGATTTAGGTGAGGAGTCAGAAAAATTCCCTGTAACTGGCTACAGTGAACGCTGTTGGAACCACTAACTGTATAATTCAAAGCGCTCAAGAGACAGAATGGACAGGAACCGCTTTGGCCGTGTCTCAGCAACATCTGAACTGAGACACAAGCTAGGAGGCCAATGTGGGTTTGAATTATTAAACACAATTTCTCCTAAAACTTTAAAAAAATGTATTCACTTAAACCAACATTTTAGTACCCATACAGAATAAACAAAAGGAATAATAATAATTTTTGCTGAAATAAATCTAAATATTTAAGTATTCACATTTTGTTTTTCATGATGCTAGCTAGAATCAAAAGCAGGGTCACCCCTATGACACCGCCCCCCCAACCCAGCCCTTTAAATGTCTTATGTACTCTCAATGTAGAAATGAATGCTAATTAAGGAAAAGAAAAAATGCAAAATGAACTTTCCCAGTCACTTCAGTACTGATGTGGGATTCCAGTCTTCCACTTCTTTCTAAATGTAAATGCCTTTTTACCTTAGACATATAAAATTTTATATTCTTGCTGATAACCATGGCTTGTTAGGGGGAAAAGGGGTCGTGGTAAAGGATAGCAAAACTCACAGGTTGAAACACATGGGCAAAATAAGCTAAAATTGGTCATTTGTAATTTCAGTGAAAACCCCACAGGGATAAAATGTTCTAGAAACTCATGCTTATGTTTCTCGGCATTATGTAGCTCACAAACCCTCTTCAGAAAGAAAAGGTAAAATTACTGAAGCCGGGCCAGCACTGCGCCCACAGGTCTGGGATTCCACAGCCTGCCACCCTGCAGAGGGACAGTCTCTATGGCTGCCCACTGCAGGCGGCTGAGTGCAGCTCTCTCCTGGGGACTGTAGGTCTCACGGACGTTCCTTCTCCAGAGTGTGGGTATTTTCACAGCACTCTGACTCCGCCCTCGCACCTCACCCCAAGTATTTTCACTGACATCAATAAACAGAAACCAGTTCAGGGTTTTCAAGAAATGATCATGTCACCGAATCATCTCTCCTTTATGTTGTCAAAATAAAAATGACCTGAACATCCCTTAGCCAAGATTTTTAAAAAATAAAAGGAGAGGAACCCAGTCATCTCACCCACCCAGTACAGTGACACAGAGGCTTACTCACCAATCACAATCCCACCGATGGCGCCAGCATTCTGGATGTTGCGGGCCTTTTCTGCAAACATGCACTGTCCTCTTTGTATCAAGGCAATTTTTCCCATCACTGCCTCAGGGTTAGTGAGCTCTGAACAACCATTATATGGTTTACTGCTTGCAACAAATCCTCTTGTCTGTCAGAAATAAAAGCAACCTAGATCATCTTCTTCAATTATAACCTAGTCATTGAATTTTCATATGGTGAGCTTTAAGGGAAGGGCTTGTTCTCCCTCCCTCCCTCCTTCTGAATGTGTGTACACAGACAAAAGCTACAGATCAATCACCAGTCTCATCCACCATCAAGAGCCATTCACCTCATCTTTTGAGACTGGGTTTCTCACAGAACTTGGGGATCACAGGCTGGCCAAGGGATCCTCAGAGATCCTCCCGTTTCTGCCTCCCTAGTGTGGGGATTAAAAGAGGGCCCTAACATGCTTGGCTTTAATGAGGGTGATTGGAGATGGACGCAGGTCTTCATGTGTGCACAGCAAGCACTCTAATGACCGCAGCCACTTGAGAACCCTTTAATTAAAATGCAGGAGGCTGGATGCTCAGGTAATGCTATGCTGGGGACTGAAGCCAGGGTCTCACTCAGCTGAGTATGTGTTTCCACCACTGAGTTCCCCAACTTCTACACATAAAGCTACTAAGTAAGAGACAAAGAAGTCAAATACTTACTATTTAAACTCCAGTAAGCTTACTGGAGTGCACGTACCTCTTTGTGTTTAGATAGATCCAGTCCAAACTGAGCTGGTCCAGCAGTTAAGACTACCCTGCCAAAAAACGGGTGGGAAATAATCTGGACAGCTCGAGGGGGCAGCTGCTGCTCCTTCTGCTGCTGACTGGACAGCTCTATCATCTCCTGCATGAACCGCAGCCCGTCTTCAGCGTCGATTGAACTAGCAGCCTATGAAGAAAACGGATTCAGTGGGGCTTGGCTGTCCTGCAAACCTCCCCACCCTTTTGACGTCCTAAATTACAGGCTTGTATGTGGAATTTCTCTCCTTTTAATTTAGGTTCCTGCTAAATACCTGCCATCTAAAGTGACCTCAATACACTACTGTCATCAATTAAATTTTCTGAAAACAATTGTCTGTAACTTTTCTCCATGTCTCTTCCTACTGTACATGCCAGCTCTGGCAGAGACTCGAAACTGTCCTGCATCAAATGCCCCAGCACTCTCCTGCTTGTTTACCTCTACTGGCTTCCCCTTTGAAGGAAAAGAAAGCTTCTGCTTTCAGAGGAAAAAAGCTTTCAGTGAAGAAGACACAACTCAAGTTAGGGCAGCTATAGGCTGAGATGCAGAAATACAGAGCAGAGATATTACAGGCGGGTTTAGGGTAAAGTTCAGAATGAGTGCTATATGCACAAGTCCATCAACCATTCAAAGCTAGCAGCAGAAACAGGACACTGTTAAAGAAGAGAGGGAAGAATGCAGAGACAGGATACTGTTAAGAAGAGGGAGAAGAATGTCGCCTAGACTCTTAGATGGCCGCACTGAGTGGGTGTGCCAGAGAAGCAGAGCTACAAAGGAATCTACAAGGCAAAGAGAGAACTGAAAAGGAACTATGTTGCTGGAATAACCTGGGAGCCAAAAAGAAGAAAATATCTTAAGAGAAGGAAAATCAACAGTTAAGCAAAGTTAAGCTGTATTAATGATTAAGAGACCTCAGGTGGCCACTACTTCAGTGGTGGCCCAAGTAAAAGCATTAGAGATGCCACACTCACAATTAGGGACCATAAGGACAGAGGATATTCTTAAATGCAAGACGGAGGTGACAAGAAAATAGATAAAGATTTGAGGGAAAGGTGATGTGGGAAAGCTGACTTGAGTAAAGGTTGTCTGAGTGTGCTTCTAGCTTAAAATTACTCAGAATACTATGCTATTCAGAATCAAAGTGCTAATAACGTAACTAACCTAAAGGTTTCATGTTATAAAAACTTTAAAGTAAAAACCAATAAAAATTTATCTTTAAAGTATGTTATATTTTTCAGGTACAAATATATGTAAAGCTTGGTTTCTGTGATGAATGAACTACCAAGATTCAATACTTTTGGGAAACTAAAACAGTGTGAAATATTATTATATAACTATTAAAATTAACCACTAACTTGAAATAAAATAATGGAGAGGCAATGAACTGAGAAAGAAAATTTAGATTTACATCCTATTTTTGACTGTATTGATATAAACGAATTATCCCAACTGATCACACAGAATTTGGATCTTTCCAAAAGACTTCTGTGTGTTTCCTTCTCAAGCTTCCAACAGTCAAATGCCATCATCCTATTCAAGCTACAGAGCAGAGACAGGACCGAGCCCATACAGCAATGTCTTACTTGGATTGCATGTTGGACCAGCTGGACTCGCCCATCTTTGAGGTGAATCAAACTCACCCCCATCTTCTTCAGGATTTCTAAATGTTCAGGGTTAGTGGCCATAAAATCTCTGGCTCTCAGAGGAGGCTTAGCTCCACTTCTGAAACTCTCCTCTCTGCTGAAAGGAATCAGAAGCAAGGCTTACAACTACATATTACAAGTAGTGAAATAGAAAAATAAAATAAGAATAATCTTAGTAGATATTTGCGAAACAGCTAATTTTAGACCTGCTAGAAATGCAGTAATTCATTTTCCTATGCATAATTCTGATTATTAACAAACTGTGCCATTTTCACACGTATGTGCATGTGTGTATATGTTCCAGTAAACTAGATCATGTATGCTGTCTTTCTCTAAAAACATTTTTCTCACAAATTTTTCCAGCTTTAATTTTTAAAAACTGTATGTGTACCAGTGTTCTGTCTGCATGTATGTCTATGAACCATGTGCATGCAGTGCCCTTCAAAGCCAGAGGAGGATGTCACATCCCTGGGACTAAAGTTACAGACAATTGTGAGCTGTCATGTGGGAACCTGGGTCCTCTGGAAGGGCAGCCAGTGCTCCCAACTGCTGAGTCACCCCACCAGACCTTACAATATTTTTAAAGCAAAATAATACTTTCCTCAGTGGATGAAAATAATGCCTACTTCATTCTTTTAGCTCCCTTGTAGTCAATAGCCTTTATGATAACTATCTAGATAGAAGAAAATGAGTTTGTTTATATGCCTCCCAAATAAGTTTAGTTACAATCAAGAGTAAGAAAGAATTCTAAAAAAACATAAAACACAAACAAAGCAATACAAAAACTGTCTTTCCATTATGCAGAATCTACAGAGGAAACATCAAAACACATTGAAATAATTGATGAATCTTGTGTTAAAAATGAGCTAGATAAATTTAAAAACTGTTATATACTATCTATTAAATAAAAATACAAAAAAGTTCACATAATTTTAATTCAGTAAAAACTACATATCTCAGTATCTCTGGTCTAAGAGAAAGTCTTTTTGACTATTGTTACAGCTCCTTAAGCAGAGTTATTTATTATGAATTAACTTGGCATTAACTATATTATTAAATACAATTTAATTTATTATAATTGGTATTTATTATAAAATAACTATGGTATTAAATATAAAACAATACATCTTACACTCTGATGATGCCTCTTGGACAGCTCTTATCCACCACGTTTTTCAAGGGTTCACGGATGCTCTGAGCATACAATGGATCATTAGGGAAAAGAATCTGAGTGTTTGGACAAGTCCAATCAAAATTACTATCATCCAGCTCTGTGTATTCTGAGGTCTAGAACATAAAAAAAAATGTAACTAGTAAGAATAGTGATACTTAATATGAATAAAAAGAAAATATGTTTTATTAAACAAGACTGATGTCCTAAAAGAAATGAGACACTATTCCCTCCTACAATACATATATTATCTGAGTTCTAATTATGGGTTACTTCCTAGAAAAGTGAAAGGTGATGAAGGCATTTAACTTAAAACTCACTGTATTCTTCTTCGAGATGCTTCGGTTTGTGGTAGAAAGCCAAAGAGGTAACAGATGCGCCTCTGTTGTAAAGATGTAGTCTTCTATGTCAAAAATAATGTCTTCTTTATCAGCAAATAACAGGTACAGGTATTTAAACATTTCAGCCAAGAAGAATGAATCCATTCTAAATTGAAGTCACAAACAAATATTTAAAAAGCCAAATATCAGTGATAGAGTCAACATAATACAAAGTGTTTCAATCCTCCACTGTCAAAATAACCTGAACTCAAGTATAACGCAATGGCATAAAAGACCAGAGGAGCTGCCTACCACTACCGTTAATCTTATAAAAAATTCACAAAAAGAAACCTGAAAAAAATTCCCACACAAACACACATAATTCACACCACTCTGTTTTTGTTTTTTTGAGACAGGGAGCTCTGGCTGTCCAGGAATTGCTACTCTCTCTGTAGACCAGGCTGTCTCTGAACTCACAGAGAGCGGCTTTCCTGTGCCTTCTGGGTGCTGGGATTAAGGCCTAAGCCACAACTGCCTGTTTTGTTTTGCTTTTTAATTTATTTATTTGTTCTGTTTTGTTTAAATGTAGGTGTGCTATGTCTGCATGCACCCCTATATACCAGAAGAGGGCATCAGATCTCTTTATAGAAGGTCATGTGGTTGCTGGGAATTGAACTCAGGACCTCTGGAAGAACAGCCTGTATTCTTGACCACTGAGCCACCTCACCAGTCCCCACACTATGCATTTCCTGGGTTTTCTACTGTGGAGAATACAGCACAGACACAATAAGTAAACTTCCAGATGAAGTTTACTAATGAGACCCATATAAGAATCTTCAAGTCATGTAAACTCATGGATAAGGCGTGCCACTTTTATGACATTTGTTATGCAGGCATTGAAGCAATGAGAAGACTTTAAAGGTATCATTTATAAAAAGTTCCACAAAAGTAAACACAAAGCCCCAGGACTGTAGGCACAGCTTTGTACAATACTTATGTCGCAGAGCTGTAAGCTTTTATCTGTTTACTATATAGTTGAGGAAAGAAAGAGGGAAGTATGGACATGCCATCACAGTTTAATGTTACATTTTAAAGAGAACTTTAAATAAATTGCATGTCAGGAAAAGAGTATATAGGGAGTAGATGGAATTGCAACTTCAGATTTAAGTAAAGTTACTACTTCCCACGACAAGGCACAAGGCTTT
The DNA here is from genome assembly GCA_028551405.1 of Uromys caudimaculatus. Lineage (NCBI taxonomy): Eukaryota > Metazoa > Chordata > Mammalia > Rodentia > Muridae > Uromys > Uromys caudimaculatus. The sequence goes on from CM052711.1 coordinate 39,314,023, forward strand.
GACAGTAACAAATGCCTCTGGTTTATAAACAGGCTGCATCTGATCACACTTCTAGCCAAGCTCAGCTCTTGGCTCATCGCAGGTCCTCAGTGATGCTCACTAAATTGAATGCAAATTGAAAGGGCATCACTAAGAATGCTGGGAGTGGTGAAGAACTGGGCTTTAAGGATGAAGCTCTTCTATTAAGGAGGCCGGTGGCCACTGGGACATTACCTAAAGACTGTGACTGTTTCCTGTTCTGCAAAAGGACAAAAACAGCAGACTTACATATGAGAGAGAAACCACAGCTCTACCCTTTCCTGTATCTGACAGTTGTGTGGTGTGTATGGGGAATCAGAGGCTGACATGTATCTGACAGCTGTGGTGTGTATAGGGAGTCAGAAGCTGTTCTATCACTCTCCACCTTACGATTTGAGACATAGTTTTCTGTCACTCCTGGAACTGGTCATCTGGTTTGACCAGGTGGCCAGTGAGCTCTGAGTATCCTGCTTCTGCCTCTGCAACTCTGGGCTCACAGACACATGTGGCCAGGCCTGGCTCTGTATGTGGACGCTGGGGATCACACTCTTCATGTTGTACAGCAAGCACTTTATCCACTGAGTCACCTGGCATAAAGCAGGTGCTCAACTATTGTTCTTTGAATAGACGGCTGCTATCACATGGTTGTCTATGCCAATGTAGTGATTACAATTCTCACCTGGCCTTATCAAATGCCTTGTAAGCAATTCTCTAATTTTACCCCTAGGGTTGTTCATCTTTAAAATGAGGATTGTGATGGGTTTATACTTCCGAGGGCTGCTGGATCAAATGAGTCAAACATATAAAGCGCTCAGAAGAGCACCTGGACCACAGGGAAGTGTTTGCTTTCCTTTTCTGCTGTTGTTTGTATGCCCACTTCCCAAAACCTAGCCTTTCCTCATCAGCTAAGTCAAGGAACGGAATCCAAGGCCTGTTAACCATTTCTGAAATACTCAGAGAGGGACCAAGGGCCAGTTCTGTGAGAGTATGAGCACCGTGCTCCTCATGTCTTCAGAGCTGTGAGAGTGTAAGCACTGTGCTCATGTCTACAGTACTGTGAGAGTGTGAGCACCGTGCTCCTCATGTCTTCAGAGCTGTGAGAGTGTAAGCACTGTGCTCCTCATGTCTACAATATTGTGAGCACCGTGCTCCTGATGTCTTCAGAGCTGTGAGAGTGTAAGTACTGTGCTCCTCATGTTACAGTAGTGTGAGAATGTGAGCACCATGCTCCTCAGGTCTTCAGAGTTGTGAGAGTGTGAGCACTGTGCTCCTCATGTCTTCAGTGCTGTGAGAGTGTGAGCACCGTGCTCCTCAGGTCTTCAGAGCTGTGAGAGTGTGAGCACTGTGCTTCTCATGTCTTCAGTGCTGTGAGAGTGTGAGCACCGTGCTCCTCATGGCTACAATACTGTGAGAGTGTGAGCACTGTGCTCCTCATGTCTTCAGTGCTGTGAGAGTGTGAGCACTGT
>CM052711.1:39315606-39406410 GCA_028551405.1 Uromys caudimaculatus
TCCAGAAGCACTCCAGTGAACATCACATCCCGCCTTGCATCTCATTCCCCTTCCAAATGGTTTGCAGCACAGGTGAAAAGTCTGTTTACATATCTTGTCTTTGCTGACTCAGAGGCTCAAAGGACATGACTTTATATGTCTAATCTTTTAAAAAGAATTATTTATTTTATGTGTATGAGTACATTGTAGCTCTCTTCAGACACACCAGAAAAGGGCATCAGATGCCATTACAGATGTACCATGAGATTGCTGGGAATTAAACTCAGGACCTCTGGAAGAGCAGTCAGTGTTCTTAACACTTCAGTGCTGTGAGACTTCAGTTAAGTGTTCTTAACACTTCAGTGCTGAGCCATCTCTCCAGCCCTAAATGTCTAATCTTTAAAACTAATATAATGCTGGCATATAATGGGTTTCAGGAGTAGTTATGAAATAGATGTTTGCTAACTGAATAAATAAACAAGTTCTAGTGGTCATTCAGATATAGGAAGACTACAAAAGCGATCTTGGAACAGCAGGAGTATAAGTGACGGTCACACTGATCAATGTGTGTGCCCTTATCACTTGAGTACTTCATGGCACCACAGCCAGTGAAACAGACCCCAGCACTGGTCTCCCCACCAGGGACAGAATCAGAGCCCACAAATTAACCATGATAATGTTGAATGGAGAATTCTTGACTGAATAAGAAACAAGTCAGCTCGAGCTGGAGAGATGGCTCAGAGGTTAAGAGCACTGACTGCTCTCCCAGAGATCCTGAGTTCAACTCCCAGCAACCACATGGTGGCTCACAACCATCTGTAATGGGATCTGATGCCCTCTTCTGGTGTCTGAAGACAGCAACAGTGTACTCATATCCATAAAATAAATAAATCTTAAAAAAAAAACCAAGTCAGCTCTTTCACTATTTTGATAATTTCTCTTACATAATATTGTTTAAAAATTACAGCACAGAACACAATGTTTTTAATGTTCCAGAAAACAGGTTCTGATGTGTAATATTCTACTTAAAAGTCATCTGTGTGCGTACTACACAGGAGGCACTATGGCAAAAACAGAAAAGCATGGCTTTTCAAACTACTTTAAGTGAGCAGATCAAAGAGTTTTTAAAAAATAAAAACAAGCACAATGAACTAGTAAAGTCTGCACCCTCGGGCGCTCTGGCATTCAGTGCCTCCGTATGCTGTGCTGTGCCCCTGGCTAAGGAAAGGGGCGATGCTTGTTTACCTGTCCTCATGACTCCCGGTGCGAACATCCTTCATGGCAGCAAATCCACAAGGCACTCGAGCATACTTGTTCAAATTTTCAATAAGTGTTTTCCCTACTTCAAGGTAGTAAGGGTCTCCTGTGGCCTATTAACAAGGATAATACATGTATGTACAGATATCGCATATATGCTGCAGACACCCACTCCTCCGGCCAGCTGTTACTGAGTGCCTTCTAGATGCCAGACCTTGTGTTGGGCACCAGCACACATTACACAGGAAATAGGTTTGGAAATACACCACGGATTTGATTTATAGAATTTCAAAACCCTGAAAGCATAACCTTAGCCTTTGAGTACATTTCTAAATGCTCAAAAGAACGCCCTGGTTGAAGGAAAGAGACTTGCTTTAGGACACAGATCCTCAATATAAAATTGTTGGGTTTTGTTTCTTTGGTTTCTTTTTTGTTCTAAGGCCCTTCTCTACAACAGAGATGTTTACAGTGTTCGGAAAGGGCTAATTTATAGAATAGTTAGGATCTCAATTTCCTGTGTCTTCTGTTTGGAGCTATAGCCTCTACCTTGGGTCTTCAGAATTATATCTGAAAAGGCATTAAGTTCACATCAAATCTTACATCTTTCTATAATTTTATAGGCTAAATGAATGCAAATCATGATATATCTAACCATTATAACCATCAACTCTATTTTTATTATAAATGAGCAAGAGAGACAACAAGATGTAGGGAAAAGCCAAGAGTGGTAAGCTGTCTCACCTTATATAAGAAGTAGGTACTTTCTGCAAACTCTGGCCTTAAAGGATGCTGAGCCCAATGGACCCTGAAATCTGTAGTAAATGCCTGTACAGAACAACATATGAGTAAGTATTAACATGTGACTGAAAGGTAAAAGTCATTAATATTCAAGTCACGGTAGATTTTCATCCATAGAATACTATTGTTACTAAAATACTAATTCATCTTTAGAAAGACTGTTTAGCAGAGCTTAATGAGTTATTCTTCTGTGTGTACCCGTTCATGTGTGTGTGATCACAGAAGTCCTCACGAAGGTCAATCCTTTTGTTCCTTCCTCTGTGCCTTCCATCTCACCAAGCAGGGTAGGGTGGCTGACCAATGAGTCCCAGAGTCACCTGCCTCTGCCTCCCCAAGTCTGGGATTACATGTGTGCATTACCCTGTGTTCTAGGGACTGAACTCAGGTCTTCATGCTTGCATGGCGAGCACTTCACCAACTGACCTATCTCCATAGCTCTACATTACCTTTTAAATGACCAACTGGACCAACAATAAAACCAGAAAAACTCAATAATGACATTTAGTAGTGGCAATAAATACATTCTATGTTGTTGATACCTGCATTTTCCTTTTGTTTCTTTCCTTTTCCCTCTGGATTAGTACTTATCTGCTGTTTTGATTTCCTTTAAATCTTTTTCGTTGACAAAACTGTGTTTATGGTGCACAGTACACAGTTTTCATGTACCCACACACTGTGAAGTGTTAAGTCAAGTCAATTCACATGTTTTATCTAATATAACATTTTTTGAGGACACTTAAAATTTACTCTATTCTATATATTTTTCTGTTCTTTTTTATTTTATGTACTTTCAAGAATACATTTTTATTGTAGTCTATTTTCTTTTATAATAATGTCAAATCCTCTGTGAAATGAATCAAGGACTTATTTAAAATTAGTCTATTTAAAATTTAATCAATAACAGCCAACAGTGTTCTTAAATTTATTTTATTTTATGTGTATGTCTGTGCTGAATCCCCTGGAACTGGAGTTAAGGATAGGTGTGAGCTGCCATGTGGGACTGGGAATGAAACCTGGGTCCTCGGAAAATCAGCCCATGCTCTTAAGCACTGACTGAGCCATCTTTTGAGTCCCAGTAGCCAATAGGGTTTTTGTTGTTGTTGTTGCTTTGTTTGCTTTTTTAATAAAAAAAAAAATGGAGAAAAACTTCCTCTGTGATCAGTGCATTTAATTGAAACCTCATGTAACTCAGCATGAAGATGAGCTTCTGCAATGCAAAGCCTTGCACTTGAAGGTTAATCGAGCTACACTTTCTACAGCCAATGCCTTAGGAAACACCTGAGTCAATGGAAACCTCGGGCATCTCACAGAGAACTGTAGGAGCAAGGCTACAGACAGGATACAAGATTTATAATGGGAGATTTCTGGAAAACCAAAAGGCAAGCAGCAGTCCGTAGCTTTTCAAATCAATATAGCAAAGACGTCTATTATGAATGTGATATTGTTTTTAAAAAGTCGTTTTCAGTCAGCATGAAGACATTATCAGTATCTTTAGGGTGAGTACATGATGACCAAGATTACATCTAATGTACATAGTTTTCATCAAACAAGTTTCAAAATATAAATGATAAGATCTCCCTAGCTGGTGTGCATCATAAGTCATAATGAAGGCCCCAAGATGGCTCAGCGAGTCAGGAGGCTTGCCATGCAAGCCTGACAACCTAAGTTCAGACCCTGGAACCCACAAAAAAGTCAAAGGAGGAAGGTGACTTCACAACATTTCAGTGAGATAAGTTAACACAGGCTGAGAAACAGTAAGCTTGGACTTCTATAGTAGTATCATCTCTACACTAAATTAGATCTCTCAATAGATAAAGAAAGGCAAAATGATATATGTAAATTAAAATAAATTTAAAGGAGTAAACATGTCTTAAAGACGAAGACTGATTAAAATTGAATGACTAACAGCTAACAGTCCCCTCACATTTGTATTTTATGTGCACAGGTGCTTTGCCTGTGTGTGTGTCTGTGCGGAATCCCCTGGAATTGGAGTTTGAAGATGGTTGTGAATGGTCATGTGGAGCTTTAAATTAGAAATTTAATACATACGTGTGTGTGTGTGTGTGTGTGTGTGTGTGTGTGTGTGTGTGTGTGTGTAGGAGAATTTCAATTATTAGCTTACCTCTGGTAGAAAATTGTGTTTTTTAATCACCTGGTATAACATTTCATGAGTTTCAATAGCAGGTCTAATATCACCCTTTAAAACCTAGAAGTAAACAAAATCATTTAGTAAAGCATGAATTAATTTCATCTATAACCATTACATTGCAAGGTTAGTACAACCTTGACATGATCACTTTTATCATTTGGATTTTAGAGATCACAAATGCACTTAATTAAAATAAATTTATCCTAACGTGAAGAAAATGGGTTTCTTTACCTGCAAACCTGGAAAAAAGGCAAGCAATGCATCCATCCAGGTCCGAGCATTCAGCATTGGTTTGTGGATATGCACATCAAGTAGGAGAGGCGGCTGGCTGATATACCTCATGATGGCATCGTAATGCTGAAAGATCAAAACAAGATGTTCATGAAAGTAGATGTAAAAATATATATATAATATAGTAAAATAATTATGTCTTAATATAGAGATATATATATAATTGATTATATAAACATTTAGGTGAAAGAAATTATATATACTGCTATATATTTTCTCAGTCATATGCAAGCATAGGTATAGCTCAATGGAAGAACATTTGTCTAGCATGCCCAAGGTGTCAAACCTAAGGCATTTATACACACCACATATGAGTGCACGCGCACACAGAGAGAGAGAGAGAGAGAAAACAACTCATACAAACAGCTACTAAGGTGTTGAATGAGAGGGGTAAGGAGAGAGATATATAACAGCTCATAAAAATAGCTACTAAGGTGTTGAACAAGACTGGATGCAGTGGTAAGTGCCCACAATGCCAACCCTGGGAGGCTGAGGTAGAGAAACAAGAGTCCAAAGGTACTATAGGCTGCATACAAGATCCTGTATCTTTCCAAGGCAGAATATTAAAGCCTACAACTAACATGAGACTTCCTGGGGCTTGCTGCACAACCATGAGGACTGAGTTTGGACACCCGGCATCCATGTAAAAAAGCCAGGTGCAGCACCATTCTCTAACCCCAGTGGCTTAGGAGGTAGAGACAGGAAGATCCCTTGCTGGGCCAGTCAGTCTAGCCAAATTGAGGAACTCTGGATTTGGTGAAGAGATTTTGTCTCACTAAGGTAAGGCATGTAGCAATTGAAGACATTCAACATCAGCTCCTGGCCTCCACACAAGTGCACATACACTTGAGCATATATGAACACATATATAAAGCAAAAGTAGGGTAGGGCCCTGTCTTAGTCAGGGTTTCTGTTCCTGCACAAACAGCATGACCAAGATGCAAGTTGGGAAGGAAAGGGTTTATTGAGCTTACACTTCCATGCTGCTGTTCACCACCAAAGGAAGTTAGGACTGGAACTCAGGCAGGCCAGAAAGCAGGAGCTGATGCAGAGGCCATGGAGGGATGTAACTTACTGGCTTGCTTCCCCTGGCTTGCTCAGCCTGCTTTCTTATAGAGCCCAAGACTACCAGCCCACAGATGGTTCCACCCACAAGGGGCCCTCTACCCTCAATCACTAGTACCTCGAGGCATTTTCTCAACTGAAGCTCCTTTCTCTGTGATAACTCCAGCCTGTATCAAGTTGACACACAAAACTAGCCAGTACAGGCCCTCTGACAAACAGATGTAAACATCTTTATCTACTGTGTAATCAGCATGGTTAGGATGCCTGTGTAGCCCACTGATGTTCTCTGGTCCCCTTGGAACAAAATCACAGTTTCCATCTTACAGAGTTTAGTTTTCCTCTTTTACCTAGAACTGTGGTCCCTTCTCAGCTAACCCAATGTTCTGGTACTTAGTCCTACCAAAGCTAATGCACAGAGTCACTGTTACCACTCACAGTCTGCTCCCTCTGCCTTTTCTGTTATGAAGACTCCTTTTCCCTTCTTTTAACAGCTTCTCCTATATGGGCCTCAACTTTGAAAACAGAACAAGTTGTATTAATGAGCCAATGAAAATAAGTTACTGACTTAATTCATATCTAAGAAGAAAACAAAATCTTACTTCAACAGTTTTTTAAGTACTCAAAAATGTACTAGGATTTTGTTTTTTTTTATTTATTTTTATTTTATGTGGATGTGTGAGTGCCTGGATGCATATTTGTGCACCACATGCATGTCTGGTGCCTGGAAAGTCCAGATGAAGACATGGGGTCACTGGGAACTAGAGTTAAGGGGGTTGTGAGCAGTCATGTGGGTGTTGGGAACTGAGGCCAGGTTCTCTGTCAAAGTAGCAAGTGCTCTTTAACCACTGAGACATCTCTTTAGCCCCAATTTAAGCTGTTTTGCTAGCTCATCTGGTATTTAATCACTATTTTTTTTTGTTGTTTTTTTTGTTGTTTTTTTTCGAGACAGGGTTTCTCTGTGTAGCCCTGGCTGTCCTGGAACTCACTCTGTAGACCAGGCTGGCCTCGAACTCAGAAATCCACCTGCCTCTGCCTCCCAAGGGCTGGGATTAAAGGCGTGCGCCACCACTGCCCGGCGTATTTAATCACTATTATTGACAATGTTTAGTTAGCTATGTTCTAATCACTGTGTATATAAAGACTCTTGTAATCTCCCAAAACAAAAGGCAACTAGAGATGCTCACAAAATCAGTATACTGCCCAATCAGGATATAAACCAAGATCTTTCTACTACTTTTAACTACGTTATCAAAACATATCAAATGTAAAATGCACATGAACTGATGGGTGGGCAAAAAAAAAAAAAAAAAAAAAAAAAGGAAATTGTGTCTAAATGAATATAGTGACACAGCTGATGAGTTTGCTATGTTAACTAGCTTGCTTCAGTTACGAACAGCCCACAATGCGTCCAACTATCTCCTTCCCTGAAGCCTCTATGTGTGGTTCTTATGGTCCATTCTGAAGATACCATCTTTTGGAATGTATATACACTACCCAAACCCTGATTGGCTGGTATGATCAAAGACTAGGCCAAACTTCCAAGATTTCAAGTAGAACTAGAACCCCAAAGAGAAAGCTAGCTGCATCTCATTTCAGTAACTGCCTTCTTTGTTCAAAACAAGATTAGGTGACATTCAAGTCTACCTATTTTGACATACATTGCCAGATTTAGAAATTTTCTGATAAAAGATGAGGAGACTATTTTGTGGATGTGTCCCACTTGCACAGTGCCTTGCCCAGTGTCATAAGTGAGAGCTGACAAGACACTACAACACATTTTAAGACAAACTGTTTTAAGAACATCATTTAAGTTGCTAAGTTTTCATCAAATTTGAACTTGTGAAATTAGCTACAAAATAAATAGGAAAATAAATCAACTTACTGTATTAAATCTTTCGAGAAAACTGTCATCTCCAAGCAAGACATAGGCTTTCAACAGATACTCATAATATGAGTCGATCCCTGCTCCAACTCCACTATCTATAGGAAGCACACATAAAGGTAGTTCTTTATTAAACGTGTCTGAAAACTCAGAGTTCAAACATGGAAACTAGTGCAGCAGGAAATCACATATCAACATGAAGCTCTTTACTGTAGCAACTGCACATCTCTAGAATTACAACCCTACCTGCTTTGTGAATAACAACTCCCTTGCTGATAATAATTTAGTGTTAAAAAGCTGCTGTATAAAATTGATTATAATTTTTCTTACTTAGAAAAAGAGCTATCACCATGTCTGTGCTGTATAGAGGATAAGTTAACAGTGATTTATTCAACACAAATTGTAAAATTCAAAAACCAGAAACCAAATTTTAACAAATAAAAGCATTTTAAATTTAAAAGGTCCAAAAAATGCTAAAGAAAAGAAAGCTTATACCTAAAATTGTAACATTTTTATAAGTTTTTCATTGTTTTTATTTATAATCTTCCAGAAAGAAAGGACAGATCATATATTAAGGGCATAGAAATAAGAACAATATCACATTTTTAACAGAATGTTTGAAAATAAAAGAGTTGTATTTTAAAAACTTGATGGAAAGTAACTTAAGCCAAGAATTGCACAGCTAAGCCATCACTCCAATACTAAAATAATAAACAATAAATGACTATAGAAATACAGCTTTGGTGTCTAGGGAACACCACCGCACACAGTTTGGTTTGCTGTACAGTCACTGTAATTGTGTAAACTGGCACAGCCTCACATGCTTTGAGCAATCTCCAGATTCATTTTAACACCAAGTACAATGCATAAGCTATATACATGCTTATCACACTGTATTGTTTAGAGATCATAAACCTAGATATGTTTAGAACAGATGCAACTTTCCCCCTGAGTAGTCTCCACGTGCAGGTGATTGAATACTGAAGCAGAACCCATATATACAGAGACTAGTTAATTAAGAGACAACTCATGTATCTTAAGCGATACTCAAAGTGTAAGTAAGTAAATACCTCAACGCAGCTTGCTGTTATTCAGTGAAGGAGGGAGCATAAAAGAGGAGTGACAGAGAAAGAAAAGAACAGACCCAAAAGAAAACAGAGACACCATACAGATACTCGGAACTATCGACAACAGAAAATGGTTGGGGAGGAGGAGACAAAGGGATCCGGAAGCACATTCAGTTTGTCTTTAGAGACAAAGATATCAAAACCAAGAGGATAAAAAAACAACTAGAGCCGGGCAGTGGTGGCGCACTCCTTTAATCCCAGCACTTGGGAGGCAGAGGCAGGTGGATTTCTGAGTTCCAGGACAGCCAGGTTTACACAGAGAAACCCTGTCTCGAAAAAACCAAAAAAGAAAAAAAGAAAAAGCAACTAGAAAAGATGTAACATACTGAAATAACATAAAAGTAGCATAAGCCTATATGTATTAAAATATCAACAGATTAACATATGAAAAAGGTAAAATCCATCAAGATATGTGCAAATCATGTAAACAACACATTTACAGTGTAAGCGCCTGCATAGGATGGGGAGAGGTGTGTCTGGTAAACACTGCAAACAGCTACCTAGAGACAGAGGATTAGAAATCAAGGGGATCACTTCAGAGTGACAAAGGATTCAGCTAAAAAGAAACAAATTTAAAATGAATGCACCCATCGTACCCAATGGAACAAAGCAAAATAGAACAATACAAAAATCATTGCTAGAAATCATCTACTTTAATTCTTGACAGGTTAAACAAACAGGTAATTAGTACTGACTATACAGTATTGATAATTTGAGTAGAAATGTAAATTAGCCCAGTCACTATGAAACTCAGTATGGATTTTAAAATTGTAAAGATTCCACTGTTCTGACCAGAAGAAAATATCTTTCCCTTAACAAGCATCCAATACCACTCTAATCCCCTCTCTGAAGACATAGCCCTAAAATCATTTACAGACAGCTGACGTTGGAGAGTAAAGCCCATCCTCACCATGAAAACAGAGATCATTTCTGTTCACCAGATGGGATGAGTGTCTCGACTGGAGTTCTAATCCCACCCTTGTGTCTACAAGACAGGAGTGCTCATTTGGGAAAAAATAAGAAATCAGAGCTCTCTTCAGATACTTCCTGGCCAGAAAACCAAGGGCATATCTGAAATTGCCACATTCGGGTTTCCTGTCCTGAGCTGCCGGTGCAGAGTCTCCTCCCTGAAGAGTTAAATCAGTTGGGTTAGTCAACTGACTGGTGAAGCTGTCACCCCTTACAACGGCTGATTTGCCTTAAACCATACTAAAGAGATGGGAGGAATAATTATCCCTCTCTCTTTTAAGGGTGCTTTCCCTAACATGTGGGGCTGCATTCTTTCTCTAAAGCTCCCTCCTCCCCATGTGCCAGCTTGTCTGTCATGTGGCTGACTCTCACATTGGCTTAACTCAAATGACACAGCTTTTTCTCTTTCCCTTCAAAATCTTCCTCCTCCAGGCAGCTGCTAAGATTTACAGCTTGTCAGTCCTGGGTTTTTTTCTTTGAAACCTTAATAGCCCTCATGCTTGGGGAGGGGGGCAGAGAGAAGAGAGAGAAAGAGAGATAGAAGAGAGAGACAGACACTGAGGGGAGAGAGGGAGAAAGGGAGAACAAGAGAGAGAAAATAAAGCCTTAAAAAAAAATAGGGCTACCATATGATCCTCTCCCGGGTATGTATCTGACGAATCAAAGCTGGCACATGATAGAGATAGCTACATACTGATGTTTACTGCAGCTCTGTTCACAATTACTACGCTACAGAAATAACCTAGGTGCTCGTAAACAAATGAACAGTCGAAAGTGTGTATGTGTGTGGTGTGTGCACGCATGCTCAATCACAAAGAATTAATTATGCTGTGTAGCAGTTTGAATAAGAACGACTGATCCCTACTGGCCCATATTTTTGAATGCTTAATCACTGGGAACCATTTGAGAATGATAAAGAAGGAGGTTTAGGCCTTGTGAAGAGTACGTGTGGCCTTCTTGTGTCGCTGGACGTGGGCCTTAATGTTTCAAAAGCCCTGTGGAGCTGAATGTAGAACTATCAGCTATTCCGAACTATGTCTATGTACCTCCATGCTCTCCACCATGGTTATAATGGACTAAGCCTCTGAAACTCTAACAAAGCCCCTAATTAAATGCTTTCTTTTATAAGAGCCTTGGTCATGGTGTCTCTTCACAGCAATTAAGTACTGACTAAGGCATGGTATTTAGAAAACAAGAATCATCTGGTTTCTATGACATGTGGAAACCAGGTGTGTGCAGGGAGTGGCAGAGGACCCAGACAGTAAAGGGAGTCTATGAGGGATGGAGGAGGAGGAGGAGGAAAGAGGGAGGGGTAAGAGAAAGTGACAGAGGAGTGAACATGACATGTATATGTGTGTGAAAATGTCACAGTGAAGCCCATTACTCTGTGGAATTAAAATGCACCAATAAAACAAAAAAATAACTGAGAAAACTGATATGTACAGAATTCTACAAATAACCATTAGGAAAAATATTCTTTCCTAAATCCATAAGAAACATTTACAAAAACTGCCCATGTTTTAGGCTAAAAAAAGAACACTTGATAAATTTTAGAGCAGGTACCAGCATATAGGTACTGTATAGACCACTGAATCACAGGTATAATTGAATAAAAACCATATTAATAAGGTGCAAACCCTGCTGATACTTCCTACACAGGGAAAGTGTGTCTCATGTCACAGACACCAATCAGCTTCAGACTGTCACAAATGTCCATTTTAGTATCAAAACTATTACTATCATATTAAGGAAATGTTCTTAAAGCAAAATAGGGTCAGTCGGAGAAAGCTGCAGTCAGAGAAAGCTGCAGAGACCGCTGGTGAGAGTGACATTATAAAGGAAAGACCCTAATGAGAGAGCACAAGCCACTCACACAACAGCAGCGGTGTAGAGACAATTCTGCAATTTTTAAATGACAATCTAACCAAAATGCAAACAGTAAAAAACACAAAGGCATACAATTTTAACATAATCAAACAGAGCTGGGGGCACAGCTCAGTGGTAGAGCACTTGCCTAGGTAGGTGAGGGCTTGGATTTGATTCCCAAGCACCAAAAAATAAATAAATAATAATACAATTAAGTTACACCACATGGGGTGGCTTTTGACACTCACTTGGTTTGATCACCAATGATGTCACATATGTCTTCATATTTATTTGGTTTTGGTACTCTTAAAGTATTCTCACACTTTAAAAGCTGACAATACAGTGTTAGAGAAGATGCCAGCACACCGGTCTCTTATATGCCGCTAGTAAAGTACATAGAAGTGAACTAAATTGCATTGGAACTCATCCTGAAGTGGAGAACATTAACTTACACTATCATCTAAAGTTTTTACTCCTAGATACATAGCCAAGAGAGACTTATGCACGGACAAGGAGTGACTTCACAACGTTACTAATACCAATGATCACATCAGCAAGATCCTTGAAAACACTCAAGGGTCCATAACTGGCTTATTATTGTAGCACTCCATAGCTGTGAGTTACTTTACACTGCAGTAAGGATGAGTCTTGGTAATGTATTGTTAAGCGAAAAAAGTCTCACAGGGCCATACAATGTGCTATACTTTAGTGAAGTTTAAACAAAACAAAAATACACTTTTTAGAAATAGCTAGATGTGAAAATTTTTCATTAAGAGGAAAGCAAAACAACATTAAAAGTAAGAAACATGACTTTTTCACTTGGGAGGAGGCAGCATTATATAGGTCGGAGCAGAAGCAAGGACCACATACAACAGGGCTGTGTCCGGAAGTTACTGCGCAAATGCTGCTTAGAAGCACTTAGTATTAAAGAGGACTAATTAAATAGGCTGTGCCTGAACCAATGATCATGTCATAAATCAGGAATTACAAGGAATTCAAGAAGATCTTAAGAACCTAAAAAAAAAAAAAAAAAGTTAAGGAAAATTGCAGAATTATAAAGTAAGTTCTCAGGGACCATTTAAACAAACCTAGAAAAATTTGTATAATACTAAATATAAGTATTACATTTATTTTAGTTGTCAGATTAATAATTACAGATTCCATTTACTTAAATGTTAGTAATTTTTTTAGACACAAACAAAAACTAATAAAACTGATAATCCTGGGCATAGTAACCACTCCAGGCCAGGTCTCAAACGTTCAAGAGTATACATGCATACAAGCTCAGTGGTTAGGACGGAGTAAGGGACTGGGCGGAGAGTTGGGTCGCCCTAGAAGGGAAATAGACAGTTACGGATGAGCAGGGGAGGGGGAGGGCTGATATGGAAGGACCAAATGGGGAGGGAGAGAGAAGAAGGAGATTAGGGAAGGAATATGGAGAGGAAAAAACTGTATAATATTAAATGTAAGCATAACATTTATTTTAATTGTCAGATTAATAAATTCATCAATTTTTATTTATATGCAGGTACTTAATTTTTATTTATAGACAAGATAAGCCTTTTGTAAAGCAGAGAAACATAAAAGATAAACTCATTAGGAACATTTCAGTGTATTTCCATTCTGCAGTGCTTGTCTAATAGGGGAGTTTTAAAACATAAAATATTCTTCATCCGATACCAGATACTACTTGCTCATAACACTGTTATGTTTCTTTCCCTGGTTCTAATTAATTTTAAAAACCTAATACTGCGACATGTAGAATATAAATTTCTAAGTTATTACGTTATTATCACTTAATTCTGTTTTCTAATATTATAAATAAATATGTGATGGATATCTTTGGAAACAAATTTCCTGTGTGTTTGTACCTTTTCCTCAGGCTAGATTCGAAAAGTAAAGTTATTAGTCAGAGAGACGGTCACCGACTTTTCATAGTAAGTGCACACTGCACACATGCCAGGACTGTCCTCAGGATTCCAAGTCACTCAGTCATTGAACCTTCACGGTGACTCTGAAGTGGTACTAATGACATCTTACAGTGGTGGATACAGACAAACATAAGTTACATAATTATCCCAAGATCATACAGCTTTAATTCCAACAGTATGACTCCAGAGTCTACGTTCCAGTCTATTTCTAGAGGTAGAAAACACACACACACACACACACACACACACACACACACACACACACACACACACACACACACGCGGGCACATGCATAGATGGGGAGAGAGGAAACGATGATAACATTATTAAATAAACCCACTAAACTGTGAACGGGATGAAGTATTCTGATCCAGCAGTCCTCAAGGAAGTCAACCCTGGTGTCTCATTTCTCCTTGCACCTGTTAATGCTGTGCTCACTAAGTTTATGAGACAATGCTATCCTGATTATTTTCACAAATACTGCATTTACGAACCATCCCGAGGATGTAAAGGTCTGGGTCTAGAAGCCCAGCTTGCATACCTTTGCGCACCCAGTCTCCAGTATGAATATTGATAGTCACGCCTACTAAATTGCTACTTCTCTGTCTTTTCTCCCAGAGAAAATCAAGAGCTTTTCTTGCATATTCCTATAATTAAAAAACAAAAGCATATTTAAAGAATTTTGTCTTTGGCAAAGAGTGGGAAATCCATAAATCAAAGAGCCACAGGATCTTTTAAGAATTAAGCAAAATTCTTAAGACAACCACTTATAAATTTCCTTAAAATCTTGCCTTGACTCATTTTCAACCACCTCAGATTAAATGATCTCACTTTGAGAATATCCATGGCCATTTACCCTTGTAGCATGGGTCACATACATATATAGATTATTATATTAACTGCCGACATAATTAAACGCACTTGTTAAAATAATTCTTAACACCTAAGTGCAAAGTGGAAATCTCCTAAAGTAATCTCATTTAGCAAACTTGAAGAAGATTCTGAGTTGCTATGCTATCTTTCAAAGTCATTTCAGATACTGTTTTATAAGTGACACATAATTTTATTAGTGAAAAATTAGCAAATCAACTAGGCTACTGAGGACTTATTTGTATACTAATGTATATATACATACATATATATTTATATATACAATGTATAATATTATGACAACTTTCATTTATTTTTATTCACTGGATATTAAATTGAAATTATTTCTTATAAAGCTCTTAGCTTTCAATAAAAGATGTTCCAAGTGGAATGGCAAAGGATAGCTACCAGTAAAATTCTAAATTACTTTTAAAGTATGAAGTTATTTAGCATTGCAAGAAAAAAATCATTAAACCTAATTTGTTACTTTGTAGGTTTGGCAATAGATTACATTTGGCAATCATTTACATTCTTGATGGAAATTTTGTATGGTAATTTTATTCAACAAAGCAGATCACAACTATAATTATGCGGTGGATTTTCAAATTTGGAAAACTTGATACTGAGTCCATTTCCCTATTCCTATTTTACAGCTTAAAGAAAAAGCAAAAAAAAAAACAGGCACAGTAAAACTACAGGGTTAACCAAAGTTTAAAATTTATTTATAGGACACTAATACAAGATCTCTGACTTCTTTGTATATTGGTCTCCATATATTAGGGTCAGCAAAGTTTCTCTGACATGGGTCAGAGGGAAAACAGTTCGGGCACTGTGAGGCATAACATCACTGGTCACAGTGTCTCACCTGTGACTATGACAGAGAGAGACAAAAATAAGTCATCGAGCATACATG
Organism: Uromys caudimaculatus; assembly: GCA_028551405.1. Taxonomy (NCBI): domain Eukaryota; kingdom Metazoa; phylum Chordata; class Mammalia; order Rodentia; family Muridae; genus Uromys; species Uromys caudimaculatus. Next base: position 39,330,705 of record CM052711.1, read on the forward strand.
TGGTTTCACATCAACTTAAAAAAAAAACGGACTACAGCTTAAAACCCTGGTAACAGTAAGACTCTGTCAAAGGCATATTAGAAGACTTAAAAAATCATGATTTTTCAACATTTGCTCAGGAAAAACAAAATAGGCCAATGGAAACAGTAAAGACGTGGTTTCTAAATCCAACTACATTTGTTCACCCACAGACTGCAGGATTCTCTCAGTGAAACTCATTTTTTACTATAAATGCATCAATATCTGTCTTAGTCAGGGTTTCTATTCCTGCACAAACATCATGACCAAGATGCAAGTTGGGGAAGAGAGGGTTTATTCAGCGTACACTTCCACATGGCTGTTCATAATGAAAGGAAGTCAGGACTGGAACTCAAGCAGGTCAGGAAGCAGGAGTTGATGCAGAGGCCATAGAGGGATGTTACTTACTGGCTTGCTTCTTCTCCTGGCTTGCTCAGCCTACTTTCTTATAGAGCCCAAGACTACCAGCCCACAGATGGCACCACCCACAAGGGGCCCTCCCCCCTTGATCACTAATTGAGAAAATGCCTTACAGTTGGATCTCATGGAGGCATTTTCTCAACTGAAACTCCTTTCTCTGTGATAACTCCAGCTTGTGTCAAGTTGACACACAACCAGCCAGTACAATATCTCAGAAAGTTTTTAGTTTATACTAAAACTTATTACAATTGCCTATATGTTTAATGAAGGGTAACTACTAAACAAAAAGGCGTATTTAAAGATTTAAATTTAAAACATTTACCAACAACACCTGATGAATCTGCCCTCGAGGCATATGAACGCACAGGCGTCCATTCACACCCAGACAGGAGCAGTCACGATCCTCACCCTGGCTTCACTCTCATCCTGACCCAGTATCTACAATGGTGCTGTGTGTTCCCCGTATGCTGTGTGGCCATGTGACCATCCTATGACTTTAAAGTATTTGCCTAAGTCATGTGTTTGATAAAGCGGGCACATAAGTAACTCTTGAAATCTAAAGATAATTAAATTACAATAAATAATTACATTAGAATTTTTAATGTAAGACAAAGATAAACCCCAATAAAATATGTGAGGCGATATAAGTCTTTTGAATAGTGACTAGCATTTCCTTTGAAATAAATAAATTTATATATTAGACTCTCAATCAAGGCTTATACACTGTACTGGCTGGTACAGCAATGTGGAAGAGTAAGCTGAATAAACCCTTTCCTCCCCAACTTGCTTCTTGGTCATGATGTTTGTGCAGGAATAGAAACCCTGACTAAGACAAACTGGTACCAGCGTAGTGGGGTATTTCTGTGACAACCTGACCATGTTTTGGGGAGGACTGTGGAAGGACTTTGGAACTTTGGGCTAGAAGATCCATTCAGTATTAAGAGCTTTGTGGGATGTTGTGTAGGAGCTTGAAAGGTAATGTTGAGAACAGTGCCGAAGATGGAGGCCTGGCTTGTGAAATTTCAGAGGGAAGATTAAAGACTCTTATCAGGGCTGATTCTATTTTGACTGTGAAGATTCTGTGGTTTTGGATAGCTGGGGCTGAAGGATCAGCCGTGATTAACAAGATATCAGAACTACTAAAGCAAAACCATTGCATTACTGGGACAATTGATGCTGGTTAGCTGGAGCTAAGAAATTAGTGGTGATTGGGAAGAGACCAGCATCATTGAGGTGAAATCTTCTGGGAAGTGTTTTTTGAGAGCACAGAGGCTGCGTTCCAGAGATAGCCAGGGTTGTACCTTGTGCTGTGGCTGGATTTGGTAATATATAATAGTCACCCAGGTGGTACTGGTTTTGAAGGCATAAAGGAGTTATGAAGAGCAGCTGAGACCTGGGCACTGTGAGAGGCCGCGGAAGGCTATTGGTGAAGGTGCAGCCTCAGTTACAATTGATGGCCCAGGACTGAAGGGGTCACGCAAGGAAGGTGAGGCTTGGCACCATGAAGAGAGCCTATAAGAGGCTGTTGGTAAAGCCTAGTTGCAGCAGAAACAAGCAGTGTTTTGGAGAAGTCAGTACCATGAGATAACCACCAAGAACAGCAGCAGCAGTGGAGTACAGGCATCTGGAGCATAGAAGATAAGGTGTATGCTACAAAGGGCAGAGCTGGAGAAGTGACTCAAGCCCTTGGAGGAATCCAGAAGATCATGAGTGAATCCCAGACATTGAATGGTTGGAGTTTGATTTTGATTGTGACTGTGCCCTGATATATTTTCCCTTCTGAAGGAAGAAGGTATTTTAGTGGAGCCCACAGTTAAGAGACTTTTAATTGTAAAAAGACTTTGAATTCTAAGAGATTGGATATTTTTAAAGGGATTGAAATTTTAATATGTAAGAATTTGCAAAAACTGTGGGACTTTTAAAGTTATTTAGATCTTGGGGATGAATAAGAAAGTAAGGGTTGAGGCTTAATAGTGATGTATTTGTGTGTCAAATTGACAAGGAGTCAATTGTACTGGCTGGTTTTGTGTCAACTTGACACAAGCTGGAGTTATTACAGAGAAAGGAGTTTCAGTTGAGAAAATGCCTCCATGAGATTTAGCTGTAAGGCATTTTCTCAATTAGTGATCAAGGGGGGAGGGCCCCTTGTGGGTGGTACCATCTGTGGGCTGGTAGTCTTTGGCTCTATAAGAAAGCAGGCTGAGCAAGCCAGGAGAAGAAGCAAGCCAGTAAGTAACACCCCTCTATGGCCTCTGCATCAGCTCTTGCTTCCTGACCTGCTTGAGTTCCAGTCCTGACTTCCTTTCGTGATGAACAGCCATGTGGAAGTGTAAGCCGAATAAACCCTTTCCTCCCCAGCTTGCATCTTGGTCATGATGTTTGTGCAGGAATAGAAACCCTGACTCAGACATACACAAACTTCACTATTGAGTGATTTGTGAAGGTTTCAGAAATACAACCAGCCATTTGGAAGTCTAATAAATAAATACAGATACCAGGATAACTGTGTTAACAAGGACTCATCAAATTTACATGATGGAGTTAAATAATCTTCTAAGAAAAAAATTAAAATTTTACTTATGATCTGTGAACAGAAAGTGAACTTATATCTAATACAGCTGTTTCACAATAACTTCCATGCCTGTAACACTAAAGTACCAGTAATTCTACAATAAGAATCCTAATCCTTAGCCAAAGGAAACAAATAGAAAGTTAGCTCCTCCCAAACCCCAGGAGATCAAAGGTCATGAAAAGCAAACCTCAAATATTGTCGCTCCTGTGAATCGACTCAATGCAGCAAACTCGAGGATCAAGGTGCCTGCACAGGCTGTACAGGTGTCTGTCTCAGTTCCTGTCCGGGCTTCTGGTTTTCTGATGCCAAACTTTAAATTAATCTAAATACAATGAGAACGTTACCATGAACAACTACCAAGAGATAAATAAATTTATGATCTCTCACTGTCAATCAAGACTTTATCAGGTTGTGAGAAATGATTCATGAAGTGAGTGAACAGTGAAATCAGTCTGAGGATGTCTGTGGCTCTCCAATGAACACGCAGAAAAATATATTCTGAGCATACAGAACTTTCTTTCTTGATGATGTAATAATACAACATTATAACAATATAATCATTAGAAGAATTCAGGTTAGATCAGCTGTAAAAGAAACTAAGTTTAAGAATTTGTGAAACCAGTACAATGTTAAGTCCTTCACAGAGGAAAATTTGATTTAACGGTATCTATTTAGAAGGATATTAACATTTTTATAGGTTTCTATAAATCAATTTAATCTTTGACCATTTCTACATGTATACAATACATTCTGCTCCACCTCTGATCCTCCTTCCCCCAGAAAGTCCTCTTCCCACTCTCATTCTTTCTTTTATTGTACTCATTATTTATTGTGTGTGGAGGAGGCAGCATGCATGCAATGTCACGCATGTGGAGGTCCTTCTCTCTTTCTCCGAGTGGGCCCTGAGGAGGCTTGATGGCAGGTGCCTTTATGGACCGATCCATCTCACTGGTCCCTACCACGTGGTTTCAGTTTTGTTCTGGGACTCACTGAGTTTATCCAGGGCTGCCCACAGGGATATGGAGCTGTCTTCTGGAGCACAGGGAACTCACCAGTGCATATCATCACTGAGGACCCTGACTCTCTGCCTCCAGCGCTGATCAATAGTTACTATCCGTTAGATCAGTGTTTACCAACCTTCCTGTTGCTACAATCCTTTAATAGTTCCTCATGGTGTGACACCCAACCATAACGTTATTTTTGTTGCTACTTCACAACTGTATTTTTGCTACTGTTATGAGTCATAATATGTAAATATCTGATAGGCAACCTCTGGAGAAGGACAGGGGTAGTGACCCACAAGTTGAGAACCACTGTATTATATGTGGTAGGATACAAAGCAATGGATCTTTGCCTTCAAGGAGCTTGAAATCCAGACAGAATAAATAGGATATATATACAAACAGAGAATTAATAATAATGGAAAGTCACAAATACATTCAAAAAAGAGGGATGGACAAAAATAATGCTAAAATGAAGGAAATAAAGTATCACTGGGTTTCGAGTAGCTGCAAATTTTAAAAAGTAGCTAATCGAGTCATGGACCCTGAAGGGGAACCAATTACTGCCACTCTCCTAAACCAGTATTTAACTCGCCAAGCTTTCTCAGTGCTCATCCTTACTCTCACTGATAAGAGTAACTCTCACTCTCACCAAAGGAGCTTCTTTTGCCACAGATGGAGGACATTACGGAAAGCCACAACTGGTCAAAATACAGAGAACAACTGACCATGTGGTACCCAGCCCCAATCAATATATACATCTACAACATAAACCCTAGACCAAAGATCCCAGGAATATCATGGAAGAAAGGGCGGAAAGACTATAAGAGCCAGAAAACAAGTAAGTCCTCTGTGAGACTGTGTCTTCTATATATGACAGGGAAGCTATACCCATGCAATCTCAAACAAGACTCACATCTGCTGACATTCCAACATAGACCCTATCCCTAGATGACGAACTACAGAAAATTAATGGCTGCTGAGAGAGGTTATTCAATCCCAAGTGGTGAGTCCCAGTCAAATACACATATGAATACTAAATGGACTCAGCAGGGTCTTTACGTATCTCTGTGTGTGTGTGTGTGTGTGTGTGTGTGTGGTGTGTGTGTGTGTGTGTGTGTGCGCGCAACAATAATTTAAGAGGCCATGAGTTTGAGAGGGAGAAAGAGACATGAGAGGAGCTGCAGAGGGAGAGGTGAAAATAATGTAAGCAGAGTGCTCATGTATCAAATTCTCAAAAGAATAAATTAAGATGATAAAATCCAAGTCATAGTCAAACAATGAGATTTACCTGAGAATTAGCTTTGAAGATTTAATTAACTTTGAAGAAATGTTATTACGATGTATGGATAAGGTTTATATGTGAGTTTTTAACATGATCATTACAGCCATTGCTCCCAGGTACTCACAGCAGCTGTGGTTACCTGTACAAGACTGGGCCTGTGAACATGTCAGCATGAGGAGAAGAGGGGCACCGTTAGGCTGTCTCAACGTTCCAATTAATAACCTCCCACCCGTGCTCATAGTGACAACCCTAGTTAAACCCAGTGGGACACACACACACACACACACACACACACACACTCACGCACACACTCATACACCAACCCAGTGGGACAGACAGACAGACACCCCCTATACACACACACACACACACAAAATCACAAAAGTAGGAGGAGAAGTTTCACTTGTTGAGAAAGAGGAAAAAAGGTAATGGGGATGAAAATGACAAAAAAATTCATTATATTCATGTATAAAATTTACAAAAAAATAAAAAAGTAAGGCCATTAAGGCTGAGATGGATCCAGCCAGGGTTTGGCACTAGCTTAGCATACAGGATGCCCCACAAATAGAACAGGTGTTACAAACCAGTAACTCATACAAAAGTATTTCTATCTAGCAAAATCCTTCTGCCTTAGAGCCACTAGTACGCACTCTATCAAGCACTATGATATCCAAGAGAAATTGATTATATCATCTTTATGAGCAACAGTAATTAATAAGTGCGTATTAGGAAGGAAAAGTTGTCTTCTAAAATAATCATTTCAAACTCTTTTAGACAGTTCAAGGAATAGGAAAATAACAAGCTTCTGTGTTTACACTAATATTGGTAGTACCTTCTGTTTCAATTTACTGCCTGCCTCTTGGGTTATAGAAAATGTAAACAATTGGAGAGGGGCTAGGGAGATAGCTCTGTTGGTGAAGTGCTTACACAACAAGCCTGAGAGCTTGAGCTCAACCCAGGTTTGCCCAGTGTGCCAATAACCCCAGTGTTGGCAAGGCAAAACAGGACTTCTAGAGCTGACCGGTCAGATGGTCAGGCTGAATCAGGAAACTTCAGGTTCAACAAAAAACTGTCTCAGAAAAATAATGTGGATCACAGAGGAAGACACTCAGAGTTGGCCTCTGTCATACACATATACACATGCGTAACACACACAGAGACAGACGCCAACATGTACATACACACAGACATAGAGAGAAAGAGAGAGGGAGGGGGAGGGGAAGAGGGAGAGGGAGAGGGAGAGGGAGAAGGAGGGAGGAGAGGGAGAGGGAGAGGAAGGAGAGGGTGAGAGAGAGGGAAAGGGAGACGGAGACAAGAGGGAGAAGGAGAGGGAGAGAGAGAGAGGGAGGAGAGGGAGAAGGAGATGGAGAGGGAGACGGAGAGAGAGAGGGAGAGGGAGATGGAGAAAGAGAGGGAGAGGGAGAGGGAGAGGGAGAGGGAGAGGGAGAGGGAGAGGGAGAGGGAGAGGGAGAGGGAGAGGGAGAGGGAGAGGGGAAGGGAGACAGAGACAAGAGGGAAAGGAGAGGGAGAGAGAGAGGGAGGAGAGGGAGGAGACGGAGACAGAGAGGGAGAGGGAGAGGGAGACAGAGACAGAGAGGGAGAGGAAGAGGGAGAGAGAGAGGGAGGAGAGGGAGAGGGAGAGAAATGCTAGACTCCTTAAACTCTAAAACCTCTATAACGAAAACTAAAGCTAAAGAGATGGCTAAGAGCTCCTACTGCCCTTGCAAGTTCAATTCTGAATCTCCATATCTGGTGGCTCACAACCCCCTACAACTCTAACTTCACAGGATCCAACCGATACATTCTCTGGTCTCTGTGAATATTTGCACTCATGTACACACACACACCCTCCAACATGTGCACGCATGCACATACATACATACATACATACATACATACATACATACATACATACATACATACACACACACACTTAAAAAATAGGGCTGCAGAGATGGAACACTAGCTGTGTTTCCAGAAGACTCAGGTTTCATTTCCCCGTACCTACACAGTGGCTCTCAGCTGTCTGAAATTCCAATTCCAAGAAATCCAATGCCTCTTCTGGGCTCTGTGAACACCAGGCAGGCACGTAGTACACATACATACATATAGGCAAAATAACCACACACATAATTTTTTAAGTTAAAAAAAAATGAAAATAAAACAAAAATTAAAAATACTGAAAGTAAATGCAATGTTTACATACTACTTTAAATAGTTTGCATCTAATGTTAATAAACTAAGAGATAATTACCAGTTATCAATGCAAATATACTAGCAAACAAAGAAATTCTCATTTAAAATTACTGCAACTGGGCTGGAGAGATGGCTCAATGGTTAAGAGCACTGACTGCTCTTCCAGAGGTCCTGAGTTCAATTCCCAGCCACCACATGGTGGCTCACAACCATCTGTAATGGGATTTGATGCCCTCTTCTGGTGTGTCTGAAGACAGCTAAATGTACTCATATAAGTAAAATAAATAAATCTAAAAAAAAAAAAAAAAAAAAAAAAAGACTGCAATTTCCCCTCATCATATTGAGAAAAAGACATTCTACAGTGTGGTACCACATACTCTGTGATATAAGGGAGTTTAAAAGTATTTTTTGGTAGCAATTTGGTAATAAGTACTCAGAGTCTTAAAAGGCATTCCATATTTCTTTCTTCTAGTAATTCATCCGAAAGAAAAATAATCAAAAAAAATATGTAAGAGGTATGTAAGATTGTTGACAGGAAAGCTATTTAAAATATTAAAACTGGGGCCAGGAAGATAGCTCAGTGAGTAAGGTGTTGTTACATGAGTACAAGGACCTTATCTGGGGGTGGCTGCATGCTCCTGTAACCCCTCTACTAGTGGGACCCAAAGAGGAGGACTCAGAAGCTCATTAGCAGCCAGCATAGATAAACTAACAAGCTCCAGAATCAGAGAGAGCCTGTTTAAAAAAAAAAAAAAAAGAAAAGGACTGAAACCTGACAGCCAACATATACCTCCGGTCTCTATAGCCATACCCACCCCCAGCACACACAAATCCACCTGCACATGCTCACACTAACAAGTACATAAACTGTGCATACACAGAAGAAAAAAGGAAAGGATGCTCAAACTAGACATTTAAATAATATGGGGTTCAATACTAGCTTTTCATTAAAGAAAAAATGCAGTCCTAACACACTAAAACGGTGGGGGGATCAATGGCTATGACCTCTGGTCTGAAAATACAGATATGGCCTATCTGCATCATGCTGCTGAACACCTACTCAGTCAACAATGACTTCATAAATACAGAAAATGAGCCTTGCTTGACTTAAATTTTCAGAGAAGTTATACTAGACAATAGGGATGGTAGGCCTAAAGCATACAATTTAAAAAACAATCCCTAGGGGTTTGTGAGAGCACTACATATTGTTTCTCTGGGGTACAGGAGCATGAGGGTTTGAATAGGAAAGGCCCCTTAGGCTCATGTTTGAATGCTTGGTCCCCTGTTGGGGGAACTCTTATTTGTGAAAGATTATGGGGTGTGGCCTTGTTGGAGGAGGTATGCCACAGGGCTGAGCTCTGAAGATTTAAAAGCCTTCCTGTCACCCCTTTGTGCACTCTGGCTGCTGCTTGCAGTTTGGGATGTGAGCTCTCAGCTGTTCATGCAGACATGCCATCTTTCAGCCATAATGGACTCTAACCCTTTGAAACCATACGCCCTAGCCTCTTCCTTTCATGTTACCTTTCATGTGTTCTGTCACAGCAATAGAAAACTAAGGACCACAAGAGAACACTAGAAAGTCTACTGCCGAGCTATAAAGCTCTCTGAATGTTAAGGGACATTCAATGAAGCAGGAAGAAAGTTAAAGTTTTGAAAGCAATTCAATAAAAAATGTTTCAGTCATACTATTTTCCTAAGTGTTCTGAATAGTAAGCCTGAGAAAAGAATAACCACATTAAGATACAGAAGTTTATGAATGAAATTAAGCTGGCTTTTCTTTTGGTTGCAAGCCAAGCCTTTAAGGGTTGAACCATCTCTCCAGCCCTTAAGTTGGCTTTAATAGCACAGCAGCAGGATGAAAGGGGAAAGTGACAGACCTCATGTCTGACTTGGACAAATGGGAGACTGTTAATAAAGTCAGAGAGTTCACTCCATCCTTGGTGGCTTCCTTCCCCACTGCTTTAAATATAAATTATCCTTGGAGGACAAACCAACAGCAAAGCTCCTCTACAACTAACTCCACTGCCAGGCCTCAGGGCTCTAAGACCAGCAAAGAAGGAACCCCAGAGTGAGCGACCCACACCGCAGCCTCCTTCCCACTGGTCTGTCCCAGAACACCCTGCGAGGCATGGACAGATCACGCCAAGACACTCCCTCCTTCTGGAACTGCTTTCTTGTGTTTGTTACACTGCCCGCTGGGGGACGTTGGCTCCTGAATTTCTAAGTGCCCTCCCCTTCACAGCTCTACTTCCTGATCATCCTCTCGGAGAGTAACACCTTCCTACTCATAGCTTCCACTACTGCCTAAGCACCAACAACTCTGGCCCACACACTGCATCCTGGCATCCGTCTCCTCCTTCTGCAGCATAATTTAGTGACACACTGAGGCTGAGGAAAGCTTACACTCATTTTCACATTGCTCAAATGTAAGCTGAAATGTCAATATAAATTTGCTGTCAGCTCTGATGCATCTTCTTCAAGGCTTATGCCAGTGAGGAATACCTCTGATCACCAGAACTCTCTGTAAATAGCAAAGGAAGCATCAACAAAGCTGTACTTGTTCACCGTGACTTACCCTGGGGTATGGAAGGCCACTGGTAGTGTTGAAAGCTGGTAGAAGCTTGTAACCCAGCTGCTTTGCCATTTGGAGAAGCTCATCATTATACCACTGCATGTGTTCACCTTTTTCCTTCAGCATGATTGCCAGTGAGTGTCCACCCAAAAGACCCCTAAGATCACAATGACAAAACTTTACCTGTAATTTAATTGAAGATATTTACAAGCTACTGCCTAAGAAAGTGTGGGCATTTGTTCCCAACAACTTGCAAACATAAGGGACGGCTACAGAGTGATTGAATTCTTTTTTACTGATTACTCATTTTGTGACAAACTATTATAATCACATAGCTAATATATTAAAACAAACAAACAAAAACCATTAGGGTCTAGCAAGAAGGCTCAGTGGGTAAAGGTGCTTGCTACCAAGGCTGCAGACTAGAGTTTGAACTCCAAACCCTACTTACTACAAGTAGAAAACTGTTGCTCTGCAGGCCCCTCCTCCATACACATAACAAATAAATAAATGCAAAAAGATACAAACTATTATAAAGTACTTGCCATTCCCAAGTGCCAGAGGGTACCCTAGATACCACCTGTATTTTAACAAACGAGCTAAATGTCTTCAAAATGAATTTTAAGTTTTAATTTTATCACCATGAATCTCTGACTCTTAGTATAACATTTAAAAATTTAAAACACCTTAAACCTTATTAAAAGATTTAATAGTCTCTAAGAAGTTATCTTAGACTTCTTACATTTAACTGAAGAGATGGGACAGAGAATTCCAAAAGCTATTGAACATGAACTCACCTAATGTTTAGGACCAATTAATTTTATAATGTCACACTTTTAGCTCTCAAAGGTATTTCTTATTGTCTGAGGAGCAAACCTGTAAACTGAGTCTCATGTGGCTTCTCTACAGAGGCTCCTGGCTAATGCTGGCCAACTGTAGAGACTCCCAGAAAGCTCTGACATAATTATCAGAAAACATGGCCAGCCTACGATTTCTGTTCATGTGCAGATCACTGTAGTGTGAGTCTCTTTCCTAGACTGTTGTGTCTGTTACAGCATAATATAATGTTATCCCCAGGGCCAGTTTCACAACATCCCAAATTTTCTCTTTTTGGAGGGTGGCTCACTCTAGCTTAGGCTGGCATGGGACTTACTGTGTGGCAAGGCTGGATTTAACCTTCTTAAAATCCTCCTGTGACAGACTTCTAAGTGTCAGTATCACAAGCCTAAGCCATCATGCCTAGATTCCAAATTTTCTTTTTCTTTTTTCTTTTTTTCTTTTATGTGATGGGTGTTTTGGTGGCTAATGAATGTCTGTCTACCACATGCATGCAATGCCTTTGGAGACCAAAAAAGGGTATCAAATCTTCTGGGACTAGACCTTTGGCAGTTGTGAGAGGCCATGTGGGAGCTGGGAAATGCACCTACGTCTTCTGCAAGAGTAACTAGTGCTCTTGACTTTGAGCCACCTCTCCAGCACCCTGAAGTCTGTATTTTAAGCATAAAAACGTCTTTATTACCTTCCAGAACTAGCCAGCTGGACGCTTTTTTCTACGGTTAGCACTATGACTGTGGCGTTGTGTACTTACCCAAGGACTCTGATGTTTGTTTCAAAGACTGAGACAACTACATCATTATCTAAATTAACATCCCTTAAAACTTTTCTCACTGCATCTTCAAATTCCTTAGTTTTGTTTAATACCTGGGGGAAGAAAAAAAATGAGATAAAATTCTTTTCTATCAAGCCAAGAAAAAAATTATACTCAGAATAAGACACTAAAATCAATGTTAGCATATTTTAAGAGTCAGAAAAATGAGGCATTCAAAATAATATATCCCTTGAGGATATTATAACAATGTGGTAGCGTTAAGTACAAACAACGGAGCATCTTTACACGCTGGTGGACTTTCAGGACTTTAGAAACTCCATCAGAGGAACTCAGACTGGGTTCCTAATACAGGCTGAACATCTCTAAGCCCCAAATCTGAAATGCAAAATGCTTCAAAATCTAAAAATTTTAGGTTTTCAGTATCTTGTTGGCACCACTCAAAATGTTACAGATTTCAACTATTTTAGACTGTTGGATTAGGAATGCTCAGTCTGTAAAGCCTATAACATGTTCCAAAATACAAACTTCTAGAACCAAGTGATTCAGATAAAAAGATTCTTTTTCATACATATACATGAGACAGATAGGCATACATAAAGAACTTTTTCTTTTCCTATTTCTAGTTCTTCTACCTCAAATACTGTGCATATCTGTGTGTGTGTGTGTATGTGTGTGTGTGTAGGTGTGTAGGTGTGTGTGTGTGTGTGCGTGTGTGTGTGTGTGTATGTATATATGTTTATAAATAGTCCATGGCCAACAGTTAGAGCTACATGAGGTGTGCTCTACTGGGATTTGATTTCTAAGTCAGAACAAATTAAACAATCATCCTGCTCATGAAGCACCAGCTATGAAACTAAGCTCTCTTGGGCTTGCTCAGTGGGTAAAGGCACCTGCTGCCAACCCTGATGGCCTGAATTCAATTCCGGAGACCCAGATGACAGAAGGAGAGAAACAACTCCTCCAAGTTGCACCACATACATACACACAGAATAAACAAATACATAAACATGTAAAATAAGAAACGTCCTACTTCAAAAGAAAGTACTGTCTTCACCTGACTGAGCCTAACCTTCGCCCTATGCCACCCTTACCCCATAGACATCCCCCTGGCAAAAGAAGCCATGTAACATTACGGTCAAAAACAAACCCTGATTAGAGTTCTAGTTCGTGCACGTGAACCACCTGTGATGGAAGCCAAGCTACTCCATATGAGCGAGCCCCTTCACCTATAGAGGAAGGGGGAACGACTCTACAGAGATGTCTTATTAAATGAGACCATGTGTGCAAAACACTTTAGCCAGAGTGTCTGACTTAAGTGCTTAACACAAGTGTTCGATATCATTACTATTATAATCAAGCAAGTGTAGACTTGTGACTCAACGGAAACCTCAGTGAGCTCTTGGAATGCGCTCCATGAAAAGGGGCCACTGTCATTACAAAGGCTGCTCTCGTTTTGTCCATCTAAATTAGGGACGTGATTAGATGTTACGTAGAGACCAGATGCAGTATTGAAGTTGCCTTTGACCGTCTCATCTTTTTGTCTGATAATACTTTGCAGTTCTTTTTCAAATTTGATCTGATCCTAACTTAAGTGTGACAGATTCCCTCAGGGCAAGCCTGAGGTCAAGGACAGAGGAGAACCTGCCTCTGAACTGACTAGCTTCTCTTGCCAGCCTCACATGCAGCAAGTGCAGATGTGTGTGCCCTGCTGTAGGTCACTTAGGAGTGACCCACACTGGCCATCCTTTTTCTCATGACCTTGTTAGCCTTCTCTGAGGTCTACCTCCTGAGAATTCTTCTCACTTCCCTCCTGGGGCTGCTTCCTATCCCAGGAACTGCTTCCCTCCGACACGCAACACAGGAGCACCCATGCCAAACTTCCAAACAGAACTTATCTTCTGTGATAGCTACAGAACTAATTCTAATAGGCTCTCCAGAGAATCTCCATTTTCTCTGTTTCTCTGTCTCCTAACAAGTAATAAAAGGAGAGTCGAGGCTCACCTTTCTCCCGGCACGGTTTCTGGCACTGTTGCCTTTTGGATGCCGCAGTAATATGGGTGTACTCATGCATGTTTTAGCACCTGATTCTACAACAGTAAGTTGAAACTAGCATTTTGAACAATTTAAGTTTAAAAATCAAACTGTGGCAAGAGGAACTGACTTAACATATTATGTTACAAACAAAACAAAAATGGTTGGGTACTGTACACCAATCATTACAAGCTCTGTTAGTATTATCAAATCACTAAATCATAAGATTTTTAAAAACCACAATTTAAAAGGTAAAGTTAATTAGAAATACTAGTACTTGCATTGATTAAAAACATGTGACATGTTACCTCTAAATGCAGGCAAACCCATGAAAGTACTCTACTTTTTTCCAGTTCTTCTGTTTAAACTCAAAAATACTTAGGATAACGATTCAAAATAAATTTTTTCCAATGCTATGGTGATCTGTAGTTACTTTCGTTATTCCCACTTGAAATTAAGTATTTTATAAAGTAGTATTTCATTTATTGAGTGCAGATGCTTGTGTTTGTGTGTAGGCACATGTATGCCACAGTGTACATGAATATATCAGAACAATTTGCATAAAGTCAGTTCTCTTCTACCATGTGGGTCCTGCTTGTCAGGTTGTTGGGTTTGGGGGTAAAAACACCGTTTGAGCCATCTCACTAGCCCACAATAATTTCTATTTCTAACTAGATCCCAAATAGTGCTGTTATTACTAGTCTAGGCATCTTACCCCAAGAACTAATGCCAAACTCTTTTAAAAGGTACAACCTGAAGAATATTATCTTCATAAGAATTTGTGGCCACTCAATAAGAGAAGTTGACAGATTTCTAAATGTAGGAATGTTATGCAGCGTGGAAACACCTTGTCTCCTTTATGTCTGAAGATATTTTATAAAGCAATAATGACAACTAAAGTCCATAGTCATGAAAATACACTAAGAACTTAGAAATGCAAGGAACTCTGAAGGAATAAAGCTGACAAAATGAGGAAGGATGTCAGCCTTCTCCAGTGCTTACTTGCAGCTCCTATTCCGTATCTTCTCCCCATTCCAAAGTAGCCCTGGACCTTACTCAGCTACAGTTACACAAATCACACCGTTTGCTCTCCTAGGTGAGAGCTGTGCCCTCCAGAGACTGTCCAGATCCAGGACACACCTTTATGTCTGCTGGGGTCGTTTGTGTGTCCTCTCTCTCTTCCCCTGTGACCACTAAATCAGAAATGCAGCATTCAACAGTATCTTTTTCATAGTTCTTATAATGTAGTTTACACTTTTTCATTCATCTTGGCTAGTGACGCTGTGACTGTCAAGTCTCCAGCCCAGCGGAAAGATCTAAACAGTCAGTTCTCACCATGGCTACAACAAAGTCAGAGAGAAGCAGGTCTGAGGCCTCACCAGAGCCATCCCAGAGCAGTGACCTGAGTAGGCATGTCTCTCTCTGGATGTCAGAGGCACACTCTCTAAGCTGCTACCACAGTGAGATTTCTGTCCCAAAATTAAGAATGTGCTGCTAAGGAAAATACAGAAACACTACCAAGAAGTAAAAACTTTGTTACTTAAACAATGTTTTTATCTTGTTTTTAGATTAATCAGCACTCGGAATATTAATTAAAGTACAGAAATTTAAAGTACAGAAAACGCTTACACAAGTCCACAGCCCACAATGGTCCAACGGTAAAAACCCTAAACAGAGTTTCAGACCTATGGCATCTGGAACACACTCTGGCCCCTCTACACCACAAACAACTCTAAGACTAAGACTAATCAACACGGTCTCCTGTATACAGGGTGAAAAGGAGACAGAACTCCCTGCTGGAACAAACAACGTTTGCTTGTGCAGTTTCAGCATCACTGGCATCCCACCGTGGAATAAGGACAGCAAAGCATTTTTCCAAATCACTTTCTTTCAAAAGCTTCAACCTCCTTTTCCAAAGGGAGGGGAAATATGTGGCCCTGCATCCCGATAAGTTATCTATTTGCGTGTTTCCATTATGCTACGTGACTGTATTTGACAATAACGTGATATAACTGAGCGATGCTCAAGCTTTATTAAGCAGCAAGTATTTGAACACCTTACGTTCTTATGGCTTCTATGCCATACATAGTATGCTGGTTACACTTAGAACACTTGAGTATGGATATCATGAAACTTATAAAATAAGTAATTCCAAGAAAAATGGAACTTACCACAAGAGTGTCCAAAGAATCGATCAGTGTTAGGGAAAACCTAAGAAACAAGTGTAACAAGGTAAGTAACACTAGAACTTGAATGCTCCCTCCATGAACATGTAAACAGAATTATCTACATCCTACTGGCTGGGAGTTTTAGTAAGCAGCTCCTCCATGTATCTGCACTGCAACGTGACCACACAGCGACCAAGCAATCTGGACATCCTACGTATCACTGAAGATGCATAGAAGCCTCGTTGGCTCCTTTTAAAACAAAACATTAAAGCTCAATGCTAGGGGTTCAAAGCCAGGAGCACAGATAAGTTAGCAATCATAAATCAAAGCATACTACATACATACATACATACATACACACACACATACATACATACATACACACACACACATACATACACACGCACATATGAGTGGCACATGTGTAAACATTCACATTCAATAAACAAACAAATGAAAAAGGAATTCCAAGTTGGCAAAGCCCCGGACCGTGACTGTGAGCTTCCTCTCTGCATGGGACCCCGCTACTCTGAGGGCCATGCTGTATGCCTATGTGCACACTCACTTTCCCAAGGCGTCATCCACGTCACCCCGGCTTGGCTCCTGTCCTCTGACACGGCCTCGACAGGTTAAAGGCATGAGTTCATCAGCTGGGTAGGCATGTTCCTACAGAAAAATGATAAGTCACTAAAGAAAGTGAGAGAACATACACATCATTTAGAGAATAGGACTGATACTTAAAAGGTGGACTGTCTATAAAATTTGTAGATAATTTAAATTTTTATTTGAAATGTAATACATGCTTGGAAAAAAGCATATTAAAATTTCTTTTAAAAAACTGTTTTGTCTGGCTGGGCAGTGATGGCGCATACTTTTAATCCCAGCACTCAGGAGGCAGAGGCAGGCAGATCTCTGTGAGTTCAAGGCTGGCCTGTCTAGAAAGCATGTTCCAGGACAGCCAGGGCTACTCTCTCTTGGAAAACCAAAAACAAACAATAACAACAAAACCCGATAATCTGATTTCCCTCCTTGCATCTCACTCTAGAGGTCACCATTAGGACCAGCCTTCTGCCGTTTAGGGTTACTCACGTATTAATACAGTCAAACACATGCACATGTATCATTTATAACATTTCTTTCTGAAACAGGCTCTCAGTATGTAGCCCAGGCTGGTCTGTTACCAGCAATTCTCCTGCCTTAACCTTCTGAAAACTGGGATTACAAGCACATACTGCCATACCCACATAAAAACTGAGACTTGAACAAAACCCAGATCAGTTTAGTAGATCTTACTGAAGCAGTCCTTTCTCCTGGTGATGGACAATACCAGGGATATTCCAGGTTCTCACAGAGCTATGTACACACATTATTTTGTGTGCAAACTCAGGGTCTCAGGCATATTAGCCAAGCCCTCTACAAGTGACTGTCCTACATCCAGAAATTGTATTTACAAATAGGTACTTAGGCCAAGTATATTCACTGGTCTTGTTTATTTTATATTTTACTTAAAACACAAGGTACTCCTGTGGTAGTTTGAATGAGAATGGCCCCCACAAGCTCATATATTTGAACATTTGATCCTCAGTTAGTGAAACTGTTTGGGAAAGATTAAGAGGTGTGGCCTTGTTGGAGGAAGTGTGTCACTGGGAGTGGGCTTTGTGTTTCAAAAGCCCATATTAGGCTTAATGTGTCTGTCTCTCTCTGACTGCTGCTTTCAGATCAGATATGGGCTCTCAGCTACTGCTCAAGCACCATGCCCCACTGCCTGCCACTATGCTTCCCGCCATAAGAATGGACTCACCCTCTGATACTGTAAGCAAGCCCCCAATTAAATGCTTCCTTTTATACGCTGCCTTGGCTATGGTGTTACTAAGACAAATCCTCCACCATGCTAGAATGTTCCAGAAATACTTTAATAATGAAGTGAAACTATAATTGGTATTTATTGAGTCCGTGTTTTCTACCCTCTATTCTAAACATGCACAACAGTTTAATTATTTCAACAATCCTCTGAAGGAGGTTCAATTGTCTTTGTTCCACAGGGGAAAACTGGGACCCAGGGACGTCGCATAAGCCTAGATTGAGCAGTTGCCATGATGAATCCAGAATTCAAAACCTAGTCACTTGACTGAGGAACCCACACCCTTATCAGGACAAGCCTGCACAGTATGCATACAGTTATTTATCCCTGTATGGATAAACATGGAGGATAAGCTAGCAAACATCTGTGGACATAGTCACCTTTCATATACATATTATTTATGTGGATCACTTAATAAATATGAGTCAAGGGGATATTGAATTTTTGATAGTTACTACCAAGCAGGGTATCAATTTACTATTTATTTCACTCAGCATGAAATGATCAACGCTTTGTATTTTGCCAATCTCCTGGGTTAAAAAAAAGTCCCAGTACTAAAAAGGACACACATCCTCTTATATTAGCCACTCCAGAAAAAATGCCTGTTTATATCATTTATTTTTTTTTAAAGGCTACTTCTATTGCCAAGAGATTCAACAAACATGATTTGTTATAAACAATAAAATATATTTTATCTTTCCTTTGTTTATTTCTTAATTTCTGTTTGTAGTGTTTTCACTATAAGCTTTAAGTAGGTAAATCTGTTCATTTCTTTCTTCATGGTCTCTGGGTTTCAGGAATGCTACAACAGGCTACTCTGGGCCCTAGAAACAGTAATACATACATTCACACACACACACACACACACACACACACACTCTAAAATTGATTTCTCTACATGGAATTTATTTTATTTCAATGTTTAATGCTATTTGTCCCCCAAATGGCAATTTTATAAAGTCTACTTTTTAAAGAATTCATTCTTTCTCAATTATATGAAATGTATTGGCCAAATTATCAACATAATTTAAGAAACTGGTTATGACAAAGGGTTAAAGATGTTACAGAGAAAGCAATCCTACAAAGGAACTTCTAGACATATTTCATGACACTAAGAGAGCAAAGCATCAAATGCCTGACATCCATCCAGAATTAGAAGGGACAGAGACAACTCCCCACGCCAGGGAAGGCGCTTGCCCTGCCTCCTAGGAGAGCAAGCACTGCCTGAGCACCAACAAGAACCTTTCCATACCAACAGCGAGGGGCTTACTTTCCATTTTTCAATACTTTAAATATAAAAATACTAAATATTAGATTTGCTACTTTTCACTTTTATCCATAACCATCAGAGAATTTTGAGAAACACCATGTGTTTGGTGCTCCTGATCTCTATTTTTCTTCTGCTATATAATGAGTTTGGAGTCTAGGTAACAAAGTTGTATGAGAGACATTCAGAGACTCAGACATACAACTGGAAATACTGCTGCTGAACTTTAAGAATTAAGAACTGTACAGGCAATTGAGTAATAAAACAAGTCACATACAGCACATACATCAGACTACTTCTGAAAACTTTTCACAGAAACACCCAGCAAGTGCAAAAGAACTGCAGAACTGTGTCTTCAAGTTTCTGAAGGAAAGAAAACATGTCTGTCTTAAGCATTCTAGACTGTTCTCCAAGTTCTGTAAGGGAGGAGACAACCTACCAGAAAGATAGAGCACCTATGACACCTTCAAACCCAGGAAACTTCCTGAAGAAATCAAGCAACCAAGACAAAAATCAAAATCAAAACTCAGGCAAGAGGAATAGAGGGGTGTGGACCCACCCCTGAGGGTTCTAACACTCTCCGTCTGGGGACTGTTCTCAGGCCACAGTGCGGATTTCATGAACCTTCAAAGCTCCTTGCCAAAGTCTCAATTTTGGGAAATGGAGAGATGGAACAGCAGTTAAAAGCACTTTATTTATCCTGGTTAGTTTTTTGTCAACACGACACAAGTTACCATCATTTGGTATAAGGGATTCTCAATTGAGAAAATCTCTCCATAAGAGGCTTTTAGGCAGGTCTGTAGTACATTTTCTTACTTAATGGTTGGTATGAGTGAGCCCAGCTCAGTAGGGATGGCATCGCCATGGGCAGGAGGTCCTTGGTAGTATAAGAAAGCAGGCTGAGCAAGCCATAAGAGAACAAGCCAGTAAGCAGAGCTCTGTGCCTATGCATCAGTTCCTACCTCCAGTTCCTGCCCTGACATCCCTGGATGATACGCCGTCAAGTCAAAACAAATCCTTTCCTCTCCAAACTGCTTTTGGTCATAGTCTTAGCACAGCAACAGAACCCAACTAAACAACTGCTTGTCCAAACGACCCAGGTTCAGTCCCTGGCATCTGCAAGGTGACTCACTACCACCTTTAACTCCAGTTCTAGGGATCTGACACCCTCTTCTGGCCTTCAAGGATACTGGATGTACATGGTGCACTTTCATACATGTGGGGTGAAAAACATTTATACATATTAAAATATATCTTTTTTTAAATTTTCAATTTTCCTATATACTTGAGTGTGTGGTTACAGCCATCCACACTGTTGGTGTTTCTTAGCCTACTTTTGAGAAAAACTGAACGTTCCATGATGATTCATCCTTAGGCAACAAATATTTTGACATGTTTGGAATCCATATACAGTCACTACATTCTCAATCTCACACTATATTTTTAAAATTTTAGCAATACACATCTTCAGCATAAATTCCTAATTATTTTTATGTGTCCATCTCAATACAACTGATTCTCCAGAATGCTTATAATTTTAATTGCTTTGTTTTATATTTAACAAATGTAAGTTATAGGTTTTAAAAAAGTTTAAAGTTGCTTTAATATTTTGAAAGTTATTTTGCAAAAAACCAAAATATTAATTTGATGGAAAAAAGTTCCTTACTATTTTAAACTATTGTTTAGAAATCTCACACTACTATTTTTAGAGTTCTAGAAAACAAAAACACAATGCTTATCTGAAATTAAATCTGAACTCCAAATTAAATATGAAAATTCAAATCCTGAACCTATCTATAATAATAAAAATATCCATAGCAAGTACAAAGCAAAATAATCAAAGTAACTTTGAATTAAGGTGTAAAAATACTTCATATTCTTTGTCTCAAGATTAAAGGTAAAAATAAAACCATAGCCTTCCTTTAGGTTAACCACAAAGCACACTCTAGAGAATTTGCATAAGGCCAGAACAAGGTATAAGTGTCAACACACAGCTGCAGCAGGCTTCAGACAGCTGTGTGAAACACAGTAAAGTCTCCTCTTCACGTGTTGACAAAACCAAGAGTCAGAATAACACTTAACAATTAATAATAACTCAGAAATGAAACTTAGGTGATACAGAGAGTCTTGCAGAAACTAAGTAGAAAATGCACCTGACTAAAAGCACAGGAGGAAAAAGAAGTTACAAATACAAACTAGTAGATTCTCCATATTAGACTCTCAATTTACTATCGCTCTGAGGTGATAAACTCATCTATACTGAGTCAAGTCCAAACACCGCCCAAGACGTTTTAGTAACACTTATTAGGTTAGGTAAAGGGAAGGCATTTTATCCTACTAAAAACAACTAAAATCATTACTCATGATTGAGCCTAAGTAGGTAGAAAAATAGTCATAGATTAAAGACGTAATATTAAGAAATCAGTTCTCAGCCAGGTAGCAGTGGGGCACAATTTTAATCCCAGCACTCAAAAGGCAGAAGCAGGTGGATCTCTGTGAGTTCAAGGCCAGCCTGGTCTACAGAGTAAGTTCCAGGACAGCCAGGGCTATTACACAGAGAAACCCTGTCTCAGAAACAGAACAAAACAAAGAAGAAAAAAAAAAAAGAAAGAAATTAGTTCTCTACAAAAGCTAGGGTATTGGGTATTAGGACACACACCTGAAATCTCAGCACTTGGAAGACAGAGAGAGGAAGATCAGAGGTTCAAGATGATCTTTGACTACACAGTAAGTTCAAGACTCTGTCTCAGAAAAAGAAGAGAGAAAAAAGAAATTCTCTCCAAATTATTCTATTGACTAAACACAACCCCAAACAAAAGCTGGTGACTGTTGAGTAGAAATTGTCAATATAGTCTTGAATTTTACATAGAAATGCAAAAAAATCTAAAATAGCCAAAAACAGTCCTGGAAAAGAAAAACAACGCTAGCAAATCCACACTGCTGAGCAGAGAATGCATCATAAGGTTACAAAAGGCGAGCCAATGTGACAATGGTCTAAAGGAGCAACAAACAAATAGAGCCTAGAGAGGCCCGTCTACACACACACACACACACACACACACACATCCATACACATACACACACACACCCATGCACACATGCACACATGCACACCACACACACACACAAACACACCCATGCACACATGCACACCACACACACACACACACAAACACACACACACACACACACACACACACACACACACACACACCCATGCACACATGCACACCACACCACACACACAGTCAAATCATTTCTTTTCACACAGGTGTCAATGTAATTGACAAGAGCAGGCCGTTCGTTACAACAATGCTGCTATAATAACTAGGCAGTCACACATGAAAAAAACTACAAGTCAGCATTTATCTCATCTTATGCAAAAATTTAACTCGAAATGAGTCATAAGTCTAAGTGAATAAACTAAAGTTATAAAAACATTAGAAGCAAAAAGAGGAAAGTTTTGTGACCTTGGACTTGGAAAGTTTTTTTTGTTTGTTTGTTTGTTTGTTTTTAGGAAACTATAAAAGCATGATTTTTTAAAATAAAAAATTAAATCAGACTTGATCACATTTTAAATTACTTCTACTTCAAACATCACTGTTAGAAAAATTAAAATTCAAAGTACAAACTAAAAAAATCCATAAAACATGATAAAAGTTTCATATCTAGGTTATAAAATAATTTTTACAACCAGCAATAACAGGACAAAGGACTTGATTTTAAAATGAAAAAAGAATTGTAACAGATGCTCTTTCAAAAAAGATACATGAATATAAAATAAATGCATGGGAAGATTTTCAACCACATTAGTCACCAGGAAAAGTGAAACACTACCACACACCCACTAGAACAGCTAAAATTAAAAGACTTGAAAATACCAGTCCCTGAGAGGATGTGGAGTAACTGAGCGTATACATTGCTGGTGGGAAATGCAAAATGAAAACTCTGGCAGTCTGTTCTAAACTCAAACTCACACTTACAGACGACCTGGTACCCTTTCTAAAACATTCTGTTCCTAGATTACTCTTTTTGATGAACAAATGATTAAAAAGAAAATCCTGGTGTACAGCTTCAGATGGGAAAGACAATGTTCTAGACCAGTGGTTCTTCACCTTCCTAATGCTGTGACCATTTAATACAGTTCCTGATAATGCGGTGACCTCCAACCAGGAACAGTTTTTGTGATACTTCGTAACTATAACTGCTACCATTATGAATCATAATGTAAATATCTGATATTTCTGAAGGTCGTGGGCAACACCTGTGAAAGAGTTGTTTAACCCCCAAAGGGATCTCGACCATCAGGTTGAGAACCACTGTTCTAGAGACAAATGCCTTGGAACTGTATTTCTAAAAATGATTAAAATGTGTGTTGTGCATATTTTCTAAAAATAAAATTTTAAAGGGGGAGTAGATGGACATAAATCTGGAATTCCAATGTAATTGCATTTAAAATTGCACAAAAATTGAAAATAGGTCTTATGGCTTAATCAGGTGGGTGTGATGGTACACAGCCCTAATCTTAGCACTTGAGAGGTTGATGCCCAAGTTTGAGGTCAGCCAGTGCTATGTAGAGGGTTCAAGGCCACATACAGAAACTATCTCAAAACAAAAAGACTATTTCAGGAAACCCAACTTAAAGTGATTATAGAGTTAGGAGGCGCCAACCGGCTGGAAGGAAGTAGACTTTCCAACTCTTTCAAATTTTATCTGTAATATTTAGGAGTCTACAAAAGAACATGTTTTGCATACAACAATTTGATTGCCCAGAGTAGCCAGGATAAACCCTGAGAATTAAATATCATAAGCAGGAATGGCCCTGATATATATCATTCTATCATTTGTATTACTGTGCAAACTTAATTCAGTACAGACATGCAAAACCTGTTACTATAAGCCTTAGAGTAACCATGGTCTAGGGCTAAGTACAATTATGCAAAAATTGCCAAAATAAACACCAAATTTCATGTGATTTGGGAAAAAGAGAAAGCCATCTGTGCAATTAGTTCACCTAGAATAAACCACAGTCTGATGGGACTAGAGACTTGTCAAACAATCATTATAATGTTAATAGCCATGCCAATAACACAAAAATCAGAATTTGTCTCACGATAACTCCAGGGACCGCAGAGAGGTAGTAATCTACCCAGAGCTGGCAAGATGTTCTATCAAGAAACAGTACCCAGAGAATCTTGTATTTCATTAGCAGATAGAAAAATGAGCTCCTATGCCCAGACAGTGACAGAAGTGCAAGCTGTCAGGAAGTTCTCTGTTCAGCCTAGAAACACTATTGGGTTCAAATCTAGATGAATTTTAGGATAGAATGTTCTCTCTTTCTGGTTTTTGTTTTGTTTTGTTGTTGTTTTTTTGAGACAGGGTCTTAATCCTGGTTGGCCTAAACCTTGCTATGTAGATCAAGCTGTGCTAGAACTTGCAGTGATCCTCCTGCCTCTGCCTTTTAAATGTTGGGATTAGAGATGTGTGACACTACATTCAGCTTATAAGAGAAATTTCCATCTCTACCAAATAATACCTAAGTTATAATTACCAGTCATGCTTACATACGGTGCTTCCAAATACTTGCCAGACACTAGCTATAACAGGCAATACAGATAAGACAAAGACAGTCTTGCCTGCCCAAGACTGTAAGGCAGGTAAAGGACTGACTTTATTTTTATACAGATGAGAAACCAGGCTTGGAGATCAGGTGAACCTCCTTCCCTTCTTAACCAGGCTGGTAGGTAGCCGCGCCTCTGCAGGGGATCCTCTTCCAGCTCCCAAGGCCATGGTCATAACTACTTTATACTGCCCATCATTAGAAAATGCTATTTTCTTCCCCTGGGAGCCAAGAAGATTCAAGGAAATGTCTGTAGAACAGACTGAGGCGCACCACTGCACACAGCTCGTGAGAAATGAGGGCAAGCTCTCTACATTATTAAAAGCCTACCCAGTAGTAGCACTTTACGTTTAACATAGGCAGTCAATACAAGGAAATTTATGGATCCTGAAATCCTCCATAACTTTCCATCTTAAAAGAAGTTGATTATGTTTTTTCTTTACTTTTAAAAGACAAGATGTATTAAATAAACGCCAAAAAAAGTCTGATTTTATTTTCACAAGAATTCAAGTTAGTTCTTTAAAAAATATTTAATAAGTATTTAGGTGTTCAAGCAGCATCCTAAGCACAAGACATATAAAAGATGACTTTATTAAAAGTTAAATATAAAGCAGGGTGTCTCTGTTTTAAAAAGTCTATGGTCTACAACAACCCTCTGCAATGATCTCCATTCTACAATACGTGACTCAGAGGATTAACTCATCAGGATAGGATCTAAGTGAATAAAAACCAACACAGAGCTGCTGTCCGTCCAACCCCAAACCCACAGACTGGAAATTCCTCTCACTTCAATCTTAGATGTAGTTACTTATAGCAAAGCTACCCAGCTAGGTCACATTAGGAATTGGGTCATGAAACCTTGTGAGGGCTCCCCTTGGTGCCCACTCTGTCACAAACCCACTGAATACATATTGATAAACGTTCTGCTGTATACCTAGAAGGGGGAAAATATTTAAAAAATACCATACTTTATAAAGAGAGGTTCCTAAGGACTGGGGAGACAGCTCAGCCAGTAAAGTGCTTGTCCCACAAGCATGAAGACCTGAGCTCAGATTCTCCAGATCCCACACAAAAAGTCAGACATGGCAATTCATGCCAATGATCCCAGCACTGGGGAGGCAGAGAAAGGAGGGTCTCTGGGCTTGCCAGTCTAGCCAGAGCGTCAGCGAGGCCTTGTCTCAAAATATAAGGTGCACAGTAACTGAGGGAAACATCCAACTCCGAGCTCTGTCCTCCATGCACGCGTAAACACAAACACAAACATAGAAACACAGCAGATATAACCGCCAAGGAGAGGGCCCTATTTAATGCAAAATGTGGTAAATCCATCTAGCTGTTTCCTATTTCACTCAACTTTGGTATCAAAAGTTTACTTGTATAAGCTGGGTACAACTCAAGGGTCTTGTTAGAGGTCCATTTGGCTATTTCTATACCGCAACTAGCCTAGACTTGTCAAATTACACTTCCCCTAAACAAAATTAATGAGGAGTAAATGATTCTGAAAGAAATACTACAGGAGTAGCTACAGTTACACTGTAAGTTTAAAACCATGTTTTCAATGTTGACACCCAAAGCTTCATAACAATCAGATTCTAGAAACCTTACTGAAAGTCAAACCTCACTCTAACCAAGCGATGATAAAAGAGAACAGGGCTATCAAATATGAAACATATTTAAAATATAACAACAGGGCCTGGGAGGTAACGGGTGGCTAAGAGCATTTACTGCTCTCCAGAAGACCTGATTTTGATTCCTAGCATGCACTCTGGGTGGCTCCCAACCTCTTGTCTGCCACTTCTGGCCATTGGATACTTTCTTCTGGCCTCTGTGAGCACTCACACACAGACATATAAATTAAAAAAAAAAAAAATAATAGAAAATACAAAAATATATAGAGACTAATGATATTGATATATAATGACATCTGTCCTATATAAGTGAAAATAAGTTTACTGAATCGAGTGAAAAGTATCTTTAAAAGAATTAGAGTTAGCTCTCAGATTTTGCTAACTATAATTTTAGGCTATAATCATAAGAGAAATCTCCTAGCATATTCTAAATGTAAAAACAAGGAAATGAGAAGAAATCCTCAAAATAACTTGATTAAACTCTTTACAAAATTATAGAAATTTTTAAGCAAAACTTCCTTTTGAACTCTTAAAATTTGCTTACTATGCTATCTCCCTTTCTACAACTTTTCATCCTGAACAGTGGAAGCTGCTACTGTAGCTCTAAACACTTTCAAACACTGGCTGAGCAGAAAACAAAATGCATAATTCAGAGTTCACATGATAACATTTAGACAGAAGCTAGGTGACATTGTCTCTACTGCACTGGCTTGCTCCATAGGTCTGTAAGGTAATGTTGCAGTTTTCTAAAGGACATCCCTTAAAGCCAGACACAACACCTTTTTCCTCTTTACCTATGGACACTGTCAAATGCTGCCAGAACGGAAGTAAATTGCTTATAAACAAAGTTTCATGATCTGCCTTCAATTTCTTACCTATTCAATAAATTGATTCCCTAAGAATTGCCAACAGGAACGCTCTGCTAGCTTACATCTGTCCTGCCTTTTTTAAAGCTTTCTTTAAAAATCACATTAGTAATTCAGGTTTCAACATTCCCAGCTGTCTGTGTATAGTGAGCTCTATAAACAGTGTGCACAGATGAGCTTCCCACTTACCATATAGTTGCCATAAGCATGATCAAACATTTCCAGGACTTGATTTCTAATTGTGAAAAAACAGAGAGGGAGAAAAGTTACATACATTTTATCTACTGTACTTTAGAAACATAATTCTCTCTCATAAAAGCACACCAATAAAAACATAGAGCAGGCTAGGGTACCACAGAGCCAGGAGAGCTTTTCTTACCTCACCACAAGGAGCTGTGCCAAGATTTTACTATTCCTAGTCCTGGCAATTTATAGAAAACTTCTGGGTTGTTTTTTTTCCTAAGAAAACTATTGAATGATGCATGTCAGAATGACAGAGAAGGAAAGCAGGTCTTGAAAAAAACACTACTGCTGTTAATTTAATTATGTAACTCACTCTTGGAGTGGGATGTTTCTAGACAACTCCTCAAAGCAACAATTATTAGCACCATTTATTGCTTATTCTATATATTCTACTAAGGGCAGTCGGGGGTGTATACTACTATGAAATAAAAACATTTTCTCAAGCCTTTGCCTTGCCCATTAAACTGAGTAAAACCACTAATGCCTAGTTAGTACATACTATGTTTGTCTCATTTCCAAGAGATACACTTTCTAATATACTCTGCTCTTTTAAAAACACTCTCAAAAAATAGAATTCACTTCAAAAGTAAAAACTCTAACCCTCAGAAGGGAGTTAGAAGGCAGACTTCTAGCTTTCAGGAGGCTAGGGCTGGAAGATCACAAGTTTAAGATCAGCCAAGTCAGATCCAAGAGCAAGCAGAGAAGGGAGGAAGAAAAGAGGAGAGAGAGAGACTTGTGTCAACTTCCAGAACAGTTGTTTGAAATGAAGGCTTCAGGTGCCCAAACCAGATTTACAAATCAAACCCCACAAGTCTCAGAAACTAAGAAATAAGTCTTACAGTGAAGCATTCTCATGACCAGGGCTTGAGTGCTATTACAAAAGCTAATGTGAGAGCCAGACAGGGCCAAATCCAACAACCAGCAAAGGAAAACAGCAAAACAAGTCTTTCACTAACTCTTCTCTCCCATAGTTCTAAACAGATACTAAAATCGGGAACAGAAAGAGTAGTAAAGAAAATGGCTGGCTATATTTTCCCCGTCCTATTATTAACTATATTGTCATTTTCAGAACAATGACGATGAAATGCTGAGAACAATAAAGCTCACAGGCAGAAAAGATCTAATATCCAGAGGTCAAGTACACTTCATTTTGGTGACCTAAATAAGTCCTGACAACTTTTATGACTATTTTAAAACACTTAGCCATTAAAACAAGACCATGGTTGGCAAGATGGTTCACTGGGTAAAGGCACTTGCCACCAAGCCTGCCAATCTGAGTTTCATCCCAAGAACCCACATGGTGGAAGGAGATAACCAATTCCTGCATGTTGTTCTGTGACTCCATGTTCCATGGCACACTTGTACTACTGTTAAAATATTGTACATTTACACAAATCCAGGGAATTTCAGAAAATTAAGCATTATCTTAGAGAATACCTCATCTTGCAAATGATAAAAATCTCTCAAACAGCAGTGAAGTCGAGGCCCCACACTGGGATATGCTAACTTTTCCTTCCCTGAAGTAGAATTAATGATTGATCAATATCAAGAAGGGAAATCTCTTGTCTCTGGGAATACTACAGCCTAGAGGTGGATCACAGGTTAAAAGACCTCTAACTTGCTAACTCAACTTTGAAAGTTGTCAATTTTCCAAATTATGGGTAAATTATGATTGCATACAAGAGCATACTTGAATCTCTGCGACAACCAGCAAGTCCCCTGATATCAGCTTCAAAGTGGACCTAGCTACAGAATGGCACATTGACTGTATTCAACCGTTAAAGTCTCTATGGTTTTATGTCAACTTAGCAACTGTATAAGACATATTGGAAAGCTGAAACCCCCCCCATTTAAAAATGTTTTTCATTCCTAAATAATTTCTATAAATGGTTTTCTAAAGTCACACTGCCTCTCAACATCAACAGTGAATGCACTGATTTATATGCTCTGTTAACTAAAAATATTAGCAAGATTGTTTCTCCTGAAAAAAACTTTTCCATGAAAGATAAGACTACATGTGATCAGATATTTGAGTGCAAGCAACTGAGCTAGTGTTCACAATTCCAGTGTATAGGGTTGGGGGATTTAGGGGGGGGTACACCTTGGGTTTTTTTGAGACTGAACTTAGGGCTGGCAGGCCAATGACTCATATAAAAATTTTAGTAAGAATGTCAAAGAAAATATTTGCAGCTATAATAGAAATAACTTCCCCTCCCCCTAAATCTTAAGGAAGTACAGCCCTGTGCAGACTGTGAGCTATGAGATCAAACATAGGTTAAAAAATATAAATGTAACAAAAGACAGCAAACGTGACTCCACCAATAACCAGCTTTGAGACTCTGAGCAAGTTAACCTTGAATCTCAATTTCTTCATTTGCACAATGGAGATAGCATCCACCCCGTGATGAAATAACAATTTTAGAGATGGCATGAGTTAAATGCCAACAGAGTGAGAACACCATTAAAATGTCACAAAATAATACATTAAACTTATAAAGGAAAAAGGAAGATACTAGAAATCACTGGTGATTTTGTTTGAATAGCTGACTTCATCTTTTCCTCACATTTTTATTTGCTCTTTGATTAAAAAATTAGTACAGTTCTTTTGCAATGACTGAAATAAAGAAGCAGCGACATTAGAAACTAAATGGCTCCACTTCCCTTTGTAGGATAAGTTACCTTTTATTTTTTCCTGAGTTCAGGCAACTTTTTTTCTTATAAAATGGTATATTTTCTATTTATATATTATCCTACAACTTGCTTTAGTGCAGAACTCTTTGTAAATGTATGAGCATCCTGGAGCCTCTTCTGCTCTTTCGAAAGGCACCCCTTTATACACTTATCTCTAACAGTGTCTTTATTTCTGTAGGACAGATTCCCCAGAGAAAGAAATGAATCAAAGAGCAAGCACAATTTAAAATTCCGGAGTTGTCAATAAGTCAGGTGGTTTACATTCCAACTCAGTTTTCTCACATCTTCACTAGCCAGTGCTGTGTTCTAGTGTTCTGTGCTTACTAACCAGACAAGCAAAACCCACTCACTTCACTGTTTTAATAAGCATCTCTCACAATCAACTCGTCGTGCTACTGACAGACACGAATTTCCTCTTCCCTCACTTAACTTCACGGTTTTGCCAATTTCCAGAGTTTCTCCACTTCATTCTTAGTCATTTGTGCCACTTCGAATGTAGTAGAATTGCTGGATTAAATGCTATAGTTTTTGGAACACTTTTAAGACTCATAAAACTACTCTAAGGGGGTACACTTAATCGAGGCCTCTGAATAACATCAAATCGCCTGCTCCATTTCACAAATGCCGTGTAGGAAAGAAAACACTGCAAGGGGCATAGTGAAGTCAGAAAAGTTCAAGTTCCAGTAAACGCCCCTTTTCTTTTAACAGGTGTAAACATCGCAACATTTTCCCTCTGGGAGCTCACTTGGGTGAGACCTCTAACCCTGCCTCCGACAAAAGGCGCCCTCACAACTCCGCTACCCAGGCGGTAGCCCCTCCACCAGCCCCTGACATGGCAGAGGCGCTGACACAACACCACTATGTTACAGGCTGTCCAGAAGACACTCGACAGCCCCCGAGGTCACGTCCCAGGGATCGACTCCCATCGTCCTGGACCCTGTCCACCGCACCGAGGTCCTCCAGCCTCACCAGCTGTTACAGTCACCACAGAAAAAGTCCACTGTGCGCCGGGGGCGCAATGACAGGCACCTCCACTGCTGGCAGCCTAGCTAGGAAACCCACCCGGACAGCCACGCACCCTTACCCAAGCTTCTGCTTCTCTTCCCTACTCATGGGCGCGGTCCCTGCCGTGCACACGGACGTGGCCAACACCAGACAGAGCGCGGCCGTCGCTGCCACTAGGCTCCATGACGCTCGCTGGGGGACCCGGCACCCACAGCCCCGGCGGCCGCCGGCTTCGCTCATGGCCCCGCGGTTCCGCGCACGCGCAGCTGCTACACCCGCACGGTGGGCCACATTGCGAGCTGCCGGCGGCGAGGAGGCTGCGAGTCGGGTCGAGGGCGGGCTGTGGAATGAGGCTGGCGGCCGCCGGCGCCAAACTGTTTGCCGAAGCCACCGAGCCGGTCCCCAGCGCCAGCGCTGCCACCACCCTCCGCCCTCCACGGCTCGGAGCACCGCCCCCAGCTTTCCGGTGTCGTAGTCTAGGAAACCGCCTCCTCAAGGCTACTTCCGGGTAGAGCTGAAGTGGGATAGCCTCGGGACCAATGGAGACAGCCTCGGAGAGGGGCTGGCTGGAGCTACAGGAGCGGGCATTGGCCAAGAGAAGCGGGACGTGGACAAAAGGCGGGACTGGGCAGGGAGCTGTCCCTTCGACCCACCTCCGACCTCAGGAGCTGCCACCTGTAGACTACTAGTCCCAAGGTGCACCGCTTCCTTCGGCGTGCCTATAGCCCAACGCGCAGGCGCCTTGCTAAATTTCTGCCTAGTAGTGCCCTGCGTTCTGGGACTTGTAGTCCCATCCTGTAAAGGCCACGCAGGTTCCAGGCGTTCTGCGTTCCGCAAGACCTTTGCCCAACCCTACCTTGTCAGTGGGCTGCCCAGTCCTTGGGACTCGTAAGTTCTTTGCCATTCTCTTCCTGAAGAAGTTTTTCCTGAGAGCTGACAGAATGAGACTTGTTCCCAGGTCGGTACCAAATGCCTTGGGGAACAGTGGGAATATTCTTCTGCCCTCGAGGAAATGACCAAAACAAAACAAAAGAAAAGCAAGCAAAAGAACAACAGCAAAATGACTCGAACCTTTGACGACTGAACCATATGAGAGTTTTACTTTCATTAGCGCATATACACCTGATATGTATATATCGTCTTTCTACTTTTGCACACATAGCTTGAACTTTTGCACAAAGCCTTGAGGAAGTTAGCAAACACTAATGTCACTCCTGGGTTACACCTCTAATTCAGTAGCCCCAGCAACTAAGCAGGACCCTCAAATGAAGGAGGGCAAGCAAAGCTGAGGACGTGATTAGTAACAGTTATCTTAAAAGTCCATGAAGAAAGGAAGTATACAATAAATAAGTGTTTGGTTTTTTTTTAATTTAGTGAATGAAGACTAGATGTTGTAATAAGTTGCAATGGCTGATTGGCAGGCTGTTGGTAAAACGACAAGTGGGTTTCTCTTGCAAAAGCACACTTCTTTCTTTTGTGCTACTTCTTGCAAAAGCACACTTCTTTCTTTTGTGCTACTTCAGCAGGTGGCGGCAGAATTGAGACACTTGGATGTGACCACTGTGGTCACAGTAAATTTCGTATTTGTTCATTCAACAGTGTTGAGCAGTCTGAAACCTCTTGCTTTTAATGCCTTACCACTGAAGACCTATCTCTCTGACCAGTCGAGTTACAAAATAACCTTTCTTCCTTCTCTCCTCTTTCAAAAACACAGGTGTTTCCTGAAGGTTTGTTTTCAACCCCTTTGCTCTTTGTACTCTGGGTAATTCTTTAGTGATTTCTGACACGGATTCAGCCACCTTGTTTCTCAGATTGATTTCTAGATTTATATCTGTACTGATCATCAGCCTTACATTCAATTTCCTTTCTGTCTGGTCCAAAAGAAACTCAAGTGTAAAATTATTTAATGCTTCAGAACTATGTTTACTCACCCTCTTCTTTCTTAGTGTCCAACCAGTGGCTAAATCACCCAGATCTGTATCTCTACTATCTTCCATTCCATTGCCTTTCTATTCCACTTTTGCATAGGTCCAGCTCTCATTATCTCTTTACTGAACTGTCGGAGCAGCCTAAGTGATTACACTCCCGCCCTATTCTCTACACTGCCACAGAGTAAGCATTCAATTTGCAGACCCTCTGAATTCTTCCTCTCTGCTTTCAATCTGCCCCTGCCCTCAAGTTCTATGCGACAACAAAATAAATTCTCACACTATGCCCTTTCTTTATCTTTGCTCTTCTATCTCCTCTGTTATTCTGTAATCTTTGCCCCACACCGGCACACCATTAAGACTTGGCTTAGCTTCCATCCCCACAGAACAGTTCTAAACGTTGCAGAGAGTGCTCAAGCCACCCTCCTTCCTGTTCTTCCACTGTACTCTCTTTATTAGTGCAATTTTCCATGCACTAGATTATGATCATTTGAAGGGTATTACCAGCTTGTTTCTAAAATAACCAGATTATTCTAAAAGGCCTAGTGCTGTGTCTCTCCCACTATACATGTTCAAGAAGTATTGAACATATTGTTTTCTTATTCCTTCAGTTTCCTCACTATAAAGTGGAAATAATATGACCTTTCCCTGTACTCGTAGGGATGCTGTACACATAAGCTCATTTCTGAATAATGTTTATCCCTTTTACAAACATGAAATTCTGCTGCCATCCTGGATCCTTGTTGGCAGCCTTAATGATGAAGTTAGCTAAGTAAATAAATACCTCTGAGTTGGTGTGGATGTGGCATAGAGAACAGGATAAGCCAAAGGTCAACACCAATCATCTAGTATTTGAAAACGAAGAACAAAGACAGTAGAAAAATACCTAGTGACTTTCAGGTATATTTTCAAGTCAGTTATTTGAAGTGGCCTATTGGCAATAACCCAGTTGGTTTATTATTATTATTATTAGTCTTCTTGATATTCTAATCATAAAGACTTCTGAGTCTTTGGCTCTCAATAAGACATTAGTGAGCTTGTTAAAGAAACAAGGTACTGGCCTCAGTGTTTATCTTTCTGCATTTTTGCTTATCTCCAAGCTAACACTGCATTTTTAAAGGGTGTAATGAGCAGCCAGGACACATTCTTTGTTGATTCACTGAATAATAAGCATCTTTTTCTCCCCTCTGTGATTCAACTTCTAGCCAATAGTTGAGTCCATTTTTTCACTAACCTCTGAAAAATCATAAATAGGAAAATCTGGTGTGACCTAAGAAGTATTCGAAATTAATATTTCTAAGCTGGAGATT
Source organism: Uromys caudimaculatus (assembly GCA_028551405.1). NCBI lineage: Eukaryota > Metazoa > Chordata > Mammalia > Rodentia > Muridae > Uromys > Uromys caudimaculatus. Next base: position 39,364,996 of record CM052711.1, read on the forward strand.
CATATGCATGATGGAAATATACTCACAAAAATATATTTCAAAGTAGATCCCATTTTAACCCATTAGTGGGCATAGGAATTATTAGCTAATTGCCCATTTAGAGACCCCTGGGAAATTTTACATTTGTTAGTTTTAAACTTACACATGAGTAATCTTTTTAAATGATCTGGAAGTTCATTTGGAGAGCTTAGAGTTGTAGAAAAAATATTAGTGGAAAGCACCCAAGGGGAATAAGAGAGAAGGACTTTTGAAAGAATGTAAAACAGATTTTTAGATGTGTAGAGTCCATTAAAAAATAACAAGGGCACTTTATAAAGTGGTGCCCTTTAACCAGCTGAGAGTTTGTGTACACAGCCTTGTATCTTATACAAATATATATCTATATCTATATAGATATAGATATAGATATAGATATGTAGATATATATTCCTGTTCCTGCCTGGATGTCTCAGAGGTTACAAAGGATTGTGGGTAGAAACCATGTGGACACAAGGGAGAAGCTCCACTTCAATTTTATTAGGACTCAAGGAGAGTCCCGGGAGACTGAGAGCAGCTGAACAAGACTGGTCACAGAACAGCAGTTGCTCCTATAGCCTTTAATTCTATGGGTCTCATATTCCTAAAATAGGATTTGGAAGTGGCTATTGTAGCATTCCTCAAATGACTTCCCATCCTTCTCCTTTCCATGTTCCCATCAGTTGATAATATAGAATTTACAGGACACTTTTCTTCTTGTGAACTCAAGCCTGTATATATTAAATCAAGGCAACATTTATTCTGCATTTACATTCTGGGACTTTAAGGCTCCAGAAGGTGTATTTATGAAAAGTACTCAGTAAATATTGTGGGTTGTCTCCCTGAATGGCTGACTGGTTTATCCAAATTCCAGAAAGGGAATGAGGAATTCAGATGAGTCACTGTCAGCAATGATTTGAGACCTTCAGAACACTTCAGATTGCTCTCACCGGTTCAGACACCAGTACCGGCCCCTGTATCATTTATAATGATACAAGATGTATCATTTGCTCTTTTAGTATCATTTGTAATGATACAAGATGTATCATTTGCTCTTTTAGTATCATTTGTAATGATACAAGATGTATCGTTTGCTCTTTTAGGTGCTATTTTCCAGGTCCTCTCTTTATCAGAGCTAAGGCCTAGTTTTCATTGCTCTTTCTCAGGGCTTAACAGCTTCATCTTGCACCACCAATATAGTTCTCAACAGTTAAGAGTAGCCACAGGTTTTAAGTTAGTACCACTCAATAGCTTCCGGCTCTGGCATCATAGAGGCCAAGAACGATGTTCTGAGCCAGCTCTGCTACCTTTTAGTCACGTTCACTTAAGCCAACTATTACCATTCTTTGTGTCCTAGCATTTCTGCTTGTAAAATAAGGCTCACTTTACAGCCTCCCTGTCCTAAATCCTAACCCTCCTGAACCTCCACACTACTGAATGAACCACGGATAAGCTACAGAGCCTCATCCCTGTTTTGGAGTGAATGTGCATAGGTACAAATGCCTGGGATCTTCCTTCCTCAGGAAATGTGACCTCACCTGTAAGGCATTTCAAGTTGTCAGAGGGTTGGAGGCTGTATAGTTAGAAAGTCTTGTGAGCTTTTGGTTGACATAATTTTTTTTAAAAAGTTCTGTGTGATTTTTTTTTTTTAAGATTTTGTGTGAATGAGCATCTGTATGCATATATGTCCATTCCCAGGGATGTCAGAAGAGGGCATGGGATCCCTTGGAACTAGAGTCACAGATGGCTGTGAGCCACCGTGTGGGTGCTGGGAACCAAACTCAGGTGCTCTGGAAGAACAGTTAGTGCTTTTAGCTGCTAAGCTGTCTCTCTAGCCCCTAGAGAGGGGTTTTCCCCCCAGTCTTGTATGTATATGTTGCATGCTTGTGTATGTGTTTATGTGTGCATATGTGGGTGCACAGGTGATTAATCTCCTTGTGAAATCAGCTTACCACTTCCAGATACAGGATTTGAACTTCAAACTTAGAGAGATGTGGTTTTAGATACCACTGCCCTTTTAAACACCTTTTTCTGTGCATCAGATAATGAGCTATCTTAGGGTTTTACTGCTGTGAACAGACACCATGACCAAGGCAACTCTGATAAGGACAACATTTAATTGGCGCTGGCTTACAGGTTCAGAAGTTGAGTCCATTATCATCAAGTCGAGAACACAGCAGCATCCAGGCAGGCATGGTATAGGTGGAGCTGAGAGTCCTACATCTTCATCTGAAGGCTGCTAGCAGAATACTGGCTTCCAGACAGCTAGGATGAGAAAGCCCACACCCACAGTGACAGACCTACTTCAACAAGGCCACACTTACTCCAACAGAGCCACACCTAAAAGTGTCACTCCCTGGGCCGAGCATATCCAAACAATAACATGAGCTATGTACAGGGGTATCACTAAAGACTGGTGGATTTTATTAAACATTTGTACAAGTAATTGATAAGGAAATTTTATCTTCAGAGCCTTCCTAGCCTTTCTGTGGGGGGTGGGGGAGGTTACAGCTAATCTGGGGGGCTAGAGTTCCCAGGATCCCGTGTGTCCTGTGCCACTTGGGATCATTTTCAATTTATGTGGCATGCCTGTTCTTGTACTTGTACCTTGTGCCTACTCCTGACTGTTGAACTTTGGATAGAATGTGAATAAGATACCTTACACATCTGAGACCTAGATATAACCCTTATATTGTATATAACTCAGTTTCTCAAAGATTAGTTTTAGGTTGTATTTTTCCCAATGTAAATTACCAAAGAAGTGAACAAAGGATTCAGATGTGAATCTGATTTGTTTTTTTTTTTTGTTTGTTTTTTTTTTTATGGTGAAAAAAAAGTATATATTTAGAATTAGCCATCTGGACTCAGTTTAGATGATCCCAATCTTGTTGGCAACATCTAGGGCATCATAATCAGGAGCCAAGCGAACATACGCCTTCTTCTCTCCATCAGGCCTTATCAGGGTATTGACTTTGGCCACATCAATGTCACAGAGTTTCTTGACGGCCTGTTTGATCTGGTGCTTGTTGGCCTTGACATCTACAATGAACACAAGCGTGTTGTTGTCCTCTATTTTCTTCATGGCTGACTCAGTGGTCAGTGGGAATTTGATAATGGCATAGTGGTCAAGCTTGTTTCTCCTGGGTGCACTCTTTCGAGGATATTTTGGCTGCCTCCGGAGCCGCAGGGTCTTGGGCCGCCGGAAGGTGGGTGACGTTCGGATCTTCTTCTTTTTGTGGCTATGGACGCCTTTCAGCACTGCTTTCTTAGCTTTCAAGGCCTTTGCTTTGGCTTCGGCTTTGGGAGGGGCAGGAGCTTCCTTCTTCGCTTTCGGCGCCATCTTGGCGAAAAGCGAATCTGATTTGTTTAAAAGTGTCAAATAACTGTTACACACACTTCATGCTGGCTAGTTTTCTGTGAATTTGACACAAGCTAGAGGCATTTGAGAAGAGGGGACCTCAACTGAGAAAATGTCCCTATCATAGGGCAAACATGTGGAACATATTTGGTTGGTTGGTTGGTTGGTTGGTTGGTTGGTTGGTTGGTTGGTTGGTTTTGTTTTTCCAAGACACGGTTTCTCTGTAGAGCCCTGGCTGTCCTGGAACTTGTTCTGTAGACAGGCTGGCTTCAAACTCACAAAGATCTGCTTGCCTCTGACTCCAGAGTGCTGGAACTAAAAGCCACTATCTCGCAGCTGCATTTTCTTGGTTAATGATGGATCGGCAAGCATCCAGCACATTGAAGGTAGTGCCACCCTTGGGCTAGTGGTCCTGGGCAGCATAAGAAAGCAGGCTGAACAAGCCATGGGAGCAAGCCAGCAAGCAGCACGCTTCCATGGCCTTTGTATCAGCTCCTGCCTCCAGATTCCTGCCTTTAGTTTCTTCTGCCCTGACTTCCTAGATGATGGATTACAAACTGTAAAATGCAATAAACCCTTTCCTCCCAAATTGCTTTTCATCATGATGTTTGTTCATTTGTTTGTTTTATGTAGTTTGTTCTACAGCAGTAGAAACCCTAACTAGGACACAGTTTAATCATACAAAACTACTACCTTGCTTTGAGCAAATAATTATAGCAGCCAAATTACAGGAGTAGGGAGAAAATTAACTATTACCTGACCACTTCATAACCAGTTAACAAGTCTCAGGCTAATTTCTCTTGGCAGGCAATGACAAGGTACCACATACAGCCTATGTGAGTTTGATTAAATCCCAGGTTCCGAACTTTTAGAATCACAACCGTGACCTGAAACAACCATGAGACACACCATGAAGTCACAACTATGAAACAGTTACTTGAGACAGGTAGAATACACAAAAGTCTATAATTCCAGCTTCAGGTCTCCACCAACACCCTCTCCTGATTTCTTCAGGCACCTGTGCTCACATGTACACACCCACACCCACATAGACATCATTAAAAGTAAGTCTTTTAAAAGAGGGGGCACTGGACAAAGAAAAAGAGGGGTACTGGACAACCATCCACACTCTGGGCATAAGTTTTTTGTTTGGTTGGTTTTGGGTTTTTTTTTGTTTTTGTTTTTGTTTTTTTGTTTTTTTGTTTTTTTTTTACAGTGAACCTTAGATTTGGTTAGACCCATTCTCTTTCTTTAAACTACAGGAAGGCTTTAGTCAGTGAGAGGTGAAGCATGGGAAAGAGAGCAGGGGAGAATTGCTAGTCACAGTTAGTTAACATGGTCTGCAAGGGAAAAGAAGTTTCTTGAGCAAAAATGCTAAAAATATAGAGTACAATATTGTGTGAAATGTGTGCCTATTTGATTCTAAGTCACAAGTCTCCAGAATAAAAATCTTCCCCGAGGGCCAAGAAGTAAAACAAAAAAAAAACTTTTAATAAAATTGCTTTCTACAATTTAATGAACAATAAATAAAAATGAGTTTACTGTTCATTTCAGAGGACTGGAAATCACCATTAAAAACAAAAATATATGCAAAAAAGATGATTTTACTGCAGACTCTGTGTAAATGGTTGTGAAAAAGTACCCTTATGTTATTTGCTAAAACAATACTCAGTATACATAAATCATTTAATAAATATTTACTAAGCCAGGAGTGATACCTTATACCCATAATTTCAGCACTCAGAGGGCAGAGACAAGAGGATCATCACAAGCTAGAGGCCAGCCTGGTCTACACAGAAATGAGTTCTAAGCCAGCCAGGACTACATAGTAGATCCTGTCTCAGAAAACCATAAATAAATACTAATACAATAAGCTTAATTTAGGTGGTGAAATCACTCACTGGATATTTGGTGCCCTGAACCCAATGGTAGCCATGGACGTGTTTTCACCCAAGTAGATAAGAAACTATTATCTTTTCTCATTTTCCATTCTTTCCTCATCTAGACAAGCATTCCCCTTACCCTCTGCTCTTGTGTTTTCTCTCTGCAGAATAATAAGGAAACAAAATAGTTAGGCATGGATACTGTGTTTTAATCCACTAACAGTGTCTCTGTAAATGCTATTGTGTGTCTTATTTCCAGAAGAAAAAGTAAGATTCTGAGAGACCCTCGCCTCCCATAGAGGAACTAGGTCTCAAATCCATGCAACCTAGCTTTGAGGCAGCATTCAACCAACCAGGACCTGGTCTCACCACTACTTCCTATGAGTTAACCTAGTCCCTTCTGCCTTATGGACAGAAGCAAAACGCTGAAGTTTATTTAAGACTGAACTTGCTGCTCTCATATTTAAAAAGAAAAAAATGGAGGCTGGAGAGATGGCATTAATTAAGAACACATCTTGTTCTTGCAGAGGACTGGGGTTCAATTTCCAGCACCAGTGTGGCGCATCACAACCACCTGTAATTCTAGTCCTGGGGATCCAACATCCTTACTGGCCTCTAGGGACACCGTACACAGGTGGTACACAAAGTACAAGCAGCTGAAACACTCCCACACACGAGATGTTGAGATCAATACAAACTTTATATCACTCATAGTATTTATCTGACTTATAAGATATTTACACTGCCTGTAAGTGATTTTTTTCTAAATGATGAACTATTTACTGTCCTCCCAATTATAAGGCTCAGAGTCCGGCGAAGGGTCAGGGTGAGATCTCTTTGATAGGGTATATCATATACACAGAAATCATAAAGCCGACAATGTCTGCCACCAACATAATGCAGATAAAACATGAAGAGAGTGCAGGGGAAGTGACACTGCCAAATTTAATGACCTTAAACTCAAAAGTGTCCCGCCTTCCTGAATATCCTTTAATAGCTACTGTGTATAAGCTATGTTGAGATCTTTGAGGTTGACAGTAAGGAACAAGATTCTAGAGAAGCCACTGACAATTGAGCATGTCTTATTCATGTAGTAAAATTAATAAACTTTGATAAATTATATTTATCAAACACACTATTTTCTGACCAACTCTGTTCCTTAATTTCCTGAAAAGACTGTCAAATTTCAACCTTTAGTGAAATCTGTACCTAGCTCGGTCCCTTAAGTTAGTGAATGATAAATACTCGACCATGGGCAGAGTTAAAAACAGGCTCCCTTATGCCACCTCAACAGTGGTCGCCTATTGTCTTCCTCATATTTGGTCAGTTTTTCCATTTGTCATTACTTCAGGTATTCAACAAACATTTGTTTCAAGTAGCAATGATTGTGTCACTCACTAGAATAGAAACTGTAGGATGAGTGGCCATGGTGTGTGGGTGAGGGGTGTGGGGCACAGAGGAGTTCAGCTGGGGCGTGATGAACTTGAGGTGTCTGTTTGACCCAGAAATCCCATTAAAATAAAACAATAGAAACCATAATATATATGCAAAAGACCTGTAAGGGGCAAAGGGGGTGGGTAGAAAAAGAAAGAAAGAAAGACAAGACAAGAAATTAAATAATGCCCAGACAAAGCTTTATGAGACAAAGAACTCAAAAATGCCAGAGTTCATTTTGTGTCAGCATTCTGCAGCCAGACATGCGGCCCGCCCTTAAGGGTGGTTTGTATACCTAATGAGACTCCACTGGAGACAACTATCTTTTCCTTTGGGGGCAGTTGTAGCTTCTGGGTTAGGGATAGGGGCTTGTGTCCATGTCCCCTCTCAGCGCTAGGACCCTATCTGGCCCAGATCTGTGCAGGCCCTGTGCATGCTGCCACAGTCTCCGTGGATCCATATGTCCTGCTGTGTTTAGAAGGCTTTGTTTGCCCGGTGTCCTCCATCCCCACTGGCTCTTACAATCTTTCTGCTTCCTCCTTCTGCATAGCTCCCTGATCCCTGAGGGGAGGAGTTTGATGGAGACATCCCATAGAGGACTGAGCATTCTAAGATCTCTCACTCTCTGCACATTGTCGCATTGGGAGTCTTTGATGCTGTTCCCATCTACTGCAGGAGGAAGCTTCTCTGATGATGGCTGACCTATGGATGTAGTCATGAAGAATCCTTACATTGCTACATTCCTTTAGCAGAACAGTTGTATTTAGTTTTCCTCTAAGTCCTTGGCCTATCTAGTTTCAGGTTCTTGGCCATGGAAACAGCGTCAGGCATGAGTTCCATCGCATAGAGAAAGCCTTAAATCCAAGCAGAGAGTGGTTGATTACTTCCACAACCTTTGTGCCACTATTGTACCAGCGAATCCTGCAGACAGGACATCACTGTAGACTGCAGGGTTTGTCGGTGAATTGGTGGCATGTAGAATACCTTCTCTGGTTGCACATAAGGCATGTACCTTATAGTACCATGAACACTAGTCAGTGGGGATGGAAGATTCTAGGTAGGCACCAGCTCAACTTCTCCATGTTCAGTGAGTTGTATAGATCTAATGACCCTTTGGTGACTCCTTTTAATTTTATATATATATACACATATATATATATACACATGTGTGTGTGTGTGTGTGTGTGTGTGTGTGTGTGTGTGTGTGTGTGTATCTTAGGTGCTTAACTGTATCATTTAATACTAACAATCTACTTAAAGCTGGTAGTATAGGAGCTTTGTAAAGAAAAAATAATGTCCTGGAAGAAAAAGACTCCAAAGTTATCAGCTTGTACAAGATGGTGAGTGTCAGCCAAGGCGGTAGTGGCACATACCTTTAATCTCAGCATTTATTTGGGAGGCAGAAGCAGGTGGATCTTTGTAAGTTCAAGGCCAGCCTGGTCTACAGAGCAAGTTCCAGGACAGCCAGGGCTACACAGAGAACCCCGGGGGTGGGGGAATATTATGACTGTCTTTATTTATTTTCCCATTACTGTGATCAAATACTCTGACTAAAGCAGTGTAAGGGAGAAAAGGTTGTTTGGCTTATAATTCCAGGTTACAAGCCATCATGGCAGGGAAATCACAGCAGGGACCAAGAGAACTGGTCATGAGTCATCCGTTGTCAAGAATAGAGAGCAGTGAGTTAATGCACGCTAATTTTCAGCTTGCCTTTCCCACTTTGTATAATCTAGGATCCCCGACTCAGGGAACAGTCCAACTCAGCTAATGTGGATCTCCCCACATAAATCAATGTAACCTAGGTAATCCCAGCAGACATTGTCAGAGACTAACCTTAATCTAGACCATTCCTCACAAGAGTGCCCAGAGGCAATTACTATTAGCCATCACAGAAAGATTTAGCATTTTAGCTGTTTCTTTGTGTGTGTGTGAATTGAAATCAATTTTGAATGACACTAAACTCATTTCTGGTGGCCAGTGCTGATTTAGAAGGTACACAAGAGAATTTACAAGCTTACATTGGCCTAAGCTACAGCACTTTGTCTTGTTCCAAAGGCTATAAAGGTTTAAGCTTTTCCACCCTAAAATGCTTTAGAGTCCTAATCACTGCAATGTTCAGAAGTGAATGGGCAGTCCAAGGAGGTGGGCAAATCTGTTCCATGATCGTTTAGGAACTCAGGTCCTTGCTTCATCAACTGAAAGACTTTCTGTGATGACCAGTTCATCAGTGTCATAAAACACCCAGGCTGCCTGAAGATACAAAAAGAAAGGAGGAACGCAAGCAGAGTCCTTTGAGAGGGATATGAACAGGGAAGCTGCATCTGTCTTTTTCCTCATGCCCTTTTTGAATGGATATTATGGAGTTATGAATTGGTCACGCCTAGTTACAAGGCTTGAGATTTGATTCTCAGTGAACATAAATGTGCCCGGCCTTAAGCTCAAGGGATTCTGTAAATTGAAGGATAACGGTAGTCACTGGGAGTCCCTTGGTTGTCGTGCCAAGTCCTTGTTTGCTGTCCTTCAGTCATGCTTGCTTAGTAAGATGCAGGTGGGAATTTGTGGTACACTCGGATTTTTTTTAGAAAATAGATTAATTGCGGAAAGCAATCCCATTAAAATGTTATAATATGTAGTTTGTTAATTGTAACTCCTAGCACAGCAGATAAGTAACGAGTTCTTTGAGAAGTATTAGTATATATAACACTCATTATTTTTACTGGGAAAATCTAATAGTTGTGAAAGGAGCCACATTTATCATCATGACTTCCCTTTCTTCTCTCCGCTGCATGAGATGTGCAGAGATAGTGTGTTACTGGAAGAGCTGCAGGCAGCTTCCCTTGTGAGTATCCAAGTCCCATGGTGATGAGAGAGGCAGGTAGTAAACAGTAGGAGCTATAATATCAGTAGTCAGAGGGGCTCCTAGAACGTTGCAGTGGCGTAAACAACCTGCAGGACCGTTATTTCCTGCTCCACCTCTGGAAAGGGGGAGTCTGTTAGAAGTTGATAAGAAAACTTAGCAGCTTGCAAAATTGTTTGATATATTTAATCATAGGTTCTGCAAGAGAGCATGGAAATTATTAGCCCTGTCATCCAAGGAAGAAGGACGTGTATTTGTTAAGCAGAAGTCTTTCTCCTCGTATTCATCCCTCTAGGATGCCAGGGAACCTGGAGTTTAGAAACCATTTATATGGATTTGTAAAGGTTTTTCTATCCTCCTCCTCCTATGAAGCTGATTAATGGTTTCATTAATGGTACATGCTAGAACTATGCAGACCAACAGAATGGTCACTAATGACACGTGGCTACTGAGCACCTGAAATATGATTAATTTGTAAGTGCAAATATAGTTTTGGATTTTCTTCCAGGGTACTAGATTTTAAAGACTTGTCAAAATGTATAAGATGAGGCTACTCTCCCAGCACTTGGGAGGCAGAGGCAGGTGGATTTCTGAGTTCAAGGCCAGCCTGGTCTACAGAGTGAGTTCCAGGCCAGTCAGGGCTGCACAGAGAAACCCTGTCTCGAAAAACAAAAACAAAACAAAACAAAACAAAAAAAGATGAGGCCACTGATACAGCTTAATAGGTAAAGTCACCTGCCTCCAAGCTCGATGACCTAAGTTCGAGTCCCAGAACCACATGGTAGATGCTAGCTCCTAAAGATTGTCCTTTGCCTTCCATGCTTGTGCTGTGGCATATACATGCCTGTATGCATTCACACACCTCACGAAATGAATAGATAAAAATGTAAGTTTGAAAAGGAGTAAAATAATGATTTTAAACATTGACTAAGTATTTAAATGAACACTGTAGATAGATTGGGTTAAATAAACTATCACCACTAACTTTTACCTGTTCCTTTTTAATAAATTAAATTTAGATTATGCAAGACTCAGTTCTGTTGAGCAATACTGACTTAGAAAGCACATAAAAGAACCAATAGATGGCCACATTTACCAGTGTGAATGGGCCTACTCTACAGCACTTTCCTTATTGTAGAGAGAATATCTTGTGTATTGTATGGATGCATCACCTGGCAATTAAAAAGCCTATGGCCTATGGCTTAGACAGGAGGTGGGACATCTGGGAGGCAGAAAGAATTCTGGGATAGAGCCAGGTGTGGGAAGATTCATGCAGGAGGAAGTGAGGAGACGGACACATGGTACCTGAGCACAGGTCACCAGCCATGTGGCAGCGTGTAGATCAAAATAAATGGGTTGTTTTAAGTTTTGATCTAGTCAGAGTAGAGCCTAGCTATATGGTTAAGTTATTTGTAAATATATTTTGAGTCTGAGTCTTATTTTTGGGAACATGGGCTGGAGAGATAGAACCAGACCCAACATCTACATTTGTCTCAAAGACTATAAAGATTTATGCTTTGCCGAATGAAAATCCTTTAAACTCCAAACCAATGGAAGACCACTGCCAGCATTTCCAGGATTATTGGTGTTGGGTTGAACTTTCTCCAATGGTGAATGTTTAACTATTCTGCTTAATACTTCCCATTTCTAACTGTTTTTTTTTTTTTTTTTTTTTTTGGTTTTTCGAGACAGGGTTTCTCTGTGTAGCCCTGGCTGTCCTGGAACTCACTCTGTAGACCAGGCTGGCCTCAAACTCAGAAATCCGCCTGTCTCTGCCTCCCAAGTGCTGGGATTAAAGGCCTGTGCCACCACTGCCCAGCTTCTAACTATACTAATTACTGTTCCTCACACTGGGAAGAAATTTGTTCTTTGTACTGTCAATGTCTGAGACTTTTTTCTTGATCATAATTAAGTTCAGTCCTTGCATTGTTTAGACTCTTTGTTGCAGTGACAAGTACCAGAGAGAAGCAATTTAAAGAAATGAAGATTCATTTGGGCTCCTGCTTCTGGAGGTTTCAGGCAGTGGTCCCTGGCTCTGTTGCTTTTAGGCTGGCGGCAAGGTTGCAAGCCTTGGGGACGTCCTTCAACTGATTAACTCTATAAGAGGTGACCTCTATGTAAAGTTTTATAACTATTTATTTATTTTGTGTTGGGGGTATTGGACACACGAGCTCCGTGGTGCACACATGGAGGCTGGTGGATAACTTTTGGGTGTAGGCTCTGTCTTGTTTCTTTTGCTATTCTTCATACTTCAGGACAGATGGCCCATGAGCATCCAGCCCACCCTCCTGCCTCCACCCCCAATCTTGCTGCAGGACTGCTGTGTATACAGATGTGCACCACCCCTACCTTTTAAGAATAGCCAAACTTGGGCCCAAAGAGGCATAATAACTTGCTCAAATTGCCAAGATAATGGCTGATAAAGAGTGTGAAGTATACCTGAGAAAGGTGACATTGTAGTTTCAATCTAACCTGACACCAAGGAAAATATAATGGCTACCTTGACCAAAAGAAAGTTCAAAATCAAAGTACTGGCCCTGCATTCGCAGCTACACAATTCCACTTTCCTCTTGTGTTTTAAGGCCCATCTGGATAATCTGGAGCGATCGCATCTTGAAATCTTCAATTTAGTTATGTCTGCAAAGTTTCTTTATCCAAACAAATTTGGCTGGTCTTAAAAAGTAGTAAATTAATAAAAGGCGAAAGACTCGTGCTGCCACTGGGGACCATGTTGATTTGAGGTCTGTGGCCCGTGTGGCTGTGTGGATGTTCAGGGTCCGTGCTCCTACCTGAAACCTGTGGGACTCCATGAGCCGTGCTGCTGCTGGCGGTTACGGGCAAGGAAGCTTCTTCTGCAGTGGTGTCGTTGACTGCAGACTCATATCTGAGCATGAGAAACATGGAAGGTCTGTAACAGCCCCTCTCCCCCCAAAAAGAAATAGTTCAGACAGGAAGCTATTGGAGAGCCCTTTAAAATTGTGGAGAAGATGCTGAAGTGTAACTCCTCACAACTAATGGCTTCTGGTGGGGGTGCAGGGAGGACTCAGTTATCGTTAAGGGGCTGGCCACGGAGTTTGACCATGTTCCAATGAATATCTGGGCAACACTAATTGGACTTGGTGGTTTTTTGCTCTTTTGGGACTGGAGTTTGGGGGATACTAGGGTGGGAGGGTGGACCTGGGAGGAGTTAACTAGTATGAGGGTGTGCATCGTATGAAATTCCCAAATTCTCAGTATTATGTTGGGACAAAAGAATAAAGGGAAGTGGGGGGAGTCATAAATTAGATCAGAGCACATGAATATCCTGAGAAGCTCTGATTTGAGGGACTTAAAGGAATGACACCTGCAACTTCTAAAAAGCCGGGGAGTTTGAATGTTGTTCTGGGGTGAATATTGTTCTGGGGTCAGATAAGTTTGGAAACACTGTCACCTTTATGTCACCTTCTACGCTACCTTTCCCTAGCTATAGCTAACTGGGGGTAGACAGATGCCTGCTCCAAATTAAACCTCACACATTCTCTCTCCCAGGGGTTTTGAATTGGGATTTATTTAGTTAGTTCATGTGTATGCGAGAGGGTCAGTGAGTATGTATGTGCCAGGGCTGTGTACATCTGCAAGTCAGAGGACAGCCTGCACAACTTAGTTCTCTCCTACCGCGGGGGCTGGAGAGATCAAACTTGGGTCTTCTGGCTTTGCGGCAAGACCCTTTCCTTACCTGCCGAGCCTTCTCGGTATTCCGACCCTCCTCTTTTTGCCCAAGGTTTAAGAAGTGTTTTGCTACACCCAGAACATCGTTGACTGAGCCAGAGAGATTAGCCTCTTGTTATAAAGGTTAGCCTCATGCAATAGCATGTTATAGAGAGGCATCTAAAATACAGCAAAGAGAAAAATGCAAATAAACAAACCTCAGAGGCCTGGGGATAGGAATCAAAGATGCAGTGAGGTAAGAGAGAGAGCAGAGGTCCCGTGAACTTCGTGAACTTCCCTGTCCCTCCACACCCAGCACTAGTTAGGGCAGCCAGGGGGTGTTGGCTAGCCTCTGCCAAGGGCTGCCTGCGGTCATTTGCACAATAATAAAAGGAAGAGCTTACTTTGGCTCATAGTTTGGAAGGTTTCAGTGCTGTGGTTTGTTGGCTCAATTATTTGGGGGCCTGTGAAGCAGTGGCTGGGAAGTGGGGTGCAGGAACAAGGTGTTCACTTCCTGGCATCTGGAAAGCAAAAGAAAGTAAGAGGAGGGGCTGGGGCCCCTTCGGGGCAGGCCCTCAATGACCTAACTTCTTCCCAGCAGGCTCAGCATCTTAACATTTTCATTACCCCTCACCCCCCAGGAATACCATAGGCTGACGACCACACCCTTAAGACATTAAGATGTGAACCTTTTAGGGGACATTTCAGATCCAAACTACAATGAGGAGATAAACATGAAGTGTAACGGTCTCCTTTCTCAACCTTTTACTGCAACATTATTGCTTCTAGATGAAGACTTTTCAAAGATCTCAGTGGCACCTGTTTGTAAAGGATCAGCAGTTTTAAGTAAGTGTGGTGAAGTCACTGCCTCCATGGTAAGTATTCTGTAGCTATGAGGAGAAGGAGATTTAAAGGCATATCCTTCCCTTTTCTTCTTTTTTTCCTCTGAGACAGGGTTTCTCTGTGTAGCCCTGGCTGTCCTGGAACTCACTCTGTAGACCAGGCTGGACTCGGGCTCAGAAATCCACCTGCCTCTGCCTCCCAAGTGCTGGGATTAAAGGCGTGCGCCACCACTGCCTGGCTATCCTTCCCATTTTTATGGGTTTGCTGAATTATAAAGAGTATCTTTGAATGTATTCTGTTCATAGAAATACTTGACATAGAAGTACTTAACATCGAATGTGATATGTTTAATCCATCTCCTTAATAGACTCCAGTAACTTCATCTTAAAGTAACCTTTCTGTTTTGTGGATTTAAAGTTTATTTTGGCATAAAAAATCATTTAGACCCAAAAAGATAAGCAGGTGAAAAATTTTAAACTTGCTGTGGTTTTCAGACTTGAAACACTGTTGTTTTCCCATTGCATGGAACCTTGTCTCAGTATGAGTCCTCTTGTGTTTCTTTGTTAAAGTGTATCAGGAAGGGAAATGGGCTAAGCTGTCTTTCTTAGCCGACCTCTTGGGAAAGTTCTCAGGAATACACAGCTGAGAATACAACTCCGGCTGGGCATTTCCTACTCCACCTTGCCATGTTTGGGTGCCTGGCTTCCCATGGTAGGAGGGGGCCAGCAAATCAGCTTGTCAGGTGCCTCATAGAAAAGATCAGAGGCAACAGCAGAATGTCATCCATGTTTTAAAAACTCATTCCTTGAAAAGTCCATAGATGCATGCAAAGAATTTTAATCATATCTACCCTGACTTCCCTCCTCCAATTTCCCTGTGACTGCTCCTAACACATCTTCCTCCCAGATTTATGTCTTCTTCCTCTTTGTCGTCATCGTCATCCTCCTTCTTTCTTCCTCCTCCTCCTTCTCTTAAATAATTCATGGAGTCCAGTTAATGTTGTCCACATGCACATGGCTGTGACGTCATCTACTGGAGCCTGGGTAACCTACCCCCAAAGGAAAATTGACTCTGCTTCCCCCAGAAGCCATCACCTGCCAATAGTTCCTCAGCTACAAGTGGCCCCTCCTGAGCCCCTCTCCCATGGATGCAGGAGTTTTGACTGGCTTGACCTCTGGCAGATCTTGGGCAGGTACCCACAGCTGCTGTGAATTCATGAATGAAGCAGCTACCACACATCCATAGGGCATGTCACAGCATTCCTTCTCATATTTGGGCTATGACATTCATTTTGCTTCTTCTTCCAAAGAGCAGAGCAATGGAGCCCTTTCAGAATAATATTGCCAAATGATTCTTCATGAAGCCACAGGTCCATTTGTCATTTGTCTGTTTCTGTAGTGCAGAGGATCTAACATGTGGCCTCATGCATCCTTAGGGTGTATTCATCGCTAAGCTGTATCACTCACCCCAGGGAGCCAATTTTAAATCGTGAAAGCCTTTTGTGGCTTCTGCCCCCTTCTTATAGGTCACTCTTAGTTATGCACCATTGTTAAAGGGGCTGAGTGCAGGTACATGCACCTAAAGAATACCTTAACCCATGTGATTCTGGGAAAACAAGACAAAAATCACAGTTTAATTATTTTGGAATGTTCCTTTTTTCTGATTTGCTATTGTACATTATATTGGTAAGTTGTGTTTGTCTGAGCTCACTAGAAAGTAGGTTTTGGAAGCAGGGTTGTACACAGCCTCAAGCATGTTTATCTCAAAGTGTGCTTCTAAGCTCTTCATCTGGGTACGGGACTAGCCCTGCTAAACTCTGTGTCAGGGAGGAAAAAAGCTCAGGAGTAAAAATACTATATCCTCAAAAATAGCTAGAAGGTAAGCCATTTCCAACTGTTACTTTTGTTTATTTCATGATTCAAAGGTACTGACAGAGAAAAAGAGAGTTCGCCTGTCTTAGGGTTTTATTGTTGTGAAGAGACACCATGATCAAGGCAACTCTTATAAAGGACAACATTTAATTGGGGCTGGCTTACAGTTTCAGAGGTTCAGTCCATTATCATCATGGCGGGAAGCATGACAGCATGCAGGCAGATATGGTGCTGGAGGAGCTAAGAGTTCTACATCTTGATCTAAAGGCAGCCGGGAGACACTGTTCCATACTGAGCAGAGCTTAAACATTAGGAGACTTCAAAACCTGCCTACACAGTGACACACTTCCTCCAACAAGGCCACACCTATTCCAACAAGGCCACACCTATTCCAACAAGGCCACACCTCCTAATAGTGCCACTTCCCATGGGCCAAGCACATTCAGACCACCACATCACCCAGGAAGAAATCTCAGTTCAAATGACTGCCTCACCTTCTTCTGTCCACTATGCTGGATGTTGTGAGGCCCCAACTTGACGATGTTAGATACTATCTCTATCTGTTCTTATGTGTTCTTTTGCTTAAAAGCTTTACATCAAGGGACACTGCTGCCAAGGGCTCATGGGAAACGCCAGCTGGCTGCTTTAAAGAGGCTACCTCAGTAGGTTTCTGCTGGATGTTTATAAGACCCTGCTTTGATGACAAACTTACTGGTTTTTTTTAAAAAAAGATTTATTTTACCTCTCTCTCTCTCTCTCTCTCTCTCTCTCTCTCTCTCTCTCTGTGTGTGTGTGTGTGTGTGTGTGTGTGTGTGTGTGTGTGTGTGTGTCTGCCTGCATGTATGTTTTTGGACCATCCATGTGCCTGGTGCCTACAAAAGTCAGAAGATAGCATCAGACCCTGGGAACTGAAGTTATTGGTGGTTGTAAGCCACCTAGTGAGTGCTAGGAACTGAGCCCAGGTTCTCTGCAGGAGCAGCAAGTGCTCTTAACCACTAATCCATCTTGCTAGCCCTTGACCCTCTGTTCTTGTTTGTTCTTTGACTTGAAAGCTTTACCCAGTGGAACACCAGCTAATTGCCTTAACAGTTTTCTCTAGTCAATTTCTGCTGGTTGTTTTGAGCATTTGATCTAATATTTTGATATCTATCTCTATCAATCTATATATCTGTCATCACTTTTTATTTTTATTAAATGAGCACCGATTATTTTATTGGCTTACTATTCATCTAATAAACTCATTGTCTTAGTTAGGGTTTTACTGCTATGAACAGACACCATGACCAAGGCAACTCTTATAAGGACAACATTTAATTGGGGCTGGCTTACAAGTTCAGAAGCTCGTCCAGTATCATCAAAGCAGAGCATGGCAGCATCCAGGCAGGAATGGTGCTGAGAGTTCTACATCTTCATCTGAAGGCTGCTAGAAGACCAGGTTCCAGGCAGCTAGGGCAATGGTCTTAAAGCCCATGCCCACAGTGACACACCTACTCCAACAAGGCCACACCTACAAGGCCACACCTCCTAATAGTGACACTCCCTGGGCCAAGCATATTCAAACCACCACACTCACTCATTCAAAACCTAAAGTATATCTGTCAAAAAAATTATTGTCTAGAACACAGAATAACACATCTTTATTGTGAGACATGGGGACTAGGGTGGCAGATATAGAAAGCAACAACTACCAATTAAAATCCCTGCAGTCCAATCTGTTCTTTCAACTTCAGGCTTTTCTTTTCTTTTTTCTTTTTCATGTATATATATTTAATCATCTTGTGATGTTTCTTAAAACATAGCAGCTGTGGTTTTCTCACATTATTAAAATTTGTTAACACATCTCTCTAAAGTTGCTACATCCAAAATTGCTACATATTGAAAACAAAATAGCACAGGAGAGATTCAAATGGATTTTCTTGATGTTTCAAAGTTTATGACAACTGTGAGATTATTGAGTGCAGCAGAAGAAGGCATTCATCTGTCTCCTCCCTGCAGCCTGGATGGGGACTTAGATCCACTTCCTACAGATGAGTAACTTAGGCTGTATCTTGCTGCGGAGAATGACATT
Organism: Uromys caudimaculatus; assembly: GCA_028551405.1. NCBI lineage: Eukaryota > Metazoa > Chordata > Mammalia > Rodentia > Muridae > Uromys > Uromys caudimaculatus. Next base: position 39,383,012 of record CM052711.1, read on the forward strand.
CCTCTGTGTAGTAGTGAGGGGAACATCATCACCTGACAAAACAACTTACCTCAATGATGGTCTGAGTCAAGCATATTCATGGCAGAGTCATAATCCACATGGTCAGGGTCTGAGAGAAACTTGATTTGTAATGTGTATTCTATCAGCCTTTGTTCTTGGCCATAGACAGTTGGACAGTTTAAGAAATTAATTTCAAATTTAAATGAATGTGAATGTGTTCTTGGAAAGCCCAAGATCCTGGCTTAAAGAAGCTGTCAACTCTAAAGGAGGAACTTTGCTCCTGGATATCTCTCACTGCCATTGTGAGGACTGGCTATCACTCTGCTGAGCCACCACACTCAGAATAGATTTGCTATAGGTAACCAACTCCTGATTCCTAAGTCTTTGGAACTGGAGTTTTATGAGGGTGTCTTACTGATAAGAGTGTAGCCATGCTCTCAGGTGTAAGGGAGAGTACAAAATAAATCTGGTGGCTTCTAACTCAAGAATAGGTAAATTCATTGGGCATGGAAGCACATATTTAGGATCCTAGAACTCTGGAGGCTTAGATAAGGGGATGAAAATGTCAAAGCCAGCCAACACAACATAATAAGACTCTTCTTCAACAAAACAAAACAGAAGAACAAAAAGAAGGTTGATTTTAAGGTAGGTTCTCCCCCACAGATAAGACTATTACTAGGTAGAACAATGTCAGTGCTGCTATACAATGCTAGTTGACATAAATGTTTCATATTATATTTAACAATTACCTGTTAACCATTGTTTGAGCATTTAAAGCTATTTCTATGGGAGAGACTCATGATGATACATTTGGTGAGGAGTTATTGACAACTGATGACTTGCAGAAAGGACAGTCATTTTTTCTGGTGTTGTGGCCACTGTAGGTTGACCATGGTCTATGTCTCTATTTTGTAACTGTGGGCTTTTCCACCCACAGCCAAGTTCCCAAAACAATGACTGAGACTAGCTTGTTCCCATTAACTCATAACTCAATTACCCCATTTTTTGTAATTTAAGTCCCACCATGTTATTAGCTACCTCTCCTCAGGTTCACATAACCATCTTCCTCAGAGTTCAGGGTGAGTCTTCTTGCCCCTGACTCTATCCCACAATCCCAATCTCTCTGCTGGAACTCCCACCTCCTATTTCCTGCCTAAGCTAATAGGCCAGCAGCATTTTATTGACAGGTGATACTTACATACAATGCATAAGAGAGTCTCTCTACACTATATAGACAGCACTAATTAAGGTCAGTGGGTTGTGTTTTTTTTTTTTATAAAGAGGAAGAAGTTGTAGAAGAATGTGGTAGCCCTGGGAGGATTTGGGGAGAACGAGTGTTGGATATGATCAAAATACATTGTATACATCTATACATCTTCAAAGAATAAAAGTATTGCGTAAAATATTTTTAAGTACTTTCTTTAAAACATTATAGCATGCCTTTAATCCCAACACTCAGGAGACAAAGGCAGGTGGATCTCTGTGAGTTTATGCCAGCCTGGTCTATAAAGTGAGTTTTAGGACAGACAGGGTTGTTACACTGAGAAACCCTGTCTTGAAAAAAAAAATAGATTTATTGGGGTAAATTTACATATAAGAAAATGGATGCTTTTATACCCTTTAACTTTCTTAATACATAGTTTAATGAGTATTGACAACTGCACAGTCACAGTGCAGCCACTATAATCAAAATGTGGCACAATTCAGTCATCTCCTGAAATTTCTTCATCTGTCCCTTCATGGCTAGACCCAGTAGTAATCCCAACTGCTGGCAACCAGTGATCTACTTTTTCTTGCTATATATGATGATTTGAATGAGAAATGTTCCCCATAGACTCATGTATTTGAACACTTGGTCCCTGTTGGTAGTTGAATTCACCAGGGTTCTCTAGAGTCACAGAACTTACGGGGTGTCTCTATATAGTCTGTAGTCCAACTAACCCAACAATGTGCAGTTGTGAATGGGAAGTCCAAGAATCTAGTAGTTGCTCAGTCCCACGAGGCTAGTTGTTTCAGCTGGTCTTCTGTAGAAGTCGGTTCCAACAGATATGCTGGCAAGTAAGTGCAAGCAATCGAAGAAGAATGAGTCTTCCTTCTTCCAGTGTTCCTATGTAGGCCTCCAGCAGAAGGTGTGGCCCAGATTAAAGGTGTGTAATACCATGCCTGGATCTGGGACTTGCTTTGTCCCAGGCTGGCCTTGAACTCAGAGATCTCCTTGCCTCAGTCTCCTGGGATTAAAGGTGTCTTCAAAGATACCATGCCTGGGCCTAAGATTTTCATTGCCACTGTCCCTCAAGATCTCTATGCCAAGATCCAGGTCAGAAACTGTGTCTCCCAGCCTCAAGATCTGGGTCACAGGTGTGCCCTCCATTTTGGGATTGTAATTCATTCCAGATATAGTGGAGGTGACAACCAGGAACAGCCATTACAGTAGTGCTGTTTGGGGTGGTTACGAAACCTTTAGGAGGTGCACTCTTGCTGGCAGAAGGACATCACTGAGGGTGGAGTTTTGAGAGTTTATAACCTCACTTCACTTCCAGTGCCTCTGCTTCCTGTGTGCAGGTGAGATGTGACCTCTCAGCTTCTTGCTCCTGTAGCTTTGCCTTCCTCACCTTTGTGGACATCTAAATCTTTGGAAACATAGGTCAAAATAAACTCTTGCTTAAGGTGACCTTGGTCACTGTATTTTATCACAGTAACAGAAAAGTACCTACTACATGGTATCAGTTTACAGCTGTTACTAAAATAGTAATAGGGAGAAAAAGAAGAAAGATTCCTTTGAGTTCATGGACTGATGGGGCATGCTAATGTATCTCATGGCCGACAGGAAGCAGAGCAAAGCCATAACAGGAAGGGGATGTGTCAGGGTATCCCCCCAATGACAGGCTTCCAAGGGCCCTTTCCCTGCAACTTTGCCCCCACCTTACACATTCTACCACCTTGTAATCTATTCAAAATCTTAATCCATTTTGGTGTTAAGATTTTTATTAAATGTCAGGTGGTGGTGGTCCATACCTTTAATCCCAGCACTTGGGAGAAAGAAATGGGCAGATCTCTGAGTTTGAGGCCAACCTGGTCTACAGAAAAAATTGGATTGTGAAACATTTATATATCCACAATATATCAATTCACAATCCAATCAATTGTCTCTAGATGTCCTGGTGGACACACCCAAAGGTGCAATTTACTAATCTATGTATGTCTCAATTCAAGGGAACTGACAATCAGATTAACTATCAGATTCCCCCATACTGTGTAAAAACAATCACCCAGCAGGGAGACCTTTGTGTTGTCTGTCGTTTCCCACCCTTCCTAGTTACTCTGAGACTCATTCTTGTTCCTGGGCTCATCAGCAGGGCATCCCTTTTTATTGTTGGGACACTAGTGTTCCATAACATGGATTCGCCTCAGCTCCCTTGTCTGTTCTCCAGCTGAAGGACACATGGGGTATCTCTAGCTCTTGAAAGTTACAAAGACAACACTAGGTCTGTGGGAATACGTGTTTGTATGATCAGAAGTTTTTATGGCTCTATAAAAGTCTAGGTATTACTGAATCCGATGGTAACAGGTGGTGATAATGCTGATAACGCTGAACTGTTCTGCCACATAGCTACAGCATCCTGCCTGATCACCAGGGAGGACCGGGGTCTAGCTACAGCATCCTGCCTGATCACCAGGGAGGACCGGGGTCTAGCTACAGCATCCTGCCTGATCACCAGGGAGGACCGGAGTCATGCTGCATCCTTATCATCCCTCGGTTCTTTCTTCAGTCTTAGCTCTGACACATGTTAAAAATACTAATGACATGCCAAGTACTGTGGTACGCTACCATAATCCTAACACTCAGGAAGCAGAGGCAGCAGGATAACGAGGGCCAGTGGGAGCCACCAAAGGAAAATCCTGTTTCAAAAAAGCAAGGGTTGGAGGTGTAGCTTAGAGGAAGAGTGCTCGCCTAGCATGTGCAAGGCCCAAGGTTCAATCCCCAGCACCACAGTGCTAATCTTGGATGCAATTCTAGGATGGAGAAGGAGACTGGAGGATAACACTAGAACGCAGGGGAGTCGTGCTCTTTCCTTCTCCAGCTTTCCTTGTGACTGTATCATCTCCTTGGAAAGAGGCAGGGACTATGAACGAAGCAGAGACAAGTGATGAGGTGAATTCAGGATTGCTTGCCTGAGCATCCACACAGAGGTCCTAAAGCTCTTAGAAAGAAACTCAGAGGCTTGTCTTGTGTCATGCTTTTCTTTACCCAAGAGCCTTTTGAAGGACACGTGCCTTTGCATATGAAAAAGAGGAAATAAAAGCCAGCAAAAGCCCCAGAGCTTAGCGCCAGCTTGTTTGTTCCATCCATTGAACCCACTGCGTTTTGGATGAGCCTTTACTCTCTCTAGATTCTTTTTTTTTTAATTATTATTATTATTAATTATTATTACTTTATTTTTTGCTTTTAGGTTTTTGTTTGTTTGTTTTTTTAAAGATTTATTTATCGTATGGAAGTACACTGTAGCTGTCTTCAGACACCCCAGAAAAGGGCATCAGATCTCATTACAGATGGTTGTGAGCCATCATGTGGTTGCTGGGATTTGAACTCATGACCTTCAGAAGAGCAGTCGGCGCTCTTAACCACTGAGCCATCTCTCCAGCCCTCTCTCTAGATTCTTGGTCTGACCTTTGTAATAAATCTCTTCATCGGGGTTGCAATTTGGCTCTGTTCCTGGGCTCCACACGATGCCTTAGCTGCTGCCCTTCCCCTCCTTGAACAACTTCTGATATAGAAGTAATTCCCCTAGCTTCTCACCTGCTGTCAGCTTTTGACACTTGTTACTGGCTTCAGACCCAGTGGCATCTTCCTTCCACTTTCTACCTCCCAGCTCTTGCCTAAAGGTAAGGGAACTGACATTGCTAACTTGGATAGGAACAACAGTAAGTGAATCAGTAAGTCTATGGAAAACATAAAATCAGGAGAACAGCTAATATACCAGGTAGTAGAATTGTGCCAATGATTTCCATAAACTAGAACAAGGAAATGAAACCAACCAATGTAAGTTGTAGCTAAGTAGGGTTCTGAGCTTAGATCTCTACCTTGGGGGATGGGAAGTCATGAAAGTGTCATGTAGGTGACAGAAAAGCAGATTATAATGCATATGAGTCCGTTGAATGGTTTAGTACATAGTACTGTCCCCCTCCAAACATAATTAAAATAATCCTCCTCCCCAACTTTACTATGGTGTGACGTTCTATTCATAGATACAAAGTAGATCACCAAGTGATATGATCCCATCTTACCATACCAGTCAGACCACACAGAGTACTTAGAACATGGGCTTCAGTTGGGTGTAACACACCCCAAAGCATATAAAGAGATGTTAATGTGTCTGCCCCCACCTCCTCGTACAATCTGGATGCTGTCCTTCCAAGGTACTGGTGACTTTTTTAGAATAACAGAATAACAATGGACAGATTTCCCCCCTTATCACACCCAAGCTGTCTGAGGCACTTGAAACATCAATCGCTTCCCCCTTCAAGTTGTGTTCTCTGCCTTTCATCCTTCCACTTCAAAACAAAACAAAAGAAGCTTGTCTTTTTTCTCTCCTTGTTCCACAAATGATGTTACCCTAGATCACGTGTCTATAGATTTTTCCATCTACTCCCCAAGAGCTTCAATCACCAAATTCTTATTTCTAGCCGGACCTTTGTGATCTCTTGAACTCTTGTACTATGTAATCTATGGAATGTAAAGTATTTTGTCAATAAACATCCATTATAAGTCTCAAAGGGAAATGTCAAATGGAGATTGACAAGACAAACCTGGTAGATTTATTGCATTCTGCAAGCCTTTGGAGATAACACCATGAAAGCCCTTGTTTTTCCTGAATTGTATTCTGGGAAGAATTATTTTCTTGAAAGAGTAGATTTATATCATCTGAGGTCAGAGATCAAAGGGGTGAAGCTAAAAAGAAAGCTCAAAGCTCAGTCAGTGGGCATGTAGACCTGAGTTCAATTCATTCCCAGAACCTACATAAAAAAGTGAGGTGTGTGGGCACATGCTTGCAATCTCACCCCTTGGGGTCAAAGGCAGATCCCTGGGGCTTACTGGTTAGCCTGCCTAGCCTAATGGGCAAGTGCCAGGCCAATGAGAGACCACATCTCAAAAATATGTTTCTGAGGAACAAGAGTTGAGGCTATCTTCCGGGCTCCACATTCATGTATATACATACACACATGTGCATATGTATCTATACATGTAAACACACACACAAAAATAGTAATGGTAGTGGTAGCCACAGCAGTGGTAATAAAGAAATGGGAGCAGACATTTGCTGAGTTCTTCTTGCTCAGAGATAAATAGTGGGCTGACAAGCAGCAAACTTTTCCTTACTTTCTTAGGAGTCAGAAATGATAACCCTGGAAACATGTTTATTCATGCAATTTTAGAGTTTTTATCATTTTTATCTGGGTTAGCTTCCCATAGTGTTTGGAAACAAAAGCTGTAGCAAGAAGGGGGAGGAAGTTAAATAAGAAGAGATGGGGGGGGGGGTGTCCCTGCATTGGAAGAATCCAGGTGTGTAGAGAGACAGGGAGGGTTGGGGAGCAGACCAGAGGGGAGGGGAAGTGAGGGAAGAGCTGGGGGATATTCAGCCATTTGGAGATGTTTGAAAGCTGCCTGTAGGAAATGTTTAGGAGGGTGAGTGCAGCCTTGATGGACAGAATCGGGCTCATGGGTAGAAATTATGGTTGTGGGTGGTTTGAAAGGAAAAGGAGAAAATATCTTTGTGCTCTAACTATAGTTGTCTGGAGATGGAATGTACTCCTTGGGGAGACAGTGGAATTCTCATCCCAGGTCAATGACCATACAGCAGAAAAGCTTTAGGTAGGAAATGCAGGCGTGACAGATGACTCTCCACTGGATGAACCCACCCCGGTGAGTGTATGATCCTATGAACGTTGCTAGGCATTTATACAAAGCTCTCTCCTCTAAAAGCTGTCTGTAGTGACAATTTTGGAATTTTGGTTTTTTAAAAAACCACAGAACTATTATGTCTTTGTTTTAATACCATGTGTGGGATATGGGGCTGCTCTGGTTGTCCACAGCAGCTGACTATGATTTGCTTCGTGCTCCAGCAGGTACATGACTTTGCCAGCTGCAGACAGTTTCTGCAATTGTGTGTCGTTTGGAAATTCTGGGGACTTTCCAGACGGTATATAAATGCTAGGACCCCAGAGGTGGGGTGGTTGTTGGTTGTAGTTTGTTAAGTAGTCATGCACAAAGAAGAAACAAGAAGAAATCAGATATCCTGTTGGTAAAAATCAAACTTGCCCCAAAGCACTTGCTCCCTGCCCCCAATCAGCAGGAATTGTCTAACGATAATGTCACCCCCTTTTTAACCCCTAAGTTTACTCTGGGATCTCTTTCCTCTCGACTCTCTATTTTTCCTTCCTCTCTTATCTAGTGTAAGGGAGTTGAAAGGGTGGAAGAAGGGTGGAAGAAAGAAGAACCCACAAAGTAGCCAAAGGCAGCTACGGCTGTCCATCTGGTTATCAGTCAGAACACAGGAAATCATTACAATGTTTTGGTAGCACATACTTAAGGACCAAAGCCAGTGTTTCCAGCATTAACAGCTGAGCGCATGCACAGACGAGAAGCTTGGAGGTGTTGGGAACAGCATGAGTTCCATGAACATCCCTGTGGGAAGAGAAGAAAATTGCTGGTGCCATGGCATGTTCAATGTGTGGAATTAGGACTAGTCATGTTTTTCCATGCCAGCCTAGCAGGCATGAGGCCCTAGCACCACACGAAAAAGTAGAATTGTAGAGGTCTCAAAAGCAAGTTTTAAACAGTAAGGAAGAGCAGCATCGGCCTTGAGTGCTTTGAAGAACTGGGGACTCACACACTAATGGGTGAAGGAGACGGTAATGAATATTTGCAGATCGGTGACTAGAATTACAAAGAATAAGGTATGATAACCGTACAAGGTAAACATTGTAAGATCTGGGTCTGATGTCAGGAAACTGAGTTTCTAGCTTACTTTTTGAGCTAGGAGGTTGCTTTAATTTACAGCAGTGGTTCTCACCCTGTGGACAGGGTGGCAGATCAGATCTCCTCTTGCATATCAGATATTTACATCACAATTCATAACAGTAGCAAAATTACACTTATGAAGTATTAACATAATAATAAAATAACTATATTAAAGGGCCACAGCATTGGGAAGGATGAGGACTACTGATTTATTGAGAGGAAAAGAGCTGCCTTTAAAACAATCAGGTACATATGACGTCATCCCCCACAGATATCTCCATTTTTAAAGACGATGATTAGTCGCTGAAATTATTAAGTGTTTTGTCATTCATCTCGACAGGATACACATGTTGACCGTAACTCCTGATTGTCTTCTAATTAACCTCACAGTATAGAAGCAACATGAATTTTGTTGCGTAGTTACAGAGGGAAGCCTCTTATTTTGAAAATACTTTTGGGAGCTAAAGAAATGGTTCAGTGGTTAAGAGCAGTTTCTGCTTTTATAGAAGACCCAGGTTTAGTGCCCGGCACCCCACACAGCAGCTGACAGCTGTCCCTAACTCCAGGGGATCCAGAGCCTCCACCTGCACTGGGCATACATATAGTACACATACAAACAAGCGAAATACTCATGCACATTATAAAATAAAATAAATACATCGTTAAAATATCTGAAACCTTAACTGAGCAAATATCTTTTCCTTTTTATTATTATTTTTTAAAATCAGTTTTGCACAGACAGGGTTTCACGGGCCTCACGCTGGCCTGGACTTCAGTGTGCAGCTGAGAGTGTCCTTGAACTTTTGATTCCTGTTTCCATCCACCCAGCCTAAGCCGCATAACCAGTTGGTCTTGTCTTTAATTTTCTCTTTGAAGATGGGAGGTCTCACTGTGTAGCTCATACTGTTCTCCATCTCCTAGACTCAAGCAATCCTCCTGGCTCAGCCTCCCGATATGTGGGGCACCAGCAGGCCTGACTCAAAAATCTCATTTCAATCTTTCTTACAAGATTTTTAAAAACAGGAATAACACCCTGCCTTGACACAAAGCAGGAACCCAGCTGAGCCTGCAGAAGGTCCAGAGCAGCACGGGAGACACAGCTTCTAGGAAGAGCTTAGGTAAGGGGTTGGCTCAGGGAATTCTGGGATACCTTTCCTTCTAAGTCTCTGCAAAGCAGGAACTGCAACTTCTTCCCTGTCCAACTCCACGAGGAGAGCTAGCCTGTTGGCATTGCTGCCCATGGCCATTTGCTTATATTTTGCAGACCTAATTGTACTGCAAGGAGAACTTCCTACCCTTTTGGATAGTTTTCATCCAAGATACCTTAGGAAATTCCAGTAGTGGCTGCCTACTATTGTGAAAATTAGGTTTATAGTCGTTAGCTGGATTTTTTTTTTTAAATGACGTGACTCTTCAGCAGCCTTCTACTAGAGATTTGAGCGTGCATACACACAGTTCAGTTTTGTTAGTACAACAGAAGGTTAAGAAGAATAAGAATATAGGTCAAGGATGTGTGATTAAAAAGTTGCTAGCATCCAAAGCCCTGTGCAGAAGGGACATCATCTGCCCAATCTTCTCTTGTCTCCATCCGGGATGGAGGGTCTTTATCAACTCAGTCGGTGTGCAAGCATGCTGCTGTGCTAGAGACACAAGGATTCAATACTGAAGCATCCTTTCCTCAAAGGCATAGAGAAGGCAGATGGCTGCAGTGGAGTGAGAGAGGATGCCAGAAGCAGGCCAGTGAATCAGGGTCAAAGTTCAGAAGATAATACCGAGTGGTATGGGAACACATAGAGGGTATCTTCTGACTTGTCCAGACTCTTTCAGGGGATTAAAAAAAAAAAAGGAATTGGCCAGTTGGAGGAGAGTCAGATGCTTCCAATAGGTGAAGAATGTGACAAAGACTGAGTGGTTCAAGCAGAGGCAGATCCAAGTGACCCTCCGAGACCTCCACCTGTCCTTCCTAAGTCACCCTCACTCAATGGCTGGCTCATCTAAAGAGGTGCAAACAGAGTTTTAAGTCAAGTCCCATCTGTTAGTGTCACTATGTGGAAACCCTGGAGAGGCTGCTCTTTATGACCTTCACACACCTGAAGCTTGGTCAGCAAAGGGAAGGGAGCGATGACCGATCAACCATTTTGAGTTCCTCCCATCCCTAATGTCCTTGATGTCTCCTCTGTATTTCTTTTCCTCCTGAATTAAGTTGTTGGTACAGAGCTAGGACTAACGTCATAGATGAAGTTTATGTCACTAGAGGAAACAAATGTGTGTTCTAGGTTCTCCCCGGCTATATCCACCCTGAGAATTTGTGTTTGATAATGCCAAGGGTCCTGCCTACTGCAGTGTCTTGTATTTCTGTACCATCCACTGCATCAAGAAGATACACAGTGACTATTTTTTGGATGATCAACTTCTCGGATAAATGAGCAACTGTGAATGTTAGTAAGTAAACACTGTTTTATTTATAATTACAGAAGGAACGTTTTACTCAGTCTCACCCGCTGAAAATATACTTAAATTTGAACAGCCGTTCAATTATATCAAGAGTAATTGCCCATTGCTGGATTATGGATGCCATCCAACTCCTTGAAAAATAAGCATGTGTGTTATCAAAGCAGAATTTCATTGGACATTAAGTCGTGCCCCAGCGGATTTCTCCCCATCAACAAGAGAAGTTAGTCTCTGGAGTCAGCAGGAGTGACTTGCCCTTTCATTTCCAAGGACTGTTCCTGCATCTCCAGTGTGACAATTGCTTAAAAGATGAAGTCGGCCCCATTCTAAATAAAGGTATCTGGACAGCCCTTCAGTGATGAATGTTTTATTGGCATATAGGCACTTGGCAGAGTAAATACATGGTTATAACACGTTCTTACTTTACTTGCTTTGTATAGTGAAGGCAAAAATGAAACCACAGTGTGGAATTCTTTTTCCCAAAGTCCCAGACTTCAGAAAGCAAATCCCTAGTCGTGTGTGTTTATGGTAGAGAAGGCATTCTCACGTTGTGAAACTATGTGATGGCAAACCTTCCGCCATATTGAAATGACTATTCAGCACATCTCACATATGTCACATAGCCTCTCCTCCCTCCAGCCACCACTTGGGGGTTGAACTAGGACCTCCAGCCTGCAGGGCAAGTACTGTATATGAAACCATGCCCTCAGCTCACGTTACACTTTACAAAAATAGCAAATTAAATCACTTTTGTCTGGAAAAACTATAAAATCCTCAGAAGTCACAGGCTTGAATCTAAAGAATTACAAGGGTAAACTGGAGGATACATATAATTCTTCACACTCAAACTCTCTGAAAAAGACACTGGAATCTGACCTTGGTGTGTGTGTGTGTGTGTGTGTGTGTGTGTGTGTGTGTATGTGTGTGTTGGGGTTACTGCATAATTTCATATACTGTGACAAGTTACCAGAACAAGTCTTTCCCCTACCCCCCAAGGAAAATCTCTTTGTAAAAGGTCAGTAAGTAACATAACTAGTTTAAAGTCCTGGAGATTTGGCCATGAACCAGGAGTTTGCTACAGCTTTGCCCAAGGCAGAGATAGTCCATTTAGATTGCAAGCACCTTGCTCCCCCATGGAAACACTAGAACACACACAAATCTATGAAAAGCAAGGCAAGTGTTGGATGCATTACCACACACAGAGACTATTTTAGTGCACTGCAGGGTTCTTGTCCATCCTGCAGTGTCACACCTGTCTTGCCTGTTTTGGAGACCTTGGCTGTGTGAAGTACCGATTAAGTGTTCTTGGCATTTTCTAGAACGTTGTGCTACTTAGCGCCTGCTCCCCTCTGGCCTTCTGGATTGGCACTAATACTCCTTCAGCCAACTGAGTGGCACAAACTCTCGTTTATTCCTAGCTTCTTAGGGGGTACAGGAGGTAGGCAAAGGCAGGGGAGAGGAGAGGATTGGAGCAGGGTTGGCATGAGCTGGGACTCCACCATAGCCATGGCTATCTGAGGAAGAAGGGTAGTGTTTGTGGGGCTAGATGCTGCTCTCTTGGCTTTCTCCCTTACTGGGCATGCTGCTGCCCATTTGGCTATCTGCCTCTTCAGCTTTGGACTTTATTTATGGGAAGATCCAACAAGGTCAGAAAGTGTAATTAGAACCATCTCTGCCTAAAAGCAATCCCCAAATAGCCCCTGCACAGCATCGTGCCAGGTGTTCAGCTCCCACATTTCCAGAGTAGCATGAAACTTGTCAGTCCTTATCCTAGGCCCTGGGATGTTAAAGTTACTTGGCAAGCAGGAAGCCATTATTCAAGGCTGTAGGTTTCCAGCAGAAAGAACAAGCAATGACTAATCTCTAGTTTCAGCCCTTGAAGGAAGGAAGAGGTTGTGGAAGTAAACATAATTTTGGTGCACCATGCCAAAGACTGGGTAAAAGGTAAGCAGGGAGCATAGGAGATGGGCTATCCCTTCCTCACTTACTGGTGAGGTGACTGGTTAGTCCTTCCTCACTTAATCCTGGGATATCTCATGGACACAAGGATGCAATCATTCTAAGGAAAGGTGAAATGACTCAGTGTGAGAGCGTGCTGGCGTGATTGTTACTCATCCTCTATGACTTAGAAGTCCCAGAAAGTCTTTGTGGGAGGGGCGGGGAGGGAGTTAGCTTAATTCCTTCTTAAACAGCTAAGTGTGGGGTTACTTCTCTGAAGGAGGTGCTTGATAGCAATGAGTAAAAACAACCCAAAGCTGATGTGTGAGGTTCTGATGTTAAGATAGGTGAAAGGAAGAGCCAGTCCACTACCTGGGACTGAAACCTTCAGGGAGCAGTCTGAAACACAATGAGACAGCTTACTGCAACTGAGCATTCTATTTTAGAGGTGAATTTCTGTCTATTTCCTTCAGAAAGAGGGAATGCTGGTCTTTCCATCGTGGTATCCCCAGGCTTGGTGCCTGATAGGGAACCTAAGAAAACAGTCGGTTGAATGATCAAACAATTTTTACATTGGTAAAGTCTTTGGTAAACTTGAATGGTTTCATTCATTCCTTTTTTCATTCATTCGTTAATTCCTTCCCTCCCTCTGAAAATAAACCAGAACCGTGTGAATGGGAAGAGTGAAAGCCACCATGGTTGAAAACTTAAAAATTGGAATAAACATTCTTTTCTTCTAGACTAAATTCTCATGAGCCTTTTAATTTATATGAAGCAAAGCACCTGATCTTTTATTTATTCCTGTGACTAACAGAGTGTGCAATTGCTGTTCAAATAATGTCTGTGTAATTGGTAGGTTTTGAACTAGAAAATTTAGCCAGGCACTTTGTATAGCCTAAGGCTAATTTGTGCCAATGAAATCTCTTGCCCCATCTGAATTTCCTTAAAAGGTGATTAATTAATATAAACCAACAAAATTAACCAACAAGGGATTGATAGCAGGATTAGAGCAGGTCTAGATAGTTCCACCTTGGATTTCTGCATCGCCTGAGATCTACCAGCTGTGACCGGCTCTGGGTACTTTACAGGACAGGATGCCTGGTTCATGACTTCCTCTTTCTTGTGGCCTGACTGTGGACAAGAGACAGTGAAGCTGACTGAGCCGGTGGTGAGGCTGGAGTCCTTTACACGCTTGCTTAAAATGCCTTAAAGTGCAGTTCAAAATGTGTACCATGTTTCAGTGAAGAGCATATTGAGGTGTCATTTCCTGCTCCTACACTGACCCCTCTCTGGAGCGCCTTTAACTGCCTTTTACCCCAATGCTCCAATTCTCTTACCCCATTTCTATCAAAATGCTAAAGTGATCATTCATAGGGAACACTTCATCTCTCCAAAGACAGCTCAGTGCTCACACCCTCTATACATTTCCTCTGGCTACATCATTCAAATTCAAGAAATATTTCATAATTTTTATAGCAAGTCACATGCAACCCCCTAAGGATACCCATAACTAAGACCCCTTGACTGACAGTTTTAAAAGAAAAATGACTGGCAAATTTGTTTCTACCACTCCTCTAAGGGCTGCTCTGGGGAGCTCGCATCACCGTCATGCACAGCTAGGATGTCAGTGCTCGGGGCGTCCTCCACCACCCACTGGCACCCATGTGCATGGGCAGCATTGACTTGCTCTGTAGCCATAGGAAGGGCTGAGCTGTCATTCCCTCCCAGCACTTCCTGATCCTCGGAAACCTGGGGCACCTCATTCCTCTCCATGGGACACATGGAGTTAGAACTTAAAGTGGCATCTTCTTGAGGTGTGACTGTCGCAGAATGTGCAACCTCACCTCCTGCCTGGGGGCTGTCCTGTGTGGAAACTATGACTGGGAGCACCTTCTCAGTGGGCCCTTGAGCCTCAGATGGCTCCTCTATGGGGTCTGGACAGCTGGTGTTCTCAGTGAGCCCCCCACTGGTGGACTGAGAGGTAGAGCCTCTACCCTCTGGCAATGTCCCCAAGTCCACCCCAGGAGCCTCAACTTCCAAAGGCGTAGGAAGGGCCTCCTTCTCTCTGACTTCACTTCCTTCACAGCTGTCCTGCTGGATGGCAGCTGGGTGGCTAGCTTCTGGGTGGATCTTGCTTTCTCCTTTTTTATTTTCTTGGGGAACAGGTACCCCATTGGGTATATCATTTTCAATCACTGGGGCAGACTCTACAAACACTGTCACAGTCAACAACTCTTTCAGTTCCTTCAAGGACCCTGCCACGGTGCTAGACTCTGGCCTTTCACAAGTTGGTTCCTTATCTTTAAGGGTCTCCCCAACGTCCACTTCTGACAAGTGTGAGCTGAGGGGTCCTGCTGTATTCTCTGCTGGGAGAGGGCTCCCAGCAGAGTTATCCACACTGGACACAGACATCTGCCCATCCCCACCTGAAGGAGGGCTGGACCCAGAGATGGAAGTACTTTCTTCTCTGGCCAGTGAACCAGGCTCCTCAGGTGGTTGCTTCTTTTCCTCTGACTCCTGGAACACTTCATTACTTGGGAGCTCATTATCTGGATCTTCTAGGAGAATGGCAGATACTCTTCTGGCTGGGCTGGCCTGGTTTGACCCCATGGAGGTTTTGAGATCTGTCAGGCTAGACACACTTTCACTGGGCAAAGCCATATTGTCTTCAAATAAGTTGTGTTTCTTCAATATGGCTGCCTCTGTTATCACTGAGGGAGACCAGAAAACAAAACACCACATTAGCACCCTGCCCAGCAAACCTGGATTGTCTGATGTTACTCAGAAGCCAATCATTCCCTTTGGCTCCTCTGGCTCCCCACATTGCCAGTTTCAAGCACCATCTTATGCCCACCCTCGTGCAGGTAACCTTTCCTGCTGATTAACACCTGCAAACTTTCCAGACTCCGAGTCTTGGTAGCGTTCATTCGAAAATTTCTTCAATCAAGAAACACTTGCTAGGCATCTAATCTGAGACCAGCCCCAACACAGAGAATAAAATAAAGCCGCTGTTTTTAAAGAACTCAAAGTTTCCAAAGGTATCATATTCATCGGTGTCACCAGCTGCTAAGACAAGTGGCTAGTTTGGAACTCCAATAGGACAGGTGCAGGCCATCCACTTCCTTGCTTTGTCTGGCAGTGAGGTCCCGATTGTGTAGTGGGTATTCAGTGCTACATCCAGCCTGGAGTATTCAAGATGAGCATTTATATGTACCTACCTCGGTCTCAAAAGCAAGGGGAGAAACAAAGAAAGGAACAGCACAGACAACAGGGCCTGACAATTTAGCCACAGACCTCTGTGCAGGGCTATAGTGTCCAACACTGCCAACTTGAAGCAGGTATTACAGCAGAGGCAGAGGCAGAGCCACTAGGTGCAATCAGCACTAGTGTCTTGCTCTAATAGACGCCATCTTGCAGCAAGTCTCAGGCAGAGGGGAGGTTGTGCAGAAGAATTTTCTTCCAACTTAACTTAGACATGTCTGTGGTAGGCTGTCCCTGGCCTATGCGCATATACTAGGTCAACGCCTTTACCCTCCTCATCACCTGGGATTCCTGACCAGCTACAGTGACCTGAGGCTTGTACTGGACCAGTTTTCTCACTAGAGGTGTTTTAGTAATGGCTACTAAATAAGTCTCACTCCCGCAGACAGCTGGCAGCCTCCTGCAGAGTATCTCCAATGTGTAACTAGTCACACTGTAATTGCAGACAAGGTCCCGCTCCACATTGCAGCAGATGCCAGAGTCCTAAAGAGGCTCTGAGTCCCATGCCATTGCCCTGTGTCTCTGTCCAACTGACTGGAGGGGAAGAGTGTGCTGAGGGAGCCATGGTTGGGGCCTACTGTTGTCCGGAGTGGCAAAGACAGATCTACATGACAGACCCTCAGTTCAGTCCCACTAAGCCTTGGTTTCTTTCCTCTTCAATGATAAATCTTATACTCTTATCTACAGAATTCATGCTTGTGTTGAAAAAGGACTGTCATGGCTCATGGTGCAGCCACCTCATGAATGAGTCAAGGTTGGTCCTTCCTTCCTTTCTGCCCTCTCCTTGTTGTCTCCCCTGTAGACCAATATCAGTTTCAACTCTTCTTCATTCTGACCTTCCCAAGTCCTATTTCCGGAGTGCTCCCCATTACGGAGTGCTCCCTCCTCACCTTTCAAGGTCTCATCGAGGAGGATCTGATACAAAATCTCTTCATAGACATTCTCAACGTGGATCATATTGGTGTGATCTGCGAAGATGAACTGCTCAAATTTCTGAAGCTCCTGGAGAGTGAGAGAGAAAAGGATGAAGAAGAAAAGCCATGACATCAGAGGAGTGCAACTCATAGCTACATTGAAATTCCATCTCACTCTGTCATAAAGGCAAGAAAACAGTAAATGCTGGTGAGGACACAGAGAAGAGGGAACCTTTGTACATGGCTGGTAGGAATAGGAGTTAGTTGAGGCATTATAAAAATTACTTATCCACCTTTCTCAGAAAACTAAAATTAGAACTACATGTGATCCAGCTACCACTGTTACATATGTGCCTGAAGGAAACTGGTCATAACTGCCAAGATATGGAAGCAACCCGCATGCCCAACCACAGATGAATGGATGAAGAACATGTGGTGTGTGCACAGTAAGTGAAATGATGTCATCTTCAGGAAAATGGGTCAAATGGAAATCAGCTTAAATCAAGTAATCCAGACCCAGAAAGACAAATGTCATTCACTTTCTCTCACATGTAGAATCTAGGTTTAGAAAACATTTAACAAGACAAAAATGTAGAAGGTAGACAATTTGGAAAGCAGATTAGCAAGAGGGACGAAATGGGGACAAGAGGGGTGGTGAGGCCAAGCAATCAGAGGGCACTGTGTACACATGCAAAAATAGGAAGAGACCCATTAATTCTTGTGTTTAAAGTATAATAGTAAAAAACAAAGAAACAAAGAAAAGATGCCTATTTTCAAAAGAGATGGGGAAAGGGTGACTCCCACTTACTGCCTCCTCCTTGGGGAACGTGGGAGGCTAGCAGCTGGTCCTACAGGTTAAAGATGCTTAGATAACAATGCAGCCAGCAATGTCTCCCTGGGCTCCCTTTGCCTCAGCCTATGTACTAACCTCCTTGTAGCTACTAGTGGTCTATGATAAGAAGGCACGCAGCCATTGGTCACTCCCTTCCCTCTGTGTATACTGGGAGCACATCCTGTGCAGAAATTTTTTTTCTAGTCATCTTGGGGTCTAGAAGTGGATGCCATGTCCTCTTTTTCTCAATACTAACCAATGTTTCCTTCATTTTTAAAAGATTTATTATTTATGTATATGAGTGTCCTATTTGCATGTGTGCCTATATAACAGAAGAGGGCATCAGATTCCCTACAGTGGTTGTGAGCCACCATGTGGTTGCTGGGAATTGAACTCAGGACTTCTGGAAGAGCAGCCAGTGCTCTTAACCGCTGAGCCATCTCTCCAGCCTTCTTTCTCCATTTTTTATCTGATACAAAGAGTACTTTACCGAAGTTAAAGTTATATGTGGTGAAATGCAGATTGTAAAAGTATAGCTTGATGACATTAAATATAAATATGTACATGTGACCATAACCTAGGTCCTCATCCCGACCACACCCCTCTGAGAGATAAGGCCGGGGGGGCATCTGTAGGTTGGGTTTTGCATGTAAATGAAACCATGTGTTGTTTTGTGTTTGCTCTTTAGATTTTTCCACACAGCATTCACTATATGAGTGAGTTAGAATGTTCATCCATGTTCATTTGATATTGATTAAGGTGATTTGTATAAGAATGGCCCCCATAGGGTCATATATTTGAGTGCTTAATCACCAGGGAGTTGCACCATTTGATAAGGATTAGGAGGTGTGGCCTTGTTGGAGTAGATGTGGCCTTATTGGAAGAAGTGTGTCACTATGAGTAGGCTGAAGTTTCAAAAGCCCACACCAGGCCCAGTCTCTCTCCTCTCTCTGTGTCTCTCTGTCTCTGTCTCTGTCTCTGTCTCTCTCTCTCTCTCTCTCTCTCTCTCTCTCTCTCTCTCTCTCTCTCCTGCCTGAAGTCAGGATGCAGCCCTCAAATACTTCCTCGGCACCATGATGAAAATGGACTAACCAAATGAATTCATGAAATTCTTAGGCAAATGGATGGAACTAGAAAATATCATCCTGAGTGAGGTAACCCAATCACAAAAGAACACACATGGTATGCACTCACAGATAAGTGGATATTAGCCCAAAAGCTCCGAATACCCAAGATACAATTCACAGACCACATGAAGCTCAAGAAAAAGGAAGACCAAAGTGTGGGTGCTTCGGTCCTTCTTAGAAAGGGGAGCAAAATACTCCCGGGAGCAAATGTGCAGACAAAGTGTAGAGCAGAGACTGAAGAAAGGCCATCCAGAGACTGTCCCACCTGGGGATTCATCTCATATACAGTCACCAAACCCAGACACTATTGTGGATGCCAAGAAATGCTTGCTGACAGGAGCCTGATATAGCTGTCTCCTGAGAGGCTCTGCCAGAGCCTTTCAAATACAGAGGTGGATGCTGCATTGGACTGAGCACAGAGTCCCCAGTGGAGGAGTTAGAGAAGGAGCTGAAGGAGCAGAAGGGGTATGCAACCCCATAGGAAGAACAACAATACCAACCAACCAGAACCCCCAGAGCTCCCAGGGACTAAGTCACCAACCAAGGAGTACACATGGCTCAGGCTGCATATGTAGCAGAGCATGACCTTGTCAGGTATCAATGGGAGGAGAGGTCCTTGGTCCTATGAAGGCTCGATAGATGCCCCAGTGTAGGGGAATTGAGGGCAGGAAGGTGGAAGTGGGTGGGTGGGTGGAGGAACACCCTCATAGAAGCAAGGGAAAGAGGGATGGGATAGGGGGTTTCTGAGAGGGGGGAAAACAGGGAAAGGGGATAACATTGAAATGTAAATAAAGAAAATATCCAATTTTTAAAAAAGGAAAGAAAAAGAAACGGACTAACCCTCTGAAGCTGTAAGCCAACCCCAATTAAATACTTTCTCTTGTAAGAGTTGGTGTCTCTTCACAGCAACAGGACGATGACTAAGACATTGACTTTTTGACTAATGAACATTTTTTGTGTACATTCTGTTCTGTATGGATTGACTCAAGAACTCATTTATCTTAGATAAATACCTAGAACTGAGGTTGCTGGATCAGGTAGAGATGTATGCTCACCATTATTAGCACAGGAGTCCTATTCCAGGTGGAGAACTGAGGAGTCTTCCTCTGGCACTGACAGTCTCCAGTTCCAAGACCACTCAGACATGATACAACCTCCTAAAGCCTCCAGATGCCTTCTTACCAGCATGAAGACCAGACATGGATAAAACTGTTACTAATTATATGCCAGAGACGAATTTGGTTATTCAGGCACATGACAGTGCTGGAGGGGGCCTCCCTGTATACATTTTTAGAGACTCAGGAAATTAACAGTGAGATTTGATGCTTTTTGGTTTGATGGCCAGTATTTAAGGCAGGTAGCAGGAAACTACCATGCAGTGGGTTGGCCTGATGCTGCTTGTATTCTGATGCTAATATTGGTTCCTCAAGATCTGGTTGCCCCAGAGACAAGAGTGGCTGCATGTAGACCTGAGTGACAAGTGATGCTACGTGATCTTGCCCCCAACTTATTTCTGACTGATAAATAAAGATGCTGACAGCCAATAGCTGGGCAGAAAACACATAGGTGGGGTTTAGGATTCCTGGGCTTGGTGTCAGAGAAGTACAAGAAGGAGGAGAAGGTAGAGGAGGAGAAGCCACCATGGGTTAGGTGAGTTCGTGAAAACATGGCCCTGAGGGCTGTCCAGTTGGAGTTAAGAGCAGCCCAGATGAAACACAGTAGGTAATAACTCAGGGTTATCAATAGGAAAGTAGATTCTAATAGCAAAGAGGGTAGATATCTGCCCAGCTCTTGTGCTGTTTAAGACTTATTGTAATTAATAAAAGTTGTTTGTCTTGTATCCAGGAACTGAATGATCAAAGGTGGGGTAGAAACCCAGACTGGGATTAAATAAGTTTTATAACACTATCACATTTAGACAGCTTTCAGTGCTAAGACATGGGGGTACTGTGACCTTGGATTTTATGGAACCCCCAACGAATAACAATGGATCTCTTTATGTTCATCTGAGAAGAAAGGTGGAAGACTAAAGAGACAGGAGCTTCAGTGAGCTCTAGATGGTTTAACAGACAAGAGCCATGAAGCTTTGGAAGGGACACTGACCAGGAAACTGAACACTGCTCATGGGAGCCTGGGTAAGCCAAGGCACCACTCGGAGTCTTTACTTCTGTTATACAAGGGTGCTAGATCAAGCCTCAATACCCCTGCATCTTCCCATGCTGGTCCTCACTCCCCTGCTATTTATCCACTGGTACTAGGCAAGAGCCTGACTGGGAAGTTCCCCTGAACTGTCAGAGCTCAGTGAGGGAAGCTGCTACCTGCCCTGAAAGGTTTCCCTGTGCAGCCACTGTTGTGCTGCTCACTTGGCATCCTGTGTGCCTGGTGTCTACCACTATGCTGAGAACTCCAGGGCAACAACCTGGATCATGCTTTATGTACACCACGGTGCCGGGATCACGTTTGATACGTTTCTGAAGTATGTTTGCTGAATAAATAGAAAACATATTTTCAACCAGTTAAGTAATTCTGTGGGAAGGGAATAGAGGAACATATATGTTACTCCATTACAGGGCACATCTTGTGTGCTGAGACAGCTGAACTGGGTCTGCTTAATTTCTTCCATCAGCTAAGATGGAGTCCTGACACTGAGACCTGGACGGTGGTTAAGAAGATGCACCACAGACAATTCTACTACAGAGCTAGGTTAGAGCCAAATGTCACAGCTCTAGGAAGTTGCTACTAAAAGAACTAAGAAAAAGCTCACTTTAGGAAAATAAAGACTTCTATGAAGCAGATAATCCCCTCATATATCTGCTTATAAACCTAGAGTTTCCAAAAGCTCTTGACACCGACACACAATATCCATTATGGTTGAAAAGTCAGGGTCACCAGCTCTTTGAAAAGCAACCTCTTTCGACTAAAATGGCGAGAGCAGTGGCTGGGCCTAGTGGCTCACTGGATAAAGGTGGGAAGGTTGGGGTGGGATTAGACGCCTGTCAGCCCAGCACTTAGGAAGCAGAGACAGGACCCCCTAAGCCAAGTTGGATAGATGGATAAGCTGATTGGCAAGCTCCATTCATTCAGGACAATGGAGGAAGACACTCCATGTCAACCTCTGGCCTACACACACATGAAAAGACATACCTGAAAACACGCACACCTACACATGCTAAGCACACACATGCCTAAACAAAACACCTGCAAGGAGCTGCATAGACCGGGCACAGTTCACTCCTTTGATGTTAGGAACAGAGGGCACAGAATCGAGGGGAGTCAGAGCCCTCCTTCCTCTCCTCACATGGAGAAGGGGGTACTGAGACCTCCATACTTCCCTTGGGAGGGAAATACAAACGCATTCTGAGGTGGATTGCTAATCCCCAGGGTACCGAATCATTCTTCACATGTGGCCAAGAGAGCACATACAGGCCCCTTTCTCCTTTGGTTTTGTCAGAATCTTTCCACCAAAGAAATACTCCAGGAATAAATGCAAGACTGGATATGCCAAAGACTATCTGAGGAGAAACAGCATTTACAGAATATGAAAGCAAACCAGAGAAAACGCCACAGTATAATAATCTGCACAAAGGATTTTAATGTTCAGTGCTTGCACAGTCTCCAAACTGTCAAAAAGACATTTAAAAATTCTATGATGCTCTTTCTTATTGACTCCCAGAGGGAACAGGCCTTGCAAGTGGCCAAGGTCCTAAGTCATATTTTGGAATGCAGGAACAACAAGAGTAATAGTTGTAGGCATTGCCATTGGCTGAGTGCCAGCTGTGTCATAGGTAAATACAAACTGGATTCAGCTGGTGGTAACCAGCCTTGTGATGCTGGGCCTGCTACTACTCAGCCACTTACTTCCCTCATTAGCACTACGAGGATGTGAATAGTCTCTCTCCTCCAAGGGTCTAGGCGAAATTTGGGGGTTTTTTTTGTTTGTTTGTTTGTTTTATTTTTACTTTTAGATACTTTATTTACAGTTCCAATGTTTCCCCCTTTCCAGGTCTCCTCTTTGGAAACCACCTATCCCCTCCCCCTCCCCGCCTCTATGAGGGAATTCCACCTCCCACCCATCCACCCACTGACTCCCATATTCCCACCTTGACATTCCCCTTTACTGGGGCCTCTAACACCCTCAGGCCCAAGGGCCTTCCTCTTCCTGATGGCCAATGAGGCCATCCTCTGCCACATATGTGGTCCGAACCATGGGTCCATAGATGTGTATTCTTTGGTTGGTGGTCCAGCCTCTAGCAGGACCGGGGGTGGGGAGGGGTCAGGCCAGTTGACACTGTTGCTTCCTCCATGGGGCTGCAAACTCCCTCAGCTCCTTCAGTCCCTTCTCCAACTCCTCCATCTGGGACCTCACTTTCAGTACAGCGGTTACTGTTAAGTGAAACTTCGGTATTCTGGACTTTTGGGATAATATCCACTTATCAGTGAGTACATACCATGTTCCTTCTTTTGTGACTGAGTTACCTTGCTCAGGATGATACTATCAAGTTCCATCCATTTGCCTGCAAATTTCATTAAGTCATTGTTTTTAATAGCTGAGTAGTACGCCATTGTGTAAATGTACATTTTCTGTATCCATTCCTCTGATGAGGGACATCTGGGTTGTTTCCAGCTTCTGGCTATTATAAATATGGCTGCTATGAACATAGTGGAGCATGTGTCTTTATTACATGTTGGAGCATCTTCTGGGTATATGCCCAGGAGTGGTATAGCTGGGTCCCCAGGTAGTATTATGTCCATTTTTCTGAGGGTCCGCCAAACTGATTTCCAGAGTGGTTGTACCAGCTTGCAATCCCACCAACAATGGAGGAGTGTTCCTCTTTCTCCACATCCTCGCCAGCATC
>CM052711.1:39406910-39426817 GCA_028551405.1 Uromys caudimaculatus
TTCAGCCATTTGATTCAGTGAGTAGTTAATGGTCCCCAGGCCACATCCGGCCCAGGTGAGTGAGTTCTTGTTGGAACCTATGCCCAAGACTTATCAAGTATGACATGAGGAGAGAGAGCTAAGAGGGACGGAGAGAGCAAAACACAATGGGAAATGCTGTCATGGTTGAAAGTTAAGAATCACAGTCTCCTCAGTTGTCCTTCAGCAGACACTGGATTGGTTTTGAGCGTGAGAGTGAATAGATGTGGGAAGACCCAAATGCTATACACAAAGGCCAAAGAAAACCAGCGTTCCAGCTGGGTGGGCTTGCAGTTTGCCTCTGCTCTTTCCCACACGATGTTCCAAGAAATTTGCTTCTATTTTACAGCTTGGGGACTTGAAAAGAAAATATGTCTGGGAAAGAAAGAAAGAGGGGAAACAGAGGCTACAGGGGGGCGGGGTGGGAAGATGCCTGAGGCTGGCAGGGCCTGTGGTACCACCAGCTCACACCAACACCACCTTCCTCAACCTCCAACCTCAGCTTCCTCCCATCCTGACACTGCTTTGTCTCTCCCCGCCTGCTCTGGCATGACCCACCATGGCCAGCTCTCCATAAGCAAGAGAGAAGCCTGTGGGCTTTTTGAGGGAAAGTAGCTAGTCTAATAAATAAATAATGAAATAATGAAGGCTCTCTGAACTCCCCATAAAACAGGATTCACTGAGTTTCACCAAAAGGAACCTCAAACATCATTTTTATAATTTTATAGTTTAAAAAGGTGAGAAATTTTAACTGCTGGGAAGTAGAGATGAAATTTTCATCACACATATAAGAAACCAAAGGTGTTGTCAGATTGATCAACATGAACAAACCAAGCAGGGTATGGTGCTGCATGCCTCACATATGACTAAGGAAACCGAGGGAGGCCGGGCAAGAGCTTGAGGCTACCCTGAGCTACACACAGAGATTCTGTCCCCCAAAACAACAACAAAACCCAAACCAACGGAGCACACTCACTGAGGTCACCGCCCCAAGGGCACACCACTGTGCTTCCTCTCAGACCAAAAGCTGTAAGAAGAGGTAAGGCTGAGGAAGAATGCCCCTTCCAAAGGCAGGACCCATGTCTGACTGGACCTTGGCCTCAGGCCCCTGTCTTACTGAAGCGCCGTGGGTGAGTGTGTTTATTTAGAGGGTCACAATCAAGATATTTCGAATGAAGACCAGTCTAGAAGAACTGGACAAGACCTCAAACATGGGAAGTTTTCTGGTATTAGAGCCAAGCAGCACGGGAAGCATGAGCTGTTCTCACCCACTTGGCTAATTTAAAGGCAAATAAATGCACCTCGTACCTGCAGCTACTTGACATTTTTGCAGATTGTTTTTTCTCGTGAGTTCATTTGATAGTGCTCATAGCGCATATTGACAAGTAGAAAATGTGTTGATGCTTTTACCAAGCATACAAATATTTTCACCTTAAAAGCCTGCCAGGAAAGTTATTCTGAGACACTGTTCTGCCTGGACCTCTGCCTGAAATAACCATCACCACGAAGGCTTGCCACACTTGTTTGAGTCATTACTACTAAGAGAGCAATATAAAAAGAGTCATTCAGCTCTTTTGCACTTTATGTAACACTTAGCACATGTTAGCCTAAAGAAAAAGTAGATAGAACACACACACACACACACACACACACGCACACACTGAAACACTCAACCCCACAAAAAATCTACTAAATTCTTGTTTTCAGTGTAAAGAGATGAGAACTGACATACGATTAAGATTTTAAGTGAGGGACTGGAGAGATGGCTCAGTGGTTAAGAGCACTGACTGTTCTTCTAGAGGACCAGAGTTCAATTCCCAGCACCCCAGGGCAGCACACAATTGTCAGTAACTCCAGCTCCAGGGGATCCAACACTCTCACACAGACACACATGCAGGCAAAACACCAATACATATAAAATAGAAATAAATTAAAAAATAAATATTTTAAGTGAAGGAAAATAGGAAGTAAGTGGCCTAGCCAAACAATGAAATAAAATTACTGACTGCACAAGTCACTTAGCTGTTCTGTGCCTCCCTGTTCCTCATACAAACTGCCCTTCTACTCTGTAAGGCTGCCAAGACACACTTAGGATTTGAACATTACAAAATACCGCACAAGAACATTTTAATACAGGTTGCTGTATTAAATATCTGTTAACTATTAAATGTGTTGTCTACTTGCTAGGCCAGACAGTTTGCTTCCGTTTCTTATGCTTTGGGTTTTCTTTGGTGCATAAAGTACTGTAAATATTTCAACTTCTCAAAGTTTTAAATGGATGTACTTCTGCAAAATATCAGACACTAAGAATTGTTTGAAATTCTAAAGTGTTCTCAGGTTGGGACTATACAAATACACGTGTGGACGTGTAAAAACACACTCGGCACAGAAGCCTTTGGCTCATACACCGAAACAACAAAAACCACTTCCATCATCGTGGGCAAACTTCTGCTTTTACAGATTTAGCAACCTAACAGAAGCACTGTGGGCTGCTGTCCTGAAGGCCAGGTCTGGTGGTCTTCATATGAGGTACCCCACAGCTCACTGACTTGTTTTTAGACAGCTCAGGGAAATGCCTTGGATACCACAGCTTCTATTCATGTAACTTTCTGCAGACCACTCATTAAATGGCCCTGACCCCTACCACACAGATAGAGAGGGTCCGAACTCTGAGCCCCACGGTACCTGGACTTCGTCCCCAGTGATCATTTCCCATGAGCCGTAGTGACCCTTCTCCTGCCGGAAGAACTGCACAGCTTCTAAAAAGGCTTGGGCTTCGAATGTTGTCTGCTTCATGTAATCTAAAAGACAGAAAGGGAGCATTTAATAAAGACAGATGTTAGCTTGCATTCTTCTGCGGTTCTTCAATATGACGGGTCAAGAGGTAACACTCTCTACTATAAGGCGCGAACGTACTCGAACACAGGGAGCCAAGCAGGCAGTCCAGTAGACGCTCATTTGTAAGTGTCTACCACACTGCTTACTCTCCCTGCAATCTGATAATCCCATCACTTACTGAGCAAAGTGGTGAGGACCACCATTACCTTCCCTCCTCTCTCCCCCTATACCTCCCTCTTCCTCCCTCGCTGCCTCACCTCAAATGCTGTCCGTGGGCATCCAGTGACTGCAGCCACCAATAAGAAACCTCTCCTAGGAGTTATCTGTTGTGATGCATCTGAGCACAAACTAAAAAACTAAAGTCCCATTTCTTTGTGAGCTGATGTCAGCCCTTTTAGTCAAAAGTATATTCTGTCTAGCCTGCTAATTTATGCATATGAAAATGGTAATAGCTGGCACATAGCAAGACACCATTTAAGCACATCACCCATTTCATTGAGAACTGACAGAAATCCCAGAGGAAAGTATTGTTACCACCTCATCTGACAAATGAGGCTGACAAGGCGGAGAAAGCAGAATTAACTGCCTAAGGTCATACAGATAGTGGGTGGAGGGTCCTGCTGAGAACTGGGTAGGCGTCTGACTCCACCTCCTACCTTGATGACTTTCTCCCTGCATCTGAGAAATCATACATCACCAGAAAAGAATGATTGTCCGGTGGTGGGATTTAAGGTATGGAGAAGGCAGCTGGATCTGAATAACCTGCCTGGAGTTCCAGAAGTCACATTACAGTCTTCCTGATAGGTGGTGGTATCGTACACCTTTAATCCCAGCATTTAGGAGGTAGAGGCAGGCAGACCTCTGTGAGTTCCAGGCCAGCCTGACCTACAAAGCAAGTTCTAGGACAGCCAGGGTTGTTATACAGAGAGACCCTGTCTTGACCGCCCCCCCCCTCAAAAAAAAACAAAACCCAAACCCAAACAAACAAAACAAAAAACAAAAAAATCCCAGCACATTGTGAGTCTTCCTTCCCAACACATAAAGAAGGCTTGTGGCCTTCTTTAGCTTTGGGGTTGCTGAGGGAATCCCTCTGTAGCCCAGCATACTGACTACCTAGTGCAGGCTGGCCTAGAACTCACAACCCTGTCCCAGCCTCCTGAGTGTTAGAATTACAGGTATGAGTCATCATTCCAGATAAAACCAGCTCTTGGAGGAGGAAAGGATAACAGAATTATAGAGGTTTTGATGTGGAAAGTGAATTCAAAGATAATCTCGGACCGGCAAGATGGTTTAGAGAGCAGTGGTCCTCAGCCCTCCTAATGCTGTGACGCTTTATGTAGTCCCTCATGTTGTGATGGCCCCCATCCACGAAATTATTTTTGTTGCTACTTCATAACTGTGATTTTGCCACTGTTACAAACTTTAAGGTAATTATTTTTGGAGACAGAGGTTTGCAGAAGGGGTCTCCAACCACAGTTGAGAACCACTGGCTTAGAGGGTAAAGGTGTTTCCTGTCAAGCTTCATGGCCTAAATTCAATCCCTGGGACTTGCATAGTGAAAGGAAAGAACCACCTGCGATCTGTCCTCTGACCTACGTCATGGCACGTACACATTCACACATATACATACAATAAATACACAAATAAATGTAATTAAAATTAAAAATATCTAACCAGGCACTTCTGGGAGTACAGGTCAGTGTGGTAGAGACTACACTTGGCATGCATTGATCCTAAATTTGTTAAGTTTCATGCCCAGAACACACACACACACACACACACACACACACACACACACCTAATAGAATTGTAAAGAAATCCATTCCTAGAAAGGGAAATGAAGGGGGTAAACAGCAAACTTCCACTCTAAGAGGGCACATAGCTCTCTTGCTAGAAACTATAATTTACATATAATTTATAATCTGCATGTGTCGGTGCTTTTAGGATGCAGGCAGCAGGGTCACTGCAGGGAGAGGTGGCATCATAGCTTTAGACCAGCAAAATTACTCAGTCAAGGTTAAATGGTTGTTATGGGGACTGGGCGTTCAAGAGAACCAGTCTGCCTTGGCAGGTGACCGTCAGCTAGCAGATTGTGGATTACCTCCTTTGAGGTTTACTAGATTATAAAGCACCAGGCACTTAAAAGAGAAAACACAGCTTAGGGCACAGCATCTACAAGAACTAAACATTCTTCATAGTGAGAGTTCCACGAAGCAAGCCTAGGGTGGCACCTTCAAAATTACAGAAGAACTGGCCTCTCATCAACATCGACACAGACATGTGCTCAAAATGGAAAACTGGAAAAATGGCCCACCCCACAAATCAAGTTTTCAAATTGAAGTATCTTCTTTCTTGTTATTTTTCTTGGCTTGGCAACCCACTCAGTTGTTTAACCTCAGAAGATTAGAAAATGAAAATTAAGGTTGTCTTAAAAAAATTGCTTTCCCCACAATGGTGCTCTCCCCACAGTGGGATTGTGATGCGGGGGCTCAGCACACAGGGAAGGACTGGCGGAGCGAGATGGAAACTGTAATTACCACGTGGAGATTCCAGATGACTCATGCGCTCTTATTTTTAACAGCTGTTTTCATTTCCAATCTACGGAAACTGAGATGAGAGGAAATGTAACTGTGTAAAGGGATGGGGTGGGTACGGCCATCGCTGCCAGCCAAGGGGCGAAGGGTTCAGTTCCTTCGTGCTTTCTGAGAAGCGCATCTTCTCTCACTTCTTCCCCAGCTGATGTCAGGAACTGGAGGAGAGTTTATATCCTGACCACTGCCTTCTATGTCTATGTCAAAACAAACTACCTTGCATACAGATAAGTGTATTGCTAAAGATATTGGGGGAGGGGAGGTGGAAGGAAATAGGATTTGGAGACAATGACATTAGCTTGACAAAGAAGGGTGTCAGGAAGTGAGCATGCTGCGATGGTGCGGGTGTGTGTGTGTGTGTGTGTGTGTGTGTGTGTGTGAGAGAGAGAGAGAGAGAGAGAGAGAGAGAGAGAGAAGAGCCTTGCCTCAGGTAGAGAAGAAAGGAATGAAGAACCAGACTTCCAAAGAAGTCACAGGCAGTCAGCGATGGAATCCAGAGACATAGAGTTCTTACCATCCAAACAAGGACACATGAAATCTTAAATTCTCCTCTTGGATAGTGGGAGACAGATCTATGCTGCCAATTTGTTGTTAGATTTTCAGCTTATAAGCTAATTAAACAAATTGATCTATGAAGAAGAAAAAAAAAAAAAAAAAACTTGGAGAAATGTGCCACAGGGTAAGTTCCTCTTTGAGAGTCTGTTCTTGTGATCATGAGCAAACTCGAAGGGCAATCGCTAGCTCAGTGAGCAAATAAGAGAATGGAGTCCACCAAAGGCTGTGCGGTGCAGAGGGAACCTGACCTCCGTTGCTCCTTGGTTGTTTGCAGAGGCAGAGCTGAACCAGTACAGGTGCTTGAGAGAAAGCAGATTACCAGTTACTTGGTCAGCATCCCGTTGGGAGTTCTCAAGGGAACACGCAGCAGCTCCACAACTGCCCTTTCTTCTGCCGATAAGCAAACTGAGGGTTTTTAGTTCAATGGTCTTCAGGACTTTGCTGCTCTTCTACGAAGCTTTCCCTCTGCAGGAAGACTTATGGCAGGTAGCAAGCAGGCCAGAATTTCCTTTTCCCATGTTCTAACTTAAAGACTCTACAAGGGGCCAGATGTACAGGGGAGCAACTGAGGCATTTGTTAAAGCCAGATGAAGAACCAGGGGGAGTTAATGTCTTAGCTGAAGGTCACACAGCTGGCTAGAGTCAGAGCCAAGGGGCGTGGCTTGCATGGCCTTGGCATTCACGGTTATTTAAATCATAGATGAAGAGAATCAGGAGTGATCTTAACGGTCACTGACCGTGAGCTCTTGTTCAGTGTTGAGAACCTTCAGAACATCAGAGCAACGCTCTGTTGGCCTTGGCTCAAATAGATCTAGTGACAGAAAGCTCAGAATTTAATGAAATGGTTCTTTCCACTCCTGAACTGCTCTAGTTATTTGAAAATTTAAATGTTTACCCTTCTTTTGAGCCACTATGTTTCCATACACACCATGTTTCCATAGTTGTTGTTACTCCTCTTCCATATGGCTGGGCTAATTTCCAGGCCCACAGAGTGGACTAACTTTCCTTCAACTCCTCTTTTAAACAATTAATTTACCCTTTGGATCTTTCTAATTTTACCTTTTTTTTTTTTTTTTTCCCTCTTCTGTGATGCGCTCTAATGTTCCGCCCTCTTTGTTCTAGCACTCAGAACAAAACACAGGATACTCTCTGCCCCTTTTCTGGTTTCTTCTTTAATTCAACCACAATATCCGGGTGACTCACACCTTTCTTGAAATCCAATAAAATCCATAAACTTCTTTTCATATGAGACGCTTGCCAACCTAAGCGACTCCTAACTTGCACTTCTACTTTTTGGTATTAGGCCAGCCTTTGAAGCTTATCCGTATTAAGTGACAACTCGCTGTGACCAGCCCACCTGACAAACCATTTAAAAACTGCTTTTCTGCCCCATACTCTCTTTCACTCAAGAACCAGAAAAATTGCTAGATTTGCTTTCTTTGTTTCTTTCCAATTCGCTGGTAAAACGTTCATAAAGTCCAGGGCACAGACAAAACCCATGCATTTTAGCAGGCATGTGGGAGACACATTGTAGCTATTCCTTCCCCAGTCTATCCCCAGGGCCAGGAAGTGTCTGGGAATGCTCTGTTCTCCTTGCTCTCTCCCTAGGTCCTCATCCGCGCAGCTGCATGGAAAACTCATATTTGAGAGAGATGATTAAGATTTTGCAAGGGAAGCTTTGCTTTCCTAGGCCTCTCGGGGACAGTTATTCAGGGGGCCAGCCAGAGAGACATCAGTTTTTGGTTTTTTCCACTTGTACAGATTTATAACATGCCTGAGCTAACTGAAACCCCAAAGCTCCCAGGCCCGTGGAGTCAGTGTATGCTGTGACTCTGGCTGCTGTGCCAGATCTAGGTTTGGAAGCCACCTTGTAATTCTGTTTTATGGATAGCCTAGACCAAGTCCTGTCAGCTGATCAGCAGAGTTACATAACAGCATTACTCCCTGGTTTCTGTGGTTCCTTACCACAGACTCTTCTAAACCTTCCCCAGTTCCAGTTCACAGTGTCCTCCCGGGCAAGCCAGTGAG
Organism: Uromys caudimaculatus; assembly: GCA_028551405.1. Taxonomy (NCBI): domain Eukaryota; kingdom Metazoa; phylum Chordata; class Mammalia; order Rodentia; family Muridae; genus Uromys; species Uromys caudimaculatus. Next base: position 39,414,941 of record CM052711.1, read on the forward strand.
GAGGTTGGCCCTAGTGTTTAATCTAGAACAAGGAAGAGAAGGCGTGCGGTGAAGATGACCAAGATCTATTGAGTCATTGCTGAGGACTAGAAACCATCTCATAAAATCTCCATATTGCAAAAGACTAGGAACAGAGCTTCAGGGTTAGATTATGGTCAAGCAAGACCCAGTTACCTCCAAATCCCTTAGTAACACTTAATGGTTTAATATTTCAAAACTACTTTATAAAAACTAATCAACTAGAACAAGGGCTATCCCAAAAGCTAGCTGGGCTGCCTTGTCTGGCCTCAGTGAGCGAAGAAGCCTCACAGAGACTTGAAGTGCCGGGGGAGGGAGGGGCACCCAGGGGGCCCCTACAGGCTCAGAAGAGAAGGGGAGAGGGAAGGATTGTGAGAAGGGGTGACTGGGAGGGGGGACAGAGAGCAAGATGTAAAGTGAATAAGTAAAAAAAAAAAAATTTTAATTTAATTTAAAAATATATTCAAAAGATATTTATATGTTCGTGTGTGAACGCATGGGTGTGTTGTGGTTTAATGTTTGAAGTTATTTTCAAGGGGTTTTTGTTGCAAAGTTTAGAATTATGGAATTCAGGACTTTGATCATATGGCAGGCATTACTGAGCCTAAACTCCTCATTTCAGAACTTTCAAGGTCTAAACAGACCATGAACTTATATTACTAAAATTAAAACCAAATAATGTAAATTTACTCACTAGAATTAATAATGGTTGGTGTCCACACGAATAAAATGGCAGCAAGTGTATTTTGCTTTAAAAACTATATATGACCAGCCTAAATAAATATACATTACTACATTATGGGGGCTAACTTCAGTTATTGAGAGGAAACTGCTACATTACCAGACATCCCTGAAACGCATCTTAGAAAACCATCAGACAACAGTGTAAACCTATTACCCCCATCTTGTGTGCGTTGGCGTGGACATGGACCTATCAGGCACAGAAGGTGACCATGCCAGGGATGTATGTACACATTCCAAAAGTCCAGTGTCGGTTGCTCTAGGTGAGAATGCAAAAACATAACAACTTCCTCAGAAGAGACAGACTACTTCTAAAAATAAAAAAAAATAAAAAATAAAAAGTCTAGTGGGGAAAAAATTGTTTTGTAAAAAGTTTTAACCACACAGAAGAAAACCACATAGATGAGCCATGAGCAGAACCTCGTGACTTGTCAATAAAAACTAAAAGACTGTCAACAGAGAAAAGGAAATGGTGGTCTTTAGAAGAAGTGAAGGCGGGCTGGCCTCATTTCTTTCAGATAAACGTATTAGATTGGCTGATTAGAAGGCTGTTGAAGACATCCTGTGTCTAGATTTTAGCAAGTCACTTACCAACGGCTTGTGCGATTTTGATGGGCACACTGGTGAAGTTCAGATTGGCTGGCAATGCCAATGAACCCAGAAAACCCATTAAAATAAATGATGGGTACTTGCTAGAGAGCCGAGGCTACTGACACCACAGAGAACTTAGCGCAGTGCCAGTTTCTTGGGAAACACTCACATCTATCTTCACAGCACATCCAAATATCAAATCTTAGTTACCTATTAATATACCACAAACTGCACTAAACCCTGAGGAATTAAAGACAAAATGGAGAAAGTTTTTCCCCAGGTCTCTGCAGTCTACTAGGTTACAGAATCTGAATCTAAAATAGAATATGATACAGATAAATGAATTTAGAACTTACTCCAAAGACAGGACCACAAAGTTATGTGGCATGTGCCCTACACACTGTTGGTTTGAAACAGAAGACTGATAAGTAAATTCTTTTTGTGAAATTCTAATCTTTCATTTCTTTTATATTTGTTGTATATATGTGCACATTTGAACATTCTACAAGAAGATGGAATCTTATCCTCGGGTGCACATTATTCTGCCACAGAAGTACACTGTAAAGTACTAAACTTGAAGACTGCCCCTAAGCCTGGGTTTCTCTGTATCTGTGAGATCAGGGTGAGTCAGGGGTCTGACATGTCATCCACAAAGCGAGTGAGGTTGGGCTTCAGATGTGTGGGTTACAGCAAAGTCAGAGGTGGATCCTGAGATTTGCTCCCCCCAAGCTTATCATCCTATATGATCTCTCTTGCAGAGCACCCAAAGAGGTTGCAAAATTTTTTAAATGAAGGGGGAAGGGGCAGAGCATTTCTGAATTGGACTAAAGCAATTCAAGAATCTCACAGCCTCGGAGAGAGAGATCCAGAGGGAAGGGATTCTTGTAAGTGTGACAATTTGCAGTAAGAAGAGCTTTGACCTCGCTCTGTGTAGATTCGGGTCCCAGAGTCAACATCCTATCATGGCTTAGTGACTTTGTAGAGGACTCACTCAGATTCCTTTAGAAAATCTTCTGTCTACCAAGCATAACAGTCACCATTTTATTATAGCTAGTACGAGCATGTCAGACATGCCTCTCCTTTATCCAGTAAGCTTTAAGAAGAGCTGCTATTTATATCAATCACGGCTTCCCCAAGCTCTAGTGTGCAGGACTTATCAAATGATCAAAGAACAAGGAATGAGGGAAGAGGGGGATTAAAATGGTTGAGAGAGTATTAGATTAAATCTCATACGATTCCTTCTAATCTGAAATTTCATGGTTACAGACAAAACCCAAGAGATGCAAATTATGAGATTGTCTTAGTGAGTCCCTGCCTTATTGTTTTATAGAACTACAGAAGTGATATAGCTCTATCCCAGGCCCCCCCAGATGTTAATAAGCACCCACGAACCCTAGATGACTTATTCAATAGACTGCCAAGCATTCCACTCCCACAGGCCTGACTTGCTGGACCTGAGATGGGGCCAAGAGTTTACATATCCACTATGCTTCTGGGTGTTGCTCATGCTGCAGGCTCAGGACACACTTAGAGAAGCATCTGCTGTGAAGCATATGCTTAGAGAAGCAGCACTAAGGCTGTGATTCTCATACATCAGAAGCACCAATGGTTAATAATTCCCAGTTGTAGTCCAGCATGTCTGGGCTTGGAGCCAGGGTGATCTGTCCCAGTGGTTTATAGACATATATGGGGGTAGGGGGATGCACAGAAGAATCAGACATAGAAAAGTATGAATATCAAAAGGTTGAATATTTAGGGTCTTGATGACCTTGTTCCCCATCAGCAGGGTAAGATATGTCCTTTTTGTCAGATGCTTATACACTTACTACAATGAAAACTTGTAGTTATCAAACCAATATTTAAACATGGTACAGGTACTGACTCCCAGGGCAGGGAGTAAGCCCTAGATAAGACACAGCTTGTCTGAGATTGCAGGGCCCAGGCAGGAGTGAGCCCAAGAGAGACAACCAACCCTACATGGGGCTACATGGCCCAGGCATGGAGCAAGCCCAAGACGATCACCAGCTGAAGCCACCAGACCCAGGCTAGGAGAAAGCCCAGGGTAACCACCAGTCTGGCATCAGAGGGCCCAGACAGAAAGCTAGCCTGAGATGACCACCAGTCTGAAATGACCCCTGCCCAGTGCCATACTGTATAGGTAGTGCATGGCACTCGAGACAACTCCAGACACACAGAACAAGTGTGGTGGAGAAATGAAAGAGAAAGCGAAGCCGAAGGATGTGGGCACAATGAAGACAGGAAGAGCTGGAAACTCGAGGGTAGTGAGGAGCAGTGTGACGTGAGTAGCCAGTGATGCCGCCTGGGGCCATTGTAAAGTCCTGGCCTGTGCTGACACTGAGAGCCATGTCTATTTCCATGGCCCTGCAGCAGTAGGGGTCTGTTGCCACCAAAGGCCATGTGGACATCCCTGGCCTGGGCTGCTGCTTGGAGACATGTGGATGTCTGAGGGCTGTGTAGAACTGGCCCTACCTCTTACCTGAGAATCATGGGAAAGCCAGCCATGGGGCTATGAGAGCAGAAGAGCTGACCCTGTCCCTAGCCAGCTGCAGTACTCGGGGGAGAGAGAGCGCTGTACCTCACCTGGGCGAGCTAGCCAGAGGGCAGGAGAGCAGGAGAGCTGCCCTAGCCACTTACTGGCTACAGCATTAGATGGGCCAGCCAGGGCAAGGCAGCAGAGCTCATCCCTGTGGTGTGTGGGTACAGAAGAGATGGCGGGCTGATCAGCTCAGATACCTCTCAGGCCCAGATCCAGGCCTTTGAATTGACTCACCCCAGCATCTAACCCATTGATGAACTGCTGGAGCACAGTCCTACAGATCCCAAACTACAGGACCTCCATGACATAGGGCAACAACAGGATATCTAAGAGGAGTTCCAACGGGGTGTCAGTATGGTTAGAGTAGCAGAACCACAGGCCTTGAGCCAGAACAATGACTTGTCGCGGTAAACTTCTGCAAACAAAGAAGTGCGGACAAAAGGGTACATCGTGGGACACACTGCGACACACTGAAGCTTTCACAACTAGATTTTTTTCTCTTTTAGGAGAAGACTGCAAGGGTGGAGGTCAGGTATGAGGGGAGGGGAAGATGAGTGGGACTGGGGCGCATGATGTGAAATTCACAAAAAAACAATAACAGGTTTTTTAAAAATGGTACAAGGACGAGATATATCTGAGAATATATGGGGAAAAATGGTAGCCACTTGGGAACACTCAGAAGACACCATTCTAAACCCATGAGCACCCCTCCCCGTTCTTTTCAGAAGCAGCCACTGACTGAACGTAAATCCTCGGCTAGAACGCTGGTTAATTTCATTTTCCATGTTTGTGTGCGCAGTGGATATGCGGTCACTATCTTGTATGCGACAGCCTTCTCTTCTCTGGGGTAAATCATCTCAGTTTCCTTTGCTTTAACTTTTTCTTTCAAAGCCTTAGTAAAAATGACCCATGTCCAGACTCATCCAGAACTATGGATGTTGTTATCAGTGTCCTCTTTCTGAGTACCACAGACTCCTCTGTGGTCTGAAGGTGCGATGATTGACAGGATATCCATGGTTATGGGGTCCTTTATCACACTATGGGATTGATTACCTGGACAGAGTAAGGCCAAGAGGATAATGACAGAATCAATAACTTTCTATGGGACAAAGATGGCTGTAAGAGCTGGTTTGTGTCCCAAGGTCACAGGTTCAAAACTGGCACCCAAGACTCTACAGACTCCTTCCTCCTGGAGATACTGACGAAACATGTTCAAAGAAGTGATACCTCTGAACATCAGCATACCAAAGGAGAAAGGTTCCATTCCCCTTTAAAAGGTGAGTTTCAAAGTGTCTACTGTCAAATGTTTTTCAGGCAGATATGGCAATGCACACACTCGGGTTGCCTTTCAGCCCAACCACAGAAACTGAGACATGCGCCTCCCTGTGACATTGTGGAAAGTGGAGTGGCCAACTCCCTGCAGGCAAACCTTCCCCACGTAACCTGGACAAGATCTAATGCCTGCCAATGCTTTTAAATAAATAAGGGAGACGCTCTTCTGGTCATAGACTGGTCCATGTTCTCATTAGAACTTTATCTGATTCCTGGAAATGACTACTTACAAACTAGTATAATGTGTCACAAAAGCACAGGAGATGCCAGAGAGGTTCCTCCCAGCTGACTCTATGGACAGCCTTCCCTGTGTGAACCCAGAACGCCATAGTCGTACCCGCATCTGTGAAAACACACTTTTCACAAGCAGAAGCTGGCAGAATGATGACCAGACCAGGTCAACCTCAGGGAACAAATCACTGGCATGAACTGGCATCACTTCATCAAATCCTAGCCTGACACAGCCACGGGGTCCAGCACAGGTCTGACGATGCTATCTGGCAGTTCCAAACACCGTCATTACCGACGATTAATAGCTGCATCTACCTGAACTTATCAGATTTTACAGTTTACAACATCTCATTTGATTCCCATAGCAATCTCAAGAGGCAGGCAAGCCAGATGTAATCATTCTAGGGAAATATTTATATATATATCTGAAAAGCAAAAAAAATAAATAAATAAATAAATAAAAATTATATCATTGCCCAGGGTCATAGAAATAAATAACTCATTCTATCAGGACATCAAGTGAGAATAAAAATAATAGGCAGATAACAAAGTTCTAGTCTGATGTAAGGCTCAATGCAAAATGGACCTAACCTTATATAAAACTTCTAACTAGGGTCTTGCTTATCTCAAGTAATATATTTCACTTTTCCTTTCTCTCAAAGACCTAAAAAATTCAATCAAACCATACTCTCTCCTTTCTCCTTAAGAAAAAGAGGTGCAAAGCTCTCTGGAAACCTGTCACCTGCCCTGACAAGGAGCGTGAGAATGTGGGCTAATTTCATGGTGTCCTCCTTAGGTTTGGAGGGACAGAGAACTATTTAGGCCTCAAGTTCTGGGGACAGGGTCATTTTACAACAATGGGAGCCCCAGCAATGACAAACCAATAAAAACAGTGTCTACATTCCTGACCCATGACGAGGAGCCAACAGAGAAGTGTTTAATTTCTGGGTTAGCTGGTCCCACACAGCATACCAATTTTCATAGCTTCCTTAAGCCAAAAGGCACTTGGCGAGCATTTTACTGCTGGGGTTTTCGAGGGCCTGGGACTCTGTATTCACATATGTTGCCTCAGGAAACAGTCTCTTATGCAGCTTACACTTGGGCTCAACTGTATGATTTGTAAAAAACTTTAAGCATTTTAAGTTATTTTCAGGAAAGGCTGACTATATCTTCTTGAATAACTAGCTTAAAAGAGAGAGAATTCCTGACAGGAATGAGATGACAGCTGAGCTAGGAAGGTCATGGAAAAGTAGTTTAGGATTGTTTTAATTGCAAAAATTATAAAATTATATACCAACCTGATTTAGCAGTGTAAAAAAAAGAGACTGGAAGAAAATCAGATATGAAAAGGGCTATGGGGAATTTTGTATTTCTGACGTAACAGTTAGAAAATGTACTAACTGTCCTTTGAAAGATACATGCTGATTTAAAAAAAAAAAAATCAAAATATGTTAGGTACCCACAGGAGGCTGAGGCCAGAAGACTGCTGAGAACAAGAGGCTGGTGAATTCTAGGTCATTTATAGGGTAGAATGAGATCCTGTCTCAATGAAATCACAGTGATGGTGGTGGTGGTGGTGGTGGTGGTGGTGGTGGTGGTGGTGGTGGTGGTGGTGGTGGTGGTGGCGGTGGCGGTGGCAGTGGTGGTGGTGAAGGTGATACATATGTACACTCGCACATACATTTACTTATCTGCATGACCATGAGCTATTTTTACATCTCCAGAGTCAAAGCAGCACCTTGGTACTTTGCCCCTTAGGATCTAAGAGAGCTCCTATGAACACTACCAGTTGTTAGTTCACAGCCTGGTATTCTAGGGTCCCCACAGGCAGGGGGTGTGCCCAAGAGCCAGGAAGCAATTAGGATTAGTAGGTGGGATGTCATAGGAAGAGCCAGCTTCCTCACCCTGGGAGGCAGGCAGAACTTGAGCCCAGCTCTCCCCTTGGCCCTTCCAGCAGTTACCTAAAGAGGTCTTTCTTGCTTTGTCTCCTTAGAGATACTGCTAGTGGGGTTTACCCAGAAGGCCCCACTGCCTCCTTCCAGGGTGAGCTCTTCTTGAACAAAGACCTCTGGGCTTCTTACAAATGTCTGTCAAAGTATGATTATCATCAGCTTATTTGTCAAAGCTGGGCAAGGTGAGGGAACACATGGTCATGCATCAGACGGTAAAGACGGCATCGGCCGTAAGACCAGATGACCATGTGTGCCATCATTCCTATATCATCCTTGTGGTAAGCTTCATCTACAGAGCAGTTGTGACCACCACTTCTATTGCGGAGCTTGAGGTGTGTTATTTGCTTCTATGAATCTAATTTCAAATAAGAGGCTGACTAAGCCTCTTCAAGGATAGTTTGTCATATAGTTAGTGTGCCAAAGACTAACCTCAGCTTGCAGGGGGCTCTGAGAGAAGGGGTTTTTGCAGTGAAACAAACAGCTGGCGGCCTATGCTCTGCTCAAGACAGCTTTGCAGCCTGCTTTCTCTCTGTCCTGCTTTCTTTGTGATCTGTATTCTCTGAAGATCTTCAGATAGCTCTCTCTCCAAACAGCTTTCTTCTGCTAGTCTCTGCTTGAGACAGTTCTCCAAGCAGTTCTCTCTTGCTAGTCTAAAAAATTCTCTGGATAGCTCATCTCTTGCAAACCATAAGCCGTCTTTTCTTATACATACCAATCCAGTCATTTACTCCAGGTTTGCTTCTGAGTACCCTAAGAATCAGCCTCCGTGACCCCAGCCCCTTAGGAAACTGCAAGCACACATTTTCTCTTAACATTGCAAAAGAATTCAGAGATCTGCCTGCCTCTGTTAGCACAGTCGATCCCACGCCTGGACTCCCTGTATCCCAGGGTGGCCTTGAACTCGGGAATCTGCGTGCATTTATAGCTGCTTGTCTTTGTATCTTTCTGACAAGCTGGCTCATTAATGCAGCTGCCTTTGTTCCTTTAGATTCGTGAAGCCCCTCATATAATTCATATTGCATCCTTATTTTTTGTATCGTGAGAAACTAAATACTTTTGAACTCGAGTTTTTAGAGTTCTTTTCTACAGCCTTAAAGGCTGTCCTGCCGGTCTCAGTGTTCACCATTTTTCTCAGACAATAGCCACGCCTTTGCCTCCTGGACTCCTGCTGTCTCTGATCCTCTTGGAGTCATTAATGTTAACAGAGGGGACCTTCCTCAAAAAAGGAAATGTAAATATGTACATTATTATATAAACAAGCCTTATGCCCACAGCAGCCAACACCACTCATGGAGGCCCATGCCTGCTGTCCCAGGGGCAGGAACCATGTCATTCTGTCCCCACCAGGGCTATGCTGGACTGGCATCAGTGATTTCCATGACGGTATCCATGTTGTCAGACAGAAAGTTCTAGAGTCAAGGCCACGTCTCACTTTTCTTTCCTTGCCTTCTTGCACACACCCCAAGCTCATCTGTCTCTGGGCTAAAGGACATCACCAGTGTAGCCATTCGAATGCATTAAATGACAGAAGTGCCTTCTGTAATGCTCCCACTGGACAGTGTGTGTGGCCTCTGCCCTCTGGTCTCCCCTGACCGTCCCTGAACAGCTCATGTCATTTCCTTTTCTGAGCTCATCAAATGGGCAATCTAACTAACCAAGCTCATAAAACGGCAAAAGTATTGCAGTTTGCCATTTTATGCTCTATGACAAGGTTATAGTAAAACTGACACATAGAGCATTAAATCCTTAACTTAGTTACACGGGGCTTGGGTGCTAAATGACTTCTCCCTTTTTTTCCTTTGCAAAAAAATGGACCGCCTGATAGAAGCCACTTATCATCTATCCAAAACACTGAAATATATAAAAATCAACCAGTTCTCCAGAAAAAAAACTATCATATATATATATATATATATATATATATATGTTTACATGTAACCAAGGCTATTAAACTATAAGGCTATCTCAGCCAGAATGTTCTCATTAATAAAATGCTATAGAACCAAATATATTATAAGCAATTTGTCCAAATCAAGACTATCAACTAGAATACAGGGCAATCTTTGATCATCCATGTTAACTAAGAAAACGAATGACAATAATTCTTAGAAATTCCTGCTTCGGTCTATGTTAGAGCACTGTGTGTGTGTGTGTGTGTGTGTGTGTGTGTGTGTGTTTCTCTCTCTCTCTCTCTCTCTCTCTCTCTCTCCCCCTTTGTGTGTGTTTGCATTTGAATGCATTGATTCTGTGTTCCAATGACTCCATTTACTTTAAAACAAAGAGCAAATCTGCCCTATGTGAAGCTGATTTGTGTTTAGCTATTCTTTGTTCTTTACTTAAAGTGACAGTTAGGTGGCATCTTAGACCAGCGCCCAAACAGGTTGCTTCTTCTCTTTTGTCCCTTCACTCCCTGTGCGGCTTTCTCCACCTCTCATGCTTGTGTACACACACACACACACACACACACACACACACACACACACATGTACACACACATCCACACATGCACAGACATCCACACATGCACACACACACATACACATACATACATATGCACTTCTCCAAGCTGCAGAAAATAATAAATACTTCATTCTAAAGACTTTCTGTAGGGAATAACAGGGGAAATGGGAAAACAAAGAGATTCTAGCCTTATGTCATTCAATAAATTATTGAAACTACATAGTCCATTTTAAATTTATTAATAGCCGTAGCCACATCAAAAAATAAAACAGGTAAAAGTTCTTTTTTTTTTTTTTTTTTTGGTTTTTTTGAGACAGGGTTTCTCTGTGTAGCCCTGGCTGTCCTGGAACTCACTCTGTAGACCAGGCTGGCCTCGAACTCAGAAATCCACCTGCCTCTGCCTCCCAAGTTCTGGGATTAAAGGCGTGCGCCACCACTGCCCGGCGTAAAAGTTCATTTTAATAACACATTGCACTTACTCACAAATATCTAAAGTATGTAACCAGTAAATAATATATAACTTAACTAATTACTTTAGATTGATTTACTTTTGTGTGGGGAGGTGTTTTGTAGAATGTATGTATGAGTACCATGTGCGTGGCCTGGTGCCTGTTGAGGTCAGAAGAGGGCACCAGATCCCCTGAATTGGAGTTAGGATGTCTGTGAGCCATTGTGTGGATGGGTTCTCTGTAAGAGCAGCCAGGACTCTTAACCTCTGTGCCATCTCTCCAGCCCCACAATGTTGAACCTTGATTGTCACCTTGACTGACTTGAAAAGAGCCTGGGACATTAGTAAAGCACACTTCTCAGTGTATCTGTGAGGATTCTTCCCCACGGGATTAACTAAGGGAGAAGACCTATCCTAAGTGTGAGTAGCACTCATCACATAGACCTGGGTCCCCTGTGGAACAAAAGAACCCAAAAGGACAGAGAGGGCGTGCCCTGGTGTGCTTCAACATGACTCCTCGTGTTGCCATGTGAGCTGCCCTGGCCCAACCTCCCTGCCAGGGAGAACCAAAATCATGAAGAAAATAAACCCTTCCTTACTTGTTTCATGAGCATTTCACCAGAGACAGAAGCATGGCTAACTGTACAAGTGCTACTAAAGAAATGTCGCCCAGCCTCTTTTAGTGCTAAGCCTCTGGAATCTGGTGTAACTTTCACTCTTACAGACTACCTCAGGCTCGACATTTGAGATAATCAGTATCATGTGTGGCTAATGTCTGCCTATGGGTCAGTGGAACTCAGGGTTTAAGAATAGTTGCTTATCCCAGTGGAGACAGAGACAGAAAGAACATATGACCACTGTACACTTGGTGAAGCTGAAACATCATTTTTAAAATGGATCTTGGGTGGGTATGGTGATGCGTGCCTTTAATCCCAGCTCTCCGGGAGACATAGCTAAGTAGTTCAAGACCCTGTGAGTTCAAGGCCCGCCTGGTCTAGTAAGTGAGTTCCAGGACAGTCAGGGTGTTACACAGAGATACTTTGCCTTGACACCTGACCCCTCTCCCCATAAAGCTGGGAAAATGCAGCTATTCTATACCAATAAAGGAGGCTCTGATTAATCACTACATACAGAGCACAACTCACCTCATAAATAAGAAATAAAATGAGGCTATCCCAGGGGGACCTCCACCTTCATCAGACCTGAGGCCCCTGAACCACACAGGGGGACCTCCATTCTTCCACCGCATGTCACCCAAACTTCATCAGACCTGCAGATCCTGAACCATACAGACAGGAGGAGCATGTTATCCTCTGAGAGGCTCCACCCAGCAGCTGACACAGACAGATGCAGACAGCCACAGCCAAACAGTGGATGGAACCTGGGGTCTCTTTTGGAATAGGAAGAAGGATTACAGGCCTCGAAGGGGACAGGAACTCCACAGGAAGACCAACAGAGTCAACTATCTGGACCCTTGGGGCTCTCAGAGTCTGATCCATCAACCAAAGAACATACACAGGCTGGACCTAGGCCCCCTGCACATATGT
>CM052711.1:39426917-39485089 GCA_028551405.1 Uromys caudimaculatus
TGGGGAATGGGGGAAGGATTGTGGGAGAGGGGACTGGGAGGGGGGCAGTGAATGGGATGTCAAGTAAATAAGTTTAAAAAATAAATTAAGAAAATGACTTGTAAAAATTGTATGTAAATTAAGTGTGGCTCAAGTTTAAGACCCTCAGGGTCATCTCTCACAGACCCTGCTGAGGGGCAGTGAGGAGTCAGTGCAGCTTTAACTCTGAGGGCTCTCCACCAATGCTGAATCATAATAGACCTGCTTGGCCTGGTAGAAAATTGCTAACTGCCACCGGACACAGGAGATGAGGCCAATTTCCAAACCGGACACAAGCCTTACTACAGCCTGCTTATTCACCCAACCCCTACCCTCTGCCACAAAGAAAAACAGCCAAAGAGGTTGATACGTAGGTGCCTCTGGACCATTGTCCGTAATGGCTAAAACTTTGAGTTACACAATAAAATTACATCCCATGGAACTATATAAAGAATTGGTCCACTGATCTGATTCCCCTTGTGATGAAACAGCGAAAGAGCCCCCTGCCCCCCAAAAAACCTCGGTCCCTGCAGTATGGGTCAAAGGTTTGACTAAATGAGACGATGTCATTTGCTTCCTGTGTGAGTGTGTTTTTATAAGAGTGTGTTAGCTAGTAAATGCCTCTTGTGTATTCATAGTTCCTGACAGTATTTTTGTGATTAAAAAAGACACAGTGGGATTACAGAACTAGAATGTGCTCTTAATGTCTCCTCAATTACCCTACAACACAGCAGTGTTTACTTACTAAATGACTGTAATACCATATAAATTATTCTGGGCTTATTATCATTACTGATAATGGTAAAAAACTGCAGTGTATTAAATAGTGTGGGTTTACAGATCAAAACTAATCACATGGAAGCCGTTCAGAAGCCCTTGCTTCAATCCTTCCGTATTTCTCATGCTAGTGCATGGGCACTCTTGTACACAGCAGTTCTCCTTAGTGTACCCTGCACTGCTTAGGCTCCACATGTGGACAGTCTTGAAGGCAGACAGATGTGTCCTTGGGAAATCATCACGCCTGCCCAGGACTCCTCTCTCAAACTGAACGTTGTGGGTTGCTATGGGTTGGATACTCACACAGTGGAGTTTAGGCCCCACTGTGAAGAAGTCAGAGGGGAAGCCAATACTACAGTATTGAACGAAAGCCTCCGGAGACTATTAAGATAAGATAGACAGTGGTTAAATATTAAGAACACTGACTGCTCTTCCAGAGGATCCTGGTGCCCACGTGGGTGCTCACAGCCGTCAATAACGCCAGTTCCAGGGGACCTGACACCCTCTTCTGGCCTCTTTGGGCACCAGGCATGCACACGATACACTGTCATACCTGCAGGCCAAACTCATACGCATAAAATAAAATAAAAATTTACTTAGTAACATAGTCTCCTACAACTCCACATTTCTTTCAAGTTCTAGGCTGGGCCCAGTTCTCTCTAGTTAAGTTTGCGTATTTAATGCAATTCACTCTACATTTCATCTGGGGCCATCATTCCTCCACGCCTAGCATGCCTGGACCCCCTTAATCTATTGTTTTTCACAGTGTTTATTACATTTATCTAAGTTAATCATTTGTATTCATATTTATGGTTAATTTTCATTTCTGTCATTGGCCCATAATTATACTTGGCATATACTACACCCAATAAATGTCTGTTAAATGAACATTGGTCTGATCCACACCGATTCTGAATTTCTAATTAAGATTAAATTAATAAGAAACTTTTCATCTAAACCCATATTTCTAGATGACTAGTGAGTGTATTAGTGAGTTTATTTAATGCCTAAATTAAAAGCAAGCATTATTATAGTCAAGACTGCAGCCAGGAATAGCAATGAGAGTGTGGGAAATAAGCCCACAGATGTTCACCATTGGATCCCCAGCACCCTGAGCACACACAAAGCAATGGCTTAATGTGTTTGGTAAAAGAACGCACAGACACTTGCTCTACAGGGCATGTGGAACAGAGAGGCAAGGTGCACAAATGTAGGTCGAACTGTGGCCAGTGGGAGTGTTAAGGCAAAAGGAGGGGCAGGCCTCAGCACACAGAGGCAAACCGCTCGCCAAGAGCACTCCTGCTTCAGACACCCCAGCTACGGGCTTCAGCCTCACCTGCAGTAGACATTTCAGGTTATGTTAGGTCCAGATGCAAGACCTCCAACAGTTCCTGAGCTTAGACACTACCTACCTGTGATCTCAGAGGGGTGTGTCTCAGGACACACCACGAGGAAGGGACTGGAGACAGAGTTTGGCATTTGGTAGGCTCTCTACAGGCACAAGCACTTTCCTTGGCCTCTTTCAGTCACACCCGAACTGCAGCCTCAAACTCTACCCCGGGCAGGGAAAACACCCATTCCAGCACTCAGCCCGTGAGTGTGTCTAGTCTTTAAAGTGAATTTCTAATATCACCCATAGACTGTGTCATGTGATCATTCAAATTGTTTTTTCAAAAAAATTTATAGCTTAATGAGCTTGCAATCAGACTCTCAGCAGGCATTAGCTACAATAAGCACAAATTCACAAATTAGAATATATGCCTAAAATAGTCAAGAAAGTATAATATAAATCAATTGTAAGGGGAAGTTTTTCATATTGGGTATAATATTGCATAACAAAAACCTATAATCTACCATAAATTGAAATTGCAACCATGTGGGAATAAGGATATGACTTAGCAGAGAAAAGAATAACCAGATAACCTTAAGATATATGTGTACCATTTTAATATTCAGTGGGAAAGTTATATTAGTTCATAAATAGTACTGATACAACTGTTTATCCACTTAAGGAAAAACAGCAGACCACAGGTGTACATCACATGTAAACATGATTTCCACACAGATGAGAGACTTCAGTGTGACAATAGAGCGATATAAGGACCTGGAGAGGTGGCTCATGGCAGAGAGCACTGGCTGCTCTTCCAGAGGACACAGGCTCCATTCCCAGCACCCACACACAACTCACAACCACCTATGGGATCTGAAGTTCTCTTCTGCTCTCTGAAAGCACCAGGCACACAGGTAAGTACACAGACATACATGTAGGCAAAGCACCCACGCACATAAAATAATCAAAATACATAGCAATATAAAAAAATTTAAAAAAGAAAACAAATAAGAAGGGAGCTGGAGAGATGGCTCAGCGGTTAAGAGCACTGACTGCTCTTCCAGAGGTCCTGAGTTCAATTCCCAGCAACCACATGGTGGCTCACAACCATCTGTAATGGGATCTGATGCCCTCTTCTGGTGTGCTTGAAGACAGCTACAATGTATTCACATAAGTAAAATAAATAAATCTTAAAAAAAAAAAAAAAAAAAAAAACAAGAAAATTACACATATAATCAAAGGTTAAGGAAAATCTCAACAAAGGCAGAAAATCCAAAAACCATAAAAGAAAAAGATAGACATATTTGACTATATAAAAATTAAGACATCTTCGCATGGCATAGTATATTCTAATTAAAAGCTAACATAAATGAGTTAATGGTAACAGATAAATGGTGACCTTCAATAAAATGTCATTAGTGAGGTAAACAAAGGATTAATATGCAAATTTTTAACAGAACTCTTGAAAAACAATAATAAAACAACAGAACGGGAGAATGAATGGGTGAAAATGGAAATGGAAGACTTATAGAAAGTAAGATGCTCAGATCCCACGGCCACCAAAATAAAGACGAGATTCATTTTTAACCCACCAGCCTACCAGTGAGGACAAAGGACAGAAAGTCCTATTGCAAAGCTGCTGCTAAAAGAGTGCTCGCTCATATATACCACAGAGACGCGAAACCTTACAGTCCAGCTGAAAATTAACCTCATCACAATTATTAAGTTAAAAATTCATTTACTCAGCAACCACACTTCCTGGGCACAGAAATAAGAATATGGGGACATGTGTATAACAATGCTCACATAACCGTGTTAATATACTCGTGAACCTTTCTAATGGAGGGTAAGAAAGGAAGGCCATTGATAGGAACATGGCGGACCAATGTAGAATCCAGACCACGGAATATCGGACTCTGCTGATCAAGAGTTAGAACCGTGCCGATGAATGAGGAGAGGTCTTCACAAGGCTGCACTGGGTAAGAGAAACCAAGGCAGGGTGATCTTACTTCTAACAGTGACCAAACAACAAAGTTTATCATGGATGTACTTAGGAAAACACATGGAAGATACCGAGTTTGCTATTGCTCGTGGAAGAAGGACGGTGAGAACAAGGAAAAGCAGCCTAGCTTTTACGACGGTGAAAACAAGGAAAAGCAGCCTAGCTTTTACGACGTGGGCTGAGTTATGCATTCATACAAACTATGTGCATATGCATAGACTATATGCAACTTTAAAAAAAAAACAAAGACTGGAAATACTTGACTCAAAAGAAACCACTTGGCTTCACACTCCTTACATACACACCCCGGCCTGCGGCTCCTATCAATGCCCCCTTCCTCCAAGGCCTGGGTAAGCCTCCCAGTCCCTCACTTCCTGCGGCTACCTATCAATGACAGCCATGAAGCACACCACCTAAAAGATAACTCCAGCTCCGGTGTCCTCATTCAGTGCCTCCTCTTCCACAGCCGCTAGGGTTAGAGAATACCAGCTTGATTTCTGTTTCCCTAACGACACTGTAGCTTGTGGAAACCAGGCCATGAGATCCCAAACTGAAACTGAGCAAGTTCCACTACCTGTTTTCTGTCTCACTCACTCTGACTTTGGTTTTCTTGGCCTGGCCGCAATTAGTTTCATGACACTGTCACAGTGCATGAGCCATGTGCTGGTCACAGTGGGTATATCCCACAATGCACTTGGAAGGTCTGGGTGCCAGGTTCATGGACAGAATAGTGGGAATGCCATTGCTCTGAAAGTTGAAGCCTGGGTAAGGAAAGGGGACAGTTAGTGATGGGGTGCAGAGCAGTCAGCCCCCACTGTCACCACCCCATCCCTTCAGGTCTCCCCATAGCTTTTAGAATCACTGTCAACCAGCGGCCACACTCTTCTACAAGCCAGAAACCAAAGCCAGAGCTTCAGGAAAGAATGGACTGTTACAGGAAGAGGATGGTGTAATGATCAGATCGGTGTGTGGACTGTGAAACCAAGGGGCAGAAGACAAGAGAAGGTCGCCCAAGAATGCCTAGGCTGTAGGAAGATGGGAGACAAACACCTCAAACTCACAAACCCAAAACTTTAAAATATTATGAAATTGCCTTCAAAAGACTGTGGAATCATAATTTACATCCTAGTTAGTTTTAATTACCAACTTGTCACAGCAGAGTATCATCTGAGAAGAAATCTGCATTATATGAACCGCCTAGACTGGTCTACGGGCATGTGTGTAGAGGATTTGTCATGCTTTATTAATTCATGCAAGAGGGTCCAGCCCACTGTGGGTGGTACCATTCCTAGGCAGGTGGTCCTGGGCTGTATAAGAAAGCTATCTAAGTATGAGACAGCCAGTAAGCATCATTCCTCCATGATTTCTGCTTCAAGTTCCTGCCCCGACTCCCCTCAATGATGGGCTGTGACCCAGAAATATGAGCCAAATAAATCTTTTCCTTTAAAATTCAACATTCAACATTCAACATTCATCATTCAACATTTAACATTCAACATTCAACATTCAACAGAATGAAATTAGAACAATTTACAAACTACCAGTTTTGAGATTAAATATCATGAAAAAAATACGTTGGGTTAGAAAAAAAATGACTGTTTTTTGTGAGATGATATAAACCAAGGTGTCATTTTATGACATTATTTTTGTACTTAGTAGTAATGTCTATGACCTAAGAAGTATTTACTCTCAGTCAGTCACTCATAATGACTTCCTTACATTAATCTTTTATAATTTGCACAGTGACCATGCAGTGGGCACTGAGTGTCTCTGTCTGAACCCTGAGGACAGTGAAGAACAACAAAAGTGACACAGTGACTAAGTGTCAGAGGCAAGATTTGATCCAAATGGCCTGACTCCCTGAGTCCACACAGCTTGCGTCCCCTGTGGCTCACACTTCTCTCCACACATAGAACATCCCTGTGAGGTACGTAATCTCACTCTAGGAAACGCCTCCGACCTGCTTTAAGTCCACTGCAAGAGACATTCTCACACACACACAGAGAGAGAGAGAGAGAGAGAGAGAGAGAGAGCAAGACAGAGAGACAGAAAAACAGAGAGAGACAAAGGAAGACAGAGATGATAGAGAGAGACAGAGAAACTAATGCCTCAGTCTCCCAAAGTCTGTGTCTCACTCTACGCAAGAAGGCCTGGGTCAAACTAAATACTATATTTCTTCTTTTCTGTCTTTTGTGGCAGGGTTTCCCTCTGTAGTCCAGGCTGGCCTAGAACTTACGGCAGTCCTCCTGCCCCAGCCTCTCAAATGCTAGGACTCTAGTTGTAAGCCACCACCTCTAGCTTATAGATTTTCTTCTCATGTGTTTTCTGGACCAAAGGGCAGCAAGATTTTTCTGTGAAAGGCAAAATATCAGAGTATTGCAGGCTCTACCAGTCACACCATTTCTGCCATGACTATTTGTCTCTGCCCTTCATTGACAAAAGCAGGCAAGAGTACCCGGGCAGAGGGTGTTGACACCAAAGAGTTGACATTCAGGTTGGGTTTACAGATCACATATGTCAACTCTTACTCTAGATGACATGATTTTCAGGCTAATATTAGTAGAATGCCTTCACACATGCCTTCTCTAGAGCAGTCTGAATCAAATCTCTCTTATAAATGCTCTTATAAATATACACACCTTGATTTGTGATTACATTTGCTTTGTTTTTAAGAGTTTGTAACATCCAAACTGGATTCCCGACAATTGCATGGGTTAAGAAGATGTCCAGTGAGACATCTTTGTTTGGAGAAGACTGTGGGCAATGGAGGGAGAGAGGGAGAGGAGGAGGGAGGTGGGAAGAAGACTGGGCAGGCAGGAAGGGCAGCCCTCATACAAACCTGGCTGTGTTCTGCAGCAGCTCATCGGAAAGCACTCTCCCCAGCACTTCATATACCACTGTGCATTTTCATTAAAAGATTTCTGAGTTCGAGGCCAGCCTGGTCTACAGAGTGAGTTCCAGGACTGCCAGGGCTACACAGAGAAACCCTGTCTCGAAAAACCAAAAAGAAAAAAGAAAAAAAAGCAAAAACAGAAAGAGATTTCATGTGTATCTGTGTTTTGCCCGTGTGTCTGCCTGAGTACCATGTGCATGCTTGGTACCATGTGCATGCTTGGTACCATATTGGATCCCCTGGAACTGGAGTTCCTCACTGTTGTGGGCTACCATGTGAGTGCTAGAAATAGAACTTTAGCAGAACGAGTGCTCTTAACAGCTGAGTCACCTCTTCGGTCCCAGACTGTACATTCTTTTTTTTTTTTTTTTTTTTATTATATGTAAGTACACTGTAGCTATCTTCAGACACCCCAGAAGAGGGCATCAGATCTCATTCTGGATGGTTGTGAGCCACCATGTGATTGCTGGGATTTGCACTCACAACCTTCGGAAGAGCGGTCGGCGCTCTTAACCGCTGAGCCATCTCTCTAGCCCCCAGACTGTACATTCTTAAGGTACCATTAGAAACCAAGTGTCCCAGTGTCCTTCTGTCAGTGTCCAGGGATAGAGATGGGCCTATAAGCTATCGCTGACCCCTCAGCAGCCTGAAGAGTTCCCTTAATCTTTTAGGACCTCCGTTCTGGTGAAACCGCATCTTCGGCTTTGATTCATAAAAGAATTTCAGGACAAGTCAGTATGAAACAGAGTTAGAGTTTATTAAAAATAGAAAGACAGAGACTCAGGAAAGAATGGAGTACAGGTGTGGCGTCCTCAAAGAAGAGTTACAATTAACTGTCTGAACATTGGCCATAGTTAGCATCTTGGTGGCTCAAGTTACATCTCAAAGTGTAGCTAAGAAACCTTTTCTCTCTCTTTATGATATGTGAGACCATAGGGAAGCTCCAGAGGAGTCTTGGGTAGAAACTACAGTAATAAAACTAGGAGCCACTGGGGTTATACAAGCTAAAAAGGGAGATTTGTGGTGAGATCCAGCATAATTGTGGTTTAAAGCTGGGAAGGAGGAAAAACCTCAGGTGGCTGTTGATAATTGGTCCAGAATTCCAGCTTCAACCAGATTTCTAGGTAAGGGAGTCCTTTTCCTCCCAGGCCTCTAAGGGTTACCATTTTCTTATCCTGCTTTGCGTCTATATTTAAAAAAAAAAAAAAATCCCTGCTGGACAGTGGTGGTATACCCTTCGGTAGGTGGATCTCTTGAGTTTGAGGCCAACCTGGTCTACAGAGCAAGTTCCAGGACAGCCAGGGCTACATGGAGAAACCTGTCCTTAAAAAGCCATCTCTCACCAGGTTCTATATCAGTTAAACATCACCTGCCTCCTCGGAGGAATGACAGGAACTTCCTGCTTAGTGAAGCAACCCCTTATCTCTTATCTCTTGCCTCTTCTCCACAGTGCTTGAGCAGGTGGTACTAGCCGGATGCACCCGCTCTCTGTTTTATGGAAGCCTTGAACACTGAGAGCGGTCCTCCCCCCACAACATTGCTTGGCCTTACTGTTCTCCAGAACAACTGCCACTATGCTATGAAGCAAACTTAAAAATAAGAAGGATTGCTCTTCTTTTCACCTGGCAAGTTGGAGGACCAGCCTAAGACTTTACCTCTAGTGTTCAAGAAGCACTAGTCCTTGAAGATGTGTGCCACAGAAGCCACCCAGGGGCTTTAACTGAGTTAATATTTGGTTTTTGTCATTTTAGATGATAGATCCAATTTCTACTCTTATTAAATAAAATTCCAAAAAGCAAGTAAGTGCAGCAGTAATTTTAGGATCTAGCTTGCCTGTGGTTATAAGTAACACTTTTACCCTTTGGAGCAAAGCAAAAGGACTCTTCTTCTAAGTGACAGAAGATATTTGAAGACTTTTCCCTGCATAAACCATTGGTAAACCAAACATTCTTCTCAGTCATAACCTTCTCATAACCTGCTTTCCAGACCTCGCAGAATTCAACCTTGTCTGAGCACGTTCTAGAAAAGAACTCGAACATGGATTTGGGAGCCAGTCAGCTTCGCTCTAATCACTATGGCCCTAATTGCCTCCATTTCTATGAGACTCGTTTTGTCCATAACATGGAAGCTAAAGTTACCTGTGGTCCAGCACTGTCAAGCAGATTGAAAGAGCACAGTGAACACCCAGCAGTTCAGTGGGCATTTAGTAATTGGTTGTTTGTATCCTTACTTCTGAAATTCTTTTTAAAATGAATAGAGGAAAATCAAATATAAACCTTCAGGTCCTGAGCTCTTTAACAAACAGTGGATAGGAGCCAGTGCTTTAGAGTCAGACACAGGATGGCACTATGAATTTAGCACTTGGTAACTAAGTCATATCAAGTCTTAGCACCTGTCTCAACTTCAGATCCTGCAAGACAGTAAAGCTATCTAATTAAAAGAATTGTTCTCAACAGTGGTTGTCCCAGAACATGTGCTCAGAAAATATTAACAGTGTTAACTAGAATATTGTCATCAATTAGGTCATCATACATATGGCAAACCATGAGGGACAAACCAACTCATTTCTATTTTATTCTTTCAGAAGTTCATAGAAACAAGTATGGCAGAGTTAGTAGAAGCTCTTATCTCTCTGCTGGTATTCTCATAAAGCTTGAAGGGGTTTGTGGAGAAATGTCTGGTTTCTTTTGTTGATGATGATGTCATTTATTCTAAATGACAGTAGAATTACAGTCACCAGTGTGACTGTAAAGAATAAATCTTTTAGTGTAAGGAAGGAATATTCCATGTGGTACAGCCAGGAAATCAGTAATTTAAAAGACGGTACATCGCAACTTATTTCACTCTGCCTGCCCAGTTTTAGGAATCATTTAGGTGGATTCTCATGAGTTAAGCAAATAAGAATGCAAAACTATTGTTTTATGTAAGAAGCCTAAACTGGAAGGACAATGGGCAATGAGAAGCCTTACATGGTGAACAGCTATAGGAAAGCCGGGAGGTGGGGTGGGCAAATCACCAGATAGACGACAGTCAAGTGAGAAAGCTGCCTTTCCAAGAACCTTATGTACTTAACAAAGTAAAGCAGAACTTTCTCCCAAATAACTGGTGGGTTACAGCAGGTTGTAATCAGAGCACACAGTTCCAGGCAGCATACCTCATACTTCATTAAGATTCTTCAGGCAAGAAGTGGGGGTTGGATGCAAATGACCTTGCTCTCAGGAAGAATAATTCGCTGTTGTCACCAAAGAAAGTCTACAATTTCATGGAAAGGCTGCTGACTTCTCAAAATTGAAAATGTTCAATCTAATAACTTAACGCTTAGAAAAGGGACCTGAAAGCTTAGGCTGGTCACAGATCATTCGCTTACTACGTATGGGGCCGGGGGATCGATCACCAGCATGGAAAAAGAAAGACAGAAGGGTACCATCAACAATTACTCTCCTTGCAGGGATTGAAAAAGGACCAGGAAGCGATCAGAAATGTCCCAGGAGGACATCTGGCCTGACTGAACATGTTCTCTGGAACAGAACCACTTAGGGTTGGCCAAGAGGTAATGTGGAATGGGATGGAATGGGCTGAAATGACATTCCCACTTCGTGTGTCTGTTATTCCATCTCTCCTTCAACACCAGGAGAAAATAACTCCACAAATTCTCCACTGTTGACAGAACGGGCTAACCTCACCAATGCAGTCTCATGTTTCTGTCTTGCCCCTAGGATCTAAGACAACAGTCTAGACAATACACCCCCAATACAAGTTCTCTTCCTCAATACAAGTTTTCTTGCTCCAACTTATGTCTTTCCTGGTGATGGCCACCATAGTGAACAGACCATGTGAACAGCCATCTGGTTCAGAGATTCTCAGTTCTTCTCTCTGCTGGTCCCAACGAGACCACGCCCTAATCTCCAGCAGGAAGGGAAGTTAGCAGAGAGTGGCTTGGCCTGTTAAGGTGTGAAAGCCAGCATTAAGATATGACTTCTCTCCAACTTCCCTATGTGGCTTCTCTCCAACCTCCCTCTTCTAAACCCCATAAAATAGGAGCGTCTCCTTGACCACTAGATGCTGGTTCAAGCATGACTTTTACTTTTCTGTGGAAATCACTAAGAAGCAAATCAGGTCAAGGCAGGATTCCTCTCATCAGTAGCCAAGAATCTACTTAACAAACTGAGCATGGTGGCTCAGGCTAGTTATCTCGGCACTCAGCAGGTTGAGGCAAGCAGATTAGAAAGGCTAGCCTGTGGATATTAGCCCAAAAGTTCGGAATACCCAAGTTTCACTCTACAGTAACCGCTGGACTGAGAGTGAGGTCCCAGATGGAGGAGTGGGAGAAGGGACTGAAGGACCTTAGGGAGTTTGCAGTCCCATGGAAGGAGCAACAGTGTCAACTGGCCTGCCCCCCCCCCCATCCTCCTGGAGGCTGGACCACCAACCAAAGAATACACATCGAGGGACCCATGGCTCGGACCACATATGTGGCAGGAGGGTCTTGTTGGCCATCAGGGGTAGGAGAGGCCCTTGGGCCTGAGGGTGTTAGAGGCCCCAGTAAAAGGGAATGTCAAGGTGGGAATATGGGAGTGAGTGGGCGGGTGGGTGGGAGGTGGAATTCCCTCATAAAGGTGGGGGAAGGGGAGGGTCTAGGGGGGTTCCAAAGAGGAGACCTGGAAAGGGGGAAACTTTGGAAATGTAAATAAAGTATCAAAAAATAAAAATTTAAAAAAAAAAAGAAAGAAAGGCTAGCCTGGACTTCCATAATGAGTTGGAGGCCAGCTTGAGCTAAGTGTGATCCTGTCTTAAAAAGACAACAGTCCCATTAACAGAAAAAGAGTTCTGAAGGGAAACAAAGTGAATGGTAACTATTTAAACATAAATAGTTTATATTTAAATACATAAGCACTGCATGTCCTCACCCCCACGCCTACAATATACCCCACAACATTATTCACAGCTGCATATTTATATATGCAAAGAAAATTCTAGCACTGGAGAGCAATTTTATTGTATGCAGTTGGCCGCAGAAACACCCATTTGGGTAAAGGCACCACTTCATGTTTTAAGACTTCTCCATCTCAATTGCTACCCGAATTTTGATAGATGTCTAGTGATTCACTTCCTCTCCAAACCAATACTAAGAAACCATCCATGTCGGGCTTAGTATGAAATGACTAACCTCAAATCACCAGGCCCCAGGCAGGAAATGGATTGGATGTTTTCTTAAGTACCAGCTAGTCAAATACTGTCTTACAGTGGGTGCTTAATAAGTAGCCCCCCAAAAAGAGTGTCCACACAGAGCACAGCTCTCACCTCAGAGGGGGTATGAGCAACTGTGGCCTGGGAGCATGGACTCAGGTTGCCCCCAAACAGCATGGTCCAACATGGAAACAGTTTCCCTAGGCTTCCATAGTTACAGAACAAAGGAAGTAATAGGTCAATGGATCTTTAAATGTACTGGTGGCCAAACGTCAGAGAGGTGGACAAAAGCAAAATGGAGAGGCTGCTACAATAGGTTTCAGATCCCATCCCACAACAATATTAGTTTTTGGATGGAGGAAGCCATGTCTGTTCTAGTGCATTCCAAGAAGTTCCTCGTGGTAGTCACAAGGTTAACCTAGACTCAAAGGTGAAGAGCAAATGGTCATGAAGGAGTCTAAAGATATCTCAAGAGCATGTGGCCCTGGTCCTGCCACATTCCAATTCTCCGAAAGATTTTAATCAGTCTTGGGAAACTATAGTGTGGCTTTTCTCTGGAAACTCAGTTCACAGGAGCATGAGCTTTGACGTCACACTGCCTGGGCTTAAAACTGTACCGAGCCAGCTGTCGGAACTGCTATCTCAGAGACCTTGTTTGCACACTGAGAAGGACGCAATTAACAGCAGCACCTGCCTCTCAGTGCCTTGAGGGTCAACAGAGTGCTTTCCCAAGTACTGCACCCTAGGCCAGAAAGTGACTTTATCTGGAAAGAAAGTCCTTGCAGACCTAATTAGTTAAACTGCGGTCATTCTGGAATAGGTTAGCCCCCCTCCCCCAACCTGGTGTGACTGGTGTTTTCAAAGGGGTCAGCAAGATGACTCAGTAGGTAAAGGTACTTGCCAAATAGCCAAGTCCCATCCCCAGAAACTTCGTGGAAGGAGAGCACCAACTACTTGCTATCTTCTGATCTCCACACATCCCATACACAAGTAAATAAATAGATGAATAAACAACTTCAGATGTCAAAGGTGACAGAGAGGGACATTCAGACACTGACACAGTTGTGGACATAAACACAAACTGACTCAAGGGAAATGCTACATAAAGACAAAGGCAGGTCTCAGGGAAGCATCTGGGAGCCAAGGAGAAAAGCCTGCAATGGACCCCTCTCACAGTCCTCAGAGGAAACTGTCTACCTGTACCAGGATTTTGGTGCCTCTAAAACTAGATACAACTTTTCAGCACTGAGATCACCCAGCCACAGCAACCCCGGCAAACTAGTACAGAGATCCAAAAAGGACCTTGAGGTGATGTGAAAGTGTTATCAGCACCTAAGAAAGCTCTCAGCTATGGATACATTCCTACAAAACCTCAGGATACCAAGGACTAAGAGAGACTTTTGTTTTTCTCTTTGAAGCAGGCAGAGGGGGTCCTTGAGCTCTTGATCCTCCTGCCTTTACTCTCTCAAGTGCTGGGATGTGAGCCTCCACATCCAGCTGAGAAAATGTTTTTGAAATAAATTAAAGCATCTCCAACAGAGCTGACAGCAAATGTTTCCGCTTCACTGAGGAAAGCTAGATGACAACAGAGCAGTCTTCTCTGTGACAACAACGGCCACGCCAGAATTCCATACATAGTGAAAAGAAATAGAACTGTGATAGTCCTAAAACAATTTATAAATATAAATCACTGCTTTTACATCTCCCCTCAGAAAGAGCCCCAAGAGGAGCTTCACCAAGGCCCCAGCCCCGGATGAGAAGCTATGAGCAGCTAGCTGACTTGCTGAGGGGCAGTCACTTTTCTGGGGTTGGGCGGAGGATGACCACTGATCGATGGTACAGGCTGTGGCGGGTGAGCTTACACCCTGCCCATATGGGCAACGCCAATTGGATTCAGTGGATTAAAATAAATAAATAAGGACATGAAGTTGGGGGAAAATGTATTGAGGGGGAAGCTGAAGGGGGAGACCAGGGTGGATATTATCAAGATACAGTACACGTGTCGGTGAACTTGTCAAAGAAATAGAAATTACTATTTTTAAAGAAGAGCCTTTAAGCGAAAACGCATTCCTGTGGAAGGTCTACCAAATATTAAACGTGAACAATTCCAGCCTTACCTAAACTACTTTTTATTATAAAAAAATAATAAAAATGGGGAAAGAGGAGCAAGAATGTTCTCTAATTTTCTTTAGGGAGTACAGTTAGTTCAGGATCTATCCCAGGACCTCACGCATGCTAGGCACATGCCCAGTGACTAAGTTACACTCCCAGCCCTCCAATCCGAAAATTTCGTAAAGTATAAATGACCTTAACAGCCAAACTTCAGAATCTCATTAACCAACAGGAAACTTACATACCAAATACACTCACTAACATAGATGAGACAACTCCTTAAGATATTAGTAAGCAAAATAAAAATCAAATTCCTATAAACAAGAACAAACAGAAAGTTCTCACAGCAGCACTCTGAGTGACAAGTACTGGAAGCATCCCAGGTCCCTGTCAACAACGGACTGAGTCTTAGAAATTACAGCAAATTAATACGATGGACTAGCTTTAGCACTGAATATCAGTGGCTGACAACCACAAGCAATCACACGGGCGAGGCGCTGGAACAGAATATCAATAAAGAGATCAAGGGAGAAGACATGGTCACACTCCATGTGAAAACAGTTTAAAGTATGCTGGATGGTCACTTGTACAAGATAAGACTGCTGTGGCATGCGACCAGAGGAGGGACAGAGAAGACAGCGAGGGGTGTCAGAGATAACAACAGAGCTCCTTAAACACCTGCCAAATATGTCACAGTATTCTTTCCCATATACTCAATATTTAACATAAAAAACCTCAAAACAACTAATAGAATGAGTCACAGCTCCTGGCCAGGGCTCTTCCTCCCTCACCCTCCAAATCTAGTCACAGCATGGGACGCAGAACACAGGGCTCAGCCTTCTACAGTGTGCCAGAATTTCCTCCAAATTCTCCTAAGCGCTGATTTTTAAAAGAAACATATGCCAAATAGAATCCTTTCATAATGCTGACCACATCGTTACATATTAAAGCAGCCATCACACAATCTCTCACTCTGAGTGAGTGTCAATCTTAACATGTCCTAACGACAAGTTAAAAAAAAAAACAAACTTGAAAGCTAATCAAATTTCTCTACAGGAATATATATATAATATATATATGTATATATATATATATATATATATTATATATATATTTTGGAATATACCCAATCTTAATGATACATATTTTAAATTAACTCTTCAATTTGTTGTGCGTTGATTGTTTACATTATTGGTCTTACTGGTCTGATTGGTAACCCTTAACTATTATAACTGCATCGTTTTTAGACCTTCATGCCAAGATAACTATTTAGCTCAGCAGAAGTGGGAACAGGAATGGTTGCTGCTGTCCCAGGAGCATCACTGTTTGACAAGAAGTATTCAAATTCAGCTCCCTGGCAACGTGGCTTTAGGCATCAAGGCTTTAGAGACCTAAGAAACCTAAGCCTGTGCTGGGGTAATGAACCAAATGCCTAAGCACCCCAGTTCTAGTCGTCTAGCTTCTGGGGGAGACCCTCTTCCACTTCCAGCCCTCATGCTGCTCTGAGAACACTGATTTAGCTAGCACCAAAAGCAGAAGCATTATAAAGGCATGTTTTGGATCAATGACATCCGCGGTGTTCCAGCCATGTACTCATAGACAGTAAAACATTTATATTTAAATTGTATAAAATTGCAGGGCGGTGGTGGCGCAAGCCTTTAATCCCAGCACTTGGGAGGCAGAGGCAGGCGGATTTCTGAGTTTGAGGCCAGCCTGGTCTACAGAGTGAGTTCCAGGACAGTCAGAGCTACACAGAGAAATCCTGTTTCGAAAAAACCAAAAAAAAAAAAAAAAAAAAAAAAAATTGTATAAAATCATGTACGGTTACATTTTAACTCTCTAACATTTAACCAGCATACAACCTACACTATCAAACACTTTACATTCCAGGTCTATGTAAGCTAAGTGACCTGGTTATATTTAACCAGTGGACAGAATAGCAAGGTCAGCTCAGATAATGTCACTAACCAAGAAACCCACATACCCCAGATCTCTGAGGGCCTTAGGTGATTGCTCCAGACTGTGTCACTGTGAATTGTGGCAAATAATCATGACAGTAGTTTGATTTAAGAGTCGTGTGTTTGAAATGTTCAAAAGATTGCTTGGGTTTTTTGTAAAGTACTGTTGAGAATCAGTATGATATGTCTATCTGAAATAGATGTCAAGGGCCGAGTCAGAGCGTCCAGCCGTCTGCCACTGACAACCAGAGTCCTACTCAAGCTTTGTCATAAGTATACCCTAAGGTATATAATAGGTGATCCTAAAGTTCCATTCCTAATCTGGGATCTTATAGATTATCAGCGAAGTCCAGAAAAGGAGAAAAATTGACTTCAGAGAAAATCTCACACTCACAGGAGGACAAAGGGAAATATTTGCTATTATAGAGTATTAACCATATCATACAACAAGCACAGGTAGAACTCAGAGAGAGGTGGTCTGTACAAAGAGAACAGGTTTAAGAGATTTTTCTTTAAGATCACCCCTTCCAAAACAAGACACTGACATCTCATTTTTTAGGAAAGAATATTTACCAAACACTTTGTACCCAGCTTGTAATGGGTATGTGTTTGTGTGTTTTGGAGGTTCACAGCTGTGTGGCTGCAAGTAAAAGCATTCAAAGTGCTGTTTATAGAATTGTGTTTTGGGCTGGAGAGATGGCTCAGCAGTTAAGAGCACTGATTGCTCTTCCAGAGGACTCGGGGTTCAAATTCCAGCAACCACATGGCAGCTCACAACTGTCCATAACCAAGATCTGACACCTTCACACAGACATACATGCAGGCAAAACACCAATGCACATAAAATTAAGGGGTAAAAAAGCCAGGCAGTGGTGGAACATGACTTGAATCACAGCACTTGGCCTGCAGAGGCAAGTGGATCTCTGTAAGTTCAAGGCCAACCTGATCTACATAGTAAGTTCCAGGACAGCCAGGGCTACACAGAGACACCCTATGCCAAAACCCCCAACCTCCCAAAAAAGTTTTGTTTGTTTGTTTGTTTGTTTAATTTTGTTTCTCCCAATAATGTTTATTTGAAGTACACTGGCCAAAAACGATTAGGCATAAATTAGAATTTTCAACTCCTAGATCTATTTGTCCATAAGCATGGGAGGTACAAATTCAAAAGTGTGTTCTCAGAAATTACATAATAAAACTTACTCTGTATTTTCAGTTAGAACTGATTGGTGCCCACACCAGCAGTCCCTCAAGTAATAAACTTGCTTTGTAGATATCACTAGACTGTGTGTAGACATTAACTCGGTGAAAATCTCGGTGAGATCTGCTGATGAGTGCTGGAGAAGGTAAAACACCAAGTCGAAATAAACACATTAAAAGGATTGGCTGCATCTCATTTGAATTGTAAAGTCTTTTCTGTTCTGAAATCCAATTTAACTCAGCAACGTGTATTGAACACCTAAAACTGTGAAGTGTCAAAATCAAATGCAATAAAAGTGTTTGATTTCACAGGGGAGTTCTGGATAAGAGCTCTGGGCACACAGCACTGACAAAGGAAGCCAATATAAAATGCAATCGCTTTATAACGTCACATTCAGCCTTGGCCACCACCAAAGCCCATGGAGGTCACATGGGTAGCCTGAGTTACATCGTTGTGATCTCTTAGCCTAAATCCTCTGGGTTCTTCTGCCTCCCTGAGTGTTCCCAATGATGGAAATAAACACAGGCATTTGCTTAGTGGAGGTCCTGGCTGTCCTCCAGGCCAATGCAGTGTCCTTCGGGCTAGCACAGCACTGTGGAAGGAAGCTGCCAGCATTCACATCCATTGCAGAATCACCACCCTGTCTACTCCATGTTCTCTTTTTTTCCCCAAATCCTTTAGGGCAAGAACGATGGCTATCTATTGATGAATTTTGTCACTAATTCATGCCCTGTGCCTGGTGCCGCCTACGGCCATCTGTTGTTGCCTACCCAAACTTCCTAAGTGGCTTCCTGGCACCACAAAATGTTACTCTCCCACCCCATACTGCTTACACTGCAGTCACTGTGACCCTTTGATAGTAAGTGAGGATCATGTCACTTATGGACTTACAATTCTTGGGGAAAGTCCACATTCTTAGTATATAATATAAAGCCCCTTTCCAACTGGATCTAGTCCATCTCGCTATCTTCCCTTGTCTCCTCTTGCTCATCCATGCCCTCCAGCTCACAGAATTCCTTCAGTTCTTCTAGTGGTCCATAATCTGGGTTGCTTCTCAGCTCTCTATCATCCTATCCCTCCTTCCAGGAACAAAGTCCCCCTTCCCTGCATCTCCGCAGCTGGAGAAGCAGGTGTGCACTGACAATAACTGTCATCCACACAGCCTATGGTTTTGTGAAGGAAGCACAGAACTGAGTCTTGGAGAAGAAAGCTGCCTCCTCACATCTTGGAAGTATAAATCCCACTTTGTGGTACCCACCGAGGTCAGAGACTACAGTGTGAATTCTGCAGCAGCTACTGTACACAAGTGTCATGCAATAACTGAGTTGGAATGTGATGTCCTCTAAGATTTATTTTAAGAGATCTTCCTGTATCTACACACTCTGAGCTTCTGAGGGAAACCAGTCCTGGCCATCATTCCTTGCCTTGAAGAGCAAAGGAGCACAGATCCTCCAATTGTCCTCTTCTATCTTCAGACAACCATACTATACAAGAAGAGCGTGTAGACAGGACCTTTGTCAAGGTTAGACACATACACCTCTTACCTACAACAGAAGTGCATCTGGATTGGAATGCATGGATATGCATATCTAGAACGATTTGGACCCAACATTTTTGGGACAAGTGTTGTTGACCTGAGCACTAGGGAACATGTCTTAAGAAGCCCATGTGGGATCAAAGGGTTAGGGTTAGGGTTAGGGTTAGGGTTAGGGTGACTTCACTCAAATATCTAGGACCCAGTTCTCAGCAGAGCTGTACGGTGGCCTTAGAGTCAATGGAGCAATGACAACAGCAAACATCCTGCTCAGAAGCTCAGGCCCTAGTCACAGGCAGTGTTTTCCAGCCCTTGGGAACACCTCTGGAAAATACAGTGAACTGGCAGCTTGAGAAAGCCTCTTAATGGCTTATTCAAGACTACACAATGAATAATAGGTAAAGACTTGGGACAGAAAAAGTGATTCAGTAAAAACAGTGGTCCATTGTGTCATCAAATACAAGGGGGGAAAAAATCAGGAGGTGGGGCAAGATGGGAAAGCCCCATGATCTCATTGGCCTGCAACAACTAAGGCCTGCTCTCTGTAATGCTATGATGGCCTAGGCCCAGTTGTCAGCATAGAGACTCAGTGAGGAACAAATGGTCTTTGGTTTGAGGAATATGCCACAGACCAGAGAACTATAACTAGACTTTATTGTCTTCATGCCTTGACAACATCCTAGAGAGCAGAGCTGGGTTCTGAACTGACTCAGACCTTCCATAAATGGTATTTAAATGCAGGCTTGACACCATCCAAAACTCCCCAAAGAAACTCCTATTATGTACAAGGAATGGGGAATGTAGCAAGTCCCCTTTGACTGGGCAGAACACATTCTCTGCTCAGTGCAACTTTGTGTTTCCTGGATTCTGTGCCAGCTCTGTGTTCATACTAGACCAAGACCCAAGAGGTTCTAAGTATATTGAAAACTGAGCTAGTGCCTGGCAAGTCTCTGACTCTAAAATATTAAAGACACAGGCATGATACTAATAAGGGAATCATTTTCATAAGGCTCTAGTTAAGAGTCAATATTATATTACTTGGAGCTGCTGTAGCAAAATGGAGTTACATTTTTTTTAAATTAGCCTCTATTGACACACACACACACACACACACACACACACACACACACACACATTAAAACCAAGAATTAGGATCTATCTGGCAAAGGGGCTCAGCCGTCAGGGCACTTGCTGCCAAGCCTGATAAAGTCAATTTGACCCCTAAGACCCGAATAGTAGCAGGAAAAAACAAACTCCTCAGATTATCATCTGATCCTCACACGCATGTACACAGATATACACACACTCATACATGCATTGTGCATATATACATACATGCATCTACATACATACATACATACACACATACATACATACAAACCAACCAACAACTGCTGAGGTGCAGCACCAGTGATTGTCACTCAGTGGCAGTGATAGTCTCAGGCACATCTCCAAACATGAAAATAAGTGTATAATAAAATTAGCTGCAGTGTGTGTGGTGAGGTACTTTTTACTGTGACTCAGCTCAAAACTCTTGTGTTCAGAGACCTCCCCTGCAAAACAAACTTAAAATTCTGTACAAGCCCGGTGTGGCGGTATTGCTCAGTACTTGACAAAGCGCTCACTTAGTGTGTCCTCAGCACCACACCCACACAGATGCTCTTTAACTTACAGAAAGGTAGCATCTCAACACGTCCTTCGTAAGTTGGAAATGCATCTAACATAGCTGGGTAGTGTGGCGCACACCTTTAATCCTAGCACTAGGGAGGCAGAGGTAGGTGGACCTCTGTGAGTTTAAGGCCAGCCTGGTCTACAGAATAAGTTTCAGATGCAAGGTCTACACAGACTGTCTCAAAAAACAAGCAAACAAATAAATAAAATGAGATAAAATGCATGTAATATACCTCACCTACCTCACGACCTAGCCTGCCTTAAACATATTCAGATACTTACCTAACCCTGCAGCTGAGCACAATATCTGCTACAAAACCAATGTTGTAATAAAGTGTTACATTCCTCCTGTACAGTGACAAGTGTGTGTTTTGTGGATTGGTTGCTCAGTACTTGACAAACCACAAAACACAATATGCAAAATGCTCTGGTGACACAGCTGAGAGAGTTCTTGTCAGCATCAAGACAGAGAGCATCACAGTGCATGCAGCCAGCCCCGAGGGGTACCACTGTTGCACCGTCATGATCCAGGAAGTCCTTAAGTTAAGCTATTTCAGAGCTGGGATCATCTGTACACGCATCTTCACTTGGCCAAGATTTCTAGTTACTCTTTAACACATTAACTTTGCTAGCTATCAAGTTAGAATGTGTGGGTGAGCTTGATCTTCCATTCTGTTTGCATTTAGACTCCCGAAGAGAGAAGTTTTGCATGCTTAATTACTCTACACCCATACAGGACTGGCATAGAGTAAGCCCCTCTGTGACATTTGACTGCTGGTCTTTCCAACTGCCAAGGGACACAGTTCAGTTATCTGCAAGCCCAGACAAACCTACATTCGTATAAATTGTTAAAAAGTGACACATTGGAATGAAAAATCCTTTTAAATTTTTTATTTACAGATAGATAAATAAATCCATACCTAAAAGCAAAATAATGCTATCTAAAGCTGTGCTACTCCGAGTGTTCCCGGTGACTTCATTTAGAAGTTTGTTAGGAAAGCAAATCTCACCTCCCGCCAATCACTGTCTGAGGGCAGTCCCCAAGCTTCTGTGTTTTAGTTAAGTTTCAAATTTTGTTTTCCTTTAAATTATGTGCTAGTGTCTGGGTGTGGGTCTGTGCACATGAGTGCAGGTGTCCACAGAGGTCCCAGAGGAAGGTCTCTGACCTTCCAGGAGCTGGAGTAACAGGCAGCTGTGAGCTACCCGACCTGGTGCTAGGACTGAATTCTCGTTCTGTGTGAGAGTAGTAAGCACTCATCATCACTGAGCTATCTCGCCAGCTTTGAATCAGGTCTCCCCCAGGAATCTTATATCCCTTTAAGTTTTAAGAACTGCCTCTGTGGTCTGGGTAAGTCCTCCTAAGGGCTCTGTGTTATAGGCTTGGTCCTGGCTTTATGCTTGTAATAGAATCTCCAACCTATGCAGCGTGGTCAGAAGTCTTGAAGATGATTGAGAACCTGTCCTTGAAGCAGATTATGGGATCCTCACCCCTCCTCTCTGTCACTTCCCTCTTGCTGAGATTCAAAGACTCATCACAGACCCAGAGCAACAGAGCCAACCAACCAGAGACAACAATCACCAAAATAAATGTAAGTCAACATAAACATCATTTGCTACAGTGAAAGGAAGCTAACCAACAAGACTGCTAATTGAATAACAAGTATTAGATTACAATGAACCGTGCCGCTGATCTTTACTGAGTATCCACTACACAGAAATAAACAATGAAATTAATGAAAAGTGACGTAAAGGGTCAACTGGCACATTCTTCTTGTTGTTGTTGTTGTTGTTGTTGTTGTTGTTGTTTTGGTTTTTCGAGACAGGGTTTCTCTGTGTAGCCCTGGCTGTCCTGGAACTCACTCTGTAGACCAGGCTGGCCTTGAACTCAGAAATCCGCCTGCCTCTGCCTCCCAAGTGCTGGGATTAAAGGCGTGCGCCACCACTGCCTGGCCCAGCTGGCACATTCTTGCTGGCAAATAATTAAAAGCATCAGGAAAGCTGAGCATGGTGGTACATGTTCATTATCCCAGTGCTCAAGAGGCTGAGGCAGGAGGTTTACTATGAGTTCAAGACCAACCTGGGCTGCACAGTGAGTATAAGATCAGCTAGTGTTTCCTAGCAAGACCCTGTAGTCAAAATCAAGCAATCCCCCAAAATAAACAAAATAGAAACACTGGGAGAAAGGAGAAGGAAGGATTATATCATTGATGGAGTGGCCAGGATAATGAATAACCAGAGAGCCCTCGAGAACAGGCCTGCACCCGCTAGCTATCACAGAACTGCGCTAAGCTCTGTCCACTGAGCTCTGTGCTCTAAGCTGGCTGGCTGCTCATACCCCCTCTTTTTCTATGGCGATGCCCTCTCAGGCTTTAAGAATCACGGCCACAGATGACTGACCAAGGCAGTTCAGAAAAGGTGGCCATAAGGGCAGAGAGCAGCTGGACCTACCGTGGTTCAGGTGTCTGATGCAGTCATTGAGAAGAGCACTGAACTTCTGCTGTTCTTCGGCCTCGTGGAAACAGAAGTAGCCATGCCTGAGATAAGGCTGCCACAGGTACACCGGGAAAGCCTTGGGTAGGACCACGAAAGGCTGAGAGTTCTTCTCACTGGAAGCTGGAGAAATCATGGGAACAGGTAGTTTTAAAGCATGAGTCTTGTGTTTCAAACACTTATTTCTGTCTGTAAAAGTATCTGGGGACAGCCACAGAATAGCAAGATGGAAGGGAAATGGGATTCATCTCCTCTTAATCCTACTGCCAGTCCAGCGTTTCGTTCCCACAGGTATAGTCTACTCCTCCACAGAGAGACACAGACAGCCAACACATCTTCCTCAGCTCCCTGCTGTTGAAAGAATCTCCAAAGACCTACACACAGAGCTCCCTTCTCATGTGCCTCTTGCAGGCTCCGGTTCCCCAGAGCCTCTTCCTCTGTGACAAAGCTGAGCAATATTTGCTGACTGCACAGTCTGTTTCTTTTCTCACCACAGTCTGATTCCTGCCCCTCCAGCTCCTGAAGCCAATGACTGAAGTCACTAAGGCCATCTTGGTCACCAGCACACAGCTTATCTACCCGCCATTGTCCTTTTAAGTTGATCAGCTGTGTATTGGGTTCCCCTCTACTCTTGGTCTTTATCCCTCCATTCTACACTTTAAATCATTCCCACAACCCTTACCACCTTTTTCTTTTCCACCAGGCTCTTTTAAAGAAAAATCATTTCATCCTTCACAAGGTGGTTTAAAAGTCACCTCCTCTGGGACACCCTCACTGGCACCTGCACAGAACTATGTGCTCTCTAATGTTCTCCTAAAATATGAGAGTGGCCAGTTTCCATGCCTGGCACTCACTGGAGAGGGAGGGTGGGTAA
The DNA here is from genome assembly GCA_028551405.1 of Uromys caudimaculatus. Taxonomy (NCBI): domain Eukaryota; kingdom Metazoa; phylum Chordata; class Mammalia; order Rodentia; family Muridae; genus Uromys; species Uromys caudimaculatus. The sequence goes on from CM052711.1 coordinate 39,450,962, forward strand.
ATGAGCCTTGATTCTTGATTCTCATGGGTATCCTTCCCTGAACAGTGTCTCCTAGAGGATGGAGTCTACTTCTGGCATCTTCTTGTATCCTCAGCCCTTAGCAGAGTTGTACAACCTAGAAGACATTCAGCTTCATCACACTGAGTGAGCAGATACGCTCTGCTGGTCTAGGAAATTTTAGTAACCCTGAGAGGACAAGACTTGGAGGCTATGGGTCTAGTTCAATAGTAGAGTAGCTGCTCAATATCAGGGCTCAATTCTACATGTACACAGCACACACGGAATGTTTAACTATTTCTTCAAAATCAATTCTGAGAAACTCATGTGAAACCATGACTCTCCTCAAAAACCCTACCCCAGGCCTGGCATGGTGGCTCACACCTTTAATCCCAGTACTTAAAAGGCAGAAGCAGGCAAGGATAGCCTGCTCTACAAAGCAAGTCCAGGACAGCCTGGGCTCTGTTACAGAGAGGAACCCTGTCTCAGCAGAAAGGAAAGAAAAGGAGAGGAGAGAAGAGAAGAGAAGAGAAGAGAAGAGAAGAGAAGAGAAGAGAAGAGAAGAGAAGAGAAGAGAAGAGGAGAGAAGAGGAGAGAAGAGAAAAAAAGAAAAGAAAAGAAAAGAAAAGAAAAGAAAAGAAAAGAAAAGAAAAGAAAAGAAAAGAACCTACCCCAGCCTTATCTTTGCATCCCGATCACATGATGTCACACTTGGTTAAAAGATCCAAGTTCTTTCTAGGGTCTTGGGGAGCACACAGAAAACACAGTGTGTTCTGTGAGCTCAGGTCTCCAGGAAGGGAAGGAAAGAAAGACTATCCAAGAGGCTAGAGCATGCTGGATATGCCAAGAAATGGATATGAACCATAAGGGATGCTTTCAGGACTAAGTCAGCTACTGGAAAATTAATAACACAAGGTAAGATTTCTTTAAGACAAGTACAGGAACCTGGTTCCACTGTCCTAAAAATCTGAAAGCAACAGCCAGAATTATTTGGGAACACTAGCTGAGCCCACCAGTTCTTGGTACAAACCCAGAACATAGTAAGGAATCAGTGTACATACAAACAAACAAATGAACAGTTACACATTGAAGAGACTCTCACTTCCTTGAAGCTATTAGTCCTTTAGCTGAGCAAGAAGTTTTGGATGATGACAAAGTTGTATATTGTAGTATAGTAGCTCACTGCTCCTAAGTGCTGACCAGCGGGAAACCACCTGAATAGACATTTCAAACCCCCTGCAGGCAAACTTAAGGAAAGGAGCTACATCCTCCTCTTCCCCTTCATGCTATCTGAAAGAAGCCATAGCCCCAGTATCCACGTTGTTGTTAGAATAATAAGTGCTAATAAGTGCCCAAACCTAAGGAAAATAGAGAAGAAAGTCAGAAGAGGCCAAGTCCTTGACAGGTATGTGGACCTGCCACACTAACCCTGGAGCAACACTCAAACGCTTGTATGAAAATAGTAAAACCTTGCATATTTAACTTGAATTTCATTGTGTGCAGCAAACCAGATTCTAACTAATAAAATGCCAAATAAGTGACTCAGTGTATAGTAAAACACAGGGACACTTGTGACAGATCACCCTGGCTGAACATTCTGCAAAGAACATCTATTTATCCATTAGCCTCCAGCGCCTTCCTCAAGGAACGTTAACCCCTCCCATATTGACCAGTCACCACAAAACTCCCTATTAGCCTCTAGTTACCTCTCACTAAACCTTCCATAACAATTTTCTAGATTCTATCCGTCTACATTTTTCTTTTGAGTTGAGTTACAAGAATATCACAAATGATCTATTGTGGAGTACTCTATATTTAAAACTCAGTAGGCCACACTATACAATAAAAATAGTCATTGGAAACATTGTGTGTAGAGCCCTGGGCTATCTAGGCATGAGTCACACAGCCTTGTGTTTTTCATTCCTTCTGATATGATTTCATCAATAAGTCCATAAGTGCATCATCTGTTCTGGCAGATTACACTGGAAAGTTCTGGAGAGATTCTCAAGAGTCAACGTGCTGGTATTCCCACTTTCAGTGGCTGGTAGATACACAGCCAACATGGCAGATAGGCAGTGGTTGGAAGAAAATATCAGTATAATATTAGGTAGGGGGCACATAAAACATTGTGTTAGCTTGAATTATTTAGTAATAATTTGATAATCTAGGTTTATGGTCCATGTACTATCTATAATTGTATTATTAAAAACACCACACTAAGCAGTCTACACCAGAATAACAACTGATGGAATGATTATATAGTTCTCCATAAATTCTAATGAAATGTTCATGCTCATTAATAAGAACCAGGGCTCTCTTCTAGAAAGCAATGAATGTGCAGTGTGATTTACACAAAGGCAGATGGAGTTACTACATTATGCACAGTTCATGAATTTCTATGAAATGCCCTATTTAGCCTATGTAGAATCCATCATCTTCTCTACATAAAAATACGTAAAATGAATGAGAATCAAAGAATTTTAAAGCTGGAAAGATTCTTTCAAATTTTCCAAGCTCAAAGCTCTGTTTTAAAGCACAAGAAACAGAAGCCAGTGGTACTCAGAGCCGGTTCCCCCGAAAACATACCCTAAGTGGCACAGTGGGAGCTGCATCAAAACCCAGCCCCCAGTTCTCAGGCCAATGCTCTTTCTACAGCAGGCACTCAGCATTATTTACAGACTGGTGAACAAAGGCAATGCTTTCTTTGACTCAGTAGCTCTGAGTCCCTGTAACTGTTATTTAAAGTATTTAGACCATTTTATTTCATATCACAGCAAAATTAGATAATAATCCCAAACAGATCAAGACTTGCTTACTGAAAAATGAAATTGTACATGTCATGCAGGATGCCTGACCTGTTTATTTGTGCTGTCTTGAATGTTGCTATTAAATTCTACAGTGTATCCCTGAATGTCCAAGATACCTGACCAAGGACACATTTTCTGTGTGCCAGGAACACAGCACCTGCCTGTGTGACTGAGTGGAGGTGAAGTAATAGAAATGGTATAATGTCGACTTATAGTAAAGTAATCCTGTTTTCTAGCTGAATATGGAGTGTAAGGATTCATCTTAGGGTTTCTCATCTTGGCATTACTGATATCTTAGGCCACTCATCTGCCATTGTCAGGGTTACCCTGTGCATTGTGGGCTGTTTAACAGCTCATCTACAACACACCACATGTTCCAAGTCTCCAGACAATGCCAATAGTCTCTGGAAAGAAACCATTCTCCCTCATTGAGGATTGCTGGTCTACCTACACAGTTCTCCCTCATTGAGGACTGCTGGTCTAACTACTCAGTTCTCCTCCCTCATTGAGGACTGCTGGTCTACTTACACAGTTCTCCCTCATTGAGGACTGCTGGTCTACCTACACAGTTCTCCTCCCTCATTGAAGACTGCTGGTCTACCTACACAGTTCTCCCTCATTAGGAACTGCTGGTCTACCTACACAAAGTAAGTTCAGGGAAAGACAGAGGACTCACCAGTGGGATCTGGGAAATGCTTATCAGATAAGAGACTATATTCCTCTTCTGAGGTTAACACCTTGCCACCAGCTGGAAGAATCCTGCTTTTAGGAACAGCTCCTTTCTGATAGGCCTAGGAAGAAAAGGCACGAAATGGATGGTTTCCCCAATACATATTTTTGAAAACGTCAGAAATCTTGAAAAACAAGTCCAGACATACATACCCAGTGATAGAAATCCCCACACTATGTTATTTAGGATTGTTGGTTTGTTTATGTTTGCATTCTTGCTGCCTTTAAGGTGGTATTTTTTTTTTTTTTTAAATATCTGTTTGATGGTCACTCCTGAGAAACCAGAGTCCCCAATCTCAGGGAAATTCACAAGAGGTGTGTTCTTAAATGGAAAAGCAGAGTATCAGTAACATCTATATGTCTATATAGTGTTCACCACTTCAGACACTGATGTCTCTTGACTCATTCTGATAACCACAAGGTTGGCAATCTCTCTCTCCCTCTTCCTCCTCTTCTTTCTTCCTCCCTCTCTCCTCTCTCCCTTTCCCTCTCTCCCTCCCTCCCTCTTCTCTCCTTCCCTTCCTCCCTCCCTCCTCCCCTCTCTCTGTCACACACATACACACACATACACACACACACACACACACACACACACACACACACACACACACATGCACACACTCCACAAGTAACAAAGTATTCAACTGATGTGTGCATATGATGCTGAGGGAAACTGTGGAATCCGAAACTACAGTGATTACCTTGGAGTTTCAACAAAAACACAACAATGTTGCCATAATAAAACGTGTGATCGTTTGCCCTCAGATGTGACTGTGCCTGGGTGTTTTGCAGTGAAGTCATTGGAACTGAAGTGCAGTTTTATGAAATCAGAAGACATGCTGGTTGGCAGAGAAGACATTCTGCCCGAATGAAATCCATTGCCCTGCTAAATGCTATACCTGCACACCCCAGGGACAAATGAATGAGATGAAATGCAAGTGTGTGCATCTGATGGGCAGGCTGATTGTCAAGACAAATCATTGAATGTAGTTACTTGAGGTCAAGTTGAGAATTGAAACCCAGGAACTGTGGGACCCACAATCTAAAGTGTGCCCTTGGGAATAACTAAAATAACATTGATCTGGGCAACAAACTCAAAATAACAATAACACATGCTCCATCTCTAAGAGGTGCCTGGAGAGACCCAAACAAAACAAACACTGAGTGCTATGAAACTTGTTTTAATACTTGGAAGAACTACTGATCAACTGCTTAAACACATTGGGGACCCAGAGCATAACAGAAGAATCTATCTTTAAATGGTTTGGGGATAGTGTGAAGTGATTTGATTCAGACAGGACTACACTGTGAATTTTGTTTGGGGTTATAATAAGTGTCTATATATGTTATCATTGGATTCTCAAGACAGCACTATGATATTATCTCCATTTTACAAGTGAGAAAACTCAAATTCACAGAGGTCGAATAACGTGTATCAGCCCAGCCATGAGTGACAGATTCCAGACACATCCTTGTATCTGTCAAGCCCCCAGTAAATGTGAGGGTAATTGGGATGAATTATGAAATGAGAATGCTTTGATGTCCCTGTGCTCAACACCAAATTGGAATCTCAATAAAGTAACAAGACAATTATAAATAGTTAATGTCTAACTCTTATGTGTGACTTTTAAAAATACATCTATAAATTAAGAAACAGGATGTTTATTGTTATAATGTCAAACGATGATGACAAGCTACATGGACTTTACATGTAAATACCCAGATGGTTTTTAGAAATATCTAATCATGATCAAATTTACTCATCATATCTTTATAACTTAAATTAGCTGAAAATAATGAGCAGTGAAAAGAAAGAATAAATTTCAAACTGGGGAAGAACATCTTTAAAAGTGGGGGAAAAAGGAAAGTCACCAAAATTTAATTCACAAAGAAATTTCATTTATTGACAAATGTGGCAAAAAAAAAACTCAATAAATCTGATAACAAGCTTTCTCAATTAGTTAGGAGAGAACATAGGAACAATTGCTCTGTTCTGGACTAAACCCTGGGCTAGCCAGATGCTTCAGTGCATTTTTTTTTATTTCATTCTAAGGAGCTACACTTGCCAGTCTGCAGAAGAGAAAACTGAGACTAGAGGCAATATGTAACTTAGCTAAAGGCATGCATTTGGTAACTGTCAAAGATGTAATTCAAAGCCCATAATGTTATTGAGATGCTCCACCTCTCCCAGCCATCTAAGGGGACACTGTAGGATGCCTATGAAAAGCCTATAATAATTTGTTACTGTTGTTTGTAGTGTGTTGGGAGCATGGATTAAGGATCGAGTGGAATCCTAATATAGGCAAGCATTTCACAGGGTACTTGAGAATGTGTGTGGATGAGAAATGCATATAGCATGAGCTCTCGGAATCTACTGGACCATTTGAGCTTATTGTAAGTTCAGCTGAGGCTTGAAGACAGCTAAGTCCAGAGTTTACTTCTAACTAGTGACACACTTGACTGAACTTCCAAATTCACTGCTCAGTGTCCTTTCTGATCTAGCTGAAAATAACCTCTATAGGAAGGAAGAAAGCAGAAGCATTAAAATCATAAGTCCTCCAGGTATAGATGCCTTACACACCTAATCTCATTGTTGTTGTTGTTGTTGTTTTCACTTGGTAAAGACAAGACTAATAATCTATAAAAGTCTAACTAAAAAAAAAAAAAAAATCCCTAAGTCTAAGTGGACTCAAGTTTTCAGGGCTCTCTAACGTTGTTGGAACCCTACAAATGCAGTCCCTATCTTACTGAATAATAACTCCCTAGCCATGCATCAGATGTGATGCTTAAGAGTGGGACGATGAGGCAGAGCAGAGAGCTGTGGCAAACTGCAGGGAAGAAGAACCTTGAGGTTGAATGAATAGTCACTGAACAAGCTCTTACATCAAGCACTGGTCACTTAACACAAGCTATTCCCACACTCACCTGCCATCACTTTTCCCAAGCCTATCTTTTTCCCTATCCTGTAAGCATGTGTCTGATCAACAGCTACTCCTTCAGATCCATATAAGACACTTGACAGACAATAGATATCAACAAATACCTATTAATCAAGGTGAGTACCAGATCAGTCAACTGCCAAGGCCAGGGCATGCCAAGTAACATAGCCAATGTTCTAAAAATTCTCCAAGAACTGGTGGTAACGTGGGCACATCTTACCTCTTTGTTCTCATAGCTTTCCACAGCAAAATCATTTTTAACCACAATGTATCTGTCCTTCCATTTCCTGATGTCTTCAGCAAACTGGGAGAGCTCAGCTTCATACAAAACAGTTCCTGGTTCCAGTGGGGGCTTAAAGAAGATGGATATAATTAATTGTCACAGCAAATGATAATAAATACACCTTGCCAACAGTATATTATTCATGATATTCAAGGAATAACTTGGGAAATGATGGTAGGCAGTGATCCTGGGGAAACTGTTGTTTTCTCCTGGCTACCATGGGTTCCCATTCCATTCCTTCAAAGAAAGTACCCACACACGTTACATGGTGCTGTTCTGACTTTCATTTCCCTCTATATAGATTAGGAATGGGAGCATATGGTGGAAGGTATATCCTTTGCGTGCATATGGCACTTAATAAATACTTGACAAACTGTGTGAATGACTGAGGCAGTGTACTGAGTTCACATTACGGGTATCCACTGCAACTCACTGACATGCCTCAAGGTTACGTCTAGAGTCAGTCAGTTGTTTTCCTATTGTCCCAGTTTAATTTCTGTTGTTGTGATAAAAATATTTTGATTTCCAAAAGCATTTGAGAAAAAAGAGGTTGTTTAGCTTATAACTCCAGGCCACAGTTTCAGGGAACTGAAGCAGCTAGTCACATCAAATCCAGTCAAGAGTAAAGAAAGTTACAACAAGCACATGGATGCTTGCTTGCTTGCTTGCTTGCTTGCTTGCTTGCTTGCTTGCTTGCTTGCTTGCTTTCACCTCCCCTGCATAGCTTAATGGTGCCCACGGTGAGAGGCTAAGTCTTCCCACGTCAACCAACAACTAAGACAATCTCCACAGACTTAATGTGGCACTTTGTATGAGAATGGCCCCATAGGCTCATATGTTTGAATACTTTGTTCCAGTTTGGTGGAACTGTTTAGGAAAGATCAGGAGGTGTGGCATTGTTGAAGGAAGTTCTTGGCTTTGAGGTATGTTGGAAGGGGTAAGCATTGAGATTTCAAAAGGCTTGTACCACTCCAAGTCTCTCTCTGCCTGTGGTTGTACCTCAAGATGTGAGCTCTCAGCTACTGTTCTAGTGCCATGCCTGCCTGCCTGCTGCCATGCTTCCTGCTGTACTGTCATGGACTCTTATCTCTATGGAACTGTGAGCCCCAAATAAACTCTTTTTTCTATAAGTTGTTTTGGTGATGGTGTCTTATTGCAACAATAGGAAAATACCCAAGACACATGTCCACAGGCCAAGTTAATATAGATATTTGTCATTAAGATGCTCTTTCCAGGTGATTCTAGATATCAAATTGACAGTTGTACCAGGATGATGGCACATATCTTCTGTTGGGCACTTGGAAGGCAGGTGGATCTCTGTGAGTTCCAGGCCAGCCAGGGCTACATAGAGAGACCTTGACTCAAACAAATAATAATAATAATTGACAATTCAAAGCAACTTCCTTCTCATCCCACATTTTCCAAAAGTAGTAGAGAGCTAGGCTGTGAACACTCTGCCTGTCTGCCTGCTTTTTTCTTTTCTTTTGTTTTAGTAGGTTTTGGTTTTTTTGAGACAAGGTTTCTTTGTGCAGTCATGGCTGTCCTGGAACTCACTCTGTAGACCAAACTGGCCTCAAAACTCAGAAATCCACCTGCCTCTGCCTCCTGAGCACTGGAATTAAAGGTGTGTGCCACCACTGCTGGGCTTCATCTTCCTGATTTGTAAGAAGTAGGTTTTGGGTTGAAGAAGAAGGCAAGCCAGCAACAACCAGTTCTATCTCGCATACTCCTGAGCATCTCTCATTAACCTTGATGTATATGCTAGAGGAATTTCTATTTGGCTCCTCACTAGGTCTTTATCGAGTTTTCTGTATAAGGAGAACATGCATCCTGCTCTGCTGCACCGTTTCCTTGTTATTGCAAACTATAGGAATGTGCCCTTGTCTGACATGTCACCGATGCTACATTGACTTTCCCTTTTAAACAGGCGTGCTTTGCCTTCAAAACTTATCACCTTACTTTAAAGCAAAAAAAAATGTACATGAATCATACAGACGAGAAAGACCTATTTCTTCTAAGACTCATCTAAGGGATGAAATGAATTTCATTCCAATTTCCAGGGCTTAAAGACTCTCCTGACAAATAATGAGGCGACCCTCTATCTTGCCTTATTTAAAGATAAAAAGGACCTCCCTGGTCTCTTTAAATGAGGCTGAAGACAACTTTATAGTTCTTATGTAAACTGTGGTCCCCTGAGAGACTTATCATGTCTGAGTCTCTGGGTTCCAGAAACAGAATCTGCATTGGTTTTGCTTAAAGCAGGAGTCTGTTGCTGAGGCTGGTCTCCAGTTTCTGGGACTCAGTGATCTTCCCTCCATTGTGTCCCCAGGGCTGAAGCTACAGCTACATCCCATTATAAAGGGTTGGACCTTACATCCTTTTCTTTCCTTTCTTTAAATTTATTTATTTTATGTGTATGCTTTCCCAATGTGTAAGTATATGCACCACACGTGTGTATGGTGTCTCCAAAGGACAGAAGAGGACATCAGATCATTGGAAACTTGAGATCTGGAGTTCTGGGTATTTGTGAGCCACCATGTGATCCTAGGACCCAAATTCAAGTCCTCTGCAAAAACAACAGGTGCTCTTAATTGCTGGGCGTCTCTCTAGTTTCAAAACACGCATGCCAACATGCTCTCTAAATTCTGAGACTATTTTGTGGGATTCCCCTGCTGCTGAATTCTCTGGTTAACTAACTCAGACTCTTGACAGGAGCTGGTCCATTCATCACTCATTCCTGTCTTTCTTGACTCCTTTCTCCCACTCCTTGGGGAGTTTCTTCTTAGTGTTTTTGCCAGGACTCTCTCCTCTTCGGGATCTGCAAATGCTGCTGAGGCCGGTGCATTCCCACTCTGTCTCTGTCCATCATACCTCACTGCTGCTCTCCATTATGAACTAACAATCCCAGACTCCATCTGTCTACTGGGCTCCAGATCAGAACAACCATCCACCTGACCAACCTGTCCACAGATGAATGTAAAAAATCATCACCACCACCATCACCACCACCACCACCATCATCTCAGGACTAGAGAACTGGCTCAGTGATTAGTAGTGCTTGCTGCTCTTGCCTTGGATCCAAATTCAGTACCCAGCACCCACATCTGTTGGCTCAAAACCACCTGAAATTATAGCTCTAGGGAATCTAGCACCATTTCTGGACACCCTGGCACCTGTGGACAAGAGTGCACAATCACATACACACACACACACACACACACACACACACACACACACACACACACACACAATGTAGGGGTAGGATAAAATATATCTTTTAAAAAGCAAAAAAAAGAAAAAAACCCTCAAACTTATTTTGGCAAAACCAACTGACTCCCACACCCCCCTTACCCCATTCGCCCCTGCCCCTCTCTAAGTAAAAGGCAACTCCACTCCCTTGCTGTGCTCACATGAAAAGCCACGCCCCCTTGCTTCAGTCACATGGAAAGCCACGCCCACTACCAGCTCTGTCAAAGTTGCCTCCTTCCCAGGCTGGGAGATAGCTCATTCAGTGCCGTGCTTATTACATAAGCATAAGACATACTAGAAAAGCCGACCGGCGCGTTGTAATCCCAGTGGTAGACAAGCAGGCAGAGACACAGCAGATCCCTGGGGTGCACTAGTCAGCCTGCCTATCCAAGTCAGCAAGCCCAGGCCAGTGTCAGACCCTGTCTCAAGCACCAAGGTTTCCTCCTTCTGAGGAAGGACACCCAACATTGGCCTCTGGCCTCAGTACTCACAGACACACACATTTGTGTGCACACATGCGTAATACACCTAAAGGCCTTCACTTCCTTTCTTCCATCATGGTCTAGTCTTTACAGAGAGCTCATTAAAAAATAAAAATAACAACAACAAAGTACTCACTTAGAATTCTGTCAGTGCATCAGTCTGTATATGGTGTCCTGTCATGGAACTCCCCAATCACTCTTAAAACCAAGCCCTTACATTGGTCCTGCAGATCCTGGTCCCTACCTATCTCCCTGAGGTCACTGCCCACTATTCTTTCTCACTCAGAGCTCAGGGCAAGCTCTTAGAGTCCTGGGGGCCTCTGAGCTAGAGGATCTTTCCACTTTTGGCTCCATCTTCTTGGGACTCTTGTTCCACAGCTCTCTCTCCCCACCTGTCTGTCCCATCATCAGGTGCCATGTGGCCTCTACAGAGAGCTTCCTTCCCTGTCAACTTCCCCCAGACAAGAGTCTTGCTTCATTTGTGTCTGAAGCTTTGTCTTACCATCGCTTGTTACCAGTTTCTTCCACTGTTTACCATTTGTCTCCTCCATCTGAACACAAACTCCAGGAAGGTAGGGAGTTTTGAAATTCACATACTAGATCAAAGACAACTCAGGGGAAATTGTGTTTGATCATTGACCAAAACAAACGTAATCATGATTATTTTTAGATTGAACCTCACAACGGCAAGCTATGTTTCCTGTACCAAACCATCGATGAGGAAAACCATACAGTGGGATCTGAACCCTCCTAGCTTTCTGTTTGTGTAGATCATACAATCAACATGATAGCATATATTCTCACTTCAGGATCTTTCAAAGCATGAAATAATTTTAGTGTCATTTTAAAGACTGTGATTCAAATAATTAGAATATTAGCATCTATAGCCCTTTCTCCAGCGAGGGAAAGATGTAAGTCAAATGCTCATGGATTACCTTGGTCTTCAGAAACTGCGACGTTAGGTCTCTTTGCTGTTCCACCTCACTGCGCACATGATTGCAGAAAGCCACCGAATATTGGCGGCTGTAGTAGGGACTGAAGTTTTTGATAGAAGCCTCAGTTTTCCCTGGAAAAATAAGAAAATCAGAATTTTGAAATGTAGCATGCCTCCCAGAATAGATATCAAATTACTTTGAATATCCCTCCCATCTCCCAAACCAGGGGTTGTTAGCAGCCTATGTTAGCTGAGAACACTGCTCCTGCTACACCTGCTTCGAGTCCTCGGTCACCTAACATCATGCCAAAGAGCTCAAGAGTCCCCAAGGACCTGATGGTCAGTAGTCCAAGGAGCCTTTCTCAGTGTACATTTTACTCACTACTGTGCCCATAAGAGTATTCTACCTTGCCTCCTATACATTCTAGCTTGTTACTTATTCTCCTACATGACAGAAATCCCAGAGTCCACCCTTCCAGTCTCTGTGTACACATCTCTCATTTTTCTTCAGAACCTGGAAGCTGAGCCTCTAGTCTTTTTGCCTCCACAGTCCTAGATAAAAATATAATATCAAGATGGCAAGATGGCTCCGGTGGTAAAGTCTTGATTAGGCAATCACAAAGACCTGACTTGAGACCCCCAACACCCATGTAAAAGTCCTGGCCCCAGGGAGATGGAGACAGGATAGTGGGACCTGCTGGCCAGGAGTCTAGCTAAATTAGTGAGATTCAGATTCAGTGAGAGATACTGTCTCAGAAAGGGAGAGGGGGAGCGACTGAGGAATTCACTCGACATCAACCTCTGGCCTCCACACACATAAACACACACTGTATGTGCATACGCACACACATGCACACACACACACACACATACACACACACACACACAAGTGCACACATACACACACGGTGTGGGGAAGGGAGAGGGAGAGAGAGACTTGTGCTCCTATGCCCCTAGTTGAGGAGATTTTTGTGATATAAAGTGTCATATGATTGCCATGAGGTAGAGAGAGGAACTGACTTGAAAGTCTAGAGACCTGGACTGTGGACCTCATCCTAACTGTGAGATAGAAACTGCCCATCTAGCCTCAGCCAACTCCCTCTTCTCTCCAGGCCCACTGCCCCTGGCTGTGAAGTAAGGTAGGTAGACATGGGTCCACATTCTCTGAGTCTAGGTGACACAGAAGCATGATCTTGAAGGCACAACTACATCACCACACCTGACCAGCAGGGCCATTTTGGTGTCTTCACACCAGGGGTAAATTTTGCTGTCAATCGTGTAGGACCTAGAGTTGGAGGAAGGGGGAGATCCAGCTGCCTTTCCAAGCCCTGCTTAGTGCAGAAGACGGGAGAGTTCTAAACCAGACTAGAAAGCCTCTTGGCATCTCAGTACTTGCTTCCAAGGACAGAGATAAACATCGGCCTCACCATCTATTCTGACAAACACAGCTTGCGACCAGTAGGGTAGGAACTTGAGGAAAGATAAAGCAGGGCTAGCATTCCAAACTCTTTTTAAATACTTTACAGGAGGCTTGGCTTAACTTTTGTTTTTCAAATCTGATGTTCTAGTTGACACAGGAATGATAAAATATAACTTACAGGCAAGAGTTAAATAGAGCTATTACGCATGTAAAATTTCAGAAAGAAATGAGGAATCAGAGCCAGGTATTTGGAGATGCTCAGTAGGAGAACCTTGACTCCCACAGCTGACTGTGTGCCTATGAAATCACAGCCAAACACCCACACATACCAAGACCCTCTACAGGCAGGCATGCCTACTTCTGCTTGGGCATTTTTCAGTCGTATAATGCGTATGAGAAAGGAGAGCTCTTTTGTATTTCCTTAATAAAATGACATTTATGGGTTATATTTATGGGCTTTAGTAATTATTACTTGTAAGGTCCTTTGAGACTCACTAATAATAGATTCTGTAGAAATGCAAATAAAAGCCCCTATAATTTGAATCAAGCATGCATTTGCTTGCTCCCTGAGTTTATGGTATTACAATTAATCAGGATTTGCATAATACTTTAATATACTCAGTCTTTATAGGCATCTAATTGGTTATTATTTTATTAGCTTTTATTACAACGCATAAATAGTAATCCTATATCCTTGTCTATAATTTTCTTACACAGAGTGGGAAATCTTTGGGCATTCCCACAATGAGAGTGTAAATGATGAGCAAACTCGCCCTTTAGTTCCAGGTAGCACTATGTTTGGTCTGTCTGAAGAGTAGCCTGCTAATTGTGGATGCTAATGTTTGCTCTCTCACAAACACCACAATGAAAGGGGAAAAGGTGGCGTCCTTTCTGGTGATTTCTGTGAAGCTATTAAAGCCAATTTTCTCCTACCTCCCCAAGCCTCCTGCAGGTATGTCCTGCTTCTACCGAGGTGCCTTAATGCCAGCCTCCCGTTGTATGAGAAAAATGTTCCTGGGATCTGAATCTCTACGCATGACACCCTCAACACACCACCACCAAGTCACTCTTACAAAGAAAAGATTGCAGATTTCTTGCACTTATTTACTTAATTACTGGTTCAAATGTAAATAAAACAGCTAATAGCATCAAAAGATCCTGGAAAAAAAAAAAACAAAGTTGATCTAAAATGCATCTAGACATTACATTAAACCTGTCTGGACCTACATAAGGGAGCACTTGATGGGAAGACTTTGGGGATAAAGGCAAAGCCTGGGGTCGGCTCAACAATACCAATGGGATAGGAAGATGGACTCGACTCAGGCAAAGATGGCACAGTATTTCTACCACTTGCTGGCTGTGTGGCATCATTGGATTTGCCTTTTCTTCCTTCTCACATAAAAAAAATGGTAGTAGCTTCACAGAATTATTGTAACAATCACACAAAATACCTCATTAAAAGTACTTGGTGTCGTTGCTGGCACACAGTGACTGAAAGTGGCTAGAACGTTGGGGAAAATGGAAGCCCCTAGCTAGCCAAGCACCAGGAGACACCCCTCAGTCTGAACTAATGAACTAAGAAAATAAAAATAAAAAAGGGGTACAGTCTGTTTACTGTACCCTTGAGTTGGACACATCTTAACTTGCGGAATAGAGAGCAGCTGTCCCACCCACTGCAGGCCTGAAACAAATATCACCTGCTTTTCCATGTTTGGCTTAAGTTGCCCTCTGTGTATCCCTGAGTTAAAAATCAACTACATAATGCCAGGCACAGTGGCGCGTGCCTGTAATTCCAGCACTTGGCAGTTCGATGCCAGTATGGGCTAAATAGGGAGGCCCTGTCTCAAAAAACCAAACTAAACTGAAAAACTTCAACTACATAAAATATTGGCATTAACCAACTGAAGGCAAAAGGCACAGTTAGCGCCTGTGCTACGCTGAGCCTCCATCCTCACACCTGTAAGTACAGATGATGAGGAGCCCCCATACCAGTGTCTTATGCAAGCCACATTGCCAGAGCTTCCGGTGCAAGGAGACTAATGGGTCACAGAAAGGCTGGCATCAGGGAAAGGGTGTCTTCACCATTAGGGATATAACACTGTCACCACAGGTACAATTCTGCAAATCCTACTTGGTGGCTCCAGCCTGTACTGGGCGCCATAATTTACTCCCTTGGCAATCCTCACTAAAACCAAAAGGCCTCTTCCACAGTTTCCACAGTTCTAGACACAAAGCTTAGCCTTCTACAGAAAAGGTAGTTGCAGGCCCTTCCAAAACCAAATGTTTTCACACACACATAAACTCAAAAACTCATTGCCCATTCAACAATCCTCTCCCTCTCTCTCTCTCTCTCTCTCTCTCTCTCTCTCTCTTTCCCTCCCTCCCCCCAGGTTCAAGTAAATCCTGTTACTTTTATTTCTACACTATTTCAAGTTTGTTGTTGTTGTTGTTGTTGTTGTTGTTTTGGGTTTTTCGAGACAGGGTTTCTCTGTGTAGCCCTGGCTGTCCTGGAACTCACTCTGTAGACCAGGCTAGCCTCAAACTCAGAAATCTGCCTGCCTCTACCTCCCAAGTGCTGGTGTTAAAGGCGTACGCCACCACTGCCCGGCCACTATTTCAAGTTTTATTCTTATTTTTTATTTATATTTGTGTAAGTATATGCCACGTGTGTGCAGGTACCTACAGAGACTAGTAGAGGGCATCAGATCCTCTGGAGCAACCATTCAGACAGTTAGCAGCTACATGGTGTGGGTGCTGGAAACTGAGCTCGGGTCCTTCCTCCAAACATCAGGGGGCGTCCGTAACTGCTGAGCCATCCCTCCAGCCCCTTTACACTATTTCTTAAATCCGTCCCCTTTTCCCACCTCAACCACCATATCCTCTATTGAGCCTTTATTAACTCTCAACATCATAAGAATCTCTAAATTTTTTCTGTGTAGGCAGAACATCAAGACTCTAAAACATGAACAAAAAATGTGCAGAGCAGAAGAGGGAAATGCTAGGACTGAGACATCGATCCCTAAAGACCATGGACACAAAGCCAACACTTCATTCATGGAGTAGTAACAGATTCTAAGAAGGGCTAGAGTCTAGGATAAGCGGACAACATAGGAGAAGCAAAAACAATATGTCCACTGGGACCCATTCAAGATGAAGCTGTCACAGGCTGCAAAAGACAAGATGCTAAACTGAGTGTTTGCTCTCCAAAACAGAGTCCTGGCATTGAGACTACAGGGACATTCTTTTGAATGCTGTAAGGGGCATTTCTCATTAGTGACAGAAATCACAGATCTCTGGGTCCTGGCCTACCAAGTTCCAGGGATACAGAGCCATCAGATTATGTCACTTCTTGTGTGACATTCCTCAATGGATCCCCACTACCTGTAACTCTTCAGCCTGTCACTGAAGGAACCCGACTCTACCTGTCATATATCACATGATTCAATCCAAACCTTGGCTGGTGCATACCCAGGCCTTATCTATTCCTGTCTCCCATAAGTATTCTGTTGGCCATTTTCACACTCCTCAAGGCTAGAGGCCAATGCCAGCCCAAAAGGATCGTTTTCAGATTTGGCCGGCTGGAAAGAATCTCACCACTTTAGCATTCTCCCAAACTGTGCACCATTTTTGCTACAACTGTTTAAATATGGCTTATCTCTCCTCCAAGGGTATACTGTATTTGTATACTCAACAAATATTTGGCAAATGATTGGGAGAACAGCTGAGTAAATATTCAAGACTAAAGAACATCATAATGCATAATAATAATAAAACCCATGACATCATCGCAGGAAGGAAGATTTTGGGCCTCATTACCTATTACAAAGGTATACACCATGAAGCCCAATGCATATTTGTTTACAGAAATCAGAATCTTACAGGCTATTTCCTCTTAAGCTGTTAAATAAGTTTTTCCCATGAAAATATCTGAAATTATTAACATCACATCTTGGTTTGATTTGATCAGTTTATAAAGATGAGAATCTGTTAATTATGAGAAAATGTATATAAAGTCTGAAGAATCTGAATTTTCAGGTTTTTTTTTTCCATTCTAGAAGGTTCTTTGAACAACAGTGCCCACACCTGCAATGATTCTCTCAAATCTACTTATCAGTTCTCTAGTTTCTACTCTATCTATTGTCTATGGTATATAAGTCTTCACTCCCTATGATTCCCAGTGTAACTTAAGTAACTATAGCTACTCTATTACAGTTGTTCTCAATCTGTGGGTCTCAACCCCTTTGGGAGGTTGAATGACTCTTTCACAGGGGTCATCTAAGACACATCAGGAATATCAGATATTTACATTTCTATTCATGAAAGTAGCAAAATTACAGTTACAAAGTAGCAATGAAAATTGCTTTATGGTTGGGGGTCACCACAACACGATTAACTGTATAAAAGTGTTACAGCATTGGGAAGGCTGAAACCCACTGCTCTAAAATCTAAACTCTTTTCAAAAGGGGAAGGTTCCTCTATTTCAAGACCTTTTAGAAAACGAGTTCATAAGAAAACAATAGGAGAAGTTAAAACCTTGTTTTGTGTCACAAGATACAAAACACTTCAAACAGCCTCTTCATTATGGTCTTTTCTAATCTTTGAAAATTATATTATAGCTTGTATCCAATGTTAGTTAGCCCTTGATCTGTGGCTTTTCCTATGCAAAACAAACAAACAAAAATTGTTGTTTTTAAGACATTAGATTTCTATTATGAAAGGTAATTATCAAAAAAGAATTAACACCATAGTTATTTCACTGGATCTGAGATAGATTACATATGAGGAGAAACTGAACTGGCTTTTGGTATAGTTTCTTAAGACTTACTGAGGTTGTGGGTGAAGATTAATATTGGTAAACAAGAAAAATGCCTCCAAATTTTTCAATAATTTTAAGGTTTAATATATGCCAATGTGTATTTCTCCTGGGTTTCAAAAATTGAAGAGATTTATAAGTCCTCATGAATTATAGCATCAGCTATGATCTTGGGTTTATAAGCACCATCACTTTACACCTTAGGGTGGAAAATTGGAAATCCCAATTCACAATACAGAGGTGCAAAAATCTAATTACATACAATGATGCCCAAGGACTCTCTTTCTTCAAGTAAATGCCTTAGAGAATGAGGATAAATTGGATTCTCCATAATTGAACTAAAGACAGGGAGGGAGGAAGGGAGCAGGGAAGGAGAGAGTTGGGGGTTTGGGAGAAAATGAGAACACATTTATTACTGAAGCTCGGATGACAGGCTTTTAACAGACTCCACTAGGAAAATGGCAGAATGATTCATAGGCAGTCTTGACTCTGCAGATTCCACAGGCTCCCTGTGAAACCTCCAACATGAGGTAAAAGGTGAGAGGTATATAAACCAACTTACATTCTCTGTGATTTATTTTCAATGTTAATCCACAGAGAAATATACAAATACATACACTTCCAGGAGTTTACATTAATGTCACCAGAAACCAATCAGTGCACGTCTGAATAAAGCAGGCCTATCAGGAATAAACAACACAACCCTGTTTCCTGGGTTTCCAAATTCATACTCAGAGGTCCGAAACAGTGAGGAGAGTTTGCAGTGAACTTGCCCTCAGAGACCCTGATGTTTCATAATCTCTGTCGACATTGCAAACCCCCACAGCTTGTAATGTGACAACAGAGCTTAGTTCTCTAAAGGCATGTCGATACTAAGGGGCAGAAGCCAACAACAGTGAACAGACAGAAGCAAAACAGTGTTTTCTGCAAAGGACCATGGCCACTGAAGTAAATAAAGGTTCCATATGCACTATATATTTGCAAAACAATAGTTCATGAGTGAATGCAAATGAATGAAACAGGAGAAGATAATAATAGAGTGGGTACTCTACCATCTAATGAGTTTCAATTACTACCTCACTCTACAGAAAAATAAAAGTCCTACTTTGGCCAGTTTTCCCAAGTTAAAAGAGAATCTGGGACAGACATAAAACTAGACCTGAAGTCTAGTCTGAGCTCTGGTTTTGTTGTTGTCTTTTACTATTGTTAGAAACATGCATGCACCTGTATACACACATATACATCTGTATACACACATTCACACACACACACACCTGTACACACGCAGACTCACACACTCACACACTATATATACACACATACAGCTGTACACACACACCTGTACACACACATTCACACACACTCATATACACAAGCACATATACACACACATTCATATACCATACAGATACACACACTCATACTCACACGCCTGTACACACACACTTACACTATACACACACATATACCCATACACATGCATTCACACCCACACCTGTACATACCCACTCACACACACACACACACACACACACACACACACACACACACACACACACCTTTCCTTAGCCATAGTTCGGTAGAAGTGATAAAGTGCCCCCTGTGCTTGGAAATTTTCAAGATCGCTTTGCCATTCCTCACGGCATGCTTCCAGTTGTCTCGTGACACACCTGGTGAGAAGAAATCTTATTTATTTGGCCATTTCTCTAAATTGCCTAATGTCCTTCAAGGAATGAAAAAGAATTTAAGCTGCTCTGACCGCTGACTTTCCAGACATAGGAAGGGGAATGCTTGTCATGTCTCGTCCATCTGACAACCTCCCCTGGACTAAGACAACCAGTACAGTACTGAGTCAGGAACAGGGAGGACAAGCGTCTCTAGGCTGTTTGGGGGTCTAATCATAATTATTTAGTCTTTTTCTGCATGTCTTTCATCAGAGGTTTTCAAAGTATTACAAAATTGCTACGACATTCCTTGCAGCTGAACATCACATGCACTTTAAAAGAAGTCAGGTCTGGCTCAAAACAAACCAGAACAGAGCCTTGAGAAGCTCCTGGATTCCCCTTCTAATGTAGAAAGTTCTCTGTACCCCTTGTAGGTGGATCACAGTCTTTGTCTTTGCTTTTCTCTATTAACTATGTCCACCTTTGTCTTGCTTCACTGTTCTTGTTTCCACACAGAAGTACATCAGTTTAATATGTTTTGCATTTTCTATCTCTTGTCTCTCAAGAGTTTATGCTGGGCTGGCAAGATGGCTAACTAGGAAAAGACATTTGCCCTGAAAGGCTGGGGACCTGAGTTCAACCCCCAGACCCCATGTAAAGGTGGAAAGACAGAATTGAGTCCACAAAATTGTCCTCTGACACCATGCCAGATGCAGAACCCAGATGCAGATTCATTCATTCATTTATAGAATTGTCATTGATGTGAAAAAAATATTTATTGGTAAGTGCTTGGGGACCAGGCATGCTTATATTTGCTTATCTAGGAGCAGGGTGGTAATAAAGAGGTGTCAGTTACAAACTTCATGAAAAACTTTGTAGAACATCCAACATTTCCGTGGGCCAGCTGAAACTTTGAAACTATTCACAAGGCTGGTAGGGTACTCATTAATAAAAATTATTTTCACATGCCTTAATTTAAAAAATCTGAGACCTGCCAACATGATTCAGGCCCACAGCTACTTGAATTTAGCAGATGCCAAATCTCTGTATTCGGCTTTCCTGATACTAACCCAAACATCACCCAAAACAGAATCTGTCTGACCACAGTTTAAGACACAGCTCAGCACAGGAGTCAAACTTTACATTTTGGAACTTGGTAGATGCCAGCTGGCTCTGCTTATCACTAAACTTAAGATTCCCCGAGTCAGACACAACTGAAAAACCACACAAAAGGATCACCTGCAATGCCAAAAAATACAGAGAGATTGCTTAAATCACCCAAATTCCCAAATGGCACAAGACTGTTCAAAATTGCCGGGCAGTGGTGATGCACGCCTTTAATCCCAGCACTTGGAAGGCAGAGGCAGGTGAATTTCTGAGTTCGAGGCCAGCCTGGTCTACAGAGGGAGTTCCAGGACAGCCAGGGCTACACAGAGAAACCCTGTCTCGAAAAACCAAAAGACTGTTCAAAATCACCCTCCCTTTTCTATGGAAATTGGAAATTATTTTCTCATGATAGTCATGCCATCAGCCCTGTGTGGACCCCAGGCCTCACAGGTGAAATTTACAGACTCCGGAACTCAATGGATGATGACAGTGGTCTCAGATGCTCTTCTCTTTTCAAGTAAAGAGCTTACCTATGCTGAGGTCACAACACTATTTGGTAATAGAGCATTTGTGAAATTTGTGAAAGAAAAAAAATAAATCAGTGCCAAGAGGTTAAGAGCATTTTCCTCTGTGTTAATACTACATTGATGTTTATGGAGTAACTCAAACATTTTTTTGTTATTATAAAGGAATATAAACAGCCCTTAGTAATAAAGAGAATGCGCTCAAGGATGAGTGTGAAGAGATGTGAAGATTAATGTTGTATGAGCCTGACTCAGACACTACTATCTTGGATGTGTTTGTAAGGGTATCTACGTGTGAGCTCTTCTATCAAGTGGTAAGGCAAGTTTCTCCTGCCTGACTGCTCTGAGCTTGAACGTGAATTCTTTCCAGCCTTTGGACTCTTCCAAGATCTGCAGCCTTTCAGCATTTGGACTGAAGGTACCCTATTAGCTCTCCTGGGTCTCCAGCTTGCCAACCGCAGATTCTGAAAATTGTCATTCTCCACAATGGCACGAACCAATTCTTTATACTACATATATATTCAGATACAATGGATTAAAGCACATTATTGAATCCCAACACAATCATCCACTTATTTCATTTAATAGACATCATGTTCTTAGATCAATAACAAGTTAAAGGCAACGTAAATGTCAAATGCTTTCATGTATTAAGTTCTAAACATCATCAGAAGGAAAAAAATCTCTGAAAAATGTGGAATCTATACTTAAAAACACTCCATCAAGTCATCTATGAAAAATAATTAAAGCATTTGGCTCAGTTTCATCCCAGTTGGCAGAGTTTGGCATACAAAGGGCAGAAAGCCAACAAAGTTCTGGGTACCAGGGAAACCAGCTCCCCTTATCTGAGCACCCTTTAATCCTAGTCAGGTGTTCCAATTAAGTGGCATCACCATCTCAATTAAAGCTGCAGTTGCTGACTGGTACTAGAAAGTCCCCTGGGAAAGGCACTAATTAAGTCAGTTTTCTTATCTATGATTACAAACTTGTTTTGCACAAATCAAGGTTAAGAGGTATTAGCTTGGACCAACTGTGTCTTCTGCATGTTGGAAATAGGCTTTAGCAGAGTTTCTCTTGTCTCTACTCTGCATACTACTTTATATGAGCAAAGAGGTGATATGTTGAACAGGCTACTGACACAGTGTGTGTATGTATTTGTGAGTTTTCTTTAATTATGAGATATTTTCAACATATAGAAGAGTATGTTGGATAATATATATGTAGAGTCTGCCTGGATAAATAAAATGCTAATACTAAACCAGAGTGAACCTAATTATTTTTTTAAACAAAATGTTGTAACTCCATCTGTATCTTTTATCATGCTCTACAGCTTCACTTAGCACCATTATGTTGAAATTAGTGTTTATTCCTATAAACTGTTTTGGACTGCTACAACTTATGTGGTACCTATACATAATTAATAGCATTGTTGTGCATATTCTCAGGTTTAACTCCACCAGTCAGTCTGCTGCCGGATTTCTGACCTATTATGTTTTGTATATATGTATGCAGGCATATATAATAATATTATAATATAAATTACTCTATCATTGCTATCATTGAGAAAGCATTATACTGCTAGTACCAGGATGGACATCAGACTACTGGAATACAACAGAAAATTCAAAACAACTGATTTTAAAATGGAAATTGGATATGCATCAGAACACTCTACATATGCACACGCGAATGCACACACACATGGAATCTCTAACAGTTTAATTTAGTTCCTTTTGCCTCTTATTTCCTCTTTCGCCCTCACAATCAATGCTGATATAAACATTAGTGCATGAATCTCTGAGTGCATGTATGTGAGTTCCTCTAAATGTCTATGTAGAATACTAGGGCAAAGCATGAGGGTCTCACTGGCCCTCAAGATTGCCAAGTTTCCCACAAAGGTAACAGCAACTTATAACCCAAATTTTCAGAAACTATCATCTATTATAACTGGCAAAAGATTACTTGTGAGTGAGGTTGAGCATCTTCAGATGTTCCTTGGCCACTGAGTTTTCTTTTCCCCTGAATGTGTATCCTCTCGCCATGTGTCTTTCTACTGACATACGGGCATTGTTTATAAATTTTAAGAAAGAATCCTTCTCAGACATAAACACTGAAAGTATCATTTCCCAATGTGTGGCTTGTTTTTTCAATTATGGTGTTTGGTTGAGCAAAAGTTGTAGAGTTTAATGAAGTAAGACTTAAGCCACGTCTACATTAAGAAACCCCTCCTTCCTCTTTTGCTCACAAGGCTAGTCTCCTATGTTTTCATTTAAAAGTGCTTTGGCATGAAGGTCTTTCACAACCTGGAACTCATTTTATGTATGGTTTGGGACTCCATAGTTTTCTTATGAAAAATACACACACACTTTTCTATTTCTTTTTTTATTATTACTATTTTATTTGCTTACATTTCAAATATTGTCCCCTATCCTGGTTCCCCCTCCATGAACTCCTCACCCCATCCCCCCTCCCCTTTGTCTCTAAGAGGGTGCTCCCCTACCCACCCACCCACTCCCATCTTATCCCTTTAGCATCCCCCTTCTCTGAGACATCAAACCTCCACAGGACCAAGCACATCCCTTCCCACTGAGGCCAGATAAGGCAGTCAGTCCTCTGCTACATATGCAACAGGAGCCACAGACCAGCCCATGTGTGCTCTTTGGTTAGCACACACACACTTTTCATACTTGATTGAGTATTTGACTTGGAGCATTCTGTCCAGTGGCCAAATGTTGACTTTGGAACCATCAATAACATATCTCAATTATTATAATATTAGACTAATTTCTATTCCTGGAGAATGATATCTTCCGATATTTTTGTTCTCCAAATTTTCTTAGATATTCCTCACCCAGTGAATTCATGGCAAATTATGTCAAGCCCAATGGAAAATCATGGTGGGCATTTTCATCAGAATATTAATTAATTTGTGATTATTATGAGACTAATGGTTTAATGATACAGTGCAAAGTAGCAAATAGTCGCCCAGCCCCACATGAATGGAGAATACAGTATGGGCTGAGCTTTAACTCTGCTTGCCCTTGAGCCCTAGATCTACTAAATGGAAAATCCAGGCAAGTCCTCCAGGCCACAATGATACAGTCTAAGGTAGAAGTACAAGTTTAACCCATCACCTGCTGATGATGCCTGCAGTTTGCTCTGTCTGTTATAAGCAATGCAGATTATAGGTGCCTTTTGTTCCTGTGACAGGTATACAAAAAAACAACAGATAAATTTGCAGGATGGAATGATAATCCACAGGGCAACTGCATGTTGTTCTAATTGACGTGGACACATGACCTACATAGGTATTACACCATCTTTCACTGCCACCGAATCATATGACATTGTCATTTGCCTACAGATGCATCACTAGCATGTCCTCAAACTCCTGCCCACAACCTTTTAACCAGAGATGTCTGTTGCATAGCTATAGAGTTAATAACAAATCAAAACTATCATCCCAACTACCTGAGATCATGCCTGCCATTAATGGCGGCAGACTGAAGATCATTCTAGCATAGTGAGTTGGAATGTATATTTATAGTATGTATATTTGTAGCTCAATCACAGAAGAGCTATAAATGGCTACTACATATAACTAATATTGTAGTTCAGGTTGGGTTCAAATTGACAATCCTCCTGCCAAACACGTGTCACCACACCCACTTCAGATCATCACTTAAAATATTGTTTCTTGGGCTGATGAAATAGCTCGTTGGTAAAAGCACTGACTTCCAAGCCTAACAACTTGAGATGTATCTCAGAGACCCACATGGTAGGACAAAAGAAGGGCCACCAGTTGTCCTCTGACCTCCACAAGCATACAAAGCACAAGGTTGTATGGACACACATCAAATAAGTAAATAAATAAATATAATTGTATGTATCGAAAGCTTGAAATACAAGAAGGACTATTTGGATACGGAAAAAGGAATTGTTATTTCCACTTGGCAAAGAGTAACATTTAAAAATAGTTACCCTTACTGGGTGGTGGTGGTACACACCATTGATCTCAGCACCCAGGAGCCAAAGGCAGGTAGATAGATCTATGAGTTCAATGCCAGCCTGGTCTACAGATCGAGTTCCAGGACAGCTAGGGCTGCACAGAGAAACCCCTGTCTCAAAAAGCAAAAACAAACAAATAATTCACCTTTGGGGGTAGGTGAGGCCTTATGGTTGGATGCAGAAGAGAAGGGTGTTGCTTTTGTGAAACATGACTTTCTATGCACCAGAATTCTGGCTGGCATCTGTTTGCTTTCCTCTGAGTACATCACCCCTAGATGCTTCACCAACTGTCTCTGTGAGTCCATGGAGCTTGGGCACTGACACCCCAAATGGGAGGCTCCTGGGGTTTCAAATGTGACAGAAAAGGGCTAGTTCCTTCTTATCACAGAGCTATCACCCCTAGATGCTTCACCAACTGTCTCTGTGAGTCCATGGAGCTTGGGCACTGACACCCCAAATGGGAGGCTCCTGGGGTTTCAAATGTGACAGAAAAGGGCTAGTTCCTTCTTATCATAGAGCAGATCCTCAGCCTTGTCCCTGGAGCAGATTCCATCCCTGCTGACAGAGCTGGGCTTACAGCGGCACCAGAGTCTACTTGAGAAAGCTGCAGGTCCCTTACGTTATGTTGGTTCCACTGCTGATTGGGAATATGACCTTAAGCAAGTTATTTTATCTCTAGAACACGTTTTTGCAGATGTGGAAGCCATCTGCTCACCCACTTTGCTAAAGGGAATGTAATGGCGTCCTTTCAGAAAGCATGAAGGTCTCCAGATAAAGGATGCAAACATTACAAGAAAGGCAATTGCTTACAGATGAAGAACTGTTCCTGGTTATAAATGTGCTACCTAATAGCAGTATTGTCTGTGAAGCAGGTTAACATATCTATCATCTCATTGGCTACTTGTCTGAGATTGATATTCTCCTTAGTTTTAATTAACTTTCATCTTAACAGTCTGTAGAAAAACCTTCACGTTTTCATCTTTAAAAAAATGAGGCTACAGAACACGTATCTCAAGTGTCCTTCTATCTTGCTGCTGGTAAGATTTCCCTCAATGGCTTGAGTAAAAAGTAGAAAACTCTATTCCCTACTCCAGACCTACCAAACCTGAGACTGCCCGAGACAGGCCAGAGAGTCCCAGGGAGCCTCTTAAGACACAGCCAGTTTGGTATAGTCAATATCACTATAGTGAATCATAGAAACAGACATTTATAAGCATTGGGAAGATGCCTGAAAATGTACATACCAGGGAGGGAAGGAGAAGGTCAGGGCTCTGACCAACAGACCGGCTCGCTAACATCCAGTATTCCCTTCAAGACCCTAAAGAAAGAGAAGCACTCTGGTACTCCAAGGAGTGTGCCTGTGTCTCTGTGTGTGTTGCGGTGGGGTGGGTCATGTCCCATGTTCCAACTAGGCCCCTTTGTTTTGTGTGTGTGTTATAGCACATCTGTAGAGATCAGAGGACAACTTAGGGGAGTTAGGTCTCTCCTTCTACCCCCTGGGTTTTGAATTCAGTTTGTCAGGCCTAGAGGCAAGCATGTTCACCCACTGGGCCATCTATCTTTGGCCTGCAAATTATTTTTTAAATCAGATGAGTTAAACTAGGGATGGGAAGAAAGAGAAAATTGTAAATGTGTAACTATGCCATGGAGGTGTAGACAACAGACAGCTGTTAGAAGAAGAGCCAAGGCCTCCTTTATAGTAGGAAGTTGGCTTGATAAAATAGAGGGGGAACCTCAACAGGGTTAATGGACACGTGGCCTACATTCTAATCCATTCCTGAGTCTGCCATTGCTTTGGGGTCTATTGCTCAACATCCACAGAGAATTCCAAAGCTTCAGAAGCCAGGGACATCCTTGTTTCACAGATTTTTTCTTAAGGGACTAGAAGTGGATTCTCTCAGAGTTCATGAAACTCCCCAGCAGAGGATGCAGAGAAAGCAAGAAAAGTGACCACTGCAGAAATGTTCTGTGCTAATGAATGTTTCCCTGGCCCTTCTTATCTGGAGAGCTGATCTGATAAGTAAATGCCACAGAGTTTGCTTTATTACAGATACCAAACAGAAAATTGCAGCAAATAATTTACTTACATGCAAATCTAATGCGTAAGCGAGTAAGTAAATAGATAAATAAATAAATAAATAAATAAATAAATAAATAAATAAATAATGCAGCCTAGGAACATCACTTGATCTTTGCATTTAAATTTTTTAATTTATTTAATTGTAGCATTTACATAATACTGTTGGTCTAACTATAAGTGTTAGATTCTGGTTTGCTACTATAATAAATAGAGAACAAGGTAGCTATATGCAAAATATAAAATGGCACATTAAACTCCCTTTATCGCCTTTGTATAGCGTGTGTGTGTGTGTGTGTGTGTGTGTGTGTGTGTGTGTGTGTGTGTGTACCTATACACATACACACATATGTTGAAGGTCTTTAATTTTTTTAAAGCAAACTATACAACTATCAGGATAAGGTTGGAGGCCAACTTTTAAATTTTCCTTTTAACACAACAGAAAATAAGTATTTTATATTTATAAATATTACAGAAAGTGATAGCATCTCTTTGTCCTTCAGAGTTTGTTGTTTGTTAGTTGGTTTGTTTGTGATTCGGTTTGGGTTTCGTTTTTGAAAAAGTTTCTTACTATACGGTCCACACTGGACTTGAACACACAGTGATTCCTCTGCCTCAGCCTCCTGAGTGTTTTCAGTTACAGCCATGATCTCCACCCCACCCCCACCCCACACACAGCCATTTAATATCTCCATCAAAATTAACTTCAATCTTCTTACTGCTAATTATATTTGTTCAAATCTTTGCCAGTTTGTAGCCCTGGGTCAAGCTATCTGCCTGTTTTCCTCACAGTTTCTCATGAGCTTCCCAGCGACTCGGAAAATCGTGGCTAAAGAATGAGCTCAGCCTTGGCTGGACTGTCACCACCCATGAAACCTTTTCTGTCCCCAGTGCCACTTCCACTTTTCAGAGTGGCATGCCATCATCTTCACAAGTGTCCTCAGCCCCATGAGGTACCTCTCTTCACTCTCAGAAAACTTCCTCACTTTTTAAGGAAACTGAGGTTTCGTTTCTCTCCTATCTGGCTCCAAGTTCATCTCACAATCCACTCTCTTCCTTCTTGTTTGACTAAGAAGGAAGCGTCCCTATACTGATCATCTCCTCTGTCTCGGATCATCACTCTCAAGCCAAGTCCTGAAGGAAAATAAAGCAAAGCAAAACTCAATCTCCCTCAGTCAGCCAAGGTCCTTTTCTCCTTTCCTAAGTCAACCTCTTAAAACAGTACTTCCAAAACACCCGTTCCCACATCCACCACTTCTATTGCCTACTTCTCTATTAACCACTCCTGCCCCAAGAAGCACAAGGGCCATTGGGCAGGCTGTACAACTAAAATGGACCTTACATGTGTGGCTGCTGCTGTCCCAGGCTCTCTAGAACCCTGGTGTGTCTGCCCCACTCTCTCCTGCTAAGTAATTCCACATGAAGCCAGCCCTTCAGGAACTTCAAAGTTGTTCTCCAACTCAGTGAAAAGATTCACCATCACCTGAGTATCTGCAGTGGGAACCTGAATTTTTTTCCTTTATTCTCAAACTTCTGGGGCTGTACTCACCATTTGACCTCAGCTATGTCTCTGAAATGCTGCCTTGCTACCAGTATTTGGTACAGACCCTCATCTATTCCATGAGAAGTTACATTAGCGAGCTCCTGCCTTCCCTCCTGCCTCTACTCATGCTCCTTCAAATCTGATCTTCAAGCTGGACGCAGGGCTTCCTGCAAAGATTGAGGCAAACAACTGAACTAACTAAATCGACCTTCACCCACCAGCAGAGGCAAAATGCCATACAGGGCATATGGTCAGGTCCCTCTTCTGGTCAACATCACTCTTCCAGGAGCTTTTATTTGGCCTCAGTTCTTATCTCTAGCTCCTCCACTATGCACAGAGCACCTGAACACTGATGATGTCATCTTCCTTGGATGTACTGGTGACATCACCTTGATCACTGCTTTTAAGCACAGCAAAACTCTGACCTGCTGATACTGTCCACTTTCCTGGAACTCACAGACGCAGACAAACCTCAATTTATCTTCAAAATCAAATAGGAAATCTGCCTAGAAGGTTCTACTGAGTGAGTCCCCGTCATCTGTCACTTGGATTGACGTAAAAGGCTCCCTCCCTACACTTCGGCATTCACAAAGCCCTTCCCTTAAATCTCCAGTGGATCTGTTCCTACCGTGCAGCTGATGTTATGCTTAGGTGCCCTTTCTCTCTGGCACAGTAGCTTACTGAAATGCCTTCCTCTTGTTGGCTCCTGGGATCAAGAGGTCAGCACAGAGCACATAAATAAGACTTCATAAATATTTGCTGGTTTGCCGGTTAGACATTAGCTGTACATCATGTATACTTTTCCTGCACACGGTCCCAGACTCCCTCCAAAGGATTCCAGAGAAAGCAAATGCAAACCTGATTTTCCTCACAAACAGAACACACATGCCACTAAACTTAGAACGCATACCTCTGACATGCCCTAGGAGATCCCATTTGAAAACTGCTCTGAGTTTCATGCGCTGGACATTTATTTTACCTTTGTTGGGGAACCAGAGAGTTCAAATAAATAATAATTTTTCAAAGGGCCCGACCTAAAGAAATGTGTTTAATTATGTGGTCACTTAGCATGAGATAAACGGGGGAAAGGTGATTCATAACAGGAGTGTTTAAAAATCTCAGACAAAAAGGATTGGCCTTAGGTGTAGGTGAATCGGGCTAAGCTGCTAGCAGAACCTGGGGGCTAAGGAGAGGTGATGTGAAGTGAACAGTTCCCTTCCTTTTTGCTCAATCCCAGCTAAAGCTCACACTTCCTCTGGGAGTATCACAGGAAGCATCAAAATGCACACTTACAAAGGGAGTTTTCAAGGTGAAATGTACATAGGACCAGGCTTATGTGGCACAAAAATACTTAGTTGATTTAAAACAGCTCAGTGTGAGGCAGAAAAAGTCAACTGTGAGCAGTCTGGATATCAGAAGTTATTTACTTATTGGAAAGAAAGATAAGACTCAAATTTGCTTTGGAAATAATTTACAGACAGAGAGAAAAACCCGTGAGAAGAAGAGAGTGGCTGTCTCATACTGTGCTTGGCTGGTCTTCATGGGGGACCACTGTGGTGCTGTAGCCTGTCTGGGTAAGGGGAGCAGGTGAGGAAAGAAAGGCTTTTTGAACATCACTCCCCGGGAGCAGGTTCTGTAAACATCCTCAGTATTGGGTAATTCCTTCTGAGTCACGGTTCTTCAACCATCTCCTCTCATCCCACATACTCAAAAACAATTGTCAGATTGAAGGAAATGCCCTTACAAGGAAAAAAGGTGAAAAGCCTTTTCTCATTCAAGCACCTAGGTACAGAAAGAAAAAAACTATATAGCTTCGCTGTTAAGATTTCACCCACCTTCAAAGTTTTTGACCCAACATTGTTCCTGTCTAAAAGAAATTCAGGAACACAAATGGAGCAGAGACTGAAGGAATGGTTGCCCAGTGATCGGCTCAACTTGGGATCCATTCCATGGGTAGGCACCAAACTCTGACACTATTACTGATGCTTATTATGTTGTGCTTGCAGATTGGAGCCTGGCATGACTGTCCTCTTAGAGACTCTACCAGCAGCTGACTCAGACAGATGCTTATACTCACAGCCAACCATTGGATGCAGGTCAGGGCCCCCTATGGAAGAGTTAGAGGAAGGACTGAAGGAGCTGAAGAGGATGGCAACCCCATAGGAAGATCAACAACTTAGGAGTCAACAGCCAGCAGAGTGTCCCTGTGAGTGGCCGATCACAGTGACATTAAGTGCATCCCAATTAGCCTTCTGTGGCCGTATAAAAAGTCTAAAAGAAAGT
Source organism: Uromys caudimaculatus (assembly GCA_028551405.1). Taxonomy (NCBI): domain Eukaryota; kingdom Metazoa; phylum Chordata; class Mammalia; order Rodentia; family Muridae; genus Uromys; species Uromys caudimaculatus. The sequence goes on from CM052711.1 coordinate 39,481,821, forward strand.
GACCAAGACAGATCAAAAAAAGAGAAAGAATTATGAAGTGGACATTTCTGGTTTCTTTGGAAAGTCAATTATGTCAAAGAACGTTTCGCTGAAGCAGACACAGGTGAAAGGATGTTTTGTTAAAGCAAACGTGAAAGAACGCACGATGTTAAGAAGGACCCAACAGACGGTGATGACAGTGGGTGATATTGGTACACCTTACCATTGTTTATTGGTCATCATTTGCCATGACTCCATAGAGAGAAATGCACCAAAAAACTGGTGGTGCTCTTCGGGTTCGGCTGATTGTACTCAGCTGACTGGCAGAGTGATGTCAGCAGATACAGCTCACGTGAGAGGATGTGTGACGTTTGAAGGGAATATAACTAGGACTCAATGGGCAGTGGCGGGCCTTGCACAGCTAGCTGTGCAAGGCTTCTTGCTCCTTCTTGCTCTCCTCACTCTGGTGAGAGAGGCACTGCAGGAACTTCTTCTGGTGTCCCTGCTGGCCCTGGTCACTCCTGCTGACTCGTCCCGATTTGGCTGAGGTCTGGCTGTGTCTGCTGAGTCATGCCACCGCTGCTGACTCATGTTTGCTCTCCTGGCACTACTAACCTGGACTGCCGGCATATTCGTGAAGTGTCTGAGGGTGGATCACTGCCGCTGCTGATTCCTGTGAACTGAACTGCTGATTTCCTGACAAGCAAAAGAACAATTTCTAAACAGGTCCACTTCCCCTGTGTCCTAATAACCTTTCTTTTCCACTACCTCTGGTGAGTGGTGGCCTAGAAGGGAGGTTAAAGCATTCAAGAACCCTTATTTAAAAGTAGGATTTGTGAAAAATTTAAGCAAAAAAATTATATTGAAAATTTCTTTAAATTTACCATCAAATGAATGCAAATTATTAGATAATAATCCAAGGGAAAATATGGAAAGACAACAGCAATGATTTTGCATACACAATCATCTGAGACCACTCAAAATTCAGTAGGTCAATTTTTAAATTTACATTACAGAGTGTATGTGAGTGTTCATGTAGAGATCAGAGAACAATCTGTAGTCATCGGTTTTCTTCTTCTATCATGTGGGTCGTGATGAATTCGATGGCGAGGTTTGGTATCTGGTACCTTTACCCCTTGACGAATCTCACCCGCCCAATCTTAAATATCTTAGCTGTAAAACTGGGCAATTTATCTGCTACTATGATGTAATATGAAAATAGGAGCAAATAAAAAGTTTATCACATCAAACATGTATCTCTTGATTTAATCGTGCATAGTAAAAGATGTGATGTTAAATTGAGTGTAATTTATGCAAAGGTACTCATAAAAAAGGATTGATATATAAAAATGTATCGGTAATGAAAATAAAAACAGTATAAAAATAAACTTCCTCTTATAGAGTGACCATAGAGAAATTAAAAAAAAAAAAAAAAAAAAAAAGCTACAGATCAGAGAAAAATGCAAGGGAGCAGCTTTGTCAGAAGCCAGAGGGGCCTTTCCCTCCTATTTTCGGACAGAACTGTATACCTCACAGACATACGTCCTTTTATAAGAAGATTCTTATTGAAAAATCAGTACCAAAGTATAATAATCTTCTTAGAAAGCACACAGTATTTGCCCAAATAAAATGGTTGTACTAAACCACGTGATCCTGACATAAACTACTCTTGTCACAGCAAACACCCAGCTTGAAACAAACAACTTAGGATGTCTAACAATTACTCCTCTTCTCACTTAAATACCTGAGTCCCCTAAAATCATGTTTTACTTCCTAAATGATAAATAGTAAATCTGTTTTTCTAAAAAGCAGGTAGGTATGTGCCAAACTTGTATTTTGAAAACAACGACTCTCTGGCACTCTGTTTTAAAAAAACAAAAAACAAAAAACCTTACTTTCCATTTAAAGTAGGTCTTATTTTTTAATCCATCAGACAGATCATACATTTAAATTTGGATTGTATTTTTCCCTTAACAGCAAAGCAAGCATTGACCAACTGTGTTAGCTTGGTCACTGCTTAGTCATCATGTTAAAGATGAAATCTAATTGATAAGTTATCTCAAAATGCTACAAGGAAAACGTCTGCCGCTGAACACTGTGCTTGGGGTTTTAACTACTGTCATCTCATCATCTCCCGGCTCCTAAGACTGCACCCAGCAGACTGGCATTGTGCCCTAAAAACAATAATCAGGGTGAATCAAAGACAGGACTCAAGAGCTATTCTACCATCTATATGAGTTTGAGGCTAACCTGGTCTACAGATCAAGTGCCAGGATAGGCAGGACCACACAGAGAAAACTTGTCTTGGAAAATCAAACCAAAATAAACCAAGCAAATAAAACCAAAACTATTCTACTGCAATCCACGGTGAAACCTGTCCTGCTCTTGTGCCAATGACCCTGGTGCCACAAACAGAAGCCACCAGTCTGGCGATCAGGCCTGCACAGCCTCTTGAGGACTACATAGAGTTTGCTGAGCTCCTCTTAACCTTTGTTCCCAATTTCACTCTGTTCTTTTTTTCTAGTCAGCAACTGGAGTAAAGGGGATGTGGTAAAACTCATACCTACTGATGTTTCAAATAATGAACAATGAAGGAGAGAGTCTGCAGAGATTAAACTTGAGGCACTCTGTCGAGGAGAAAGTATGAAATCTGCTCGGTTCAGAGTGATGGCTGCCAAAACATAGATAAAACATAGACATCTTCAGCCGGGAAGAGGAGAAGAACGACAGTTTAATTTCCTTTGGCTGGTTTCCCACATCTCTATTTGTAGGGCACACTCTGTAGTGTGGGAACTCCTGAGATGAGCAAGCTCAAACTGAGATGAATGAAACCGACTCACAGAGGATAAGTTAAGTGATTTCAATACAAAAAATATATACTAATTATGAAATATGGGACATCGGGAAGTAAACCAGACAAAAACATCACAAAGTAATTCATTAAATAGACTCTTAACCGGTGCATAGTCAGGTCCTTGCTTCTCCATGTACTAATTTGGAGGAACGAAATTCAAGTGTATGAACTGTCAGTAAATTTACCTCCTACTTGGCAGAGCCCTTTGCTAAGGTTAGTGTAGAGTGTATGTACAGTGTAGCAGCAGGGCACTGTGCTCAGTGTATATACAGTGTGGCAGCAGGGCACTGTGCTCAGTGTATATACAGTGTAGCAGCAGGGCACTGTGCTCAGTGTATGTACAGTGTAGCAGCAGGGCACTGTGCTCAGTGTATATACAGTGTAGCAGCAGGGCACTGTGCTCAGTGTATGTACAGTGTAGCAGCAGGGCACTGTG
>CM052711.1:39485589-39540589 GCA_028551405.1 Uromys caudimaculatus
CTTTCAACCATGACAGCATTTCCCATTGTGTTTTGCTCTCTCCGTCCCTCTTAGCTCTCTCTCCTCATGTCATACTTGATAAGTCTTGGGCATAGGTTCCAACAAGAACTCACTCACCTGGGCCGGATGTGGCCTGGGGACCATTAACTACTCACTGAATCAAATGGCTGAATCTGCTGATTTCCAATATGTCTGCTTAGGTCACATCTCTTATAAGATCCCTAGAAAATGGTGATTTTATAAGACCATCTCTTAATGGTCCATAGAGAGTGACTCAGAAAGGAAACACAAGTCCACCAGTGAGTTTTCAAGGTCTGTGAAAGTCTTGCCTCTGTTATCTTCACTACTTGCGGCAGATCCACATTGCAGCAGATGGGAGCCCTTCAGGCTGTACTGAGCCCAGCAGCTCCTTTCCCAGGAGCCCAGGGACCAGGGGACCAGGGGACCAGCCTGCTTGTCCTTTCCAGCCTCAGAGCATTCCTGCTCAGTCCAGCTAGAGCATGACACTCTGCCAGAATGGAGCCCTGGAGAAAGGCCAAGGCCAGTGAGCTTATGAGGATTTCCACGGGCTTGTGGCTGACCAGTGAGCTCAGAGAGAACATCCTTATTGCCCAAAGTGTAATTTGAACTTTTATGAGAAGGAGGTCAGGTGTTTTGGATAAATATTACTTCAGCCTCACAGACCAAATGTCTCTAGTGACGGTCTGCTCTGCTGCCTGCTGACATTCTCAACAGTGCCCTTCCTTGTTGCAGACCCCAGTCTGCAGCCTGCTGTTGCTGCTGAGCTGTGATCCTGAGAAGACTCCATGTTAAGTGAATCAGAGCAGCAGAGCTACCCCAAGTCAGGGCTGAGAGCAGAGAAGGAAGGGTGGGGGGAGTTATGAGTGGAAGTGTGAACTACTGCTCAGATGCAAGGGAACATGAGCATTGACCAGCACAAAGTTTTAGGATAGATTTGGGAGTACCCTACAAAGCATTCTGAAATACTTTCGATGTCCCCTTAATTCTGCTTAGCCCACAAATGCCTCTTTGAAAGCAACTCAGGCCAGAGGTCACAGGGCTTCAGAGCTGAGAGATAATGGTATGATGGTTAGTATTGATTGTGAACTTGCCATAATCTAGAATCACCTGAGAAGAGTCTCAATAGGGAACAACATCTAGATAAGTTGGCCTGTGGGCATGCCTATATGGGATTTTTCTTGTATAGATTGATGCAGTAGGAGATGTCCACACTGAAAGTGGGCAGTACCATTCCCTAGGCCTGTATCCAGGACTATGCAAATGTAGGGGGGCTGAGCACAAGTAACCATTCATGCATTTATTTTCTCCCTGCTCTTGACTTGGATGTGACTAGCCGCCTCACGTCTCTTCCTTGACTTAGTTGCAATGATAACTATGACCTAGCCAAATAAAACCTTTCTCTCTTGAAGTTTCTTTTGTCATGGGGTCTCATCACAAGGACAGACAGGAAAGAGCACACTCAGCTATTGTCGACTCCCACCTACGCCTGTGACTGACACACAAATAGGAAAGCTTACTTTACTTAAAGGTTTGCACTTCTGCTAAATTGATTAAATCACATGAACTTGTCCTCCAATCCTATCCAAATACAACTGCGTTCCCAGATTCCATCACCAGATAGTGAAAGGCAGGCAGTGTGTACTCTAAAGAAATGCAAGTATGCTCTGCCTGAACGTCTGCTGGCATCTATGGAAGAAAGACACGAGAGCTCACACATTCCAACAGTCCAGAGGAAGATACTCTTCCTCTTGGATACACTGAAAGTAAAAGCTGAGAGCTTCCCAGGAGAAGCGGCAAGAAAAGCCATTGAGAGGAGCTTCTCATTTCTTACCCTCATTATTAACTATAAAGACAGAACATCCCTAATTTGAAAATGTAAAACCCAAATGCTCCAAAATTCAAAACTCTTTGAGCATCAATATGACCACAAGTAGAAAATTCTACACATGAAAAGTGTTTGGGCAAAATTAATGAAAATAGTGTATAAATAAGCTTCGGTCATTATGCATAAAGCATATATGAAACAATGAATTCTGTGCTTGGATCTGGGTACCTTTCCCAAGGTATCTCATTATGTGTCTATAAACATTCCAAATTCCAGACACTCTGGTCCCAGGCATTTCAAGCAAATCACACTCAACCTGTTCTCCCATACTATGCGTCTTGGTGCCTGTTTCCTGTGGCTGATGCAATGAAGCACATTTAGCTATTTAAAATGACAGAAACATATTCTTCCTCTGCTCTGGAAGTCAGGCATCTAATTCAGAATCACTGGGATAAAAATCAAGACAACAGCATATTTAATGCAAGGGGTAACCTCTTCTTCACATCCTCCATATTTGGTGACTGCTGGCACTCTGGCTTGTGTCCTACTCCACACTGCTTCAGTCTTCACGTTATCTCTGTGTGCACAACACATGGGTACACATCAGTCCACCCTCCTCTACCTTTCTCTTCTCAGGATTCATGTGGTTTTGTAAATAACCTCATCTCAAAGCTTGGTTTAGTTTGTTTGGGCTTTGGGAGCCTTGATTGCATGTAACCAAGGCTGGCCTTGAACTCCTTATGTAGCTAAGGATGACCCAGACTTCTGATCCCCCTGCCTCTACTTCTCAATACGTGAGTGTGCTAATTACTACACCCAACTTTCATCTCAAGATCTTGAATCAGATCTGGAAAATAAAATTTTTTTCCAAATAAGGAAATGTTGGAAGAACCAAGGCCATCTTAGGGGATATCCTTCAGCCTATTATATCACAACCACAATGCTCATGCCCACTGACTATTAAGAATATTCCCCAAGAAACCAAGGTTCTCAGATAGAGCTATTCTTTCTCTGTTCACAGGAATGTTTATTTATAAGGAATAAACCACATTCCTCATTCAAGAAAGCAATAAATGTTAAGTAATACAAAAATCCAAAAGCAACCTAATAAAAGTACCTTGCTGTTTGCTCTCATTTCCTTTAAGTAGTTAACACTAAAATCCCTCTTAACATAGTTCTAGAGGTGGTCACACAACATTCATTGTCCCATTTCTGCTTAAGAAAGTCCCTCTTCCTCGGCTCCTTCACAGAAAGAAAAAGCCAAGATGTATTAGTCCCTTGCAAATGGGTAGTGTTTTTATATTGTTTGGTTTGCCCATTGGTGACGTCAATAAATATGGCTTAACTCTTCTCATGAGCTAGACACTGTGCTAATAGATGACGATGTAAAGAGGAAAGGTGGGTCTGTGGAAATTGTGTAAACAGAGACAAACAAGCAATGGCGCACCATGATGGAGGAAATAGGTTGCTGGGGGGGCTGACACAACTGAGCAAGGTGATGCAGTGTGAACATGGGCTCTTGAATGATGAAGAAAGTCGTCCCAATCCCAGCTTACCATCCTTACTGGGTGATCTTTGGAATATTGCTTAAGCTCTTTGAGCTTCATTTTTCTCTTACCTGTAAAGTAGAGCCAAAGACTGCTCACTCTAAACAACTACTGTGAGAACTAAGCAATAGGCTATACCACGTAAATGGTGTTGAACATTGCAAATACTAGGAGCATCTAACTCTGCAGGAGGGTGGGAGGCAGCATGATACTGAAAAAGAGCTGGAACTCAAATGCTTCAAATATGTATATGCTTGTGAGCAGTCTGGAATGGTGTAATCGGAAGTCAAGAGATGAGGCTAAGGAGGTAGGCAGGGCCCCACTCTGTAGGTTAATAAGGATGATTTCTAATGGGGAAGTCACAAGCTCAAATTTTATAGTATATCAAGGGTGGCTTGGGGAATCACACACACACACACACACACACACACACACACACACACACACAAATAAGTGTTAGGGAATTCAATGGCACAATAACCCTAGTAAAGGGGTATTATTTAGCACAAAGTTGGGCAGTGACATAAAAACAGATAAAAGAGGATTCAAGAGAATTTCCACCACTAGAATTTATATGTAGTGGTGGGTTATCTGAAGCAGAGGGGAGGAGACAGGTTGGTCTAAAATGTCTCACGTTATAGCTGAATAAAAGCAGCTAAGAGATCAGTCCACACCCTCTCCTCTTTCTTCCTCACCCCTTTGTCTCTATGGCTTTTCTTTCTTTCTAATCAAAACCAGTCTTTCCTTGTAAATGTAAAAAGAAGGCCAAGCTGAGACACAAAGAATAATGCATGTCGGACATATTTTTCAGCTTTCAAGGGGTTATTTGGGCATCATGAAGCCACTGTAAAAAGTATTTAAATTCTGCTAGCCTTTTACACTAAAAAATGTAACAATTATGATGGACTTCTCAAGTTAAGGCAGACTTCTTGCCAATAAAAAATTATAGAATATCAACAGGACTTAGATGCCAACACACATACAGCTTTAACCACAGTTTTCGGTTCTGCTCTGTAATCATGAACAGCATCCCAAGACCAGTGGCTAAACAGCAGCTTAAAGAGCCAGCTGAAGCAGCTATATCACTACTTGGGTAGGTTACATTACTGAACAACCATTGGCTAATTTGCTTCTGAAGCAAAGCGATTGCCAGTTTACGCAGGAAGGATTATACATTGTTTGGACTTTATGAGAAGTTTGCCTGTCTCCTGCAAGCTAACATCGTTCAACACGCAGGGCAAGTGTTAAGCTCTCATTATGTGCAGTGGAACTAGATGTTACCGAATTCTAAAGAAGAGTTTGGTACAAAGGTGAAGTCTGTCCGGGGCAGAATAAACTGGGCACCATGTAAGTGCTATAAACAAGACTCAGAGCTCAGAGGAGAGTTCGGTCCTAGGGGAGTAACAGAAGGCAAACACAGAAGGAGAGAAAAAAATCAGAGGCAGAGAGAACTGAGAAAAAAAAGCCAAGAGGTGAGTGACAGAGTCAAGACTGGTTCCTTTCCTGTCTGCTCCCAGAAGAGCATGAGCCTCTCACCCAGGCGGCTCCCTTCCCTAAAATATGTCATCTCCTTTCCTCTCCTGGCCTCTTCTCCCCGACTGGTTTCAACTCAAAGCATACAGCCCTAGAAGCTTTCCTCATCCTTTTTACATAGAATTTAAAGTTTCCTTTTGGAGAATTCCCAAAGCCCCTGTGGCATATGTTAAATATATCTGTTGTGCTGGTGTTGTAGGCACAAAGCCACGGGCTAGATCTCTAGCACAAAATAAATCCAACTTTATTAGGGCACTCCCATGATCCCAGCACTGAGGAAGCATGGGAGGTTTGCAGCCAGCTTAGGCTACATGAAACTCTGTCTCGAAATACAAAATAAAATATGTTTATCACAGAATGACTGATAAAAATTACTTATCTTTCTATTTCTAGACTTGGCATAGCACATGGAAGATGTTGAATCAACTAAACGTGGTTGGAAGTATCTTGGGGGGGGGGGGAAGTTAGGAGAAAATATCCAGTAGGTGAAGGGGGGGGTTAAGTTAGGTTCAGAAGGAAACTGTGCAAGTGTAAGCTGCACGTGTCGAGTGCACAGTGGGATCTCAGGAGTGAGGCTAAAAGGACAGACAGACGGACAGGAAGGGGGTGATGGGGCCAACAATGGCCTCACACTTCCGATCTGGAGAAGGAAAACCAGGGAGAGAAAGGTGAAGGAAAATCAAGCATCACAGGAAATGAGGGCTTCAGGTGAAAGGATGTCTCCAGCAGCACAAATACCTGAGAGAAAAAGGAAGAAGTCGGAGAAAAGAGATTTCATGAACAAAAGCCATCAGTAATACGATAACCAAATGACAGAGCTAAGTACACAAGGTGGTGGGCAGAGGGATGAAAACAACCAATATAAAACTCTCATCTGGACAAAACGTAATGGTTGGGGATGAAGGGGCATGGAAGTCCTGGGTGGTCCTCTGGAAGGTAAGGACTCAGAAGAGCAAGAGAGGAGGTTTCTGGCCGTGAGGCAGAGACTGAGATAGATGAAGATACGCAGAGATGTGAGGGACACAGTTCCCTCCTATAAGGAGGAAACACAATGAATCAGGATCTCTAGATGCAGAGGAGAGGAAATGAGAGGGTTCATGCTGATTAGCATTATAGGCAGTGTAAGAAACAGGGGGCTATTTACAGGCAGTGCTAGCAAGAGACCCCAGAAGTGTGACTGGACCCCCAGGCTGCCTAAGAGTCTCCCATCCACAGCCTGGTTTTTGAAAAAATGAGTGATCATATTAAAAGATATATTTTAGGGAACAAATTTCCTCAAATTACTTTAGCAGACCCGGCCACCGCTCAGAGCTCTTGAATTTCTTCAAATTGTATAAAACCACAAACTCCTCTCACACCACAGCAATATAGCTTTAAAATATAGGAAAGAAAGCAGTTTCTGGTTGGTTGTTTTAAAATGCTTTTCTGCTGAAAGCACTGCAATTAGATTATGCTGTTGTAATTAGCATAAATTAGCATAGCCTCATTTACTTTAGTAGGGACCTAGAGAGAGGACTCCCTATTGTCTATAAAGTTCTGTGACAGTAATGCAATTTCTTATTAACTTATAAGGCAGGTCATTAACAAACAAGTTAAACAAAGCTTATATAGTAATTTAATGTTTCTCACTCTATGAGGAAAAACAGGCAGGCATACTCACATGTGCAGTTACTAGACAAAATAATCTTTGTAAAAATGTGACAGACCCTTCCTACATATATAAAGAGGGAATACCGAAATCTCCAACACCCTGCGGCTCATTCTATGTGAGATGGACTGAGAGGGGATTTCCTTCATCCCTCAGCGGGCTGAAGAGCAATATAAGTGCAGACACAGCAGAAAAGGCATCCAAACACCCTTCAGATGAGCCTTTGTTCTGTCTCACTTGTTTTCTGGTTCACATTATGGGAAACCCCAATACAGAGTTTATCAACATGACATCACTTAACAATAATACCCAAACCACTTAGGGATTCAGTACACTGGAGAGGAAAAGGGAAAGGGAGGGGACAAGGCTTTTAAAAAGGAGAAAAAAAACAAACTAAATCCACTGGAAGGTATTTGGCATTTCTCCCTTCCCACCTCCAACAAGACTTGTTCTAAATTAGGAAACCTACGTGTCTAAAATGTTAACAGTTTCACTTAAAGACTCTGGAAGAGAGTCCATGGGTTTTATAGATTCAGATCCCAGAAGGAGGCTATACAGGAGTACGGCACATTCCTTTTCTACCAGCTGCTTTACTCTGGTTGCTAAAAATTATGTTAAATGCTATTGCAGATGGGGCCTGTTGTGCATAAGCCTTAAGTATACAGTTGTGTGGAAGTATTACTCCCATCGCAGACTGTATCCCTGGGCCCTGGACAGACAGACAAGGGCAGCAATAAGGAAAGGCAACTTTGTAGCTGAAAGTTTTAAAGTTGTTTCCAAGTTGATGGATTTGGCTGCTCCCTTAGAAGCACAGAGGACAGGTGCATATCTGACAAGTGGATGTCCCCAGCTCCCAGGAGAGGATGGAAGCTTTTAACCCAAGAAGGATGTGGAGATACCATCTAAACAGGTGATGGCAAAACAGGAGACTCCTCAGTGCAACGTCCTGCAGCTCACAGCTGAACAACACAAGCAAAGAGAATGCACAGTATCACAGTGGGTCCTACGAGAAAATAAAAGACTAACCCAGAAGAACAGCTTAAAGCTCACTAGGGTCTGGAGCTATTTATTCAAGTACATCCAAACTACTGAGTGTAGAATAATTTCTGTGGAAGCCAGGAAAGTTCATAATGAAAACTGGGTAAGCCAAGAAATACAGAGAACAGAATAACAACTGTAACTTCTACTTCCTGTATGCACAAAAGTGATTTTTAAAGTCCTTCTAGATGTTTCCATCTTAAAAGAAGAGATTCATATGACAAATAAAATACAAAAAAAAAAAAAAATAGCTTTAGAGCAAACCTCTATCATAACAGGGAAAATACAACTGAAATTGATGGGAGCCTTGAATTTCATCGTCTGTTTGCAGACAATCTTTATAAGCATACTTAATGGAGAACTTGAATCTCACATATATATGCAGTGGAAATCTGCTGTCGAGAGCCATTTTGAGAGGAATTTAGTTTCTCTTTCGGCTGTCTGCTGATGTACCTGATGGGCGGCTCACACTCAGCACGGGGTAATGGCTGGTGAGAGTCACCCCTCACCTTGACACTAATCTGTGCACTGGCTCTTCACGTCCCTATCATTAGTCACGCTGGGTATGACTAAGGCACCCTCTACGAGTCTTGAAAATTGATGTTATTTCTGAAAAATCTTCAACGTGGCCAAGACAATGCTGTACATGGAAATAAGAATATCACCAAGCATATAAGCAAAGTGGTTGCTTATTTTGGAAAGTGATTTATCATAATCTAAGAAAATGGGTTATGAGTTTTGGCTTGTAAGTCACTTTACAAGCCTGACAAAAGCATTGGATTCCAAGGGGGGAGGGGATGTGTTACAGACATAAAACTCTGCTATGTCAATTCTCCAAGATACTTTGATTGAGATAACTATGATGAGTCCTTCTAAAGCTAACAAGACTGACAGGTGTTCTCAGCTACAAGTTAGATGAGGTGAGTCTCACTGGAAGCCTGTTGATATAACTTGAATTTCAAATATCTACCAAACTTGCAAAAGCTCACATTGGAGGCTTGGCACCCCACCTGGTGGTCTACTGTAGTAGTCCTCAACCTGAGGGTTGCAACCCTTTTGGACTTCGAACAACCCTACCCTTTCATAGGGGTTGCTGCAAAGAGGTGAATGGTGAAGAAGATGTCATTTCCTGCTTGATGCTGTTGGGTAATTCAGTGGTGAACTTTAGATAGGGAAGTGCATCCCACAGGGGCAGCGAGGAGAGCTTCGAGACTATCAGTTTGATTTTAAGTTGAATTTCAAAATAGCAATAATCATATACGTTCATAAGGCCAGTTACCATCAAAGTTTATATTCATATCTTGGGGAAAACAATGGTGTAGGTGGAGCCCTGAGATTACTATAAGGAAAAGATTCCAAAATTACACCCTGGGGTTGGGGACTGTAGTGATTTGAATAAGTTTGGCCCACAGGGAATGGTACTATTAGGATGTGTGCCCTTGTTGGAGAAAGTGTGTCACTCTAGGGGGTGGGGGCTTGGAGGTCTCCTCCCTAAGCTCCGCCCAGTGTGGAATCAGAGCTTCCTCCTGGCTGCCTACAGAAGACAGTCCTTTTCTGCTGTGGATCAAGATGTAGAACTCTCAGCTTCTCCAACTTCATGTCTGCCTGCACACCACCATGCTTCCTGCCATGTCGATATCACACTAAACCTCTGAATCTATGAGCCAGCTGCAATTAAATGTTTGCCTTTGTAAGAGTTGCCTTGGTCATGGTGTCTCTTCACAGCACTGGAACCAAAGTATGACAGGGGGTCTTAGCAGTTAAATAAAAGCAGCACAAAGCACAAGAACTTGAGAAACAGATCATAAATACAACCTCCTAATGAGTTCTGGGATCTGGTTATACTACAAAATACCGTGCACACGCAGATGTAAGTCACCTGGTGAAGGTTGACACACTTTGTTGGTAAGGATGATGAAGAGGCATTCAGCTGAGAATTAAGTGAGAAAAACCAGAAAACATACTATTGATGAAATAGATATGAACCGACCTACAGACCAATGGAAGAAGTGGGTGATGTGTTACTAAATATACAGTGCCGGTACAGAAACAGGAAGCAGTGTGATGGGAAACCTCAGTTACATCTGATTGCTTACTCCAAACCAAAGACAGAAAGTCTGGCTAAGTTAATGCTTGGGCTGAATGGCAACCTTGTTTCTTCAGAGAGGAAGTAACCAAAACAAAAAAAAAAAAAAAAAAAAAACCCAGCTCTGGAACCTTGGGTGAAATCAATGACATCATAGCCATGGCAGAGCTGTCTTAAACTCCTAGCTTCCCCACAAGGATGCTCACTACCTCTGCCAAGTGTACCCACTAATGACCAGAGAGCAGAGGGGCAGCTCAACCCACTATTCTCTGAGATCTCTATTCCATTTCCAGGTAATGTGTTCATCAATCCCCAGTAGTGTTTCCTTCCAACCTATGCCAGTCCTGGATACTGCAGATACACTGTTTACACTAAATATTTCAAGCTGAGTAAATATTAGTGCAGAAAGAAAAAAGCCATTATGAATTAAACGTTTCACGGTTTGGTGGCTACTGAAAAAAAACCCTGCTATTAAATTGTGCGTAGACAAGGCAGCTGGATAGGTTGTTTGAAAACTTAAAATCTGCAAATAAAGATACTGGTATTCTTCAGATACGTCTTCATGAAGTCTTGTCAAACTTTACAAAAAAAGAGTAGATCAAAAGTTGCCTGTGCTCCAGTAGATGGCCCCTACACATTCATGTATGGGCAGCGCTAATTGAACTTAGGAGATTATTTTTACAAAGAAGAAGAGAGAAAAGATGGAAAAGGGGGACAGGATATTTTATCTGTGAGGAGCTAGGAGAAAAACTGGGATTGAATATAATCAAAATGTGTTGTTTGCATGTATGAAATTCTCAAAAAGTAAATTTAAAATATTATATTAAAATATAGATTGAAGATAACATTTCAAATCTTACCACTTTGTTCCAGCAACAGCACAAAAAAACCTTCTATCCTAATATTTTTAATATCCAGGTAGGTCAGGGTTGCCAATGTAACAGTAGAGCTTTGGTTTCCGGAAAGAGGGCTTCAAACGGCTAAGTAGAAACAGAAGCAAGTAGCACACTCTGTCACCTGACTGCCTTTCTGTGTGCAGTCGCTGACTATGACTCTACAGTGTCAACAGCAGAAGCTCAGGACAACAGACTCCCACAGTGGCCTCTGCTTTCAAATGGGCTGAGACAGAAAAGACAAAGGGGTTCTCCTTGGGAGCAAACAGAAAAGTCTGGGACCCTCCAAAGATGTGTCAGATAGATTGACAGCTATGACTCATAGAAGTCACAAAAGGGGCTTGGGGGTGGCTAGAGAGACGTCTCAGGGGTAAGAGCACCGTCTGCTCTTCCACGAGGCCAGGGTTCAATTCCCAGCACCCATATGGCAGCTCACAACCATCTGTAACCCCATTTCCAACCCAATTGTGATCTCCACTGATAGCAGGAGTGCACATGGTACATAGACATACATACAGGCAAACACCTATACGTATAAAATAGAAGTAAATAAATCTTGAGAAAACACACACAAAAGACCATCGGGGAGGTGACACAGTGAGGCTGGAGGGACAGGACTGCTCGCTCTGTCACTGGTGAACGCTGAAACCAGTAAACCTAATGAATAGAGTAGCAGTTATGAGTGATTAGGAATGGGGTGGAAGGGACAGAGAGTGTGGCTGCAGGGGTAGGATGTGGGAGTTGCAGCCAGTGCACGCTGTATGCACATGTGGGAACACCACTCCAAATCCCACGAACTCATCCAGTTACTATGGGATAATAAAAATAAATTAAAAGTACACTGAGAAAAACCATTACTGTCTAGTGTGCTAGGAAATGTACTAGTAAGAGTGCTAAGCTGCTGTCAACCGAAAGACACATTGGGAGAGTTGAGTGTTCAAATCTGATTCCCCAACAGATGAAAACAGAGCAAATGGAGAGCTACACATAATGCACTTAAGCCTGGAGCTTATTGTTAATGCCAGGAAAGATTAGGGAATCGATACTAATACGTGGTTTGAAATTTCAGGATTTAAAGAAATAGATCATTCTTTCTATGCTAACAGTTGCTATCAAATTTATTAGAGAAATAATAGAGACATTTAGCTTAAAAGCATCATGGAAACCAGAGTGCCTACTACTAGGAAGGGAGGAGCACAGACTCTCTACTCTTAGGCCTTTTTAAAAGGAATCTGGAAGAAGACATTGCCTAAAAGAAAGAGAGTTCAAAGCAAAGAATACATTGTGTCTCTCTGTCTGTTGGATCCCCTGACTACTAACCAAAGCCCCTGAGATCTCGTTAAAGTGTGTCAACCCTTGGAGTCCAGCTTGTTTAGGAAGGTTACATAGACAAAGCACATAGTGACAGAGGGCAAAGCTCCTACGGTAAGGGAGGTGTTTCAGGAAAAAGAGGTCGGCCTTTGGAAATCTTTGGACATGATAGGAAAAGCATCGATCTCTTCCACTACAAACAGGCAAAGTCCCACAGCATGCATAGGTCCAACGAACAGGCGAACTCCCATGGGATGTGTAAGAGAAACATCTAGGCTACTAGAGGCTGGGAGAGAAGGGTGGGAAGTTATGATTTACTAGCTTTAGAGTTTAGATTTATGGATTGCTATGATTTGGGTATGGTTTGAATGTGTCCCCAAAGGCTCATAGGTTGGAATTTGGTCCCCACTGTGGCAATGTCAAAAGGCAGTGAAACCTTTAGAAGGAGGAGTCTAACATGAGGTGACTAGGGTTATCAGCCTCAGAAAGGACTAATGGAGCATTTAAGGGACTGCAATGAGCTCCAGTAGAGAGGGTTCTTACAAAAGAGGAAGCCTTCCCCCTAGGCTCTCTGGTTTCCTGTTCAGCCAAATGGGTTGCTCAGTCTGCATGTGCTCTGGCTACTGGGGTACCATCCAGCTTGAGGTCCTTACCAAAGGCCAAACAGATGCGGCTGCTTAAATTTGGACTTCCCAACACTGTGAGCTCCATAGATCACTTTTCTTTATACACTGCATGGCCTCTGGTATTTTGTTATAGCAACAGAAAACAGGCTAAGACAAGCCTGATGAAGAGGTGGGTGTAGACACTATAAATGGTTTTACAATGTTATGAATTCGTTGAATGCCACTGAATTGCACACATACAAATCATTAAAATAAAAAGTACTGTGCTGTGTATGCTTTACAGCAGTAATAAAAACAAAAAGGCCTGCTTTTTACCAGAAACTGTGCAGACTTAGATTTGAATTACAGATTGTGACCATTTGGGCTATCTTCCTACACAGACCGGTCCCTTGGTATTAACTAGGGGCTAATGACGAGAGCAGCTGGGCCCGGGCAAAACAGGGTTTCAGAAGACTTGGCACAGGAGCCAAGTCTGAGACAAGTGACAAGAGTGGGAACTAGGAAGAATTCAGCCCTGGCATACACTGACAAAATAACTTCCTAAATATGGATTGACTGGCTTTAGGAGATGTGTGTCCCTACTACTGGGGACATGGGAAACTGCTTGTGCTTTTGGTAAGAGCATTCACGAATGGGGCAACTTTTAATGACCTTTAAGTTCCCTCCCAAAGGGCAAGCAGGTGATGTTTATTCCTCTGCCATGATCTCCTAGAACCATGGGTCATTTTCACGAATGTCCCAACTGATAAAGTTGAAAAACAAGGGAGATGGAAAAGAACTCAGACAATTTAGCTGTTCCATCCACTCTTAGGGATGCACAGTTGGGACCTTGGAGTAAGCGACAAAAGGAAAGAATCCTTAGTGGTGAAAATTGTCAAGGATGACGAGGATGACAGTCATGTGTTCGCAAATGCATGGGGCTGGTTTTTGAGAATCCTTCAGTTACCCAGAAAGGATCATTTGGGTACATTTCTATCTTAGGAAGCTCTAAATGCCTGCAACATAAGGAGCTGAGGTAGATTCCCCAGATCCCATGTAAAGCAGACAAACAAAACAACAACAACGACAAACCAACAAAACATAGGGCACAATCCTATAACCAAGCCCGGTAGTGTTAGGGCAGACAGATCCCTGGGGCTCACTGGCCACTGAGCTCCTACTCCCCAAGCTCCATATCAGTGAGAAACCCTGCCAAAAAGAGAAAAATGGTGGGCAAAATCTGAGGAACTATATTTAAGGTAGTTCTCTGGCCTCCACAGTACATGACCAGGCCTGTAACTCTAGCACTCAGATTCTGAGTCAGGAAAACAGCTGGGAGTCCAAGGTCAGCCTGGGCTACACACTGAGCTTCGGGCCAGCTTGAACCAAGAGTGAGAGTCTGTCTCTAAAAATTAAAATAAAAATGTTTACAAATGTCCTGAATGTCCAACAAGAGAACAATAGCTAACCAAATTACAGGACATGTGCAAGCTAGCTTTCTCCTTGGCCAGTAATGCTTAGGCATTCTGGGGCTGAAGACATGCTTCAGCAGTTAAAAGCTATCACTGCTCTTGAAGAAAATCAGACTTCAGTCCCCAACACCTGGTGAGGTGACTCACCACTGCCTGTAGCTCCAGCTCCACGGGGATCTAGCTTCTTCAGCACTGCACACTCACAGGCAGGAACCCACGCTCAGACATGCATACACATAACTTAAAATAACAGCTATGGCTATAGAGAGACCAAGTCTTAAAAAAAAAAAAAAAATTATATCAAAGCCTGGAAGTAGTGGTGCAGCCCTTTAATCCCAGCACTCAGAAGCAGAGGCAGGCAGATCACTGAGCTGGGAGCCAGCCTGGTCTACAGAGAGTTCCAGGACAGCCAGCGCTACACAGAGAAACCTGGTCTCAAACAAGCATTAGAAGAGTAGTCAGCAATAAGGAACTCATATGTCATATAACTATGGTGTATATAGATTTGAATACAAACTATGATCCAAATTTTTATTTTATGTGTAGGAATATAGAAATGCATATGACCTCAGACAACTAGATGAAGAAAAAAACTTTTGCAATAAGCTGAGATCTAGTTCAAAGATCACTGACTTTGACTGTTTTTTGTTGTTGCTCTGGGTTTTTTTGTTTGGACATTCTTTTTGTTTTTGGTTTTTGTTTTGTTTTTGCTAAATCGAATGGATTGTTTTAACCTGAACTCAATAAAGCTACTCTTAAAAGGAAAAAAAAAAAAAAAAAGAACTGCATATGAAACAGAAGGAGAGAGAGAAAGGTATAAAGAGAGAGAAGGAAAAGAAATTACTTAACAATATATCAAATGATTGTGTTTCACTTTTTTTCTATTATATTTTCCTTCCTGCGTCATGGGATTATTTATACTGAGAATTACTCATTATTTAAAAGATTTTAAATGAAAGTGATGGCTTTTAGTTCTTTTCCTAATTTTGTTCTAAAGTTTTCTGGGTGTATTAGAGACTTGATATTTAATGAGAAAGTGGCCTTACATCTCGTACTGAAATTGGATTGTTGCTCAAAGAATAATTGCTTATAGCAATTACGCTGTGAAGTACACGGTACAGGCATGGACTGACCCTCACACCAAAACCAAGTCGATTGTTACTTTCCATCTTATACATCAAAGACTTGAGGCCCAATAAACAGTTCGTACAGCGTTTTCTGAATAAAACCCAATATCGGCTGCTTTGAACCCTTGTGACATTCTTTCCAAGCAGTCACATGATCACCCAAATCTCCTTTGTGAGTGTCCAACATATTCAAAGTTCAAAGACAAGGGAATAGCCAAGACAGTCACTTCTTTCTTAGGATAAGATTATGTTAAAGTTCCCTCTTGAATCTATCAAAACTAAACTTGGAACAATCAATGTATTGCACATGTTCAAATGAAAAAAGAAAAAACATCTAGAATTTAAGTCAGATCTTAATTTGGAAATTGAGGGTGACGATATCCACAGAAAATTACCCAGAATGAGACTGGCTCTCTGCTCTGCCACAGACTAGCTATTGGCCAGTGAACACAGTCACCAGGTGGTTCGCATCATCATTACCAGCATCATCAACTGCTAAGTTAAGATCAATAAAATCAAAAATATACTTCAATCCACTGCTTAATTAAAACGACTTTATCATGCCTATAACTCCAGCACACTCAGGAGGTTGTCACAGAAGAATTCCAAGTTCCAGGCCAGCCTGGACTACATAGTGAGTTCTAGGCCAACCTAAGCTAGGATATATTATGAGGCCCTGCCCCCTCCTCTCCTTCCCTCCAGACACCCACTTTATAGTGAATAAGAATGTCTCCCAGTCCCACACTAAAGGAGTGCTCCTGTCCACTCACGCCATGTCTTTGTTAACTCACAGGCAGGTCTCCAGACAGAAGAGAATTGGTCCCAATATATTATCGTGGCTCTGACATGGGATCAGAGCGGGCTGGTGGGAAGGTGACTTTCCCCGCAGGCATCCAGGATTGTTTAGCCCACCGAGATGAAATTTACAAAGGGAGCTGAATGATGAGAAAGAGTTAATATAATTTCTTCTACCAGAGTAATTTACTTCCATTTCCAGGCAGACAAGCCCTGGCCACACGGTCTTTTCTCTCCATCATTCTCCTTCAGTATAGCAGGGGCCATTAAGCTAGGTAAAAAGATGAATTGCTAGAGATGATTATGCATGCCTCCAGCAGTCCAGGAAATATACTCAAGAACAATAAAAATATCCGATGACCTGTCAGGGAGATGCTTATGTAAATGAGAGCATCGCCATTCTGTGTGCGCTTGTTCGTGGAAAGCCTATCATGAAATATAGATGGGAAAACTGGAGCACTGCAAAATAGGAAACTGGCTTCAGATTAGGATATGCTAAAAATGAAAATTCATGCCCAGATGCCTGATTCAGCTATAAAAGGAGACACTGATGGACGTAGATCAGCGCCCAGGCTCATTTCCACAATAACTCTGGGAGATGACAGCTCTTGTTTGCTCTTGCGAATGATACTACTCGGTGCTGAAAATTCCTTGTAATCCTCAGATGTAAAATATCTTGTAAATCTACGTCAACAGAATCTTTCTGCTCTTAAACAGTAAACAGCATTTCTGACCCCAGGTGCCATCCCTTTCATGGGATCCATAAGAGCTAACAAAGAAAGAAGTGAAGGCCACTCACTGATGTAAAAACGTAAAGGAGGGCTGGGTGTGGTGGTTCACGCCTTTAATCCCAGCACTTGGGAGGCAGAGGCAGGTGGATTTCTGAGTTTGAGGCCAGCCTGGTCTACAGAGTGAGTTCCAGGACAGCCAGGGCTACACAGAGAAACCCTGTCTCAAAAAACAAAACAAAACAACAAAAAACAAACAAACAAACAAACAAACAAAACTAAAGGTAAAGGAGCAAATTCCCCGTGGAAACTGGAGCTGAGCTCAGGCACCCTGCAGCCCAGCCTCCTTCCTTTCAGAGCGAGAAAGCAAAGAGCACTGCAAATAAAAGCTCAGGCTTTGTCTTCCAGAGAAGCTTGGCAGATTACATATGAGATGTGTGTGTGTTCTTTACCACAGCTTCCCTGGGGCTTGGGCTTGCCCTCTGCAAAAAATAAGCTTGACAGCACCTATCTCAGAGGGTTGTGGTGAGTATTTAAATGGGGTGCCACGTATCAGATGAGACATCCGACTGCCTTCCACTTGAGCCTCTAAATGGTGTATTTGAAAAAGAATTAAAAAAGAAAAAAAGAAAAAGAAAAAGAACTTGTCACTTGCACCCTCCAGTGTGTCCCCGCAGTGTCCCCACTTCAATAAGCTGTTCACATGAGAAACTTCGGAATTATTCCTTTTTCCCTTTTATTGAAATCAGGTTCTTTTCTCATACAGTACAGCTTGATTACAGTTCCCCTCCCTCTACTCCTCTTAGCTCCTCCCATCTCCCCTCCCACCCGGATCCACTCCCTTTTCTGTCTCTCCTTAGAAAAGAACGGGCTTCTAAGAGATAACAATATAACAAAATACAGTAAGATTAAAAAAAAAAAAATCACATCAAAGTTGGACAGGCAAGCCAACAGAAAAAGAGCCCAAAAGAAAGCACAAGAATCAGAGACCATTCGCATGCTCAGAAGCCCCAAAAATACTAGACCGAAAGCTATAACATCCTAAATAGTTCTTTAGTGAATCCTGCAGACTCTACCTCCCATACACACGATAACACCATGTTCAACCGAGTACAGCTCCCACGCGATCAAACCACCACGTCCCCTGAGTGCCAGATAGCACTCCTACGGTTTCCTATAAAGAATCTATTCTCCACTCAAACAGTTACAGGAATCATTCTGTGGCAGACATTCAGAACTCCCTATGGTTTGTCCCACCATGCAGAGCACTGGCTCCAGCGCCCCGGAAGCCCGGGAATCCCTATGCGATGTGACTTCTCTCGAGATGTCCCGGCACCCATTGTTCATTCATTCTTCCATAACCTCGCTGGCTGGGCTTCGTGATGCTTATCATCACGTGCCGTCTTGTTACTTCTTAATTCCTCCCTGCCACCGCCTTCCTGATGAGCGTCCCACAAAGGCAAAGATTTAACCTTGTTGTCCACCACAGGGAACATACTCTGTGACCACAACGAACGACTGGCAGTGGATGCCTCACTGTGAGAAGTGAAGTATTAAAATGAATATGCATTCTTTTCTGTTTGCAAATGGCTGGCTAAGGATTTTTAAAGGAAGCGACTTTATATAACGTAAAATTATTTGCAATCTTTGCATCGGAGGTTGGGGAGATTAGTTCAGTGGGTAAGATGCTTGCTGCATAGCATGAGGACTTTAACATGGTCATGGTGGTGCAGGCTAGTCATCCCAACACTTAGGTGTCAGAGACAGCCTCATAGCGAGCATCAGATAGCAAGAAATGCTATCTGTAAAAAAAAGAAAATGAAAAAGAGAGGGAGGCAAGAAGGGAGGGAGGGATGGAGGGAGGGAGGGAGGGAGGGAGGGAGGAGGGGGGAGGGAGGGAGGGAGGGAGGGAAGGAAGAAGGAAGGAAGGAAGGAAGGAAGGAAGGAAGGAAGGAAGGAAGGAAGGAAGGAAGGAAGGAAGGAAGAAGGAAGGAAGGAAGGAAGGAAAGAAAGAAGGGTATCTGGCATCCAAGCATACTCATGCACAAACAAAATAATAAAATCTTTGATTGTGGTTAAATTGATATATGTTAATACAAGTGATAAAATAGCCACCAGCTACTAAAAGTTTATGGCCCACTCACAATAAAGAATGCTACAAGGACCTGGGCATGGTGGCACACCCTTTAATCCTAAAACTCAAGGCAGAAGCTGGCAATCTCCATGAATTTGAAAACAGCCTGGTCTACAAAACAAGTTCAGACAACCCACAGAGAAACCCTGTCTTTAAAACAAAACAACAAAACAAACAAACAAACAAATCTTTACCTGTGTGTGGGAGCCCAAAGAAGCTAGAAGAGAATGTCAGACTCCCAGTGTGGGAGCTAGGAGCTGAGTTCAGGTCTTCTTGAGGAGCAGCAAGTGCTTATAACCACGGAACCATTTCCCCAGCCCCTACCTTAGAGATTGACCTCCGGTCTCTTTTATCAGGGCTGACAGGAGACTTGTTCCCACCAGCCTGCCTGGCCACCTATGCCTCAGATAGCAAGGAGTTATAGTCGACTTTAAATCTAGGACTGAAGATATGTCAGACTAGGGAAAAAGGAAAGGCTGGTCATTTTAGGGTTCCTATTTATAGCTCTGAATTAGAGTTTCATTCTGATCTGGACTGGAAGCTTCCATTTTGGGATTTGGGGTTTGGTTTGACTTGGGTTGATTTGGTTGGAAACCACAGGTTAAGAAAAAGAACTGAGAACAGAAACATGACCACCTGAATTCCAGTCCCGCATCCGCTGTTCTGAGCAGTGCAGGTGAGCTCATCCGTCCCCTCGGCTTACAGTAAGGACAGATGCTCCCCCCCCCCCCCACTAACCCAGGGCTCTTGCCATCACTGTGGAACCTCTGTGAATCTTGAGTCGAGTACAACAGTTTAAAAGAAATGACGCGTGAACAATAGGTGTGAGCCAAACTTAATTTTTTAATTTTTTTTTTTTTAGATTTTAATTTATTTGATGTATGAGTTGGCTTTGCCTGTGTGTGTGTGTGTGTGTGTGTGTGTGTATGTGTGTGTGTGTGTGTGTGTGTGTGTGTGTGTGTGTGTGTGTGTGTGTGTGTGTGTGTGTGTGTGATGTGAGTGCCTGGTGTCTGCATAAGTCAGAAGAGGGTGTCAGATCTCTGGAACTAGAGTTATGGATGGTTGTAAGCCACACCGTGTGGGTGCTGGGAACCAAATCTGGGTTCTCTGCAAGAGCAACAAGTGCTTTTATCCACGGAGACAATTCTCCAGCCCCTTAGATGTAAGTTTAAGATCTCTAATAGCAGCATTTGAAAGTTTTTTAAACTTGATATTTCATTTTAACGTCCTTTGTTTGTTTGATCCAGTAGGGACAACCTTG
Source organism: Uromys caudimaculatus (assembly GCA_028551405.1). Taxonomy (NCBI): domain Eukaryota; kingdom Metazoa; phylum Chordata; class Mammalia; order Rodentia; family Muridae; genus Uromys; species Uromys caudimaculatus. The sequence goes on from CM052711.1 coordinate 39,505,614, forward strand.
TATGACTCCAGTATGAAATGGCTATTGGTGACATAGTTCAAATTCTTTCGTTCATTTTAATACTTTAAAAATCGGTATAGTTTGAATTTACAACTTCAAAATTCACAGTAAATCATCAAAGTGACACTGTGTTTTAAGTCCAGTTATGTGCCTATGTTTAGACAGTATAGGCTTAGAGGATTCTAACTTGCCAAAAGACACAGAAGCCTTTAGCCTATCTTCCTTGTAGGAATTGACTTTAAAAGCATTAAGACTCTTCATCGAAGGGTGGGGTCCACATGTTCAGTGGGACCCGACTATGAAGGAAAAAGTGACAACATGGGAAAGAACATGGCTCTGGTGGGCAAAGTGCTTTCTGCACAAGCAGGAAACCCTGACCTTGATCCTCAGCAACCAAATAAAAACCAGGTACAGTGGCACACGCTTCTGTCCCTTTGTTGCAGAGGGAGATGCCTGAGGATGGATGGCTCGCCAGTTTAACAAATGAGTGAGCTCCAGGGTCAGTTAGAAATCATGTCTCAAAAAGAATAAGGTAAAGGAAGACATCCAATGTCAAACTTTGGCCTCTCTCTCTGTCTCTCTTTGTCTCTCCCTCTCCCTGTTCCTATCTCTCTGTGTCTCTGTTTCTGTCTCTCTCTGTCTCTCCCAGTCTCTCTGTCTCTGTCTCTGCCCCCCCCCCCAAGTTAAATAGAAATTATATGCAGCACTTTCAAGCCTGGCTCACACTTTCCTCTTCCCTTAGCTGCAAACCTATACACAAGGCTCATTGGGAGGTTTTTTGTGGCCTTGAGAATAATGGGGCCAGGAGGGTGGGGGCTCTTAAATGTGGATCCAAGGAGCACCATGGACTCTGTGGATAGGGTTCAGGAGTTCCAGAAGTTGAAGAGAGAAGAATAGCATCTTTATTTCTATTAATCCCCAACTGCAATTCTGCATCCTGCTCAGCTGTGAATAAAGGCAACGCAGCCCTGTAGGATTCGCAGACCCTGTCATCCGCAGAGATCACACGAGTTTTCACAGCACTTCGTTCCCACATATCCTAGAATAGCACTTGTTCAAAGTGACAGGAGTTAATTAGCCTACCACAAGACCTTTGTCATTGAATAAATGAATAAAGAAGCACGTATCTCACTATAGCACAGGAATTTTTAAATATTTTGATTAAAGCAACTGTAGCAAAATTGGTCTGTTTTTTAATCCTGTGATAATGTTGGTTTCTTTTTTATTTAAAAATGTTATTATGATAGATAGGTAAACAAATAAAATGTCATTCTGAGAAGAGGTCTAAAGGAGTTCATGTTGCATTTGTACAAATGAAAATATGTTTGTCCCCAAACAATGGTAGGTTCCATTCACCCAGTCACATTGGATCACTGAGATCTGAGGGTACTTCCTTCAGCTCTGAGCTCAGTCTGATTAATGTACACATGAAATGCAGCTTCAAGCCACTGCCCAGTGGTTCATACTTCAAGCTCATGTGCACTAAAAAGAAGGGAATTAGTATAGTAGTGCATGTCTGTCATCTCTTAGCACTTGGGAGCTGGAGGCAGGAGGATCAGGAGTTCAAAATCAAACTCAGCTGTATAGGAAATGAGGCTAGTTTGAACAATATAATGTAATCAATGTACTGTGGTCCTCAGATCTCCCATCCGTACAATTATGCTAATCAATTTATTTTCCTATCGGTAATGGCATCGAGCCTTTGCAGAATAAATAATTGGCTTTCACATTCTGCCATATAATACCTAGCTCACACATTTGTTCTGTAGACTAATTAATGTTTGAGTGTTTAAACACAATGCCTCTACAGAAGCAATGGCATTAGAATGTGTTGGGACACTCTAGCATTGTAATTAGTACTAATTAGATTCTTTTCAACAGCTTGTTGAATTTACAAATTACTGCATGTAAGGTATTCTGCTTTCCTTGTTCATTATGAAAGAGTCAGACACAAGAGTTTAAATAGAAACAGTTGCCTTTAAGTAATTGTTCTCAAGATTGAACACCAACCACACCCCTAAAGCCAGGAAGGGCATTAGGAAGAGACCTTTGTGGGAACTCCCAAACCATTACAGGGGTATTCCAGGAGCTAGCTCATGTCAGGTGGCCAGAAGTGGCTATGGAGTTCTCCTTCCGATCTCAAGACCAGTGAAATCATATTGTGACTGAGCCAGCCATGATAGGATTGGCTTCTCTCCATCCTTCTTGCCTCTCTCCCTCCCTTCTTCCTTGCTCCCACTTTTCCCCCTCCCTTGTCTGAGACATCTTTCTATCTCACCTGTCCCCATTTTATATAGAAGAGACTGAAGGCAGTCAGTCCACAGATCAAAAAGTTACAAAGAGGTAATTCAGCTTCAGACTCAACAAGTCCTCAAGAGATTGTCTTCTGTGTTCTTCACATTCGACAACCCATAATAAGCCACTTATACCTTGCTCCTCAACATAAATATTTTCTTTCTAGTGAAGAAATTGCCTAAAGTCACCATTTTCTTTACAGAAAAAAGGGGGAGTGCTAAAATGATTCTTTAACCTGTTTGTAAGTCTCACAATGTTTTACTAGCGTTTGGATACATTTTAGCTTCTAGATTAAGCTATTTATAATCTACCATCCTATCCATTAAAAAATTCATCTCAAAAACTAGCAGAACAGGGGCTGGAGAAATGACTCAGTGGTTAAGAATGCTTGCTGAGCTAATGTGAGGACTTGAGTCTGGATCCCAGCATCCGTGCACACATGATGGGCATGTGTGCCTGAACCCCAGTGCAGGGGCAGGGCAGGATGCAGAGGCAAGAGGATCACTGGGCCTGCCAGCTGTCAATCTAAAACATGTCAGCAGGTTCAGGGAGGGAGTCTGCCTCAAAGGAATAGAGTGGAGAGTGATGGAAGAAGACACCCAATGCCCTTGCACTTGTTAAGTTTCACACAAACTAGTCACCTAAGGAGAGAGGACCTCAGCTGAGGAATTATTCTATCGGATTGTCTTGGGGGCGTGCCTGGAGGATCTCTTCTTAATTGCTAATAGATGCAGAAGGGCCCAGCCCACTGTGGGCTGGACCATCGCTGAGCAGTGGTCTTTGGTTGTGTAAGAAAGCAATCAGAGCAAGCAATTGGCAGGCAACACAATAGACAGTGTTCTTCCATGGCTTCTGCTTCAGCGTCCACCTCCAGGTTCCTGCCTTGAGTTCCTGCCCTGACTTCCCTTAGTGACAGACTGTGATTGAGATATGCAAGCCAGATATATCCTTTCCTTCCCCAAGTTGCTTTTGTTCATGATATCACAGCAACAAAAAGCAAAATAGGACATTCCCATGGCCTTCATACACTGCCGACCATGTACATACACACACACACACACACACACACACACACACACACACACTACACTCATCCACACATATGTACATACACAACTAAAATTTGTTTAAATAAAAAAGCAGATCATTTAGAATTGAGATCTAAAACCAAAAGCTCAGTAGATGTTTTAATTTCTACTCTGGAGCAAGTTATAGGAATGGGTTTCTAGAAGACAGTTTCAGCAATCTAGAAGAGCATTAGCTATCACGTCTTCATCCGAGACCCTTACTTGCTGGGTACATAGTGGGCACTTGGTAAAGCCAACTTTTCCTATTGCCATTATCAAGTCTCACATGGGAGAGCTAGTCCTAATTAAGACCTGACATCTCAGTTGGTTTGCACAAGTCTTAGTCATGCTCCAAAATTCTTATTTACTTTAAATTTAAACAGGACATTTCAATTCTCGTGGCTCATTTAATCATTCTCTCCAACACAGCCATTTTAAATATTTATACTCCAGAGATTACACATTTGCCATTGTTGCTAATAAAATCTATCATTATTCTAACACTAAGCCTGTGTCTCTTTGTTTGGCCAATTACTCAAACATATCGTCTCACACTCTGAGCATGACTTGCACAGGAAATAATTTTTTAAACAAACACATTCAATCCAAAGTTGGAAAATGCTCTAGATTCTTTTGAGCAAAACACAGAACTTGTTGCTTGCCTTGTGTGAGCCCCAAATTCAAGGGGACTTGACCACTACAAATGACAACCTTTCAAAAAAGAAGTCATGCTTTGCCTTCATCTCTGAACCCAAGCCATTCATCTGTCCAGGCCCAGACCAGCCCTGGGGTCTCAACAGCTCCCCCAACCAAGAGCCCCCACAGGCCTCTGTAGAGGGACAGAGAAGGTTGCCAGCAGGTATGTACAGCTTCTTTTTCCCCAGAGGTTCCAATAGGAAACAGAAACACAGAAGTCACGTAGTCTCCCAAAATACTGAATACTGGCAACTGAGAGTATGTTTTCCTAGTTCTCATGTCTCATGGCATGCATGTCTTCCTCTGTCATATGGAACATGTTCCTAATTACTGCTTTAATGTCACTGTTAAATTAATCACACCTGGAAATCCTGAGTCTCTCTCTCTCTCTCTCTCTCTCTCTCTCTCTCTCTCTCTCTCTCTCTCTCTCTCCCTCTCTCTCCCCCCTCTCTCTGTTCTATGGTCTATGGTTATGGACATTTTTCTGTTTCTTCAGTTTGCATGGAGATTTCAAATAGATGCTGGTTTATGGACTGTACCTGTTGGACAGGTGCTTGCTGAGTCCTATAAGGAACCAGGCATTTGGTCTGGGGTACAGTTAAAGTATTCAGGGTGAGCTTAATTCTTTTGCTTGTTTTGACTTTGCATTATCCAGATCCAAAGATCCAGAGTGAGCTGTGGTTCAGGGCTCATTTCTGCTCACCAAGGTCTCTGCCCAGTCTTGTGTATGGCAAGGGCAGTCTCCCTTTGCAAGATGAGAGCCATGACCCACCTCTGGGTCATGAAATTGCCTGGCCCTATAAATCCACAGACACAGGATCTGTTATAGAAGACAGTTTTCTAATATTTCTTTAGTAGTTTTAGTCCTTAATTTTCTTTATTCTCTAGTCAGATGTTAAAAATTTTATTGACTCTTTGTTGTGAATAGCCCTGGGGCTTTTTGTATTCTGCTAATTCTGCCCTCCTGTGAGGGGCTTCAGACAAGGAGTGAGTTACACCTGTGACTTCTTGTGAACCAGTCCCCTAATGAATAAAATAGCCAATCATTGGGCACATGGAGGGACTTCCAGGTCGAAGAGAGGAAGCAGGAGAGAGAGAGAGGGCCTTTTGGAACAGGGACAGCACGTAGGTAAGACGTAGCTACTAGAGTCTCCTGGTATCATGGCAGATCTGCAGGGATTCACCACTAGAGAAATCAGATTTTGATAAGGTCTACAAGATTAGGTTTTAGTTATTGCGCCCAGAGATTGAGTTACTATTGTTTCTGAGCTAAGTTTGTGTTGTGTTTTCCTTCACACAGCAGCTCATCTGGGTTCCAGAGAGAAAGGTACAGCGGCAAAGTGTGGGTTTGCCTGATGTGCATCACAGAGGCCATGGGGGCACTGAAGCATGGGGCTAGCGTGGTAGTGACCTGCCAGTGGGAACCTAGTGAGCCAAGTCAGAGCTCCATGAGATCAAAGCAGCTCGGCCATTGCTCGCCAGTGCTTGGCCGGCCCGCTGGGATGAGAGAACCAGGGCATAGCGCGGGAACAACCTGTGATATATTCCTTCTTTTTTAATATTTCCTGCAACAACTCTTTCTTAATATTGTCTTCTTCACTTTGCCATCTTCAGATGTCTGTGCTGCTTTCCGAAATATTTTAACTTTATTATAGACACAATAACATTAATTTCTGATCACAGGGTTATTTTTTTATTTCTGAGTTCTTTCTTTTTTAAAAGTTTTTTATTCTATATGTTTATGATGTTGGGGGTGAGGGCTCACGCTCACACGCATGCCTGGCTTGTGGTGATGTGTGTGCAGAGGCCAAGGACAGCCTTGTGGAGTTGACTCTCCTTCCACATTCACATGGGTTCTGGGGATTGAGTCCGGGCCAGGCAGTAGCCCGGTACCTCACTGCCCCAAGAGCTCTTTCTTATTCCATTGTCCTTGTTACTTAGTCACATCCTAAACTCATTTTACAAGTGCAAAACTTCTCTGCTGCAAAACTGGCCGGTGATGTCACAGTGACACCAAGTCAAGACCCTGGTGCTAGGAGAGAAACTAGGACCAGGAACCCCTCCCCCAAGTCTCTCCCACTTCCCAGAATCTCAAACACACCAACACCCTGCCTCAGCCCCTTCAACTCCCTGCCTTTCTTCCCCTCCTATGAGAACCCAACAGGCTCTTGCCCTGTAGAGAGCAACTATGATCTTCTTAAATACCGTATCAAGCATGCACCTCATCTCCCACCTGTGTGATGTTATTTACCTCCCCAGCTGCCACTTCCTTCTTGTCCCCACCTGACTTTGTTCAGGAATCCCACGCTCATGCTCCTCACCATGTACTTCAGAGAGGCACCCAGCCCAGGAGAGATCTTCACTGGGCTCGCCAACCATGCTAATTCCACACTCTTGTCAGTTATGGTGGTTTGAATGCCACCCGCCCCCATAAACTCATATGGGTGAATGCTTAACCCATAGGGAATGGCACGAGTAGGAGGTGTGGCCTTGTTGGAGGAAATGTATCACTGTGCAGCAGGCTTTGAGGTCTCATATGCCCAAGCTATGCGCAGTGTGGCTCACAGTCTCCTTCTGCTTCCTGTGGTTGAGGCTGTAGAACTCTCAGCTCCTCCAGCACCATGTCTGCCTGCATGCTGCCATGCTCCCCACCATGATAATGGACTAGACCTCTGAAACTGTAAGCCAGCCCCAATTAAATGTCCTTTATAAGAATGGCTGTGTTCATGGTTTCTCTTCACAGCAGGAAAGCCCTAACTAAGATGCCAGTGATGACTGAGGAAGGAAGGTGTGACTTGCTTCTGACCAGCGAGGCTGTCAGAGAAGTCTTCTAGAAGACAAGTGTGAAGACAGTGAATTAATGAGTCCTGGTGATGAGCACCCATCACCTCCTGCATTATATAAAGAGAACCAAGTAACTGAGCATGAAGGCAACTAGTCTGTACTCCTGACCCAAGGACTCAGACTGATCTAGAGATTGCTCCTCTCTGTAATGTTGAAAATACAAAAGAATGTGTGGAACTGCACCACAGGCAAACTCCAGACAATGGAAAAGTCCATCTGTTAACCAGATAATTGGCAAGCAAAAGAAAGACTCAGGAGGAATACTTTAGCTTAGGAGAGACTTAAAAGAAGATGTGTGCTTAAGTATATAAGACAATAGTGGTACCACAAGGAAATATGAAGGAGTCATTACAAAATCTGCGATTATTGGCTTGGTAGACTGTGATTGGGCAGCTCTGAATACCCTGGGTATAGTCCCTCCTCGAGTCCAGGATGATGGGGAATTTCCCTAATCATAATATAACAGAAACCATGCATCTCCACATCAGCATTAATTACTTTGCTTATTGTCATAACAAAATACCTGGCAATCAAGGAGAAAGGGTCTCCTCTGTCCCACAGTCTGAGGTGTAAGTGCATCAGAGCAGAAGGCTCTAGTTCTGAGGAGCGGAACATGCAGCAGCTGTCACACTCACCCACGGTCGGAGAGCCAAGAGATGAAACTGGTGCTCAGTTCACCTTTGATTCAATCTGGGAGGATCAGCCCACGAGTCAGGCATGTGCACATTCAAGGCGAGTCTTCCCTACTCAATTAAACCTTTCTAGAAACACCCATAAACACTCAGAGATGTGTTTCCATGGTGATTCTAAAGCCAGTCAAGTTGACAATGCTGATTACCCATTGCAAGGTCTACACCACATGTGATGGCTAGTCTTGGCTGTCAACTTGACCACACTGACTGGAATTAAAACTTAAGTGGCTGGGTTCACCTGTGAGGGATTTTTTTCTTAATTAAATCATTTGAAGAAGCAACTGATTCTATTTCCGATCTTTTAAGTGGGAAGATACTCCTATAATCCAGATCTTTTAAGGTGGGAAGTTCTATCTTGAATCTGGGCCACACCTTCTGCAGGAAACCTTTATAAAGACATGGGGAAAAATAGCTTGTTCTCTCGTTGCCTGCTTGCCCTTGCTCTCACTGGCGAGTCCAGTCCTTCACTGGCATTAGGGCCTACCTCTTCAGAATCCCTCTCAATACTAAAGAGCAGCTGAGACATTTAGCCTTGTGGACTCAACAATTATTAGATTCTTAGACCTTCCACTGGTAGGCAGCCATTGTTTGGCTATCGGGACCACAGCCTGTAAGCCATTCTAATAAACCCCCTAGATAGATAGATAGATAGATAGATAGATAGATAGATAGATAGATAGATACATACATACATACATACATATATACATACATACATACATACATACATACATAGGTACATAGATACATAGGGATATAGACAGATAGATAAACAGATTGATTCTATAACTTCTGTTCCTCTAGGGAACCCTGACTAATACACCATAAGTTCTAGAAGCTCTGGGCATTCTAGCAAACCCTGGCTTACTATTTTAAAAGTCTGTACTCAGCTGAAGAGACCACATATAAAGAATTCTATTTCTCTCACCAGGAGAGAAAGAATTCCTTGGGTGAGCTGAATCTCCAGCTGACATGCCAGCTAAATGAAGCCACAAGAATAACCACCAATGGAGACAAATGGAACCACCCAGCTGGATCCAGTTGAAATAGTGGAATTACAAGCAAATAAATATAAGTGCCAGTAACTTTAAGGTAGTTGGTTGGTTGTCAATAGGCAGCTGAACATAGCTGCTGTTTCAGAGAGACAAGGACACACGGAGGCTTCTGCCAGCGAGGTCCTTCCCTCAACCTGAGTGAGGGCTGCATGGGCATTGTTGACATACAGTGATTCGCTGAGCTATGCATCTGCTCCATGTGGTTTTCTGCATCTGTGTTTTATTTTAAAATAAAAATAGTGTTTAAGAAGGAAAGGGAAATAAATGTTCACGTGGCTTAGCAAAGAGAAATAGGCTTTTCTCCCAAAATTCCTTCAAGCCTTTTAAACACCATCTCTGGGATCATAGCAAAAACGACTCTTTCATTTCTGACCCCATAGACTTGTCCCACACAACATCAAGCACAGAAATACAAGCTTCCTGGGGTCCTAGTCCTGGCAATTTGCAAGACAAAATTAATTACTTTCATCTCTCTAAACTTATTTTTTCCTGTGAGAAAAATCATGCAGTATCAAAGAAAAGGGCATTTTTCAAAGCTGGCTTGCATTTTTCCTACTGGCAGCAATTTGCTATTCTCTTCTAAAGGTATTTCCCAGTTTCTGAGAACAAAATCTATTGCATTTATGTGTGCGCCTGTGCCTGTGTGTGTCGTGCCTGTGCCTGTGCCTGTGCCTGTGCCTGTGCCTGTGCCTGTGCCTGTGCCTGTGCCTGTGCCTGTGCTGGGGTAGGGGGACTCGCCTGTGCATGTGTTGTTTGTTTCTTAGTTTAAAACTGTTAGCATCTTAGCCTGCATGTCCCATATTTTCTAAAAATGCCTTAACCAGCCTGGAACAGATGAATTGTGCTTTATTCTTTCCTTCCTCTTGGTCTCTTCCCCACTCTTCCCCTCCCCTCCCCTCCCCTCCCTTCCCCTCTCCTCCCCTCTCCTTTCCTCTCCTCCCCTCCCCTCCACTTCCTCCCCCCACTCCACTCCCTTCCATTCCACTCTGACTTCACTTCCCAATCCATGGCAAACAGTTACCATCTGTCCAATACTCCTTCTTTACTAACAAAAACGTTCTCCAAGTCTCTGTTTAGGAGATTAAAATTCACTACCATAACTCACACTGCATATAAGGCTTCTGCAGTACATGTATTTTAATTAAATTATAAATAAAATAAAATTAACCCTTTCAAGTCCAGAATCTTCTCTAATTCTGAACATGAGATTTGGGTTTCCTTAAAGATTATCCTCTCATTCCCAGTGCCTTGGTTCCCATTATAAAGATGGGTAAAAGCAGAAGGAAATTATTGATGGTAGAAAGTCCCAGTCTTCTGTAATTAATGTTCCTTACTTCAAATCTCTATTCCCTTCATCAATACTTTGGAAAGATTTAAGATTTGGGGGGAGGGTGATTTGGAATGGTTTGGTTTTGAGTTTTGTTTCTTTTCAAAATAGGATCTCTTTGTGTAGTCCTGGACCTTGTTCTGTAGACTAGGCTGACCTCGAACTCAGAGATCTGCCTGCCTCTGCCTCCTGAGTGAGAGGATCAAGGGTGTGCGCCACCACTGCGCAGCAGATTTAAGGTATTTTTCAGTATACTGGGCCCTCTCCTTTCTTTTTTGTAATATCTCTCTATTCTTTCCTGAGCAGCAATTTCTCACTTCTTAGAAAGAGGCTGTTCCAGGTTGGAGACAGAGATGGCTCTGCCGTGGTTAACCATGAACAGTGAGCCCAGCACTTGAGAGGCAGAGGCAGGCAGACCTAAAGCCAAAACTAACAGTACACTCATTACCATTTTCTGTCTCTGAATCAATTTTTCCTAAAGGAGACCCACTATGGTAGCATTTAGTGTGTTGGCTGGGATCCTGTGGACCACAGATAACAGAAGACAATTATATTGGTTAGAATAAGGCTTCTCTGTGTACAGTAGCAATTCTATAAATAACAATGGCTTATATAAGACACAAATTGATTTCTCTCTTATTAAGGTGCAAAGGAAAGTAGTCCCAAGCTTCATTTGAAGGTCCTACTTAGGTGAGTTCCACAGGAGCCTAGGATGCTTCCATCCCTCAGCTTGGCTCTGTATAAACTCCTTAAAAAAATATGTCATTGTCCAAAATGGCCAACCCAGACAAGTTCACATCCAGCCAGCATCAAGGACAGGATAAAAAGCATCATTCCTGTCCACTTTGACCTGTGGACCCATAAACTTTCTTGAAAAAGGATGTGACACTTTTACTTACATCCCATTGACCAAAAGCCACTTGTATGTCCCCATCTTGATGCAAAGGAGGCTGGGAATATCTTCATTTGATTAAAAACTGTATGTTCCACTACTGAAGGCAGAAGGGGAAATGCTGTTAGGAGGTTACTAGCAATCTTTCTCACTCTCTGGTTGGCTTTTTTGAAAGTAGGTCTTATTGTTGAGTAGCAATTTCCTCTGGGGCCAAACCCTTCCATCCTGAAGGGAAACTTCATAAGACATGGGATATAAAGGAAGAGTGAAACAGCAGGATATTTTAGGACAGAATTTTTACAAGGAGGTAAAGCAGCAGGGTGTTCTAGGACAGTGGTTCCCAACCTTCCTAATGCCAAGACCCTTTCATACAGTTCCTTGTGTTGTGCTGACCCTCAAACATAAAATTATTTTCACTGCTACTTCATAATTGTAATTTGGCTACTGTTAGGAATCATAATGTAAATATTTGTGTTTTCTAGTGGTCTTAGGTGGCCCCTGTGAAAGGTTGAGAAAACCGACCATCCTCCATAGATGTAAACAACTGGAGATTTCAGGAAATCCCTGAAACTGACCAGATTCACTAGGCCCCTCCCTCATCAAGAGTATATAAGCAGTAAATACTGCTGAGAGTCTCTCTCAGACAAACCAAGCTGCAAAGAAGACTCTGATAGACAAGTTCAGCAGCCTGGAAGAAGCACCGACAACCTCAACTGCCCAGAAGAAATAAAGACCAGCTAGTGGAGCTGACTAGAAGAGACTCAGACCAACTCAGTCACCCACAAAGGACACTTTCCAGCCTGCTGAGCTGCCTACAGGCTGTGTGGTGTGTTCCAGGTTCCCAGCTTTTGTCAGCTGTCACTCATGCTGGAGTGGGCTTTGGTGATGTAGCTTTGAGTCCTTTCTGCTCCTGTAAGCAACCCCTCACCTATATTCCTATAAGTAAGCCCAATCAAACTTGTGATTGACCAAGTTGGACTTCGGCGGGACTACATTTGGTCTGTCATTACTTCCCTATCTAGGATGAATAGATGTTTGTTGATATCTCCCCAGGAATAGTGACACAACACTTATACAGCCCAGGACGGCCTCAAATTTCTGACGTAACCTAAAAATGGCTTTGAACTCCACTTTCTCCTGCCTCCGCCTCCCAGATGCCGGGATTGAAGAAAGCTAGCAACCTTCACTACTCCCATTCAAAGAGAACTTAGCATCTCATAAAAGAAGTGTCCAAGCCAAGTTCAAGCGGGTTGTTAGCAATTTCATTAGGGTCCTGTCTTTCCTGAGCCATCTTCAGCTTTGCAGTTCAGTGCCAAGTTCCACGAAAGTTAAAGGCAAGAGTTGCCCGTGAACTCTATTCTAGTTTTAGCTTTTCACTCTGTTTTTATTTTTATTACCTTTAAGATAGGGTATCCTATTTATCCCTGGCAGGCCTGGAACCAAGTAGGTTAAGTCGACGAGTAGCAATCATCCTGTCTCTGTCTCTCTAGTACAAGGACTATAGAAATTTGGCCCAATCTTCTCTCCCTTTGTATGCATGTATATCTCTGTGTTAATATATGTGTGAGCACACATGCACGTGTATGCATGTGCATGCGGAGGCCAGAGGTCAATGTTGGGTGTTATTCTTTGATCACTCTCAACTTTATTTATTTATTTATTTATTTATTTTTTTGAGACAGGGTCTCTCACAGAGCCTGGAGTCAGAGATTGAGCTTGACTGACAACAAACCCACAAGAACTCTTCTGGCTCCACCTAAGTAACAGGTGTGCACCCAGCTCTTTACACAGATGCTGTAGATCAAAGTCAGGTCCTCCTGATTGAACAGCAAGCACTGAGTAGAGAAAGAATTCTTCTGGAAGCCCAACACGTCCCCCCAAGCATCACTGGCTAGACTGCACCATAATCCTGCCTCTGCTAAAATCACTGGCTAGGAGAACCTACCACTGGGACGGGAACAAAAATCTCACCCAATCTTCCGAGTGCATAATTTAGACTAGTCTCTTCAAAACACTACTACACCGAGAAATGGAGATACCTAAACCAATGAAGGTCTCTTTTAGGAAGCGGAACAGGGAAGGGATGTCAGGTTGGCTTCTGACAGGGGCTGCCCTGTTCTGTATCCTAACTGTCTCATTGAAGATACTGCCATTAGGCGCACGCCTTTAATCCCAGCACTTGGGAGGCAGAGGCAGGTGGATTTCTGAGTTCAAGGCCAGCCTGGTCTACAGAGTGAGTTCCAGGATAGCCAGGGCTATACAGAGAAACCCTGTCTCAAAAAAACAAAAAAAAAAAAGAAGAAGAAGAAGAAGATACTGCCATTACTAATCAGAAAACTGGACACTGAGCCCACACTTATTATCCAGATAAATCAGATCTGTTCAGATGCCCATCTCTCAGCAACAACTGAAAATGAGTGAATATTGGTCCTGAACACACAACTTGGGCAGACCTATAACAGGAGCCGCTCGAGCACTGCCCAAGGGAACATCACTTCAGCTTAAATTTCTGACTTAAGAGACATCGTCCTGAGGAAAAACTGTTTTAAACTAAAACCTAGAGTAGGGGAGATAGCTCAGTGGTTAAGGGTATACTGCTCGAAGGAGAGACGAACTCCTACAAGTAGTCCTTTCACCTCTCCATGTGCGCCATGCCGTGTTACATGTAACACACACACACTCACACACAGCCACAGTTCATTCATCCATCCATCCATTCATTTAATTAAAAAAAAGCAAACTGCTCATGCAGAGACCCAGACTCAGTTCCCAGCACCCTAATCCGGTGGTTCTCAGCTTACTGTGAGTTCAATTCTCATGGGGCTAATTGCTCTCTTCTGGCCTCCAGGGGCACCCACACATACATGATACATGGAAACCCACAAAGGCACACAGACCTACACATAAATCTTTAAAGTGAACTTGAAACTCATAAAAGGCATCGACTCGTTGGTGAACATTTCAAAGGATGTCACTGAGCCTTTCTCAGGCTGTCCGTCGACTGTAACAGTGAGTTCAGGAAAGGATCTTTCTCTTTCTCTCTGCCTCCTTCCCTCCAGCCCTCTCTTCGTTCAGCCTGAACTGGCTTTGACATCATGACGCTCCCGCCTTTGCCTCCTGAGCTCTGCCATTACACGTGTACATCGCTGGCCCCCAATTGAAGAACACTTCCGTAAGCGCTTACTTAACTACTTCGGGTGTCAGGTTGGCAGCAGACCCCTTTAACCACTGAGCCATCTGGTAGGCCCTGGGAAGGCCAAGAACAGTTTTCTTAACTATTTCCTGGTAGCAGGCCCACACTCCAGAGGCAGAGGCTGGTGAGTTCAAAGCCAGCCTGGTCTATAGAGCAAGTTCCAGGACAGCCAGGGCTACACAGAGTAGCCCTATCTAACAAAAACAAAAACACACAACAACAATTCAACAGTATTTTTAATTTTCTACACTTATTTATTCTTTGTAGAGGTGGGATGTAGTGTCATGCATACATGTGAAGGCTAAAGAGTATTCTGTGGGAGCTAGCTCCCTTCTGCCATGTGAATCCTGGGCCTTGGACTCAGGTTACCAGACTTAGCAACAGCATGTTTACCTGTGAGCCATTTCGATAGGCTTTCTTTTAAATCTTGTATTACATTTATTTGTTGGGGGGGGCATGTGTACCACCGCGTAGAAGTCGGGAGATAACTTGTGAGAGTCGGTTCTCTCCTTCATCACGGGTTGGATCCGAGTCAGGGCCTCAGGGAGGGCCTTTCCCCACTGACCTGTGTCATCAACCCTCAACCCTTTATTTTAAAAAGAAATAAAGTTATTGTTTCAACAAGAAAAAAACATTGTAGATGTGGTTGGTTTTCTCTTTCATCTAAGGCAGTAGTTCTCATCCTTCCTAGGGCTGCAGCCCTTTAATACAGTTCCTCAAGTTGGGGTGACCCCCCAACCATGAAGTTATTTCACTGCTACTTCATAACTGTAATTTTGTTACTGTGATAAATCACAGTGTAAATATCTGATATGCAGGACATCTGATATGCGACCCCCAAAGGGTTCGAGACCCACAGCTTGGGAACCACTGATTTAAAGTTTTAACAATGTCAGTTTTGAGGGATCTTGTTTTTTTTTTATATATATATAAATGGCACAAAAAGGGCCAGAAAGATATCTCAGGGGTAAAGCAGTTGTCAGGTAAGCCTGGTGACCTGAGTTCATCCTCTGAAACCTACGTAAAGGTAAAAGGAGGGGTCAGCTCTTCACCTCTGACCTCAGCATGCATGCAAGGACACACCCATCCTCACATCGTAGGCAAAATAATAATAAATAATTTTAATGACATCTTAAGCTGACCACTGATGCCTAGACTGAATGAGCTTCATCCCTGATTAAAGAAAAATATAATACTTTTATACAAATAGTAAAATAATTACTAAAAGCTACCAGAGGGCATCATGAGTTCAAGTCAGTCTTCGCCCTGCTTATTAATAAATATGTCACATCATGGGAAGTTACTAGAAGTCCCCTAAGTCAACCGAAAATTAATCCCTTTTAGGGAACATGAGGGTATTGGCTAATATTCAAAACTGCTATACTCGGAATGAAGTAATTCCATAACACACCTGACCTTGCTTTACCCGAAGACTGTATTCTAAGAAACAAAGTCCTAACATCCACACCAAGGTTTGAGGCGCACAAACCAAACAGTCCTCGTTAAATATCAGCCTGAAAGTAACCATGGTTAGAGTGTAACCATTCTAGAAGCACAGCTCCTTCAAACAGATACAAAGTCAGCAAGGCTTAAAATTTATGGACTAGTTAGTCCATGCCCCGGCAAAGTATATCAAGGACCAAAGAAAGTTACTGCTTCAGCAGCAGCTTTCAAATCTATGTTTCACTGTGGCTTCTTTATGGTGAACAGATCTTAAAACTGTCTTTAAACTCCACCTTCAAACCTCCAATTGTTTTACTTACAATTAACTCAAAGCTTGAGGATATTTATGGGCTAAGGGCTGGGCAGAGGAATAAATGTGGGGTTGTGGTTTTATTTAGGGACCTGAAGCGTCAACACTGCTGGGGAAACCAGAGCCCGTGATCTTTGTTTGCTCATGCAGGAACAATTCCAAGCTCCCTGCATTTTTCCAAGGCTCTTTTCCCTTCTGGCGAGATCAGTGCCATCACGTGAGGGAGAGGCTCATTTTCTCTGGAGGTATTTTGGCTCCTTTCTTCCCTCCCCAGTATACATATCATGCAAGCCTCCTTCCAAATATAGAAAGAGAGAAAACAATCCAAAACTCCGGGATGTAATGACTGCAGTTTTACTAACTTAAATATGATTATTGCATGTACCTTACATCATGATTTTGTGTGTCTATAAAGGTCGTTTTAGAATAAAGAGGCTAACACTTGTTCTTATTTGAATACAATACTTGCATTAAATCACAACAAAGGTCATGACCTTGAGGTGTGTCAACCAGGTCTGTAAGGCAGCCTATCTCCCACCTTGCCAGGGCCCTGATACTTGTAACTGGCTATGCATCAACTTTAAGTGCTTCTTACTATGCAGTGAGACATCTTATACACCTTATAAACTCCACAAACATGATTTTGCTCACTGGCTAAAGCAAGCCCCTTGTTAGTGTTCTTTGCCATCTCTGAGCCCAGCACTGGGGAAAACAGTAAGTAGTAGAATTTCTAAGACTAAGCGGGTCTTTAGCTAAATAAAACATTCATCCTTTCTCCCTTGTGCAGAGGCCAAGGCCACCACTGAGGGACAAGTGACTGAGTTTATCCCTCTAACATGGATGACTCCCTGTCTCGAAGTGAGCGTGAGCAAAAGCAAGAATCTAGAAAATCAATTATAGCCCTGCCTTGAATCTGCCTTCATGTGGCATCCTTTAAACAATGTCTTGAAACGTTGTGACTGACAACAAATTTGGAATTAAGAAATGAACAAATGTATTCCTAAAGGGTCATAAAGGGGCATCAGGAAAATTTTCACTGCTTCTTCTAAAGAGTTACAGTAAAACTTGGAGCTTAATACATACTTTTTTTTTATTCACTTTACATCTCTCTCACTGCCCCATCCCAGTCATCCCCTCCCATAGTCCTTCCCCCGTTCCCCTCCCCCTCTCCTCTGAGCAGGTGGAGGCTCCCCTGGGTATCCCCCTACCCTGGCACATAAAGTCTCTGTGAGGCTAGGTACATCCTCTCCCACTGAAGCCAGACAAGGCAGCCTAGCTAGAACTTATCCCACGGACAGCTTTTAGGATAGCCCCCCAAGTTGTTCAGGACCCACATGGAGACCAAGCTACACATCTGCTACATCTGTGCAGAGAAGCCTAGGTCCAGCCTGTGTAGGCTCTTTGGTTGGTGGTTCAGTCTCTGAGAACCCTAAGGGTCCAGGTTAGTTGACTCTGTTGGTCTTCGTATCCCCTTCATGGCCTCAATCCTTCCTCCTATTCTTCCATAAGAGTCCCCAAGCTCCATCCACTGTTTGGCTGTGGGTGTCTGCATCTGTCTGAGTCAGCTGCTGGATGGAGCCTCTCAGAGGACAACCACGCTAGGCTCCAGTCTGCAAGCATAACAGAGTAAAGGCTGCCCACTCTCTCCCAATCAATTCAATATAATACTTCAAGTTCTAGCCAGAGCGATAGGAGATCAATCGGATACAAATCGAAACGGAAGAAGTCAACGTATCGCTATTTTTGGATGATATGATAGTATACAAATATGACCCCCAAATTCTACCAGAGAACTCCCACAGCTGATAAATTCTGCAAAGTGGCTGCATACAAAATTAACTCAAAGAAACCAGTAGCCCTCCTTCAATACGTACTTTTAAAAGTACTTGGGAAGCCAGGAATGGGACACAAAATTTACAACTAGCGGAATGTCTATGGCTGAGGGCAAGATTGGGGTGGGGTAAGAGCCAAATATAAGATAAGGAGTCACGACTTCCTGCAGTTTCTGTACCGCTGAGTTTTGGTTTCTTCAGCCTGTTTCTCTTTACTGAATCACTCTGTTCGGCAGGATCTCCTAAGAAGACGCTCCCCCCCCCCCCCATCTATAACTTTAACAGCTGTTGCAAAACCACGCCAAGCTTCCCCTTCTGTTTTCCTCCCTCTGCGGGGAAGGAAGGGAACCATTCAACCTGAAAAGGTAAAGATTTCATCCTTTCTGCTTCTGATGAAATCGCCCTGCAATTGGTGTGAAGTTCAGGAGAAGGTGTGGCCTGCGCTGCACTTTACAAAACCAGGCCAATATGACCCGGAGGGAAATTCTGATAGCCCAGGAACTCCCCACCACTACCACTAAGGAAATCTCAAAACTCGAGGGGATATCCCCAGTAACCTCTGAGGGCCACCTTTAGAAACGACTCAGAGCCAAGTACAAGCAAGCGAGAAGTCTCCCCAGCAGGGAAAGAACTGATCCTGAAGCTAGAGGGAGCACCGGTACGGGGTGCGAGGGGGGACCGACAAAGTCCTCTCCAGCCACCCAAAGAGTACCTGCCTCTCACGTGCCTCCTGAAGGGTCCCGCACCATCCCGTCCCTACTCCCTTCCCCATCGGAACTGCGTCGGTGCTTGAAAGAGGACAAGGGCTCCGCTCCCAGAGGAGAGTGCGTGTCTTGGAGCCCAACGCTCGCCGATAGCATCAGCTAGCCAGTGCTCCCTCGGAGGATCGCCGTGCAGGTGATCAGACTAGCCCTGCCTCTGCGCCACCCTGCCGCCCTGGCCGCCGTACCTCGGATGTAGGCGCATTTGCCCTCGTCCAGCTGGCTGGAGGCTGAGCCGCCCATGGCTGCGGTGCTGCACCGGAGGCAGAGGACTGACACCAGCTGCGCCTGCTGTTTGTAGCAGAAGGTGGATGTGACAGGGAACTGGCTCTGTAATTAAAGGGCCAACTTCCTTGAGAGGCGTCGCCGGCCTGGGCGCCTCCTCCAGGCCCGCGCCCTCGGAAAATGTGTGGGCTGGCCCGGGGGCTGTCTTCCCGCCCTCGCTGCGCCGTTGAGCCCCGGGGGCTGTCCTAGGAGCTCCGAAGACTGCCCAAAGTAAAAGGGCTTTCCTCCTTCTCGGGGCTGACTTTTCAACGGGTTGGGGACAGTCCAGACCCGTCGTGGAGGGAGTGTAGAGACAGGTCCTCGGCCAGGTGACTGTAATCTCCTTGCTGATTACAGTTCCACGAGGTGGAGGTCAGGAGCCCATTTCCCTTCCTGTTCTCCAGCCACCTGTCTCCAGATCTCCCACCCCCATTCTCCCCCCCCCCTCCCCCGGAATTCCCTTGCACGGAAGTATGGGAACCATGGAGAGTCAAACCTTCTTGCAACCAAGAAGTGGGATTTGGGAGATGGGAACTGAAAGGGGAGCAAAGAAGAGACATGTTGAAGCGAGAAAACACCAAGGCTAGTCCCCTACACTCTAAGCCCTGAACCTGCCTGCGATTCCAGGAAGTCTGTCTTCAGATCTTCATACCATATGGTTTCTGATAGGCAAGGACACTGTCTCTTCAGGCTTGACAGCCTCAGGCAAGAACAGCCTGGGCAGAAAGGTCATCTTGATTTCTTCCTGTTCTTAGTGGCCAGGATTTTAACAATTCCTATCAACTTAACCAGGCGTAAAGAGGACTTTAAGGCTTCTCCACACCTGCCTCTAAAGTTAATTCACCAGAACTTTAACACAAATATTTCTCACAGCTCAGACTGAGTCTCTCTCTCACCCTGCATTGGTAAAATCCTGTCAAGTCTAATTTCAAAATAGGTCCAACGTCCAGCGAATTCTTACATTCTTCACTGTGCTCTTTTCTCAGTTGAACCTTTCAACAGCCTAATCTTGGTCTCCTGGCTTCAAAGAAAAAGCCATGGGTCTATTATAGTCTCGGGGGTGGGAGTGGGGGCTTCCCCTCTCAATTACCAGCATTCCTGTCTCGGCTCTCTAGGTTCCAGCCCCAGCCTCAACGGTAGCTCCCCTGTGCCAAGGAGAACCACTTGCTCACTTTTACTCTCTGGGTCTCACTCATTCAACTCTTACAGGCTAACATCTCCCGGCTTGTGAACAGAGTGCTGGCATAGCATTCCGGAAGCTCTGGGTTTGCTGCCTCAGCACCTCCCTCACAAACAAGGTGTGTCAGTGCATACCTACAATTCCAGCACTCTGGGAGGAGCGGGCTACTAGAGAGCTGGCGTGGAGGCCGGCTTGGGCTACATGAAACCCTGTATCGAAAAAAGGAAGAAAGAAAGAAAGAAAGAAAGAAAGAAAGAAAGAAAGAAAGAAAGAAAGGAAGGAAGGAAGGAAGGAAGGAAGGAAGGAAGGAAGGAAGGAAGGAAGGAAGGAAGGAAGCAAAGCTATCATCTCAGAGAGACTTTTCTTGAACCCTTCCTAAACACCGGCCATGGCGGTGCACACCTTTACTCCCAGGTCTCAGGAGGCAGAGGCAGGCAGATCTCCCAGTTCGAGGCCAGCCTGGTCTACAGAACGGGTTCCAAGACAGCCAGGGCCATACAGAAAAACATTGTCTCAAAAACAACAACAAATATATAAACAAGCAAACAAAACCAACCAAATAAAAAAAGTTTAAGGGCCTAAAATCAGTAAAAGTCGGGGACTCAGTGAATACAGAGTACTTCTGGGTAACCACTCAGTGATTTAAACTGCCCAGTGTTCTACTCCTGTCAGTATCATAGCTGCTGGGGCTGGAGAGATGTCAGCAGTTCAGAGCGCTGGTTACTCTTCCAGAGGACCGGGGTTTGATTCTCAGCCCCCACACGACAGCGCACCACGATTTGTAACTCCAGTGCCAGGAGATCCAACGCCCTCTTCTGGCCTCCCCTGGCACGGCCTGCACATTGTAGACACATTCAGGCAAAACACCTATGCACATAAAATAATATCACTTTAAAATATTCTGGCTGGCTCTTGCAGTATATTTTTTCTGAACGGTACTAATTAAAAGAGTTAGTGTTTCTTTGGCCTACAGTTCAGAGGCTCAGACAAGGCCTAGTGGGCACACTGCCTTCCAGCCTGGGTCTACACAATCTATCTTGAGGTGGTTTTGTCTTTTTGTTTTTGTTTACTTATTTGAGTTTTCCCACCCCACCCCACGCCTTGGTTCTGTGAGACAAGGCTTTGCTATGTAATGCAGGTTATCCTGGACCCTACAATCCTCCTGCCCTGTTTCCTTCGTGCAAAAATGCCCGTGGCACCTTGCTCGACACTACATATCATGATAGAAGCATGTAGCAGAGTTGCTGGTCACCTCACAGCAGCTGGGAATTGGGGGGTGGGGGGATGGGCAGAAGGAAATCCTAGTATCTCCTTCAAGAACACACTTCCAATGACCTAACTTCCCAATACCAGACTCCGCTTCCTAAACATTCCACTGCCCTTCTCTAGTTCTACAGGCTAAGGGCTAAGGTTTCAGTACATGGACATTTGGGGAACATCCCTATGTGGGTTTGTGCTGGTTTGTATGTGCTTGGGCTAGGGAGTGCACTACAAAGAGGTGTGGTCTTGTTGGAGGAGGTGTGTCCTTGTTGGAGGGTGTGGCCTTGTTGGAGGAGGTGTGGCCTTGTTGGAGGAGGTGTGGCCTTGTTGGAGGAGGTGTGGCCTTGTTGGAGGAGGTGTGTCACTGTGGGCACAGGCTTTAATATCTTAGTCCTAGCTGTCTGAAAGCCAGTCAATATTCTGCTAGCAGCTTTCAGATAAAGATGTAGAACTCTCAGTGCCTCCTGAACCATGCCTGCCTGGATGCTACCATGTTCCCACCTTGAAGATAATGGACTGAACTCTGAACCTGTAAGCCAGCCCCAATTAAATGTTGTCCTTATAAGAGTTGCCTTGGTCATGGTGTCTCTTCAAGGCAGTAAAACCCTAACTAAGACAGGGTTTCTCTATCAGTTATGTGGAGGAAGTTACAGGTGCTTTATGGACCGTTGTCAAAATCAAGTTTCCTTGGGTCTTGAAACACTTGCAAAGGAGCACATAAGGGTGTAGTGGGTAGACATTGGGTTATTATTAGCAGGAGAAAGACTGGAAATAAAGGAAGTTTCTAGAATTTTAATTGACCCTTCAAATCATTCATGCTATATCAAGAAAGAACAGGTGTTTTTCCCACTCCTGCCCCAAAACAAAGATATTTTTCTCTGAATGGTTTATAGGAAAAAATGAGAAAGTCATATTTTAATCTCTTTTACTTTGCTTATTTCAGGTGGGGAGCATACACCATACAGGACCATGTGAAGCACAGAGGACAACTTGCCAGAGTTAGTTGTCTCCTGATCTACCAAGTGATCCCAGGAATTGAACTCAGGTCATTGGGCTTGGCACCCTTACCCGCTGAACCATGTAGGGGCCCCAGAATTCTTTTTCTTTTTTTTTTATTTCAGCCATACTATTTAATATTTGTAGATCTTGAGTCTCCAGGCAATTCGTAGTTATGAACTTTATGAGCCCAGTTCATAGAACTCAAACCAGCTAGTTTAGAAATCTCCCGGGAAACATTGGCTTCTGCCTGCATTATAATATGCTTTGCTTTGAAATAGTTTTTCTTTTATTTCCTGAGACAGTGCTTTTCTGTGTAGCCTTGGCTTGAACTCACTTTGTAGACCAGGTTGGCCTTGAACTCAGAGATCCACCTACCTCCCAAGTGCTGGGATTGAAGGCCAGCAACTTTGAAATATTCTTTTTTTTTTTTTTTTTTTTTTTGGTTTTTCGAGACAGGGTTTCTCTGTGTAGCCCTGACTGTCCTGGAACTCACTCTGTGGACCAGGCTGGCCTCGAACTCAGAAATCCACCTGGCTCTGCCTCTCAAGTGCTGGGATTAAAGGCATGCGCCACCACTTCCCGGCTGAAATATTCTTAAGACTACTTCTCTCAGATCAGTACCACAACCTAAAATGATTCACATATACATAACTAAGATATAATTCATATACCATAAAATTCACTCATTTGGATAATCTTTTTAAAGAAGAAAAATTTTAATACATATTTAATACTTTTGCTTGGTTGGTTGGTTTTTTTGTTTTTTCAAATGGAATCTCTTGGTATAGCTCTGGCTCACCCTGGAACTTGCTCTGTAGACCAGGCTAGCTTTGAACTCAGAGATCCTCCTGCCTCTGCCTCCTGATTAAAGTGCTGAGATTAAAGGCCTGAGCAACTGTCACTCAGCTTATATTTAATGCTCTTAAAGCTTGTGTGCTTGGGGCCTTCCTGGCATGTCATAGAACTGTGACCCTTT
Source organism: Uromys caudimaculatus (assembly GCA_028551405.1). Classification (NCBI taxonomy): domain Eukaryota; kingdom Metazoa; phylum Chordata; class Mammalia; order Rodentia; family Muridae; genus Uromys; species Uromys caudimaculatus. The sequence continues at coordinate 39,528,700 of CM052711.1, forward strand.
ATTTTCTGTGTCCCCATTCGGGTTCTCTCTCTCAGGTATTTGATTGCTTGCACAGCAGGGACAATCATAGGCTTCTTGGTATGTCTTCAAGCACCTGGCTCAGCTGGGTGAAATTGGATCTGGAACTCTAGTTGCAGGATAATCACTAAGTGTCTGAGGCGTTACATCAGTGATCCATCTTCATCTTCACAAAGCCACGGGAGGAACGCCATTGGTCTTCACAAAGCCATGGAAGGAACGCCATTGGTCTTCTCACAGATGAGGCTAACAACCTGGAGACGTCAACTAGGCTACTTATAAAACAAACAAAATCAAGATTCTGGACAAAAGAGTCAGCACAGGGGTTAAAAAGATGAACTGTGACTTCAGGTAACCCAGAACACAGATGTCCTTAGATACACTCCTGAAACTCCTTACTGTCATTAAGTGACTTAGAGAAGTTGAAATAAAAGTTAAAGATCACCCACCCACAAGCCAGGAGCAGTATTTTACATAAACCCAATTATCAGCTCGATGTAAATTCTAACAGATTTATGGATTATGATTGCATGTACAGCTAAGATTTATAATTACATATAAATTTACAATAGTTATTTATCCAAGTGAAATGGTGTTTTAATATATTCTGGAATCTGCCATAATTTTACCCAGAATATTTCCACTGAAACCAATATCTAGCTCCAGATGAGTGATGTTTCACTGTATATAAACGGAGCTTAATTCAGTCACTCACCAGCGATGTGTGACCTCCTCCATCACAATACAGAGTTTCATGGTATTCATTATTTTATCAGTCACTGGTCTGATTTGTCAATATCTGTCCATTTGAACATCCACATGAGGATGACATTCTGCTGTCCACATCTGAGACTCCTGAGGAGGCGGCGACTGTCCTCGCTATCCGTGTGCCTTCTTTGGAGTTTGGAAGTAGTGAAGGCATTAATCCTCTGCTGTAGCAGATACTCCCAGTTAAGCACGTTCTTCTTATCAAAGCATATTTCCCCATGCTTTTTGTTTAATTTTCTCCTTTGAACATTGGACTCACCATAGGCAAGTGAATCAGACCATTGTGGTTCCAATTTTGTGTTTTTATGGGGTTTGTGTGTGTCTGAATGTCTGTGTGTTTCTCGTGCTTTTCTCTGTTTTGTTATTATTGTTGTTGTATTATTTCTTTGTTTTAATTGCTTGTTTGTTTTCTAAAGAGAGAGAGAAACAAGTTGTAGAGTTGGAAGAATAGGAAGGGGGGATCTAGGAGGGGATGAGGGAGGGAACCATGATCAAAATATATTGTATTTTTAAAAAACTTATTTTCAATTTAAAAAAAAAAGTATCCACTGTGCCTGTCTTAGTCAGAACTTCTATTCCTGAGCAAACATCATGACCAAGAAGCAAGTTGGGGAGGAAAGGGTTTATTCGGCTTACACTTCCACATTGCTGTTCATCACTAAAAGGAAGTCAGGACTGGAACTCAAGCAGGTCAGGAAGCAGAAGCTGACTAGAGGCCACAGAGGGATGTAACTTACTGGCTTGCTTGCTTCTCCTGGCTTGCTCAGATTGCTCTCTTATAGAACCCAAGACTACCAGCCCACAGATGGTACCACCCACAAGGGGCCCTCCACCCTTGATCACTAATTGAGAAAATGCCTTACAGCTGGATCTCATGGAGGCATTTCCTCAAGTGAAGTTCCTTTCTCTGTGATAACTCCAGCTTGAGTCAAGTTGACACACAAAACTAGCCAGTACAGTGCCCAACACAACTCCAGCTTCCTAAGGCTCATAATTTAGACCTTTAAACTAAGAACTAAGGGTATATGAAAATTAAATATTATATATAATGCATTTTAAATATCATATATTCTCTGAAGCTAGAGTGATAAGGTACTCTGGCTGTGTGTTGTTGTTGTTATTGTTTTTTTTAATCAATGTTGACTCTTTCTCTTCAAGTGTTTATTTCAATAACTATATGGCCAACATCTAAGATTAGACAGAGGGGCAGTATTAGTAGAAAAAAGTAAATCTCTTTTTAAAAATGAATTATCACGGGGCTGGAAAGATGCTCAGTGGTTAAGAGCACTGGCTGCTCTTCCAAAGGTCCTGAGTTCAATTCCCAGCAACCACATGGTGGCTCACAACTATCTGTAATGGGATCTGATGCCCTCTTCTGGTGTGTCAGCAGACAGCTACAGTGTACCCATATAAATAAAATAAATAAAGCTCAAAAAAAAAAAAAAGAATTATCATTATGTGTACATGTGTGTGCACACTGGAATGTGTGTGTGTGTGTGTGTGTGTGTGTGTGTGTGTGTGTGTGCACTAGGGCCATAGCACTTACTTGGAGGTCAGGGGACAACTCCTTCCAGCTTTATGTGGATCCCAAGGGTTGAACTCGGGTCTCCAGGCTTTGCATAAGTGCCTTTACCCATAAAACCATCTCACTCAGCCCTATATTTTAATTTTATATTTGAAATGTTATGTATTTACATAAATAATATATATAAGAATTTATATAACAGCTGTTTTCACAACTCAATATAGAAAGCTAAGCTCTCTAAAATGTTTTCCAGAGGGCACAGGCAGAAGAGGACCACCTCTTGTAGATGCTTCTACAGTTGGGACTCAGCTGGAGCTCCCAGAGCAGGTTTAGTCTGATTTTTAGAAAGATATCAATTTCGATTTTCCTTTTTTTTTTTTTTTTGTTTTTGTTTGTTTTTTATGGATGGGTGGTGGCATTCACACAGGAGACAGAGGCAGGTGGATCTCTGTGAGTTCAAAGCCAACCTGGTCTACATAGTGAGGTCCAAGCCAGCTAGGGTTACATAGTGAGATCTTGTCTCAGAAAAAGGAGGAGGGGGGGAAGAGGAGGGAAGATGAAGAAGAAGAAGATGAAGAAGAAGAAGAAGAAGAAGAAGAAGAAGAAGAAGAGGAGGAGGAGGAGGAGGAGGAGGAGGAGGAGGAGGAGGAGGAGGAGAGAAGGAGGAGGAAGAGAAGGAGGAGGAGGAAGATGAAGAACAACAACAACAGAACAAGAACAACAAGAAAGAGAAAGAAAGAAAGAAAGAAAGAAAGAAAGAAAGAAAGAAAGAAAGAAAGAAAGAAAGAAAGAAAGAAAGACATTTTTTCAGTTAAAAACTATTTGTTTAATATGCTTTTCAAATGTGAATCGTGGCAAATAAAGGCTTAGAGCTAAAGATAGCAGACTCTAGAACCAGAGACATTTAAAGGTGCCTAATACATTCTCAAACCGGACAAAGACCAGAGTAGCACAAATCCCTCTGGGAAAGCAATAGCCATGTTGCTGCCAAGGTAGCCAGATTCTGCACAAGGCCAAACACTAACCCATCTTGGAGTGTGTCGGGGGAATGGGGAGAGCGCCACCTGCCGGGCTGCCAAAGATGCTCCATGCCTGGGCGGGACCGCCAGGCAGAGAGAAAAGCACCAGTCTTGTGGGTTTCTCCTAGCCTGCAACAAGCTAAAGCTGTTTAACAGTCATTTGACACTAAATCATGGATTTCTTACAAACGTTTCCTTTTCTCAGATCACAAATGAATTACTGTCCTAGAAAGACGTTTCCCGAAGTTCCAGTCTATTATTTAATAGTGCAAGCTTGTACTCATTGTGTGTGACATACATTTTAATATTAAATTTCATTCATTTTATAAAGAACAGATTCCTGTGCTCTTTATAATACAAATCACCAACTCATTAATTCTCCTGGTCAGGTGTCAATCTTGCTGGAAAGTGGCTTGCCAGTTGTCTGACTTTGAGTCTGATTGCTTCAGTGGAGACCTGGGAAGAAGCATTGATTGGGGAACCTGGAGAACACAGAGTGGCTGGTACATCAAGGTGAAGAGGGATATCGCGGCACTGGCGCTGTATAAAATTTCTCCATGTGGTAATTTTAAAATACAGAGTGAGTTTTATCACTGCAGACCACATCCACCCAGCATTTCCCTCAGCAGACTTCTGAATATCTGCACTCACAAATGGTGTGTGGAGTGGGGAAGGGATGTCCAGATATTTATAATGTCTGCATAAAAAGAAAATACCCGGTCCTGGTTGGCATGACTAAATATACCTGATTAAAACTGTCTTCATCCACACTTCGTTAAATTCTTTCCCCTGTTTTGATAACATGCCACTTATTTTCCTTGGGCTGTGCATGATAACACTATCATATCAGATAGGATTCTGTTTAATCAGATTTCTTTCCGCTTAAAATTTAGTTAAAATCAGCTCACTGCCGGAATAGCATTTCAAGGGGAGGTATGAGTGAAGAACCCCGAGTATTTACATATGATAATTATGGTAATTTATTCCTAACCCGGACCAATCACGGTCTTGCCTGAGATGATTGCAGTTAAGGAAGACTGGCATCCCCCGGGGTTGCTAACTGGGTAGGGAGATGAATCTTGAGGTGCCAAATGGGTGTTTGTCAACCAGAGGGAGAGACCCTGGTTGAAAGAAAGGACTGTTCTGGTGACATCTTATTAGTTTCAGCCCAGCTTATCCAGTTCTACAAAATAATAAATCTGCCTAAGTTTTTGTTTGTTGCTTTGTTTTTGTTTCTTTACTTGGTTTAAACAAGTTGGAAGTGGATTTCTGTCTTCCTTCCCATCCTCGAGCATTTTGATAAATGTAGGGCTTAAATAATGTTTATATGCAAGATTAAATCATTCTACAACGATCTTATATCCTTATATATGGTTAGTTAAAACAGATACAAGTGGACATCATTTTCTATGACTGACTGGCAGCATGTGACAAGGGTCAGCTCTCACGGTGTATGGGCATTTATTCTTCTTGATTTGTCATTTTTTATAGTCCACTTGGAAAGCGATTTTCCTTCATCCAAGACATCTGATTGATTATCAACTGCAACATACAACAATGCCAGCTTAGAGTTAAAGGTAGCTGGCTCAGATTTGAGCAAGAGAATGAAAGTCCTACAAATCATGACCTGTATACAAGTGTGTGTGTGCGCGCACACACACACACACACACACACACACACAACTTACTCTCTTACTCCTTTTTAAATTAGATTTTAAAATTATAATTTTTGAATTTGAACTAAATCAGATTGACAGGAACTCTGACGCCTGATGGCTGTGCTTTCTCTGGTGTTGCTAAAGTCAGAGCAATATCAGTTATATAGCTTACTCCTCGAATTGTTGGAAACTACTACAAGAGCTATAATAGCTTCAATTCAGGATGCCTATGTGGGAAAACTAAGCAAAGTTTCCATAAACATTAGTAAAAGCGCCGTTAAAAATCAAAACAGCAGCCGGGCAGTGGTGGTGCCCACCTTTAATCCCAGCACATGAGAGGCAGAGGCAGGTGGATTTCTGAGTTCGAGGCCAGCCTGGTCTACAGAGTGAGTTCCAGAACAGCCAGGGCTACACAGAGAAACCTTGTCTCAAAAAAACCAAGACAAAAATCAAAACAGCAGCCATCTCCCAGGTCGCCTGTGTGCCCTCACTGCTGGTGGTGGTGTTTCTGTTTCTGCTTGCTTGTTTGCTCTATTGAAACACATGCACCCTTATCCTAATGATTTTTTAAAAGATTTATTTATTTTATTTATATGAGTACACTGTAGCTGTCGGACACACCAGAAGAGGGCATCAGATCCCATTACAGATGGTTGTGAGCCACTATGTGGGAATTGAACTCAGGACCTCTGGAAGACCAGTAGTGCTCTTAAACCACTGAGCCATCTTTTCAGCCCCATCCTAATGATTATTAACACCAGGCTCATATTTGACACTCTGTAAAGGTTTGTTGAGTGAGTGAATGCTTTACACTAGACTATAGTGAGTGAGCATAGAAGACAGTGATATAGAACATATCACTACATAGAATATATAGATATATAGAAAGAATATATGTGATAAATACATTGAATATATAGAATATAAAATATAGTGTGAGTGAATATTTTACACTATACTATAGACTGGTACAACACTTTCTTTTTCTGCAGTTGCTCCAGATTCTAAGCTGGAAGGAATATCAGGTCACTTCTTTCCAAAACTGTGTTATCCTAATATTGAAGAAATTAAGACAAGAAGAAGGGCTATACAGAGAAACTCTGTTTCGAAAAACAAAAACAAAACAAAGCAAAAAGACAGGAAGTGAAGTGACTGTACAAAATAGAGCTAGAACCAACAAATCAGTTAAAGGATAGTTCGTGTGTGTGCGCACGCGTGTGCATGCATGCACAGAGATGTATTGAGAAAGACACTGGAAATCAACTTCAGCCCTCTGAAAGCATGCACACACATGCACATGCCTGTACACACCTTCACCCACATACATGCAAAATATACACTTGAACATGTACTCACATCACACACACACACACACACCCCAAAAAGATGATGGTGGTGATGATGATGATGGTGATGATGGTGATGATGATGATGGTGATGATGATGATATGTGCAGAAGTGAAACAGGAACAAGTTTGACTTGTTTAATAAAAAAAAAACAAAAAAAACAAAACAAAACAAACAACAACAAAAAACAGCTAAAGTGTGTCCACTGCAGAGAGGGGAAACAGATAATACTGTAACCTGTTATGCTCTGGGAGCTGGCAAAGGAGCTGGCATTTATGACAGGATGTGTGGAGACACTGGAGATGTGGCTCTGTTGGCAGAGTGCTGGCTCGGCACATGTCAGGCCCTGGATTCAGTCCCCAGCACCACATAAATGCACGTAGTAGTGCATGCCTATAAGCCCAGCACTTGGAAGGTGGAGGAGAGGCAGGAGGACTGCCTGTAATCCAGATCCCGAGGCTGGAAGACACAGGCTTCTGACCCAGATCTTGAGGCATAGTGGCCATGAAAAGCTTGGACCAACACACCATATAATTTGATTTTCATTGTATTTTGCTGCTGCTGCTGTTGCCGTGATGGAGAGCAAAGCCAAGGCCTCAGAGGCGCTAAGCAAATGTATTTACCACCACCATTGAACTACACCTCTGACCCCTCCTTGTCATTGTAGAAAAACCACTCTGACTACTGAGTAGTGATTACCGAGTAGTGACTGCTGAGTAGAGAACGGAGCATGAAGAGACGCGCCTGAGTGTCTGCTCCGCGCCTGAGTGTCTGCTCCGCGCCTGAGTGTCTGCTCCGAGGATGTGGTTGGTAGAGAACAGACGGCATGAGACCCACAGAAGGGAAAACAGCTTTGGGAGGAAGAGTCGGCCGGGAAGCTACTGCAACTGTTGAGTCTGCCCAGTGTCCTGCACAGAGATGCCAGATCGTCGCCGTCAGGCCGGACTCAGGCTTCTAGGGGAGAGCAAGCAAACTGGATGAGAGCCCCACAGGGATGGGCAGGATGGGATGAGAGGGGGCTGAGAGGACCGACTGATGCTTGGCTCTGCCTCTAAGGTTGAAGCTGGTTGAAGCTGGTTGAAGGAAGAGGCGGAAGGTCCAGGAAGGACCAATGAGGTAGAGCAGACATTACACAGAACTGTTTTAAGCAGTGTTAAGTGTGCAACTCACCATTTTGTATATCCATCAGCACTATTCTCATGTTCCTCACTGACACAGCAGAAATCTTGTAATCACTAAGCAGTGGCCTGCCGTTCCTTCCTCCCTCCCCACAACCACTGCTTACTGGGCGTCTGCTCTCTGTCACCGGGATCGTGCCCAGTCTGAACTCCTCAGTTCACGATCTGAATATTTCTCCTTTTCGTTTCCATCTTATTTCTTTAATTAGTTTTTAATTATGTGTATACATATAGGTATGTGTGCCTCGGTATGGATGCTGGTGAAGGCCAGAGGAAGGGGGCGGATCCCCTGGAACTGCAGTGATGGGTGGTTGTAAGCTGCCTGACGTGGGTGCTGGGAACAGAACTCAGATCCTCTGCAAGAATGAGACATGCTCTAAACCGATGAGCTATCGCCCCGGTGACACCTTCTTATCATTTTATTTCACTGATCATAAGGTCTTTAAATGTCATATGTAGCACGTGTCAGAGTGTCATTCCTTGTTATACATTGTGAGATTCTGTTTGTTTTGCTTTAAGACAGGGTCTCATGTAGCCCAGGCTGGCCTCAAACTCATTATGAGGATGACTTTGAACTTACGATGCTCCTGCCTCCATCTCCTGTGTGCTATCTTGGTACAGGTCTGTGCTCCCACACCTGATTTTTTTTATGTGGTGCTAGGGACTGAACCATACATACTAGGAGGAACTGTACCAACTAAACTACATCCAGGCTGCATTTTACCTCTCGTGACTAGGACATGGAAGTGAGAAGGATAACAACTGTGGGTACACCAGGACTAAATCCAAGGTTCCAACCTCAGGGTTTGCTGGGGGAAATTAGATTGATAGATAGATGATAGATAGATAGATAGATAGATAGATAGATAGATAGATAGATGGAGGAGGAGGAGAAGCAAAAATGCTATTTTATCAGGGAGGCAAACCAGCAACAGGCAGGAAAGAGATTTCACTGAATTAAGGATACTCATCACTGGGAACTTAAAAAGGTAAGTTCACACACCAGAACAAGCTCAGTTGGTAGAGTGCTTGCCTAGCACGCACAAGGCCCTGGGATCCGTTCCCAGCATCACAATAAACTGGGCATGGTGGTACCTGCTTGTAATCCAAGCACTTGGAAGATACAGGCAAGAGGATCAGAGGTTCAAGGGCAGCCCAATGACATAGGGAGTTCAAGACCAGCTTGGCCTAGAGAGTCTGTCGTAAGAGGAAAAAAAAGTCCAGTACTACAATCAGTACACTACTTCCTGCCCAGCCTAGCCCCCTATACAGTATACTTACTCAATAAGCTCTTCTTATTTTTTTTTCCCTATTTTTGTTTGTTTGTTTGTTTTTGTAAGCTCTTCTTAAAAAGAACAGCTGGGAGCCGGGCAGTGGTGGCGCATGCCTTTAATCCCAGCACTCGGGAGGCAGAGGCAGGCGGATTTCTGAGTTCGAGGCCAGCCTGGTCTACAGAGTGAGTTCCAGGACAGCCAAGGCTACACAGAGAAACTCTGTCTTGAAAAACAAACAAAGAAAAAGAACAGCTGGGGCTACCAAGATGGCTGAGTCGGTAAAGCACCCGGTGACCAACTTTGATCCTTGTAATCCATTTAGAGGTGGGAAGAGAGAGCAAGTTCCACAAAGTTGTCTTCTGACCTCTACATGTACACCATGATGTGCTTGCCTTGTATACATGTCACAGGCACATGCATGCACCACATCCATGCATACATACACACACATGCATATCACATACGTACACACACATGTACTCACACACACATACATGTGTACACGTACACACACACACACACACATACACACGTGTACACGTGCTCCTGTACACACGCGCGCGCGCACGTATTCACACACATACGCACATGTGCACACGTGCTCCCACACACACACACACAGACACACACACACAGACACACACATGCACACATACAAATGATGAAGACTAAGAAATGCTTTTAGACAGAAGCATGTAGATAACTTAGTTTTGCTGCATAAAATATATATAAATGAAATCACCTAGCCAATTAATCTAGTCCAAAAGTGTCAACCAGAATAGACTCAGGGTTTTAGTGTCAAGCCATGCCTACTCAAGGTACAAGTTCTCTGGTCCTGTCCAATACTGGTTCTCATGTTCAAATCAATGCCGGTCTTGAAACAATGTATCCTCTCTAAATCCTCCAGACGTTACTTCCTACCCCAGTGTCCTTTGACCTTTTGTCTTTGTTCCCTTCTTTTTTTTTTTTTTTTTTTTTTTTTTTTAAATCTTCTGGAAACTGGCTTGGATCCGCATTGGTAGGAAATAACAAGCTACAGATTGTTTATTTCACACCTCACGGTACCCCCAATGAGAACGACAGCTTGTAATAACTAAACAAATTAAATTACTGGAAGGTCAGCTTATGACGAGGGCACGCTAGCTAGATAATTAGCAGATATGGGTCACCAGCCTGTCTGCCAAGAATACACTTCATAACGAGATAAGTAACACTCATTAGCATCTGATGCCTTATCATTCCAGAGAGATGTGCTTCCTTAGCCCTTACAGCCAGGCCGCAAGGTGAGTATAAACATCTCTATTTTCCTGTTTGGAAGTTAGGTTGAAAGAAGTTAATAATGGTCTCTACCCCAAACTAAGCAGCTGGAAAGCCAGGCAGAGTGGGACTCACCTCTGACTCCAGCATGTGGGTACTGAGTAAGAAAGATTGGGATCGCAGTAAGTAGCCTGAGCTACTTAACAAGATAGAGGTTGGAGGCGGCAAGATGGCCTCGTGTGCATAGTCTTTAAGCCAGGCCTGGCAACCTGTGTCCAACCTCTAGGGCCCGCATAGTGGGAGGGAGCCACCTCCCACAAGTTGTCCTCTGACAACCACACGCACACCTGTCCCACATCTGCCCCCCACCAATGAATAAATAAATGTGATTTTAAAAACTGCTTAAAGATCAAGGTCTACATGGATTACATAATGAGACCTTGTCTCAAAATAAATAATAATTAAGAAATGACAGAACTCTATATAAACTTGATATTTTTCTGACTTAAAAGTCTATATGCTCTTTTTTGGTAACATACATTTTGTTATTGTTGCTTACTTGTAGTTCTAGGAAGGGTCCCCGAATGCTAGGCAGATACTGTACCATTGAGCTACAATTCCAGCCTTTGTATGCTCTGAATACATTTTGTCACATGGAAGTGCTGCTCATTTACAGTTGGTATTTCATCTGAAATTGAGGATTAGGGCAACTTCCTCACTGACACTGTGGCTCCACCGGACACATACAAATGAGATTGCCTTGGACTTACAAGATTTGACCTTCTAGTTTTCAGCAATTTAAATCCTTTCAAGAAAACATTTAAAATGTTTTCAGAGAGTAATCTTATTTGTGTTTGAGAGGAGCTTCACATATTTCCAGAAGTATTTATTCCACCCAACAAATAAAGACAAATAGACACAAATGTTTTTGAAAAGCTATTTATTTTTGAGACAGGGTCTCATTATGTAGCTCAGGCTGGCCTGGAACGCACTATGTAGACCAGGCTGCACTGGAACTCACAGAGATCTGCCTGCCTGTCTCCTCAGTGCTAGAATTAAAGGTGTGCCAAACCCCTCCTTTTTTATAGTCACTATCATAAAGTATACTTTCACATTTATAGCTTCTTTACCTCCCTAAATCTAATTTAAATTGTACAACTGCACTCTGGTTTCTTTCTGCCAAGACCCCCACATGCCCATACCCAGGACCATAGACAAGAACATTTGATGACTTCCTGTCTATAAAGAAATTTTAAAATAATGGCTTTTTTCCTTCTTCCCCTATAAAGGAATTTTAGATATGGATTATATGAGACGCAGATATAATAAGACTGTTCATATTTACCCAAGCACAGTGACGTAGGCCTGTGACCCCTGTGCTCAGAGGCTGAAACAGGAGAGTGAGTGCGTAAAGATGCTTGCTGCCAAGCATGGCGACCTGAGTTTCATCCTCAGGGCCCACAGGGAAGGAGTGTACTGGTGTACTGGTTTCTCCATGTTATTCTGTGAGTTCTAGACATGTACCATGTGCCACGGTCCGTGCAAGTGTGCGTACACACACACAAATAACTGCAATAAAAAATTTTAATGCTTAACTTCAAATTTTAAAAAATCTCCAAATGCCACAGTCTTTGGCAGAAGAGCGCTGCCAGAGACCGGATAGCTTTTTGATTTTGAGACAAAGCCCCTGTGAGGTCCAGGCTGGCCTCGGACGTCGGAGTGGTCCGTTATTATCATGTCCCATCATGCCCGGCTGGCTTAACTGCGTTGTTGCTGTTGGTCATTTTCCTTCCTTCCCTCCCTCCCTCCTCCCTCCTCCCTCCTCCCTCCTCCCTCCTCCCTCCTC
>CM052711.1:39543089-39560443 GCA_028551405.1 Uromys caudimaculatus
TCCATGGCCAGGGAAACTACTACCCTGTGCTGGGTGTTGCAGCCCAGGCCTGTAATCCCAAAGCTTAAAAGGCTGAGGCAGGTGGGTTATGTGTTCCAGGCCAGCCTGGTGCTACCTTGAGTGTGTGCTGGCAAAGGCTGAAACCCATTAAACTCCTTTCCAATGGAATGCATCATCCCTTGAGATCAGGCAGCTCCTGCAAGCTCCTGGCTGCCCTGTTCTGACCGCCTCCTTTGAAGACAGGATGCTGGCCGCTCTTTTGTTTTGGTCCAGTGATGGTTTCTATACCTTCCTTTCACTTTCAAAGAGATCTGTGTTGGTTGTTTGCTTTGGGGGAGGTCATTAGCAACCAGTAGCCCACAGATCTTGCTTGTCTTCTATTGTCAATCATATAGTATATGTGTGAGTTTAATTTAGTGCCTGCTTTTCAGTCTAGACACACATTTGCCTCGAAATGACAGGTGACGTCTTCTCCACCTAGAAATGTGCTCTTCCTAGACACGCTCGCAGCTGAGAGCAGAGTGTTTTGGGTGAAACACTGTGTAGAAAGAGTTCTGCCTGCGTGATGGGGGTAGGGTCACGGGAGAAGGAATGATGTATTTCTTCCTTAGCTTATCATAATTAGAGATATTTGTGTGAAAATAGGATCTCTGTTGCTTAAGTGTCGCTCAGCTCCCGCTGACCGGCTCTCACTCCCAGGCAGCGTCCTTTGTGATGTAATAGTTAGTTGCTGTGGAGATGATTACCCTGTCATGGAGAAAAGAGACTTATGAATTTAAATGAAGAATGAGCAGCGGGAGCAGAGCAAGCCGAACACTTCATCTAATTTAATTTTCTCTTGCCTTTTTAATATGTGCTACATCATAAAGTTGGATGTATCAGCTTAAATAATAGTTGCAGGGCTGATGATGAATAATGTCGAAAGAAATTTTAAAAGAAAAGGCCAGCTAGAATACTGCCATCCATGTGGAAGCAAGCTTCGGCTCAAATCAAAGAAACATCCGACAATGATAAGTGCTTGCTATTGAGCCATAAGCCAATATTTAAATAAACAAGCCATTTAGACAGTTCTGTTATTGTCCACCTTTTGATGAGTTGTAGAGGTGATGAAAGCATTGGTCATCAAATAGGAAGCAAAAGTTACTGTTGACAATGGGGTTTTGTGTCTGAAACACTCCCGACTCCACTCTTAGTTTTTGGTTGTAAGCCTAGCCTTTAATGGGTGAACCATCTCTCCAGTCCCCTACTCTACTCTCTAAGGGTTATTTTCTTGGGCAGGCCAGTTGTCACACTCTGAACTTTAGTTTCAGTCATTCTAAAGTTAAGATAAATTTGTAGGGTGTTTTTCAAGACTACCCAACTGGTATGGATGCCTATGACTGTAGCTCTTCATGGCTATACCTATGTCACAAATAAATTATATAATCTTAGTGGATTTGTGAAATTGTTTTTTCCTTTTGGATTTTTGAGACAGGGCTTTTTTGTGTAGCCCCGGCTGTCCTGAAACTCACTCTGTAGACCAGGCTGGCCTTGAACTCAAAGATCCACCTGCCTCTGCTTCCCAAGCACTGGGATGAAGGCATTTGCCGCCACCACCTAGCTGAAATTGTATATCTTACTCTTATAGATGTCAGTGTAGGTCAGACAGACTTCCTTCCTATTGGGGATAATGGCTTCCAATCCAAAATGTTGATAGTAGACTGAGAAAGAGCGGAGCTGAGAGACACACATTAGCTTTGCAACTTCCTGGACTCCAAACAGGCGAGCATTGTTTCTATTTATAGATCACTGGCTGAAGCTATCTGCACACAGTCAAAATGGCTTCCCCCATCCGTAAGGGAGGCTCAGAAAAGGAGGAGTTACGATGTTGTTGGTGGACAGGGAGCATCTTGTACGTCATCACTACTCTGTCTACCAAGGACTGCAGTTTAACTGAGGAGCCAGTCTGAATAACAAAATCGGATCCAGGGTCAAGAATCGGTGTGATGACTTGGTTGAGATCATTTTCATTTTCTTCTAAATCTGGTATGGAGTGGAAGGAGGGATATTCTTGAAGCTAATTAGGGAAGCATGCAAGTGCATTTTGGACGCAGGTTAGCAGTGCATGTGACTGCTGGGTTCCTTATTGAAGCATATCTCAGATTCAGCAGTCTTCACAAACAAAGAAACAGAGTGTCCTTTCTTTGAAACTTGATGGGCTTTCCAGTGTGAAAGCCACCCCCCTGGCCCTGTGTCTGATAAGACCCACACAGTGCAGTGATTACAACCTTCTTGTCTTATTTTACCACAGTTTGTTCATTATCCATCTCAGACCACTGACCACCCCCCAATCACACCCGGCAATCAGACTGCTCCTCCGCCTGTTTGGCTCCCGCCTGGAATGTTCCATTCTCTGCTTATCAAAGTCTTGCTTTTCCTTCAAGGACTGAGGCTCAAATCTCCTTATTTGAAACCATCTCCTCCTCTCAGAAAGCACAGCATTTTGCTCACATGGTGCAGCAGAATGACTTCACTATGCTCGTCTCTGCCGGAAAGCTGTAGTCTCCAGAGGATTTATGCCACATAGCATTATATTTGGCTTTAATGAAAAAACATTTAAGAATCTGAAAATTCAGCCAGGCAGGGGTGGCGCACGCCTTTAATCCCAGCACTTGGGAGGCAGAGGCAGGTGGATTTCTGAGTTCAAGGCCAGCCTGGTCTACAGTGTGAGTTCCAGGACAGCCAGGGCTACACAGAGAAACCCTGTCTCAAAAAAAAAAAAAAAATCTGAAAATTCTTTATTCTCCTTTCTTCCTTGCATACATTCTATTTGGCCTTACAGGCGGCAAAGACTTTTTATGTTAATTATTAACAAAACAGTCGGTTCTCTACACTAGTACTCAAAGGCTCAAGTTTGAAATCGTAATAGAAATCTTGCCTGGGGGCTGATGAGTGATTAATAGTTACAGTACAATCTCACTCCTGGTATAGGACTAACCTCCAGTGCCCTATCCTCGCAGCACTTTCTGCTTGAAACCTGCTTCGGAAACATGGTTTGGCCCCTTCTTCCTGAAAGCTGAGCTCTAAGCCTTCTTGCCATTGTCACCTCTTACTCTTTATGATAAAACTGCCTTCCACAATCACCTGAAGCCAGCTGATAACCAAGCACCCTGAGGGATAAAGATATTTTCTTATAGAGTCTTATAGACCTACTAAGTGAAATCCAGTACTTCTAGTGATACATGCTGATGAAATAAATCTATAGCCTGAGAGGGTGTGGTGGTGCATGCCTGTAACCCCAATGCTTAAGAAGACATGAAAAGATCATCGCAAGTTCAATTCCACCCTGGTCTACATAGTGAGGACCAGGTCAGCCAAGTCCATGTGGTGCCACCCTATTTAAAAAGTAATAACACCTGGACCAATAAACAAATGAAATCCCTAAATACCAACAACTGGATAGATAATAAGCAGAAATTTATTTCTCATGTTTGGAAGGGACTCTACTTGGCTTCAGGCTCCTAACTTCTTGTATCACTACATGGCAAAACGTAGGCAAGAAAGCTTTCTGGGGTACCTTTTATTAAGGGCACAAACCAATTCATAAGCCTTTAGTTCTTATAATCTACTTGCCTAACGAAGGCACCACTTAAAGTCCTCTGGGGCTGGGATAACAGCTTATGGATGATGAAAGATGCAGTCACAGGTCCCAACAGTAGTCAACGATACTTCACTGAAGGCTCAAGGATAAAATGACAGTGGAAAACACTCTGCTGGGAACCTGCCAACTTGGTCTGAAGATTTAATGCAATTCCAATAGTTTACTTGTGGATAATAAAAAAAAACAAATCCTAAAGTTTATACATGCCAAGCTACAAAACACAAAATAACCAACAGAGTATTGATCAAGAGTATGTTTGTGGACTGACGTTACCCAACTTCAATATTACTATTAAGCTACATCAATAAAAATACATCGATGAGGCCAGTGAGAGAGTTCAGTGACACACATGCCTGCTCCCAAGCATTACAACATGAGGTTGACTCTCCAAGATCTGCAGGATGGAAGGCAAGACCCAATTCTGTAAAGCTGTACACGCATGCGCATGTACACACACACACACACACACTCACACACACACTCATCCTGTTATTAAAACAACTGAAGTAATTTTTAAAAGATAGTGTCAAGAGGATGAGAAGCTAAGCTACAGACTGAAAAAATATAGCATCATTTGCAAACTATGTGTCTGCTAAATGCTTTTGTCTAAGATCTATAAAGGACATTTATACATTTAATAGGTCAATAATAGGAAAATAAACAGCCCAAATAAAAGTGGACAGAACACCTGAACAAATTAAAAGGAAAAATGGGATGCTATTGCAATTTTAGAATGAGCAAAATCCCAAATCCGAACAGCACGAAATGCTGGTTGAGCACACAGAAATGGGAATTCTCATTCAGGCAAAATAACAAAGCCATTGTGGGAGACAGAAGACAGCATCTTACATCACTGGAAATGCTCTCACCGTATTACAGAGAAGTATTTACGATGCATATTTACACAAATGAAATGAGCAACTTTAGTTTTTCTGAATCTATTTTTAATGATGGTTCTTAAACACTTTAACACCCCCATTCTAGCCCACCACTCACCAGAGGCAGTGGAAAAGAAAGGATATGGGGGAAGGGGACCTGTTTAGAAATGTTTTTTTGGAGCAAATCTTATCTGTGTTGTCAAGAAATCAACAATTTAGTTCACAGGTCAGTAGCGACAGCTTGATCCACTTGTAAACACTTCACGGATACAGTCCAATTCAATAGAGTTGAGACAACAAGGACAAATCAGCAATGGTGACAGTACCTAACAGAGACAGCCAGGCCTCAGCCTCGGCTCAAGTCAACAAAAGAAACCAGGGCCAACAAAAATGTCAAAAGAAGCTCTCGACTGTACTTCTCTCAACAACAACAAAAAGATCAACAAAGACAAAAGGCCAACAAGCATTACACAACCAAGTCTACCAACAAGCCTACCTCCGTCTCCTTCACTGTCCAGAGTCCTATTATATTCCTCCAAACACACACGTGTCTTGCCTCAACACATACATCTGTCTCAGCTGACACTCTGTCAATCAACCTAATTCCATCAAAAAGACAAAAGCCACAAACACACCACCAAAAGTTTTTTGATACGTTTATCTCTATAGAGTCCCGACAAACAAAACTCAACCACACAATATAAGACAAACCAATACATATGTGTCATTAACAAAAAATCCTTCATCATATGTCCTTTCACATGTTTATCTTAACAAAACATCTGTTCACCTGTGTCTACTTCAACAAAACACTCCTTCACGTGTTTGCCCCAACAAAACACCATCCAACACAACTGACTTTCTAAAAAGCCCTTAAATTTCTACTTCAGAAATGAAAATATACATTCACGCAAAAACCTGCCCACAGACATTTATAACAGCTTTGTTCCAAATTACCAAAACTTATTCTTGTTTTGTTTTGAGACAGAGTCTCTTTACGTAGTCCTAGCCGTCCTGGAACTTGCTATGTATACCAGACTAGTCTCCAGCTCACAGAGATCCTCCTGCCTCTGCCTCCCAGAGTGCTGGAACTAAAGGCATGCACAACCACACTGGACAATTGCACAATTACCAAAATGAATAAAAACCCAAAATTCCCTTTAATAGATGAAAGGATAAATCAACCATAGAATATCCAAATAGAAGATTGTTCAACACTAAAATAAATGAGCTGTCAAGCCACAGAATGATACAGGGCCTAGCATGGTAGCTCAGAAGATTAAACTGCCCATAGTGAAAACCTGATAATCATTTTCATCCCTGGAATCCTGATTACAAAAAAAAAAAAAAAAGTTGGATGCTGTGGCCCTGTTGGTAACGTGCTTGCCACACAAGTATGAAGACATGGCTTAGGATCCCCAGGAAAGCTGGATGTGTTTAGAGCATGCATCCACAACCCCAGAGCTCCTACAGTGAAATGGGACAGGGAGTCGGAATTCCTGGTATCCCGTGGTCCGGCTAGCCTGCCTTATCCAGCAGAGAATGAACAGAAGCCTCATCTCAAGCAAGGTGGAAGGTGGAAGGGCGGACATCCAGCGTTGTCCTCTGACCTACACTCATGCACATGCTCCCCATACTCACATGTGTGCACACAGAAGTGGGGATTTTTAAGAGATGTGCTCACTGGGATAAGCCATTCTGAAGGCTGCTTGCTATATGGTTCTGGAAAGGCAAAAGTATGGAGAGAGTATGAATCTGGCTTCCAGGAACTCAAGAGGAAACTGAGATTAATAAACAGCACAAAGGATGCCTAGGACATGAAAGTGCTTTGATATCATGAAGGAATTGGGAGAGCTAATCCTGAGTGTCCACTTGACGCATCTGAAAACCAGTAAGAGACAAGCCTTTGGGTGGGAGTATGAAGGCACTCCCAGGAAGGATCAACAGAGGGAAAGAGATACTCCTATAGAATGCGTGGCACTTTCTGGAGGATGTCAGGTGGCACTTACATGAAGAAGTCCCAGAAAAGTGTGGCATGGCTGCCTGCTGGCCTGGCTCTGCCTTTTGCGGGTGAGTCCATTGTACTTCCTGTGGCTCTGCTGCCACGCTCTGCCAACACCACGCTCCAGCGTCTGCCTTTGTTGTGCCGCTTTCAAGAGCCCCAAAGACCACCAAGGAGCCAACTTCGATGCAATCGCACAGGGTCTTTACCCAAGCTTGAGCTTGGGCCAAGCCATTGTCACTGACACCATCAGGATGGAGGGAGGGTGAAGCCCCGAGGCCAGTTTTAAGCAAGTATTTATAGAGGCAAGCAAACAAGCAAGGGTATCCAGCTTGGCACATATCTGATTGGGGGGAAGGGGGTTATTATGGGATTTGTTGCCCTCTAAAATGATTGGCTGGTACTGGGAGCCAAAACATTAACTATCATAAGTAAATCTCCTTAGGTACAACTGTAACTTCTGCTTTCCTCCCGATTGGTGGTTGTTAGGGAGTAACTTGGAGACCGGTGTTCGGCATAGGCCTCGTGATTAACCCGAGTTCAACCTTCGGTCAGGTTCTCTAAGATGAAGCCTGAGCCCAAGATGGAGTTGGCCTGGTCTCTCACCTTCAGAGATGGAAGGAAGACTAAAAGAGCTCTCCCAGCATCTTCCAGGCCCTTGGTGTTGGATTGGGGTTGCTAAGGCATCTGGCTCCTTGAACTATGTGGTCAGCCGGTTCTTAGCTTCTCCAGTGCACAGGGAGCCATCGTTATACGGAGTGTCTATTCTGTGAGCTGCTCTAGTCAATTCCCTTTTATAATACCTGTACATCTACCACTCTATTAGATGTCAATAATACCTATTCATCTATATAGCATTCTGTCAGTTCTATTCCTCTAGGGAACCCTGCCCAAGAAAGGTATATAACTGCCACTGTGCTTCTCTCTATGCCCAGATAGCCTACAACAGGAAGACTGACGCCCAGGAAGCTCTGGTTTTTAGTTGTTGATGGCTACATAGGTTCATCAGGTGTGTCTCTCTGGTGTCTGATGTTGAAAGTGGTGAGGACTGAGCTTTTATGAGGTGGGGCCCATACTAGTAACCAGCATCCTCAGCTTGATTTAGCTGCGAACCTAAAACTGTTCTTTGAAAAATAAATAAATAAAGGCTGCATAAAAATCAAGGTATAGGGCTAGAGAGACGGCTCAGCGGTTAAGAGCACTGACTGCTCTCCCAGAGGTTCTGAGTTCAATTCCCAGCAACCACATGGTGGCTCACAACCATCTGTAATGGTATCCGATGCCCTCTTCTGGTGTGTCTGAAGACAGCTACAGTGTACTCACATAAAT
This sequence comes from Uromys caudimaculatus, assembly GCA_028551405.1. Lineage (NCBI taxonomy): Eukaryota > Metazoa > Chordata > Mammalia > Rodentia > Muridae > Uromys > Uromys caudimaculatus. The sequence goes on from CM052711.1 coordinate 39,550,939, forward strand.
GAGACAAATAAATAAATCTTAAAAAGAGGAAAATCAAGGTATAGACAGGCATATATATATTTGCCTCTTTTTTGTTGTTGTTGTTGTTTTCGAGACAGGGTTTCTCTGTATAGCCCTGGCTGTCCTGGAACTCACTTTGTAGACCAGGCTGGCCTCGAACTCAGAAATCTGCCTGTCTCTGCCTCCCAAGTGCTGGGATTAAAGGTGTGCGCACCACTGCCTGGCACATATATCTGCCTCTTATAAACAAAAAATATAAAGACAGACTAGACAGATGGCTCAACAATTAAGAGCACATACTACCCTTGCAGAGAACCCAAATTCAACCCTGGCTCAGTCCCAGGGGAATATGATGCCTCTGGCCTCTAAAAAGTCATCAGCACTCAGGTGCACAAAACAACACAGAAACACATACACATAATTAAAAATAATAAAATAAATTTTTAAGAAATATGAAGACATGGGGTTGTAGTGGTACATACTTTTAATTCCAGCTCTCTGGAAGCAGAGGCAGATGAATTTCTATGAGTTTGAGGCCATCTTGGTCTACAGAGCAAGTTCTAGGACAGTCAGGGCTACATAGAGAAACACTACCACAATACAAAACAAACGAAAGAAAGAAAGAAGGGAAGAAAGAAGAAATATAAAGATAACTCAAATAAAAAATTTGCAGAAAAACCCTCAAACAGACATTTTAAATGCTTCATTTAAGTCTTCTTAAGTTTTTATACAATAAGTTTTAATTACCCTCTTTCCACTCTCCCAGGTCCTCCCCGATTCTCTCCAACTTCCTCCTCACCCAAATTCATGTTCTTTCTTAAAACAAAATAGACCAAAAACAAAAATAAGAAAACACCAAACGTAACACACACACACACACACACACACACACACACACACACACACACACACCATGGAATCTGTTTTGTGTTGGTCAACTTCTACTGGGCCTGGCTTGCCCTGGAGTATAGTTGATATGCCCAGCCCACTCTGATGAAGAAAACAGATTTTCCCTTCTCCCAGCACATATCGATTCAATCTCCTGCCTCCTCCTCTTCCACACAGAGCCCTGAGCCTTGAGGGGAGAGGTTTGTTATATTCGTTCCATCCTTTGATGAGTGCCCCAAGGTCTCTCACTACCTGCACATTTTGAACAGACATTTTGAGAAAGAAGACAGACATGTCCAATAAGTATATGTAGAGTTGCTCAACTTTCTGAGTCTTCAGGGAAACGTTAATTAAAGCCACAGTGAAATTCCACGTCATGCCCAATTAAATGGTTAAAACCGGAAATAATAACAACAAATGTTAACAGAGGTGTGGTGCAAGTGGAATCCTTATAAGCTGTTGGTATTGTCTAAAACGATGAATCCACATTATAAATCCACCCCGTGGCCAGCACTTTTCTTCCTAACCATTACCCTAGGCTAGCAAGATGGCTCAGTGGGTAAAAGCACTTGCTGCCAAGCCTTAGGACCCAAGTCTCCTGAGCCATGGCACACTGTGACTGCACTCACACACAGCACATTATACACACAATAATAGCAAGCGATTTTTTTTTAAAAAAAAAATTAACTAAAGCATTTACCCAAAGAAATGAAGATACATATCCACAAAAAGACTTGAGAAGAGATGTCAATGACAACTTTATTTCTAATCATCAAAAACTTGAAACAGCAAATGGAATCCTAGTTGCTAGCCAGCCTGCTGCCCTGTTGTAGTGTATGCAATAAAGCTATACTTCTTAAAAATAAATAAATAAATAAATAAATAAATAAATAAATAAATAAATATTAACAACTAGAGGCAAATTCAAATAGCCATCCATGGGATTATGCCTTAAAAGTAACCGTGATATATTTATACAAAGAAATCTGCACGGTAAAAAAATAAATAAAATGTAATTAATTATATAGTGCAATACCATGAATCTCTATACTAGTTGCAACTAAAAGGGAGACTGAGAATACATATTGTGCAATTTCATTTCTTTGGCTTTCTAGATGATTTATCCTGTGGTGGCTGAAATCAGAGAGTGCCTCTAAAGGAAGGAATCGGAGGAGGGTGTACAGGAGATGTCGGACAACAGACACCGAAGAGAAGTAATTTAAAGGAGGAAAGATTTATGCTGACTTGTGTCTTTTAGTACATAGTTGTTTGTCAGTATTGTTTGTAGGCTTGTGGTAAGGAAGAGCACCACAGTGTGGGTGTGGAACAGCTCACCAGCTAGCAGACAGGAAGTAAAAGCGAGCTACACAAAGGGCCGAAAGACAAGGTGTGTCTTCCAAGCCAGACCCACGCCCCTCACCCTAGTGAACCACTCCCTCCAACTAGGCCCCACTTTCCAATAACGCCGTCATACTGTGAATCTATCAAGGGGTTAATAACCTATTGATTAGATCCATTCACTTCCCAAAGGCCCATAAAACGGCAACAAAGCCTTTAACATGTAAGCATTTGGGAACGTGTTTCAGATTCAAACTGTAGCTTTCTATCCTGGAGCCAGGAAGGCCATGGTCGTCTTAGAATGCAAAAATTTGCCTTCAATCTGTGTAGACACCTCCGTGATCTTTTACCTCTTGCATTCTGTGTGCCTGCAAAACCAGCATCACATGGACAACACCAAAGCCTGCCTCCAACCTGAGCAGTACCAGGGTTCCTTTGGACCATGGCTACAGCCTCTGAGTACCTGGACTGGAATTGGAGAGACTGCCCTGAACGAACAGTTTGTCCCAGAGGCAGGCTTTTCTCAGGGGTGTGGGGTGAAGGGAGGGGGGCACTTTGAAAGGAGTTAGCTCTTGTTGCTGTGAAGGGCAGGGTCTGGCTGACTTCAAACTATCTTTCAATTGTGCAGATGCAAAATATAGCTAATGGCGCTAATCTCTTTAATAGCCACACAATACCTGCTTACAACTTTCAACACATTGTTTAAAAGTTGAACAGCCTTCTAATCGCTTACTGTGGTCTAGTCCATGCCCTTCAAACTCAGCCTGCTGCAAAGTCTTAGGGCGCGGACAAAGCATTGAGAAGCTCTTTGCAAAAACATAACAAGAGCGTTTCTAGTCAAAGTCCTGAAACCTCATGAATATACCTTTCTTTCCTGTGTTCCTATCCGCATCCCCAACAGAACTGCCCACGAAACTCAACAAACACCATGTTAGAGCTTCTCTCTCTCATACTTCCAAACTTCTCCAAACCAGTCCCAAAGGCCTCTGGACCACGTGTTCAGGACTTCAACGCAACTATTTTACTTCTTTGGTACCAATTCTCACCTTATACAAACTTTTTGTTGCTGATACAGTGCCCGGAAAAAGCAATTCAACGGAAGAGGACTGCATCTTCGTCTTCGTTCCTTTCTCTCTCTCTGCTACCTTCTTTGTTAAGATGTTCTGCTTTATCTCAGGCTCACAATAATTACAGGCACTGAAACCTCTCAAACTACGATCCAAAGTAAATCTATCTTCCTGTACTGGCTAGTTTTACATCAGCTTGACACAAGCTAGAGTCCTTAGAGGAAGGATCCTGAGTTGAGAACACGCCTCCATAAGGTCTGGCTGTGGACAAGCCTATAGCCTAGCTCCTCGATAGGGGAGGGCCCAGCCCACTGTGGGTGGGGCTGTTCCTGGCCTGGTTGGTCCTGGGTTCTACAGGAACTCAGGCTGAGCAAGCCATGAGGAGCAAGCCAGTAAGCAGCATCCCTCCATGGCCTCTGCATCAGCTCCTGCCTCCAGGTGCCTGCCCTGCTTGAGTTCCTGCCCTCACGGCTTATGATGTTATATAGAACTGTGAGTGAAATAAACCCTTTTCTACCCAAGTTGCTTTTGGTCTTAGTGTTCACCACAGCAGTGATGACCTAAGACACATTCCTACATTGTTTCCTCAGTTTAGTTTTGTTTTGTTTTTGTCACAGGAATGAAAACTCCAGCCCAGGGCCTCTCTGGGCATGATACAAGTGTCCTGTTTTTTCGCATGTGTTATTTGTGCAAAACAGAAGTTTTCACCGTGATATTTATGAGTGCATTGTACTTTGGTTATATTCACCCTTGTCATCCTTTCTTAATCCCTCTTCTTTCTCAGGACTTCTCCACTCCAAGAAGACCCCTCTACTTCCCTATTCGTTTTTATTTGTTTTTAAATTCTAGATTCCTTATATAAAAGAAGATGTGGTAATTGCTATTCTGAGTCTGGCTTCTTTTGCTCCATATGACGATCTCTAGTTTTATACATTTCCCTGCAGAGACATATTTAATTCTTCTTTATGGCTGAATAATATCCCATTGTATAAACATGCAGCATTTTTTTCCTTCTTTCTCTTTTGTTTTCTTTTTTGTTGTTATTATACTATTTAGTTTTTGTCTACTTGACACAAACCTAGACATATCTGGGAAAAAAGAATCTTAATTGAGAAAATGCTTCCATAGGATTGGCCTCTAGGGAAGTCTGTAGGGTATTGTCTTGGTTGATGTGAAGAGCTCTGCCCACTGTAAGCAGTGCCATCTCATGCAAGGGATCTTGGGGTGTATATGAAAGCAGGTTGGTGCTGGGGGGCAGTGGTGGCACATGCCTTTAATCCCAACACTAGGGAGACAGAGGCAGGTAGATCTCTGAGTTTGAGGCCAGCCTGATCTACAGAGTAAGTTTCAGGACAGCCAGGACTTCACAGAGAAACCCTGTCTCAAAAGAAAACAAAAGACCAAACAAACAAAAACAAGAAAGAGAGGAAGAAAGGAAGAAAGAAAAAGAAAAGTATGAGAAATAAGTTAGTAGGGCTACTCCTCCATGGTTCTGAATTAGTTCCTGCCTCAGGTTCCTGTCCTGACTCCCCGGGATGAGTGCCTACAAGCAGAAGGTGAAATAAACCCTTTCCTCCCCAAGTTGCTCATTGTCATGGTGTATTATCACAGCAGTAAAAACCATAACTCAAGTGATTATGGTTATTGTTTTATTCTGTATGTTTGTTTTAAGACAAAGTCTCACTCTATAGCTAAATTAGCCTGGAACTATAAAACCCAGACTAACCTCAAACTCATGGATACTTCTGCCTTAGCCACCCAAGCATTGGTATTATAAGAATAAATCATTTACTTTATCCATTTACCTATTGGGCACATAGGCTGATGTTACAACTTGTTTATCACGACTAGCATTGTAATAAACACTAGTGTGCAGATATTTCTATTGCATGCTGTTATTCCTTTGAGTATGACATAGCAGGAGCCTACGGTAATTGTCTTAGGGTTTTTATTGCTGTGACAAAGTACAATAACCAAAAATCAAGTTGGGGAGGAAAGGGTTTATTTGGCTTATACTTCCAGATCATAATCTATCACTGGAGGGCTGGAAAGATGGCTCAGTGGTTAAGAGCACTGACTGCTATTCCAGAGGTTCTGAGTTCAATTCCCAGCAACCACATGGTGGCTCACAACCATCTGTAATGGGCATCTGATGCCCTCTTCTGGTGTGTCTGAAGACAGTGACAGTATAGCCACATACATGAAATAAATAAATCTTTAAACAAAATAATCCATCACTGGAGAAAATCAGGACAGGAACTCAAGCAGGGCAGGAAGCTGGAGGCAGGAGCTGATGCAGAGGCCATGGATGGGTGCTGCTTACTGGTTTGCTTCACGTGGCTTGCTCAGCCTGCTTTCTTATAGAACCTAGGCCCACCAGCCCAGGGGTGGTACCACCCACAATGGGCTCCCATATTGATCACTAATTGAGAAAATGCCTTACAACTGGATCTTATGGAGGCATTTCCTCAAGCGAGACACCTTCTTCTCTGATGACTCTAGCTTGTGTCAAGTTGACACACACAACCAGTGTGTACAGTAATTCTTGCTTTTTGAGAAATTACCACCAGCATATCAGGGCTCCTTCTCCCACAAACCCTTGCTAACACATGTTGTTTGTTTTCATAATGATTGCTGTTCTGACTGGAATGACATGAAATCTTAATATAGTTTTTTTTTAATTGATTAATTAATGGTGCTGGGCCTGAACAGGGCTTTGTGCATGCCAGGCAGGCCTTTTATCCCCGAACTATATCCCTAGGCCTCAGTACAGCTTAGATCTGCATTGCCTTCATGGCTAAGGATGATGAACAGTTTTCAGCATTCATTAGCTGAGGAATTTCCTATGCATTTATTAGGGTACTGGTTATACTGGTGTGTAAAGTTGTTAAAAACCATCCAATTGTATTCATAACATTGGTGCATTTTACTATTTATTCTATTGTCCTCTATGACTTAGTTAGGGTTTCAAATGCTATGAAGAGACATCTTGACCGTGGCAACTCTTATAAAGAAAACATTTAATGGGGGCTGGCTTACTAGTCCAGAGGTTTAGTCCCTTATCATCATGGCGGGAAGCATGGCAGTGTCCAGGCAGACACGGTGCTGGAGAAGGAGTCAAGAGTTCTACATCTGTATCAACAGCAGTAGGAAGAGAGAGAGAGAGCATCTGAAAGCTCACCCCTCACACACCCCCTTCCAGTGACACACTTCTTCCAACATCACTGGTCCTAATCCTTTCAAGTAATGCCACCTCTATGAGCCTCTAGGGGCCATTTGCATTCAAACCACCACATGACCACACTCTTGAACAAGGAAATATGAGCTATGAGCACGGATTTACCCTGTATTAGTTAATTTTCTCATTGCTATGACAAAATGCCTGAGAGGCAGTTTAAGAGAGGAAAGATTTTATCGGGTTAGTTTGAGAGGGGAAAGAAATTCACAGTGAAGAGGACAGGGGGCTGGGCCTGCAATCCTGGCAATGGGAACTTTCACTAAAGTTTATTATATCTTGGGAGACAACAAATCAGAGAGCCTAGGCTGGAAATGGAGCCAGCATACATATCTCTCTCTCTCTCTCTCTCTCTCTCTCTCTCTCTCTCTCTCTCTCTCTCTTTGTTTTTTTGAGACAGGGTTTCTCTGTTTAGCCCTGGCTATCCTGGAACTCACTCTGTAGACCAGGCTGGCCTCGAACTCAGAAATCCACCTGCCTCTGCCTCCCAAGTGCTGGGATTAAAGGCGTGCACCACCACTGCCTGACTCGCTCTCTCTTTTTTATATTTTTTTTTGGTTTTTTTCAAGACAGGGTTTCTCTGTGTAGCCCTGGCTGTCCTGGAACTTACTCTATAGACCAGGCTGGCCTCGAACTCAGAAATCTGCCTGCCTCTGCCTCCCAAGTGCTGGGATTAAAGGCATGTGCCACCACTGCCTGGCTCTCTCTTTTTTTATATATACTTTATTTACATTTCAAATGTTTTCCCTTTTCCAGGTCTCCCCTTTGGAAACTCCCTATCCCCTCCCCCTCCCCCTGCCTTATTGAGGGTATTCCCCTATTCACCCACCCACTCCCGTCTTCCTTCCCTGGCATTCCCCCATACTGGGGCATCCAACACTCTCAGATCCAAGGGCCTCTCCTCCCACTGATGGCCAACAAGGCCATCCTTAGCCACTTATATGGCCCGAATCATGGGTCCCTCCATGTGTATTCTTCAGTTGGTGGTCCAGTCTCATGGAGCACTGGGGTTTCAGGCCAGTTGACACTGTTGCTCCCTCCATGAGGCTGCAAACTCCCTCAGCTCCTTCAGTCCCTTCTCCTACTCCTCCATCTGGGACCTCACGCTCAGTCCAACGGTTGCTGTGAAGTGAATCTTGGGTATTCCGAACTTTTGGGCTAATATCCACTTATCAGTGAGTACATACCGTGTTCGTTCTTTTGTGACTGAGTTACCTCGCTCAGGATGATATTTTCAAGTTCCATCCATTTGCCTGCAAATTTCATGAAGTCGTTGTTTTTATAGCTGAGTAGTACTCCATTGTGTAAATGTACCACATTTTCTGTATCCATTCCTCTGATGAGGGACATCTGGATTGTTTCCAGCTTCTGGCTATTATAAATATGGCTGCAATGAACATAGTGGAGCATGTGTCTTTATTACATATTGGAGCATCTTCTGGGTGTATGCCCAGGAGAGGTATAGCTGGGTCCTCAGATAGTATTATGTTCATTTTTCTGAGGGTCCCCCAAACTGATTTCCAGAGTGGTTGTACAAGCTTGCAGTCCCACCAGCAAAGGAGGAATGTTCCTCTTTCTCCACATCCTTGCCAGCATCTGCTGTCAACTGAGTTTTTGATCTTAGCCATTCTGACTGGTGTGAGGTGGAATCTCAGAGTTGTTTTGATTTGCATTTCCCTGATGACTAGGGATGTTGAACATTTCTTTAGGTGCTTCTCAGCCCTACGAGTTTCCTCAGTTGAGAATTCTCTGTTTAGCTCTGTTCCCCATTTTTTGATAGGGTTATTTGGTTCTCTGGAGTCTAATTTCTTGAGTTCTTTGTATATATTGGATATTAGCCCTCTATCAGATGTAGGATTAGTAAAGATCTTTTCCCAATCTGTTGGTTGCCGTTTTGTCCTATTGACAGTGTCCTTTGCCTTACAGAAGCTTTGCAATTTCATGGGTCCCATTTGTCAATTCTTGAACTTAGAGCATAAGCCATTGGTGTTCTGTTCAGGAACTTTTCCCCTGTACCCATATATTCAAGACTTTTCCCCACTTTCTCTTCTATTAGATTCAGTGTATCTGGTTTTATGTGGAGGTCCTTGATCCACTTGGACTTGAGCTTTGTACAGGGAGATAGGAATGAATCAATTTGCATTCTTCTACATTTAGATCACCAGTTGACCCAGCACCATTTGTTGAAAATGCTGTCTTTTTTCCACTGGATGGTTTTAGCTCCTTTGTCAAAGATCAAGTGGCCTTAAGTGTGTGGGTTTATTTCTGGGTTTTCAATTCTATTCCATTGACCTACCTGCCTGTCACTGTACCAATACCATGCAGTTTTTATCACTACTGCTCTGTAGTACATCTTGAGGTCAGGGATGCTGATTCCCCCAGAAGTTCTTTTGTTGTTAAGGATAGTTTTTGCTATCCTGGGTTTTTTGTTATTCCAAATGAATTTGAGAATTGCTCTTTCTAAGTCTATGAAGAATTGAGTTGGAATTTTGATGGGGATTGCATTGAATCTGTAGATTGCTTTCGGCAGGATGGCTATTTTTAATATATTAATCCTGCCAATCCATGTTCATGGGAGATCTTTCCATCATCTGAGGTTTTCTTCAATTTCTTTCTTCAGAGACTTGAAGTTCTTGTCATACAGATCTTTCACTTGTTTGGTTGGAGTCACACCAAGATACTTTATATTGTTTGTGACTATTGTGAAGGGTGTCATTTCCCTAATTTCTTTCTCAGCCTGTTTATCCTTCGATTATAGGAAGGCTACTGATTTGTTTGAGTTAATTTTTATATCCGGCCACTTTGCTGAAGTTGTTTATTAGCTGCAGCAGTTCTCTGGTGGAGTTTTTCGGGTCACTTAAGTATATGATCATATCATCTGCAAAAAGTGATATTTTGATTTCTTCCTTTCCAATATGTATCCCTTTGACCTCCTTTTGTTGTCTAATTGTTCTAGCTAGAACTTCAAGTACTATAT
>CM052711.1:39560543-39612049 GCA_028551405.1 Uromys caudimaculatus
TCCAAGACTTTTATCATGAAGGGTTTGTTGAATTTTGTCAAGTGCTTTTTCAGCATCTAATGAAATAACCATGTGGTTTTTTTCTTTGAGTTTGTTTATGTAGTGGATTACATGGATGGATTTCTGGGTATTGAACCATCCCTGCATCCCTGGGATGAAGCCTATTTGATCATGGTGAATGATTGTTTCGATGTTTTCTTGGATTCGGTTTGCGAGAATTTTATTGAGTATTTTTGCATCGATATTCATAAGGGAAATTGGTCTGAAGTTTTCTTTCTTTGTTGGGTCTTTGAGGGTTTTTGGTATCAGTGTAACTGTAGCCTCATGGAATGAATTGGGCAGTGTTCCTTCTGTTTCTATTTTGTGGACTAGATTGAAGAGTATTGGTATTAGGTCTCCTTTGAAGGTCTGGTAGAATTCTGCACTGAACCCACCTGGTCCTGGGCTTTTTTGGTTGGAAGACTTGGCCCACCTCCTTAGCAGCCTACTTCGTGTAGCTATGCCCCACCCCTTAAAGGTTACACAATAGTTCCACCAGCTGGGGAACCGGAAGGAGTAGGGAGTCAGGCATGGCCTCGGTGGGGACAGAATGACATGGTTCCTGCTCTTGGACAGGGCCAGCAGTCATGGGCCTCCATGAATGTCAATGGCTGCTGTGAGTGTAAGGCTTGTTCGCATAATAATGTGCATATTTTCACATTTCTCCAAGGAATGTCCTCCCTGTTAATGGTAATGACTCCAAAATAATCAGAGACAGCAGGAGTCAGTGATGCAAAGGTTTAGCTGATGTTCAGCAAAATGGTAAATGCTGGGACCTTCAGGACAGCCCTTAAGGCTGTGGGAAAGAACTCTGAAATCCTGAATTCAAAAATATATAATTTCTCAAAAAATAAGGATGCAATATGAATTCTATGAAGGGCTTCTTCATATATCTAAAGGAGCAAAAGCAGCTGTACTGTGAGCCAACTTGTCAGAAGATACTAAGGAAGGAGATGAAGAGATTTAAGGAGTGGTAATCACAGGAGACCACACCCAGTCAAGTTTTTTGTCTATGCTTACAAAGGCAGATAGATTCCTGAGTTCAGGGGATCCCCCTGGGACACTCCAAGTCCAGGCCCAGGTGTGGTAGAAATGGTAATTTCAGGACAGGGTCCCACCCAGCTATCTTAACAGCTGTGTTTAACAGAGGTAGGCAGATCTCTAAGTTCTTTTGCAATGTTAGAAAATGTGTGTTTGTTGTTTTCTAAGAATCAAGGGGCTGGTGTCTTGGGATGCTGATTCATAGGATAATCAAAAGGGAACCTGATAAAAATAACTGAATTATATCTGAATAGAAAACTGGGCTTTTGGTCTACGTGAGATGAGCTAGCAGAAAGTGATAGAATTTTTCTCTAACAAGACCTAAGCTGTCTGGAGCTATCTGGAGACTAAAAACAGCTCTTCAAGAATTTTTTCTAACAGGCTTTCTGATTTTAGTTGGAAAATCATGGAGAGCGAACATGGCTCTTTTAGATTTTTTTTTTCATAGCTCTTTTAGAATTTTTCCCAAGAATTACTTAGAGAGCTGACACACCTCTTTTAGAATGATTTCTAGCAGCTATCCAGAGAAGGTTGTCTGAAGAGTGAACATGGCTCTTTTAGAATTGTTTTCTGACTTTCTGATTTGATCGAAAAAACTCTAGAATTACTTTTAGAATTTTTCTAACGGGACTTTTGACTTGGTCAGAAGATCCAAGAATTTTTTTTACAGCAGTTTTTCTGACTTTGGTCAGAAAATCCATGAGCTAGTCATTTGTTTTCGCTGCTTCCAGACATCCCCTCTCTCAGGAATCCTCTGCAAGCCAAGGCTGGTCTTTGGCAAAGGAGGACTGCATGTATTCATCTTACTGGTTTTCTCTTCAGCACCTAGACGAGTGTTCAGAATGCAATGAAACCCTCAAAGCACGTTCACGGAAAATTAAACAGATGAAGTAGCTCTTGGAGTCCCTTATAGACATCTAGGGCATTTGGGTAGCCACATTAGTAGGTGCCACTTGATTGTTTCCTACACATAATTTCTTACAGAGACTTACAGGAATGGGTCATTAGGTAAATTGCTTGCCACTCTAGGCTGGCCTGAATTTAAGCCCTAGAATCCCTGTAAGGAAGCTGTGCAGTGGCTCAAGTCCATCACCCCAGCACTTCTATGGCATGGTGGGAGGAGGATACAGGGAAATGGGCAGAACAGTCATTCTTCCATGCTTTCACTTCCTCTGATCTCCAGAGAGAGAGAGAGAGAGAGAGAGAGAGAGAGAGAGAGAGAGAGAATAATAATAACTGATAATAATAATTTTTAAAGTTTTTTAAAAAATAAATGTAAATGAAAGTGACTGTAATTCATATGGAACTAACAAGGAAAATTGTCCTTAGATGTGCATCATTAAACTGGAATTATTTTTAATATTTAAATGTGATTCAAAGAATAATTTGAGGTTTTGTTGGGTTTTGTTTTGAGACAGTCTCAAGCCCACTCTGTGTCAGTGGATGATCTTGAAGACCCCCTGCTTCTTCTGCTTCTCTCGCGCTGAGATTATGGCTCTAGTTTGCTTCCCTTTAGCTGTGATTAGAAACTGATCAAAAGCAACATGGGGGAAGGAGAGGCTTTGTTTGGTTTAGTCTATTATTGAGGGAACCTAAGGCAGGAACTCACCGCAGGAATGGGGAGGCAGGAACTGAAGCAGAAACTATAGACGGATGCTGTCTACTAGCTTGCTCTTCATAGCTTGCTCAGCCTGTCTTTTTATACAACCCAGGATGAGCACCTGAACATAGGTGGCACCGTCCATAGTGAGCTGGGCCCTCCTCCTGCATCAGTTGGCAATTGACCGCCTACTCCCCATCCCCACCCATACTACAGCCACACCCACAGACCAATTTAGTGGATTCAATCTCTCACTCGAGATTCCCTCTTTGCAGGCGAGTCTAGTTTGTGTCAGGCTGACGAAAGCTAATCAGCACAGGCTTGCACCACCACACCTGGCTTTATGCAGTGCAGGGGGTGAATGTGAGCTCCATGCATGTTAAGCATATGAAGCCCTGCAAGAGTAAGTTTTTAAAGTCTCATTTAAGAGGAAGCAGATGGCAGACAAAATGTGTTGCTGAATTCTGCGTGCTTTCTGAATTCCAGATGAGACTGAGCAAATGGGAATTGTGTAAATGTTAATATTTACATATCAGAGCTGGGTTTCCGGAAATACTTCACTTTAGCTTAAGTAAAAATTACTCAGGAAAAAAACTGAGTCTTACTGAAGATGAAAATAATTGTATTTCAAAAGCCAGAAATTTAAAAACAAAACAAAAAAAAAAAAAAAAAACAACTTAGAGATTAAGAAGCGGAGTTCCAGTTAATTTGAAAGATGTTTGGAAAACTTTAACAAAAACTAGTTTTAAAGGGATCTTCTGAAACTCCCCTGCTGGTGAGGCTTCTGTGCTTTCAAGTGTTGGATACTTTTCTGTGCCTTGAACACCACAGATAGCCTCTTTCTCATCTAAAACACATCTGTTTTAAGGTCCGGTCATGTGTGATAAATCAATGCATAAGACATAGTGAAATTGGAAGAGTCTATGCCTACACGATTTGTTTTCTATTCCCAGCCTTTGCAAGTATGAAGTCTTCTGGTTATGTTTATTAATGTTACAGCAGTAGATGGTCCACGAGGCTGGAGAGATGGCTCAGCAGTTAGGAGGACTTGCTGACCTTGCAGAATACTGGAGTTTAGTTCCCCACACCCTGTCAAGCAGTTCACAATGCCTATAACTACAGCTCCACATAATCTGATACCCTTTGCTGGCATTAGCAAATACCTGTACACAGTCCGCATACACAGCATACATGTATACAAATAGAAACTAATCTTTCAAAAGAAACAATCCGAAACACAGAATGTGCTTTGCTCTTTTCGCGGTTGCTTTTGTGTTGTTGGGGATTAAAACCACAGTCTTGGGTATCCCAGGCAAATACTCTACCACTGAGCTGTGTCCCAAGCTCTACAGAATTTGCCTTGCAAGGACGGTCCTATCAATAAAGGCAGTGGGGAGCTTGAAAGTGCCAGTGACTATATTGTGTTTTGTGTCCATATGAGCTTTGGAAAACTGAACATTTTGTGGGCCTGGATTCTTGAGGAGTCAACCTTTTTTTCCCCCTCCAATACAGAGTTTCTTCTCTAGCCCTGGCTGTCCTGGAACTCACTCTGTAAACCAAGCTGTACTCAAACTCTGAGACTCACCTGTCTCTACCTCCCAGGTGCGCCACCACCACCAGGCTGTGAAGTCATTTTTTTTTTTTTTATCCACGTATGCTGAGTAACTGAAGACTCTTATCACAGTACAATGGATACGTTTAACATTTGGCTTACTCTGACCTTTCTTCTTTTATTAAATATAAATGTTATATTCAAGATATCAAGTAGCAATTGTAAGAAGCCAATTCAAAGTTAGTGATGAAGGGTTTTTCCCTGCTTGCTATTGTGAAATTATTCAGGGGAGTATTGAAATGTGTCAAGTCTCTATTTTCCTGTTTATAGGATGGAGATAATGGTGGTGATTTCCTCAGAGGATTGTTTCTGAGAGCAAGTGAAGTGACTCTGCACATTCAGCATGGCACTTGATGCACGCACTTTATAAGAATACACTTGCCGGGCAGTGGTGGCGCACGCCTTTAATCCCAGCACTCGGGAGGCAGAGGCAGGCGGATTTCTGAGTTCAAGGCCAGCCTGGTCTACAGCGTGAGTTCCAGGACAGCCAGGGCTATACAGAGAAACCCTGTCTCGAAAAACCCCCCCAAAAAAAAAAAAAAAAAAAAAGAGTACACTTTATGGGCTGGAGAGATGGCTCAGCAGTTAAGATCTCTTCCAGAGGTCCTGAGTTCAATTCCCAGTAACCACATGGTGGCTCACAACCATCTGTCATGGGATCCAATGCCCTCTTCTGGTGTGTCTGAAGATAGCGACAGTTTACTCATATAAATAAAAATAAATAAATCTTTAAAAAAAAAAAAAAAGAACACACTTTATACGTACATGCTTTATAAGGACACAGTTTGCAAGTACACACTTTATAAGGACACACTTTATAAAGCTCTAAGCAGAGTTTTGAATTTACCTACAACTCCCCTAATTTCCAGACTTAGAGCTAATGTTGCATGGCTGTAGCTCTGTGAGACACCCTGTCACATAGTGTGCGGTCAAAAACGATGCAGGGACAGTTATTTCTGCTGCCTTACTCTTACCAGTGTCATCACATTTGGTCTGGGGCTGGGTTTCTGTGGACGTACTGACATTTTTGAGGCTAGCTTTTTATGTTCTATCTTAAATCTCTTTTGAGTTACCAAGTTCTTCATAGACCATTTTTTAAAAATATTCATCTCTGTATTTATTTAGTTAGTGTATTTGTGTGTGTGCATGCATGCATGTGTGCATGTGTGTAGGTCAGAGGGCAGCTTGCGAGAGTCAGTCCTCCCTTTCCACCATATGGATCCTGAGGGCTGAACTCAGTTCATGCGGCTTAGGCAGCAAGTATCTTTACCCACTGAGCCATCTCCCAAGCCTATTTATAGACTCTTTTCTTTTTATTTGTGAGCATGTGAGTGTACATGTGTGGATGTGAGTGTGCATGTGTATATGTACATGTGTGAGTGCATGTACATGTGTGTGTGTGTTCACATATTGTATGGATACCTGTAGAATCCAGAAGAGGGCTGATCTCCTGGAGCTAGGGTTACAGGCAGTGAGCCACCTGACTTGGGTACTAGAGACTGAACTCAGGTCCCCTGGAAAGGCTGCAAGTGCTCTTCACCTCTGAGCTATCTTTCCAGCCCCACATTTGTAGATTCTTGGTAAGGGGATAATGTGTAATTTAAATTGCATCTAGACACACTTAAAATATTATTTTACACCTGAGTTATTTTGTTTCCTTTTGGGTTTGTTGGCTTGTTTGTTTCTTTCTGTTTTTTGAGGCAGGGTTTTTCTGTGTAGCTCTGGCTGTTTTGGGACTCTGTAGACCAGGCTGTACTCCAATTCTGAGATCCACCTGTCTCTGCCTCCCAAGTGCTGGGACTAAAGGCTTGCACCGCCGCCACCAGGGTGTGAAGTCATCTCAGTTCTACCTGTGTAACTTTAGGACCCAGAGTCTAGATTGAAGCTGTCCCTTTGCCAGGCTCAGCTCATATCAGACAAACTAAGCCTCCCCTTAAGCTCCGTCTCCCCTGGAGGAGGGCAGAACACTGGGTCTGGCTTCAGATACCCTGATTTAGTTATCAAGTAATACTTCCTTAAGCTTACACTGAGCCCTGCTTTCCTGGACATCTTGCCTGTGTGTCGCCAGTCCTCAAGTCCCCCAACTTCTCATGATCATGTTCTGGTGACAGGCCAACAGGGTCATTGCTCTGCTGTGACCCTTGCCCCTGCTCCCTCCCACCCCCGCATTATGAATCAGAGGTCAAATCAATCTTCCAGTGTCTACTAAATAAAAATTCCATCAGAGACAGTTGGCTAAGTTGGGAAATTAGATTCCACCTACTGTTGTAATCATGTGCTAATCAGTGGATTCTTTGAAGGGAATGCTAAGGAGATGAATTAGCAAACAGAACCTTACATTTCCTACCAGATTATAGGATATAAATTAGTATGAGAGGAATCAGATCCCTCCCCCCTCCAAAAAAAAATCATTCAGGCCTTATAACTTTTTTGGAAGAACTGCAATTTGAAGAATCTATAATTATTCATTGGTCCCTATGTAGCCTAAATTCTCATTAAATATGGCTAAGAATGTTTTGAGGAATAAAGATTAAGGTCTAGTAAACTATTTGAATGCCTTTTTTCTCAAATCCAATAGTTGGAGTCAGGCTATGCACTACTCCAAGTTACTCCATATTGTACATAATCAACAGTCACAAACCCAGAGGCTCTGTGTCATCAGTTATTTGTAGAATCTATCAGGTCCCCACACAGATCTAGAGTCAGTACAAGGAGAAAAGAATCTTCATATTTATGGGTCTCTTTGCTTTCCTTCAGGAGCACATTCCTGTGTGAGCTATCTCATCCTATTGTGGAACTCTTCTGGGTCCTGCCTTCCCCATTAGACTGACTCTCTGACATCACCCAAGATAGCACAGGCATGTCAGTGTACAAGATTATTCTATTTCCTTCATCCAGAGAGGTATCTTTCCTTATTGTGTCATAACAAGGTAACACATATCTCTCAAGTGGGAATTCTCTAGTTCAAAGTCCTACTCACTATAGTTGGGTGGCACTTCCTGGCTTTTCCTATAAGCCAATGTCTGGGCTTTATATATGGCTACCACAGAGAGAATTTGTTCCCACCAGCGGCACAGCTGTTATTCTACACTATGGCATTAAGCAATCTTACTGGTTCATATTTTACACATCCAATTAATACTGCTTGAAGAGTACCCAGGCCTCTTTTCCAGTGCTAAATTGGGAAAATCTTTTCCAGCTTGAAATAGTGTGGTGGTTTGAATATGCTTGGCCCCTGGGAAGTGGCACTATTAGGAGGTGTGGCCTTGTTAAAGGAAGTGTGTCCCTGTGGGGATGGGGCTTTGAGGTCTCATATATATGCTCAAGTCTGGCCAATGTGATTCAGAGCTGCCTCCTGGCTGCCTGCAGAAGACAGTCTCCTCCTGGATGCCTTTGGATCAAGATGTAGAGCTCTCAGCAACTCCAGTACCACGTCTGCCTGAAGGCTGCCATGCTTCCCACCATGATGATAATGGACTGAACATCTGAACCTGTGAGTCCCAATTAAATGTTTGCCTTTATAAGAGTTGCCTTGGTCATGGTGTCTGTTCACAGCAATGAAACCCTAAGACAAACAATATCTATTCCCACAAAACGTATAAGTAGGGCTGGGGAGATGGCTCAGCAGTTAAGAGCACTGACTGCTCTTCCAGAGGTTCCTGAGTTCAATTCCCAGCAACCACATGGTGGCTCACAACCATCTGTAATGGGATCTGATGCCCTCTTCTTGTGTGTCTGAAGACAGCGACAGTGTGTGTGTGTGTGTATGTGTGTGTGTGTGTGTGTGTGTGTGTGTGTGTGTGTGATAAAAAAAACATATAAGTAAATATGATTTGAATGTGTCCATCATAAGTCTTGGGCACTTGAATACTTGGTCCCTAGTTTGTAGCTGCTTAGGGAGGATTCAGGGATGTGTCCTTACTGTAGTAAGAATGTCACTGGAGGTGGGCTTTGAGGTTTTGAAAGACTCATGCCATTTTCCCAGTGTGTTCTCTGTCTTTTGCTTGCACACGAGATGCGAGGCCTCAGTTGTTCCTGGCACCATGCCTTTGCTCCACTGTCTTTGATTCTAGCCCTCTGATACCATAAACCCAGTTAGACACTTTATTTTATCAGTTGTCTTGGTCATTGTATCTTACCACAGGAATAGAATAGTAACTAATAAATCTAGTAAATAAAACACAACTTCACCATATAAAGCTTTGTAAGCTTCCACCTTTTATTATCATATCAACTCTGACAGCTCTCTGTTCTCTTAATTAAATTGTAACCCAAACCAGAGCTTTGCCAGGAGATCTTGGCACAGTGAATCCCAAATCAATGACTCTTCTATTAGTCTTCTTAATCCAGTCCTGACCGTTGAACCCATTTGTGTATTTAAGGCTTTAGATTCTCCGGGGCAGCTGAGCCAAAGAACCCTGCCTGTCTTGTCAATCTTTATCTGAGTAATGTCCATGATTGTTGATGTGGGCAGTTTCAGGTCTTTTTTATTCATGATAACCTTTTTTTCCCCCTCAGATAAATGTCTCCAATTGGTAAATATAGCAAACTTGTTTGGAGTCCCCTCAAGACTGTGATGTAGTATTTTTGTCTTCTTTCGTCATTTATTTTCTTTTTAATAGAGTCTCATGCAGGCTGGGTAACACTGACTGTTCTATGTATGAGGATGACCTTGAACTTGTGATTGTCCTGGCCCATCTCCCCGGGGCTGTGATTACAGGCATGTGGCCCCACCACACCAACCTGTATGCAGCGGATGTGACCCGGTGCTTGGCGCAGGCTACACAAGCACTCTTCCGACTGAACTGTGCCCACACTCCCATCTCCTTTGTTTTAACCACACCAGTTTCCATCTTTCTCTCTTGGCCCTATGGATTCCATCCCAGAACCCCTGTTAAGCATTCACAGTGATGAGGACAGGAGATGGCGCAGGTCGGTTTAGGGCACAGACTCTCTGGTAGTGGGAGGAGGGAACCCTAGAGGGGGCTAAGAGGAAGAAAAATCCAAGACAGCCTTGTGGACTGGTCAGTGTTCTCTCTGGAGAGTTCTCTCTGTATACATGCAGGTGGACCACACTTCACAAGCAACCTGCCCTCCCTCTCTTCTTGGTCTAACCAACACCGCTTACTAAGTAATCCCGGATCCCCATCGCCACGCATGTAACTGCATATGGACAACAAAAAGGAAAACCCCCAAATATCCTATTTAAAAACCTGTTTTACTGAACGGCTTGCTTGCTACATTTTCCCCTTTACAAACAAGAGTTCTCTCTAGCCAGTGCATGGACATTAATGCTGTTTTCCTGAAGAAGCTTCAGAGTCATCTCTTTGTTTAGAATCCTACAACAGCCCTGGAAGCAGCAGATCCAGTCTTGTCATGGCTGGAAGCTAGAAATGTCCTTGACCTTATGCTGGAGGCTGGAGGACTCTGGCTCCTGGATGATTTCAGGGTCTAAACTCCTGAGAGTGGAACATGTCAGCAGCCTTTGAAGCCTCTGAAACTGTGGACTCTACCTCCCATTTCCCTATAAACACTAGAAGGGTAAGCCTTAGCTTTGTCACTCCTTAGGCCTTAAACTATCCTGTGAAAAGATGGGGGTGCCTAGGCTCTGCTGAGGTCCGTGAAGGGAAAGCTCTTTTGTTCTGATGGAAAGAATGGGATCCTCTAGTCCTAGGTAGAGAAGTGACATTCTGGTGTCCTGTGAAGATTAAAATGTTACATAGTATTGTCTCCCCTCAAGAGTTAATCTAGCTGGACCTGTCGATCAGTCACCCGATCCACCTCATGGGAAAATTATTTACCCCAAGTCAAGCTAAGGGAACGGAAAGAATGATTGCCCTCTTCATGAGATAAAATAGTTATCTCCTTGCTCCGGTGCAGTCTCTAGCAGAACTTCCATCATGTGTTCTGCGGGCTTTTCTGAGTTACTCAAAAAAACTATAATTTTTCCTTTTTTTCATTTGTTTTTCCTCCCCCATCCACCTTCCCCAAATACTGGCCAAAACCTGGTCATGCTTCCCCAGACACTTTGGACTTTCTAATTCTTCTTCTCTGGATGCCCCAATTCTTTCCGCTACGTAGTTGCTTTGCTAGTATGATTACTTATTACTGAATCTGTCTGCTTTGTTTGCTTGCTTGCTTTTTAAATTTGTTATTGATTCTTTCTGAATTCTACATCATGCACCCCAATCCCACTCCCCTTCTTATCCCTTCATATCTGCCTTCCGCCTTTGCAACCTCTCTGCTAATAGAAAACAAACAAAAAAAATAAATAAAAATTAAAACAACAAAAGAAGAGAAAATAGCATAAAACAAACAACCCACCCTCTGGAAGCTGTGGTGTGTCACAGTGTGTCCCACAGTGTACCCTTTTGCCCAAACAGCTTTACTTAGCAAATGTTTATTGCAATGACTCGTTGTGCAGTTGGAGGCCTCTGGCTTCTGCCACCTCATCACTACTGGATCCTCAGTGGGGCTCCTGTGGTTATCCTGTGTCATGTTATCCTGCAGGTTTGGATCTGCAGGACCAGCCCTTCACACAGAGCTCCGGCAGTGCATAGATGAGGTAGATGTTGGGGTGGGCCAACTCGAACCCTGGATCTGAGCCTGGGTAGTGACGGTGTTGTTCAGCTCACCAGCTCTCCTGTGTGGTTGCCACCAGGGCCAACTCCCCATTTTGCTCATGCCTGTTTTGTCCTGGCTAGGGGCGAGCCAGCTCTCCCCTGCCTATGCCAACAGGGCCAGCTCTATGATGCTGCCCACTGCCTGTTTTCTTAAAGTCATCATGTTCTCTCTTCTGCATCTCTCTCCTCATGGCAACTGATGAAATTTATAGCCTGCCTGCCCTGGAGCTTGGTCCTCAAGTTCCTTTCATGTTCATTTCCATTATTTTATTATTTTATTTTATTAACAAGACCAAGAACAGAGAGAAGAAACCCTGCATTTCCTAGGTAGTAGCACTGCTATTGGTCTATGCTGTCAGTCTATCTCATTTGTTTGTTTTGTTGGTTTGTTTTGCTGAGGTTCATTTTGAGACTGAGTCTTGCCTGGAAGCCCTGGCTGGCGAGGAACTAATTGTGAAGACCAGGTTGGCTTTGGAGGGGTTCTCCTGCCTCTGCTTTCCAAGTGATGGCATCACAGGCATGGGCCACTATGCCCAAATGCCTAGATTTCCATTATTATTTCTCCTTCTTCTCCTTCTTCTCCTTCTTCTCCTTCTTCTCCTTCTTCTCCTTCTTCTCCTTCTTCTCCTTCTTCTTCTCCTCCTCCTCCTCCTCCTCCTCCTCCTCCTCCTCCTCCTCCTCCTCCTCCTCCTCCTCCTCCTCCTCCTTCTTCTTCATCAACATCGTCCTGGTTTTTTTGAGACTGTGTTACTCTGTGTAGCTGTGGCTGTCATGGAATTCTCTCTGTAGACCAGGCTGGTCTCAAACTCAGGAGATCTGCCTGCTTCTGCCTTTTGAGTGCTGGCATTAAAGGCGTGGCCAGCCATTTAAGTTAATTCTTAATAACGGTCTAAAGAATTCCGCTCTCTTGGGACCAGCCATGTAACTTCCTCTTAGATTTCATCTTTATCAATATTCTTTATCCAATTATTTCTTAATAACTATTTTAAAATGTTCACCTTCATGCGATAAGGACTGTGACTGGCCCCAGGCCTTTTCACGTTAGTTTTATGTTAATTGACTTAATGCTTTATAACTTCTATGTGAGAAGATAGAAGAAGGTACATCTCAAACTGTATTTCCATTTTGCAGTAGCAAAGATTTAATTTAATGTGTATGTCCTTAGCCATAGCATTTGCCATGACGGGTAACAAGTATATTTGGTAGCTGACTATTGTGCTGGCTAGTCTTCCATCAACCTGATGTACAAAGTAGGAATTATCTGAAAAGAGGGAACCTCAGTTAAGAGAATGTCTCCAAAGACTAGCCTGTAATCAAGTCTGTAGAGCATTTTTTTAAATTAGTGATTGACAGGGCCCAGCCCATACAGTGTGGTGTCATCTCTGGGCTGATAGTCCTGGGAATTATAAGAAAGCAGGCCAAGCAAGGCGTGGGAAGCGAGTCAGAAGACGGCACAGTAGTGGCCTCTGCATCAGCTTCTACCTATAGGTTCCTGTCCTGTTTGAATGCCTGTCCTGACTTCCATCTATGATTAACAGTGCTGTGGAGTGTAAGCCAACTGAACCCTTTCCTCTCCAACTTGCTTTTGGCTATGGTGTTTCAATGAAGCAACAGAAGCCCTAACTCAGACAAACATCCTAGTTATATAAGAGCTAGTCCCTGAGCCACATGCCCCAAATATGACATGCATTTGCTGCGCTTATCTGAGACGTTCCACATGCCATGTTAAAGGGGGGAAACTGCCACAAATATCCTTTTGCAGATTTTAATTGGCTTTATTTGCAAATTCTCAAATCAGACATCAGTCTAGACCAAAACGGTTCAGACTGTTCCACTTCACCACTTAGGCAGGTTATATTTATAGCCAGAGGGATGGAAATAATGTACAGAACACGGAAATGAAGTGCAGACACAGCCCAGCTGCATGCAGCCTTCCTGCCTTATTGGAACATGTTTTGAACAGTTGGCCACTTGTGACTGAGGCTCAGCTAGTTTTTGTAAGAGTAGGCAACGATCCATCTGCATGGTGCAATGCGCATAGGAAAAGCTTTAAGAGAAACTGAAATAGAGAGCCTGCTTCAGACTGAACTTCACAGGGGCAAGCCTTTTTCTCAGCATAAGCAAACTCAACAGTGGCTTCCATCTAGCCTATTAGACTGGTCGTTCCTTCTGCATTTGAGGATCAAATCTAGCCTTCCGTGATGTCAATCTAAAAGATATGCTGAGGCACAGCAGCTAGGAGAACAGAGAGTTTGTTAGAGCTAGAATGAGCAGAGAGGAAAACAGGAAGAAAACAAAGAAAAAGGCAGAGCTGGAGAAGAGGCCCCATGGGTGAAGTGTGTGCTACTGGAACATGGAACCTGAGTTTGGACCCTCAGCATCCACATGGTGAACATCTGTCATCCCGGTGCTGGTAGGCAGAGGCAGGAGGATCCCTGGATCTTACTGGCCAACCATTCTAGCCAGTTGGAGAGCTCAACACGCAGTAAGAGACCCTGTTTAAAAACTTAAAGTAGATGTTGTATTAAATAGCCATGCTGTCAAACTGGCCTCTGTATTCGTTACTTTTCTACTATGATAAAACACCATGACCAAAGTGATCTATAGAAGAAAGCATTGATTTGTGCTTATGGTTCCAGAGGAGTAGACGACATGATGGCAGAGTGGAGGCATGGAGGCAGGAGCAGGAAGCTGAGGACTCACATCTTTAACAGCACGAATGACGTAGACAGAGTGAGCTAGAAACGGCATATGCTTTTCAACTCTTACAGCCTACCTCTAGCGACAGACTTCCTCCAACAAGGCCACACCTCCAAAACCTCCCCAAACAGTGCTGCCAACTGGGACCAAATATTCAAATACTATGGGACTATAGGGAATATCTCATTCAAACCACCATACCTTCTAAAATGTCCATATGTATGTTTATATCTATAGATTTGTGTTCCTGTTAACTTTGGTCAGAGAAGTTTCTTTTTTCTGTAGCAGGTAAGGCAGAGACTCATATCTGATCAAAATGCTCCATGGATTGACCAAGCCAGCTCAGTCAGTCAACAGTGTTTCC
The DNA here is from genome assembly GCA_028551405.1 of Uromys caudimaculatus. NCBI lineage: Eukaryota > Metazoa > Chordata > Mammalia > Rodentia > Muridae > Uromys > Uromys caudimaculatus. Next base: position 39,574,523 of record CM052711.1, read on the forward strand.
AGGGAGGGGGCGAGGATTAAAGAGAAAAAGACAATTTGACAACATGATCCCAGCCAGTTCTGAAGCTGAAGCGGGTTTATTTTTTTCCAATCTGCTTTTAGATCATTCAAGGTACATACAAAGAATACTGTCAATCATAAGGCATAAACAAAGTAGTCAAGGAATAAACAAGGCAATAATCAAAGCAATCAAACAAGGCAATAAACAAAGTCTCGTGGTTGGGGCTGGAGAGATGGCTCATTGGTTAAGAGCACTGACTGCTCTTCCAGAGGTTCTGAGTTCAATTCCCAGCAACCGCATGGTGGCTCACAACCATCTGTAATGGGATCTGATGCCCACTTCTGTATATGAGACAACTCATATACATAAAATAAATAATTCTTTAAAAAAAAAAAAAAAAGAATCAAAGTCCTGTGGTCACTGCATCTAGGGGTTTATCAGGATGTCCAGGAATACAATATTTCTTGGTTGTATTTACCTCGAGCCTACCACATTGTCCAAGTCCGATGTCAAATTCCTGCCAAATTCCTAGAAGAGGCCCCAAAAGCTCTCCACAATGGATAAAATGTCAAATATAACTATATGAATGACCTATACTAACGTTCCTCGTGCAAGGCTCAGGGAGCATTTAGGAAGAGCAGGCAGAAAGACTGACAGAGGAGGATGGCTGTTAAGGCAGCCTTCTGGGTGTGACACCGCTGCTGCACAAAGCACTCTAGAGCACCTGTGGATACGAGCACAGACCAAGCCAATCAGAATTCCAGCAAGGATTACGGAGGGACCGCCACCCTTAGGAGAGGAGCTAATAGCAATTGATGGTTTCTGAAGGAAAGCGACTAATTTTGTTTTGGGGAAGTAGAGTGCCTGTGCCCCAGTGGATGGCCCTGTATCCATGCACAAATGGGCAACACCTGATTGGACTCGGGGTCGTTAATGTCAACCCAAAAAAAAGGAGGTCATGAGGCTGGGAGAGTGGCAGGGTTGGGCAGGGCACTGGGGTGTATAGACTGACAGCATGACTGCTCCATGGTATGGTGAGGGGAAGATAGTTGTAGATCTGAGGGAGAGAACAGCCAGAGGCACCTGGGAGAATCCAGAGCAGAGAGAAAAAGTAGTAGACTGGACATGGTTAGCAGACTGAACCTGGCTATGACAGAAGCGGGGACAGAGGGAGAGAAGGAGGAGAGAGAGACAGAGAGAGAGAGGGAGAGAGAGAGAGAGAGAGAGAGAGAGAGAGAGAGAGAGAGAAAGAGAAAGACCATAGTGAGAATAGCAGAGTTATAAGGAGAGTGAGAAGCTGGGGGGAGGGGAGCTATGAGCTGGAGGGAAGTTAGGGGAGGGAGGAGGTGAGAAGAGCTCAGATGCTGGCATGGCCTCTGATCACCTCTGAAATGTGTGACTTGTACTTGTGATGCTGAACCTGGAGGCCAGTATGGGCTTTGATATGCCCATAGGCACCACAGATGGCCACTTGTCCTTTCTGACTTTTGGAATTTTGTGAAATGGAGTTTTCTTTTGGACCTGACATAGGGATTTTGGGGGTGGGGATAATGGTAGGTAGATATGATCATAATACATTGTGTAAATGTATGGAATCTCAAGTAATACATAAAAGTATTCTTTTTAAAAAGCAAGGTGGATATTATAGGAAGTCACCTGACTTTGACCTCTGGCTTCTACATAAAGGTACAGACACATGCAACAGCACACATATCAAGACAAACACAACACACACAAGCCAAGTCAAAGAATGACCAGGAGTTAAGCACTGGATCATGTGGAAGAAAAGACAACTGCATAGAGAGCAGATGCACTGTGGTCTTTCAAATTCTAGAAAACGGTCAAGTGAAGGCGAGTGATTGGATGAGGTTCGAGAGTCTGAAGTCTGGGAACTAAAGCTGTGTACCTACAAGAAGCAACGGAATTTAGGGCTGGGGTTATGCAGCAGGTTTTTCTAAGATTATAAACCTTCCAGTTAAGGAGGTGAAAGAACAGGCTGTTCCAGGGGAAGTGAAACATTCCACCCTGCAGAGAAGCTCCTAAGCTCAGGAAGTAAACAACCCAAAGGCTTCCTTCCTTTCTCCGGCCCCTCCCCCCAGGGTCTCATGTAGTCCTGAGTGTCCTGGGACTCACTTAGACCAAGCTAGCCTTGAACTTAGATCCACCTGCCTCTGCCTCCCCATTGCTGGGATTGAAGGTGAGAACCACCTCCTGGCTATACCAGTAAAGATTTTTAAAGAGGGGGGGAGGGAGACTCAACTGAAGAGATTTGTTTGATGGAATAGTTTCTACATGTTAGAAAACCAAAAGCTAGAAATTACTAACACCTTTTAGCTTATATTTGAAAGTGAATACTACACTCTCTCTCACTAATGTACAATGTTATTAACTGACTGGTTACAAAGTGGTTACAAAGAAATAAGTCTTAATGATTATCATTTGTTTCTTTTTCAAGACTGGTCTTTCTCTGTACAACCCTGGATGGTCTAGATCTCACTCTGTAGACTAGGCTGGCCTCGAACTCAGAGATTTGCCTCCCTCTTTCTCCCCGAATACTGGGATTAAAAGCATAAACTACCACTACCTGGCCACCTGACTATTTATATTCATTCATTCTCATTCTCTCTCTCTCTCTCTCTCTCTCTCTCTCTCTCTCTCTCTCTCTTCCCCCCTCTCCCCCTCTCTCCCTCCCCCCTCCTTCCCTTTCCTTTCTTCCTCTTTCTCCCCTCCTCCCCCTTCTCCCCCTCCTCCTTCTTTCCCAGAAACAAACCATCACACATAGGATTTTTTATACATCACTAAGAAACACTTAAACTTTATAGATTCGTATCCATTGGCTCCCTCAACTTTAGCACTGACTTGTCACCAGTACCCATCTCAGAAGAACTACCATCTTTACCATGGAGCTCCATGACTTTTCCCAATTCAAATCTGGGTTTGCAGTTTTACTTTCCAGCAAATCTTTTAAAAGGATAAATGGACTGGCACGCCTTTTCTATGTCTTTCCCAGTGTTGTCTACTATCGATTTATTATTATCTTGTTGGTGGTAGTTTGGTTTTGTTTGTTTTGAGACAGGGTCTCACTATGTAGCTCTGGCTGTCCAGAAATACCTTTGTTGACCAGGCTGGCCTCGAACTTACAGAGATCCACCTGCCTCTGCCTCCCAGGTGCTGGGACTACCGCTGTGCACCGTCATGCTTAGCTTGCAATCAATTCATCACCCACTTTTTTTCTAGTCATTTGTACTTTCCCAGTTATAATTTTCCATCATCTTATTCTGCACCTGATAGACATGTTGGTGCTGACATAGACGCCTTGTGTGTATAGTTATTGCTTTTTTTTTTTTTTTTCCTTTAGTAAAACCAGCACAGAAAAGCAAACAGTCATTGGGTGTCTTGACATCAACGTGAGCTTCAATCATGGCCTGCCATATTTTAACCATGTTCAGGGTAACAGCTACAGCCCACAGACAGTCTGACAGTTTTTGACCTGAGCACCCTCAGTAATTAGCTTGGATTTTCTAACTGCAACTTCACTATTCTGTCCTGGATCCTCCTGACCATTACGTGCAATTTTGGTTCCTTGAGTCCTCGTGACTAGTGTTTCCTAATGTTTCTCATATTGACTTTGCTGGGATGTTCGTATCAAACGAATCTTTCTTAGAAAATGGATCGGTTGGGTCTGGTGGCATGTGCTTTTAATCTCAGACTCTCAGAGGCAGAAGCAGGTGAATCTCTCCGTGAGTTCCAGGCCAGCCTGGTTTACATAGGGAGTTCCCAGACAGCCTGTTTCAAAAACAAAAACAACAAAAAACAAAAGAAAAAGAAAAAAAAAAAAAACCCAATGGGGGGTGGGGGTGTGGCATTGGATGCTTTTAATCCGGGCACTCAAACATGGGAGGCAGAGGCAGGTGGAGTGAGGCCATATACAGAGCAAGCTCCGAGATGGCCTGGGCTACACAGAGAGACCCTTTATAAGAAAGGGGGGAAGTGGGGGGAGCCGGGCAGTGGTGGCGCAAGCCTTTAATCCCAGCACTTGGGAGGCAGAGGCAGGCGGACTTCTGAGTTCGAGCCCACCCTGGTCTACAGAGTAAGTTCCAGGACAGCCAGGGCTATACAGAGAAACCCTGTCTGGAAAAAAACAAAAAAACAAAAAAAACAAAAAAAAAAAAAAGAAGAGGGGGGAAACAACCAGCCATTTTCTTCTTGGCTCCCTTCCCGTCACTTTTTGTTGGCACTGGCACTTGTTCTTGCTGACTGACATGGTGTCTGTCACTCAGAGAGCCAAAAGGGCTTAGTTTTGGTTTTGATGCTCTGGAGCCTTGGCTGGCCTGGAATTTGCTACATAGACCAGGTTGACATTGTGGTGATCCTCCCGTCTCTGCCTTCCCAGAGCTAGTCTTGCAGGTATGTGCCACTAAACCAAGGATTCAAAATAAAACCTCTAATTCAGTCTTTTGGCCTTTCAGACACATGCCAGTTCATTACTTTAATAAAATGCATTAACAGATGTTAGGCAGGAACAGTTACATCTGGGACATGTAAAGCACCACTCTAAGTCTCCAGGGAAGCCAAAGTCATATGATTCATCTTCCCCCAAAGCTTGTCTCAGTAGCCATCTCATTTAATCTGTTTAATTCCTTTAAGCTGAATATTTTGTGCATAAGAGTAGCACCAATTATTTTAGTTGTCTTGGGAATATTAAACAGAGCTACAAGACCAAGGGGAGTGTTGCAAACAGAAACTCGCTATGCTAAAATACAAGAAAAACTTGACTAAATCTTGTGGCTAGAATTATATTTTTTCAGCTGAATGGGTGATAAATCTTGAATTGCCTGTGTCCTGAAGCCACTTTGAGTTATATAGGTCTCTCTGGGCCTTTCTACAGTCTTAACTTGGTTCTTTCAGAGAAGGGGTGACAAATCTCACACAGAGCAAATACAGTTTGGCTGAGCTTGTGCCCTGATAGCAGCGCACTCATAGGTAAGTGGGTAAGCCCCACGCTATCCCAGTGTTCTGCATACCTTTCTTTTTTAATTTTGTTTTATTCTCTTAAGCCAAGTTTTCTAAGAAAACAAAAACAAAGACTGCTGGGTTTCTGTCAATGGATTGTTATATTTGCATTATGTCTAGCTTCTTTTATTATATTTATTTATTTCCCTCTCATGTGTGTGCACTGTGCTTGTCACAGAGCAAGCATGGCTGTCAGAGGGTAATTCCAGGGGTTGGTTCTCTCCCGATACTATATGGGTGTTGGGGATGGAATTCAGATTGCCAGGCCTGGCAGCAGGCATCCTTACCTCTTAAACTATCTTGCTAGCTTCTTAGAAATAGACCAAACTGGGGAGATAGATAAAGTCCTTGCTGTGCAAACAATGAAGCCTAGCACCTATGTAAAAAACTGGGCCAGGTGACACATATTTGTAATTCCAGTGACAGACAGTGGGGAGAAACGAAAACAAGAGGCTCCTTGGGCTTGGTGGGCAGCCATGCCAGCCACAACAGTGGGCTCCTGGTTCAGTGAGAGACCCTGCCTCCAAAAACAAAGTGGACAGTGCTAGAGGAAGACATGACGTGACTTCTGACCTCCACCCCTGCAGACATATTTGCACAAATATGTGGTGTATACAACACCCACACCCCACACACACACCAATAAGTAAATAAATATAAAAATAGCCACACTGATGATTGAAAGATTAAAACAATAGCTGGAGATGTCTGTCTCATAAGCCACTCACACACCACAAAGAGCAAAGAAGGAGAGTTGAGGCCAGTGCGGCCTCAACGAAGACTGTGATGGCTGATCTTCATTGTCAACTTGGCTACATCTGGAATCAATCAAAGCCCAAGACACTGGGCACTCCTGTGAGGGATTTTTCTTTCTTTTCTTATTTTTCTCTGGGTAGCCCTGGTTGTCCTGAGACTCACTCCGTAGACCAGGCTGGTCTTGAACTCTGCCTACCTCTGGAGTGCTGGGATTAAAGGTACATGCCATCAGCTGGGCAGTGGTGGCGCACGCCTTTAATCCCAGCACTTGGGAGGCAGAGGCAGGTGGATTTCTGAGTTCGAGGCCAGCCTGGTCTACAGAGTGAGTTCCAGGACAGCCAGGGTTATACAGAGAAACCCTTTATCAAACAACAACAACAACAACAACAACAACAACAAAAGGTGCATGCCATCACTGCCAGCATTGTTAAAAATCAGATCACTTACAGCATGAAGACCCACCCTAAGTCTGGGCGACACCTTCTGGAGGCAGCCAATACAGAAGGACTTGAAAGGACATTGCTTTTTGCCTGCTTGTCCTCACTCTCGTTGACAAGTTCTTGCTGGCAGGCTTAAGTCTACTTCAGGATTTCTTTGTAGACTGAAGGCCAGCAGTTCTACAGGGATCAAGCACAATTCCATTGCCAAATCGGGGCTGCTGAGACAACCAGCCTTGTGCTCAACCAGATCTTGGGCCTTTACATCATAAGATGGCCATTGTCAGACTACTCAGACCACACCCTTTAAGCCAGTCTAATAAATCCCACATATATTATGTTAGGAGTGTGTGTGTGTGTGTGTGTGTGTGTGTGTGTGTGTGTGTGTGTGTGTATGTGTGTGTGTGTGTGATTTATATATATTCATTCTATCAGTTCTCTTTAATACAAAGCACGTCTTATACTTGGAGTTAAATGACCCAGGATTGAGCCTCGGCTGTCCCATTTCCAAGCCCTACATCTGGGACAGTTACTGAACCACAGACATCTTATCTGTAATCTACAGAAGAGGAATAAGCTGTGTGTCAGGGCTTGTGTCAGAAATTCCAGCTCTTAGGGAGGCCGAGGCAGGAGGATCACTGCAATTTTGAGGCCAGCCTCAGCTACAGAGTGAGTTCCAGGAGGCTACAGAATAAAGCCTGGGTTTTTGTTGTTGTTTAATTTTTATAAAGAAAAAGGAAGAGCCTTTGACTCTACCAGTGTTTTAGGAGCAGCGACACACAGCTGGTAACAATAAGCTGCTTGGAGCATGGCTGAAGACCTCTGTGTGGGGGATACACACACACACACACACACACACACACACACACACACACACACACACACACACACCCCAGGCAATCTTAGGGAAATTTTTGCTGTTAAGTAATAAAGTCAAGGCAAATCAAGCACATGTGGGCTACTCTATCTCCATTTTACACTGAGATCAAGGAATCCCCATCTGTCTTTAGCTTAACACACATTTCTCAAGCAGCTACTGAGTACCAAGCACTGTGCTGGTCTCTAGGAACACAAGGCTTATTTCTTCAAGAGCCATATAGTGTAGACTTAAAACACGTAACAATATTGTTGGCATCGATGCTCAGGAAAGCTTGGCTAAGTTGAGCTAATTTTATTCTGTAATATAACCATAGGATAAAGCCACTAAGGGGGTGATTTTGCTTTTTTAGTTACTTAACAGTACTACCTAGTTTATAATGTGATTAGGTTGGTATTACTTCTAAACTCTAGGGGAAAAATAATATTTTTATCCAGAGTTCATCTAGTCATCCACCTATTATACTTACATATAGTGCTAATGTGATATTCTTCTATTTAAAATATCGATGTCATGCCTTTAATCCCAGCACTTGGGAGGCAGAGGCAGGCGGATTTCTGAGTTCAAGGCCAGCCTGGTCTACAGAGTGAGTTCCAGGACAGCCAGAGCTACACAGAGAGACCCTGTCTTGAAAAACCAAAAAAAAAAAAAAAAAAAAAAAATCGATGTCACTTTTTTTTTTTTTTTTCGATGTCACTTTTAACATATTTATTGCAAATGTTTCTCCAGGATTTTATTTTGAGATAGGGTTTTGTAAGTCTCAAGCTGGCCTCAAACTCCCTACGTAGTGGATTGCAGCCTGGAATTTCTGCTCCACCTGCTTCCACCTAGGGCTAGATTACATAGTGCAAGCATGAACCACCAAACAGAGATTTAGGCAGTGCTAGGGATCAAACTCAAGGCTTTGTGCATGCTAGGCCAGTGCTCTAGCAACTGACTTACATCCCTAGTCCTGATTAGTTTTTAATTTGTCTGCTTTGTTTTTGAGACAGGGTTTTGCTATGCAAAAAGTTTGCAACCTTTGCAGCCTCCAGAATGCTGAGATTATGAGTGTGCATCACCACATGTATTATTCAGGGTTCTCTAGAGTCACAGAACTTATGGAATGTCTCTATGTATTAAGGGAAATTATTGGAATGACTTACAGTCTGCAGTCCAACCAACCCAACAATGGGCAGCTGTCAATGGGAAGTCCAAGAATCTAGTAGTTGCTCAGTCCCTAAGGCTTTTGTATAAGCTGGAATCCTGAAGAAGTAGGTTCCAATAGATGTGCTGGCAAATAAGTGCAAGCAGGTGACAGAGACTTCTCCTGTCCTTATGTAGGCCCAGATTGAAGGTGTATACCACCATGCCTGGACCTAAGCTGTTCTTCACTGGAACTTGTTTTGTCACAGGCTGGCCTTGAACTCAGAGATCTGCTTGCCTCTCACTCCTGGGATTAAAAGTATGTACCATCTTGCTTGGGCCTAAACTTTACTTGGCCATTATGCCTCAAGATCGTGATCAAAACTGTGTATCATCCCACGTCAAGATCCAGTCAAAAAGCCTGTGTCTTCCAGACTCGAGATCTGGATCACAAGTGTGCCCTCCATTTCTGGATTGTGGTTTATTCCAGATATAGTCAAGTTGACAACCAGGAACAGCCATCATACCATATCTAGCTGCACAATGATACTCTTTACACGAAATGAAAACATTGGCAAAAATGACGCTTCCAAATGGCAAATCACAAAGATACACTGACCATGAATTGTATTTTTTTGGGTTTTTTTGTTTTTCAAGACAGGGTTTCTCTGTGTAGCCCTGGCTGTCCTGGAGCTCACTCTGTAGACCAGGCTGTCCTGGAACTCACTCTGTAGACCAGGCTGGCCTCGAACTCAGAAATCCGCCTGCCTCTGCCTCCCAAGTGCTGGGATTAAAAGCGTGCGCCACCACTGCCCGGCCGAATTGTATATTTATTAATACACAGATGCTCCCCGATTTTCCAGGTTTACCTAGTCTCTTTAACCATTCTCATAAAACTTACATAATCTCAAAGCTTCATGGCAATAGCTAGCATGTAGCTGATTTTATAATAAAGCACTGACTATCTCTTCTTATTTATTAAATACTGTACCAACAGTGAAAACATGCATACAGACAGAACGGTTGCATGGGTATGCTTTCATATAAAAATGTGAGGCTGGAGAGATGGCTCATGGGAAGAGCACTTGCGCCGGGCAGTGGTGGCGCACGCCTTTAATCCCAGCACTTGGGAGGCAGAGGCAGGTGGATTTCTGAGTTTGAGGCCAGCCTGGTCTACAGAGTGAGTTCTAGGACAGCCAGGGCTACACAGAGAAACCCTGTCCTGAAAAAACAAACAAACAAAAAAAGCACTTGCTGCTCTTGCAAAGGACCAGGGCTTGGTTTCCAGCATCTATATGGTGGCTCACAACCATCCATCACTCTGGTTGCAAATGATCTGATGCCCTCTTCTGATTTCCACAGACATCAGGTGGCATGTAGTGTCCTATATACATTCAGGCAGAACACTCATATATATAAAACAAATAAGTTTAAAAATAAATTGGAGTAAAAAAAAGTAGGTTAATTATCATAAATCGGTGGTCTGTACAATTAAACAAAAGGAAGACAGATATAATTTAGCATGTTCATAATCTCAGCATTTGGGAAGCTAAGGCAGAAAGAATTGTGAGTTTGAGGCATCCTGGGCCTCTTATTGGCTTTGCTTTAAGAAAAACAACAACAAACAAAACAAAAACAAAAACTCCATGTACTGACTGTAGTGGTTTGGACTGTAAGCCAAGTACATGGGTGACAAACACAGGAGGATTGTCTGTGAGTGTGATGCTGTCCAGAACAGCTTGTCTCAAACAAAGCAAAAAAGAAACAAAACAAACTCAAGCAGCAACAAAAAAACAATCCGAGCAGCCAAGTCTGCAAACCCACGGATTCCCCCAAATGAGGGAAAACAAACAAACAAAAAAAAACAAAGAATGGGCAAGAGATTGGAAAGCCTACACTAGATGACAGGAAACATGTACAGAGTTTACTGTTGAAGGCACAACTTTCAGGAAACCACCCAAGAACTAGAGTTATTGTTGAGACCTGCTCCTTCTAACATAACTGTAGTCATTTAGTATTCAGTCTCCATTTTGCTCAGGTGAAATTAGGTTCAGGTTCTCAGACTCCACTTCCCAGAAGTAATTATCCATAGCTGACGCGGAAGAATGCTACTAATAAGTGAGAATTATGGTTGAATCACTTATACTATGTTACATTGAGTACTGGAACTCCCTGGTTCACGACCCATGCCTCCCCTCACATAGGACCAATCAGCTCAAAGGATAGCTGATAATACTTTGTCTATTTAGCCAAAAATGTGCCACCTCACTGCTTGCCTTTAAACTTTTGAACCTGGTTTTCCATATAAAAAGCCTGCCCTGAAAACAGACTGATGCCACATTTCGGCTTCTGAGGCCCTTCTGTGGCCCTGAACATTCAGTCTTGGGGTGTGGGTTCAATCAACTCTTCTTGCTTAACTGAGATTTGTGTTCCTATGGTTTGTGTGGCGACTCTTGAAGCCCCAACAGTTATAAACTTTCCTGGAGTTTTTCCTGGCATCCATGAACCAATTGGTGGCGTCCCCATCGCTCACAGTAATGTTCATTCCTGTTTGCTGGTAAGTCTCCTTTCCTTCCTGAACTTAGTCCAAGGGTGCACTCTCCTTGTAGATAAATTGACTTGGGTAACTAGTTCTGCTCAGTGGAATTTGATCAGTGACCCTGTCTCTTCCAAAGTAAGGTTTTGAAAGCTCCCGGTTGCTCTTCAGTTACTTTCTTTCTCTGCTACAGAGAATGAATTACTGTGATTCACCTGTGTTGATGGCTATTCTTAGTTGTCAACTTGACTACATCTGGAACTAACAAAAACCAAAAATGGAGGGATTTTTGCTTAATTTGAAGTGGGAAGATCTACTTTTTTCTTTCTTTCTTTCTTTCTTTCTTTCTTTCTTTCTTTCTTTCTTTCTTTCTTTTTTTTTTTTTTGGTTTTTCGAGACAGGGTCTCTCTGTGTAGCCCTGGCTGTCCTGGAACTCACTCTGTAGACCAGGCTGGCCTCGAACTCAGAAATCCACCCGCCTCTGCCTCCCAAGTGCTGGGATTAAAGGCCTGCACCACCACTGCCTGACTGGAAGATCCACTTTTAATCTGGATCTTTGACCCGGGAAGACCCCCCCCCCCCAATCTGGACCACATCTTCTGCTGAAAGCCTGTGTAAGCTCTTTGCCTGCTTGCTCTTGCATCGATTGTGAAACCATTCTTTCACTGGCATTAGAGCCCACTTCTTTGGTATATACTAAAGACTAGCTAAGACATCCCACCTCGTGGAATGAACTACTGGATTCTCAGACATTCTATTCATAGGCAGTCATTGTTGGGTTAGCTGGACTATAGCTGTAAGTCAGTCTAATGAATTCCATTTCTCTCTAGAGAGAGATATCTATTCTGTAAGTTCTGCTACTCTAGAGGGTCCCTGACTAACACAAGGTGATACAGCTAAAAGATTCGGGTCTCTGTCAATCTGGTTCCTAGAGAAACTGGAACAGTGGTTCTGATCCTCATTAATCACTAAGGATGAGCAGGCAATAAATCTTTGTTGTGTTGAATCTAAAGGTTTTAGAGATGTCTGTTACTAGGTGGCAGAACATAACTCTCCTGTTTAATCCATTCTGGGAATATTCATGCCAAGTTTTTTCGTTTTCTTCAAGGCAGGGTTTCTCTGTGTAGCCCTGGTTCTGGAACTCACTCTGTACAGACCAGGCTGTCCTTGAACTCACAGAGATTCACCTGTCTATGCCTCCTGAGTGCCGAGATCAAAGGTGTGTGCCACCAGAGACTGGTCTCATGCCAGTGAAAAAATAAAATAGATGAAAGAAGTCACAATAACTTTTAATCTAAATATCTCGTACATTTTCTACTTTTTTTTTTTGTTTGTTTGTTTGTTTGTTTTTTTCGAGACAGGGTTTCTCTGTGTAGCCCTGGATGTCCTGGAACTCACTCTGTAGACCAGGCTGGCCTCGAACTCAGAAATCTGCCTGCCTCTGCCTCTCGAATGCTGGGATTAAAGGCGTGCACCACCACTGCCCGGCACGTTTTCTACTTTTAAGATGATCCTTCTGGGATCATTAAATAGGATATTAGATTCACCCATGAAGTTTCTGTGCTTCCTATAAATGATCACCTTCCTTAACATTAATCGACTTGCTTAATCTAGTTACACATCATGATTTCCAAAAGCATTAAACTAGAGCAAAACGTTTTAAATTATGAACATTCTGCTTTGGTGGAAGGACGATATTTCTGCTCGTGACCACCCATCTCCAGAGGGCAGAGGAACAGAACACAGGGATTATTTTGGCTTTTATTCACATCCCACGAAAAGTTTAATCTTGAAGGGCTTTTTAAATTGCTAGAGTGGACAGTAAGTGTGAGCACCAATCTTGGTTTTCAACTTGGTCACATCTGGAATCAATAAACCCCAAACAACTGAGCACACTTGTGAATGTTTTCTTGATTGGATCATTTGAGGCAAGAAGTCCCACTCGAACTCCTTGCCACACCTTCCGTGGCTTCCTACATAAAAGGAAGGGGGAGAAGAGAGCTTTTGCTCGATGCCTGCTTCTCCTCCCTTTCGCCAGCACGTTCTTTTCTCCTGCTGCTGAGACATTACTTGGCTGATATTAAGACCTACTTCTTTGGATTCCAACATAGACTGAAGACCAGCTGACACATCCAGCCTCGAGGACTTAAAACTACTAGGTTCTTCACCGTTTAGTTTGGAGACAGAGCACTGTTGGACTAGCCAGATCACAGCCTGTAAGCCACTCTAACAAACCCCCTCATTCTATTAGTTGTTTCTACAGAAAACCCTGAACAATACAATACAATACAATACAATACAATACAATACAATACAATACAATACGTAAGAAGTTTTAAGCCACAGAAAAGGAATACCATAATAACGTTACTGGAAGCTATAAGCCATCTTGCCCAATTTCAGTGCAGTGCAAGTGCCTTCCCATTTATCACCTGCTATTCTTGAATATAAGAGAACAGGACCAACGCAACATTTTCAAGTTAGGGAACTTTTTTTTACTTGTTACTTCTTTAGCTCAAAACGTAACTGCAGGAATTCTCCAGTGATTTCTTGCAGGCTGTTTTTTGTTTTGTTTTGTTTTGTTTGTTTTTGCGGGGGGGGGGAGGCGTAATGATAACTATTTATCTATAGCTACTTATATTTTCAAGTTCATAATACTGAAAGAGTCAAGGAGGTTGATATAAACAGCAGCAAGGGAATCAGTAGGAACATACTAACAGGCGCCCAGAGTTGAAGGTCACTTTCCTTAGATCTTGCTGGCTTTGTATGCCTTAGATCCAAAGTCCGGAAAGTTCTGCAGCACAAATCCTGAGGATTTTTCGTGCTTGGATGAATATGAGGGCGAAGTCAGGAGCTGGAAGGCCAAATCGAAACCTCAGCAGCGGGCGGGAAAGAGCAACCTGTGGGCCTAGGCAGGCCCAGAAAGGCTCCAGAACTGGAAAGCAGACAGAAAGAAGACGCCCAAGTCAAGCCAAGCAGGCGTTGGCTGGGGGCTGCGCTGGCGCTTGGGGCGCCTGGCGAGCTGTGGCCGCGGGCGGGGGCGGAGCCAGGGCCAGGGTGTGGGCGTGGCCTGACGGTCCGGGCCTGCACTAGGCACGCCCCCTCCTCTACGCCAGGGGCCTCCCCGCGCGGTGCACGTCCGCGTCCCGCGCCTCCGCCTCCTCGCTCGCTCGCTCGCTCGCTCGCTCCCTGCTTCCCGCCCTCCCCGCAGCTCCGGCCGAGCGGGCTCCCCCCTCCTCAGTCTCTCATGAATATTGAGCGGCCCCTGTTGTATTTCCCGAGCTCCATTGCGGAAGCCGAGGCTCGCCATATTGTGCAGCGGCGCCGGCGGTTGATCCTCGAGTCTCGCTCCGGCCGCGGCCAGCGCAGCCCCGGGCTGGGGCAGGAGCCGGTGAGCCGGGCAGGCGGGATGGCTACGTGAGCGAGGGCGGCGGGCTGTGGCAGGGACATCCGGGACGGGCTGCGGCCCGAGCGGCGGCGGGGCTGGGGGTGTGTGTGTGTGTGTCCGCGGCCTCGAGGGGCCGTGAGGCGGTGGCGCCGCCGCCCCCGGCCGCTCGCTCCGCCGCTCGCGGCCCGCCCGAGAGGGCTCATTGTTTGCGGCCGGTGAGCACCAGGCTGGCGAGGCGTCCGGAGCCCTTCCGGGGAAGCGCACCCGCGCCGCCCTCGGTCGGGGCCTCGAGGGCTGCTCCGGAGCGGTTGTGAACTTACCCCTGGGCTTACCCGCCGGGCCCGGAGGTCGGCGCCTTGGGGACCAGGAAGGGCGCTCCGGGCGGACAACCCTCCTTCCTTCGGGACCTAGCACCGGGTTGGGCTCGGGATCCCCTCACGGCCCCACATTCCTGGAGAGCCGCCGCCTGACCCGGAGTATCTGTTGCTGCCTCCGCGAGCCACGGGCTCACCCTGGAGGCGGCGTTGGGGGAGGGGGCGACTCCGTCTGTTATGCTGGCTGCTTCGCGTTTTGACCCCGGGCTGTATTTGCTGAAATCCCTGGTCCCCTCTCTGCCTGTCGGCTCCCCAGTCCCGGTCCTTGTTAGAATCCTTTCCCTGGTACAGAAGTCGCCTTCCTACTCTCAGAGATATTGTTGTTGGTAAAAATCAGTCTTGGAAACTTTGAGGTTCATTTCTATTATTTTGCCCACCGAAACAAATTACCGATTCACGTCCCCGAAGCCCCGTTGGGTGTCTTTTAAAGAAGCTGTCGGAAGTTTGTATGCCTTGTGATGTGTTGTGGAAATGTCAGACTTTCTATACGGTGTTTGAAAAAGCTTAGATAGGCATTTAAGTATTTGGTATGCGGTTATTTCTTTTGAAATTAAAAAAGGCATAGTGTCAAGTAATTTAAGCTGATATTTTAATTAAAAGTACCATAAGCTATTTGCATTAAATTATTTTTGATAGTTCCGAGATGATCAACTGGAGTACTTAGTGGAATTGGTAGCTAATTATTTGTAATTGTTGAATATTTTAATAAATCAGATGTCGGGTTTTGAGATTTATTTTATTGTTATTTATTTACTTTTGCCCGAGACCCATTCAGTATAGTCCAGGCAAGCTGGCCTCATACTCGATACTTAGTTTAAGGCAATCCTCCTGTCTCAGCTTCCCCGGTGACAGGATTATAGACATTCAACACAACAGGCTTACATTTTGTGTCTTAAATTGAACTTTTAACCTTTGATTTATAAAGAACTTAAACGGCAGAAATATTACTCCTGGATATATCTCTTTGCCCTCTAAAATTTCTAGTTGCCACAATCAACAGGTATCCTTTATTAAAGACTTGATGGTAACACCTAATCTATTTAGTAAAATAACTGGTAAATATATAACATTCCAATTGCTAGGTATCACACCAAATATGACTTAACTTTTTCCAAGTTTACTTATTTCTCTAAATCCCTAGTGTGAAATGGGCACAACATTAGTTATAGATGAAGACTAAATTGGAGACTTTAGACACATAGCTCTAATTTAGCCTTTAGGAGTAGAGACAGGTCATCCTGGGCTACATAAAGAGCAGCGTGGGCTATATGAGACTGTCTCAAACAAGTACAGACAACAATGCAAAATCCAAATCTCTAAATGGAGACTTTATGAAGGATAGTCTTTGTATTTGAAAAATAAGATAACAGTCCTCTATTGTGCTGTGCAGAAAGCTTTAAATTAGAACAAATAATGTAACAGACATACAAAGGACTGGAAATGTAGTGGGCTTTGTTGTTTAGTTTTGTTTTGTTTTCTCTGTGGACCATTCATGACAGTGCCCGGGTAGATAAGCGTGCATAGAAATGTAGACTAAGTCTGCAAACATGTTTGAGATTTCATTTAGTCTCTTACTGATCTTAGGTTTCTGATGGCAGGAGTGCCCAACTGCTGCCTGGGCCACATAGGTTCCAGGATAGCTAAGAATGGCACTAAGCATGTTTGTAGATGACAGTGTCTTGTCACAGTGTCAAAAGGTTGAACACTCAGTTGAATGTGGTGGTACATGCCTTTAATTCCAGCACTTGAGAGGCAGAGGCAATCTCTGAGTTCTAAGCCAGCCTGGAACTACATAGAGACCCAACCCCTGACCCCCAAAAGGTTGAACACTGTGAACCTGGATTCTGTGGGTCTTTGGTATTTCCTATGTGGGCGTGTGTAATGAGACCCATTGTGTTTAATTAGAAACTAGTTTCAGGAGCTAGCTAGGTAGTGAGTCCCTGACTGTAGATGCTAAGAAGGTGGGTGGCCCATTACCTGTTTTGGCCTGAGTAGAAAAACTCCAAAAGAGTTGGCCGTGTTCTCAATTCATTTTTAAAGCTTTGTGGGCGTTTGGCACCTGAAGTGGACTTGTATGGATGAGTCTGGTAATGTGTCTGTCTGTCCTACTAGAAGCTGAGCTGCAGTGTGCTGCTACCAGCAGTTCCAAGAAAGATGTCTTCTGCCTTCACACACTTGGAGATTGAATTGCTGCTATGGAACTGCCATTTGCTATAATTCTAATTTATTAACTCTAATAGTGAAAAGTTACTTTAAACGTTAACTTCAGATTGAAATGTCTAGTGAAGGCATGCTAAGTAAAGTAACGGACAGATCTAAAAAGTCTTAAGAATTTCTATCGTTTACTTTCAGCAGATGTGTTGCTTATTTGTATAGTGGATTTATTTATTTGTTTGTTTGTTTATTTATTTATTTATTTATTTGAGACAGTCTCAATATGTGGTCCTGGCTCACCTGGAACTCCTAGAGATCCAGTAGCCTTTGCCTCCTGAGTTTTGGGAATAAAGGCTTGTGTCACCCTGCCCAGCCTAGTGGAGTCTTTTTTTATGAAGAGGTTAGAATTCAAAGCCAGTGTGTAAAATGTAAAGATTATGTTGAGAGCATAGTTTAGTGGTGGAGATTGTGTTTAGTGTGCAGGAACCCCGACTTAGTCCCCTGCACTGAAGAAAATCACTCTGAAATAACCAGTAAGTTCTGGTCTGTGTTAGTGTTGAGCCAGATTGCAGTTTCTTTCCTTGAACACTAGATTATGGGGCACTTCCGGGCGTGTTTGAACAGCAGCAGTTCCAAAGTTGGAGAGCTTGGATCAGGACAACAAAAGTTCAGTACCTTCTATGCTTCCTCTTCGCAGAAACTAATGATGGTTTCAAGTTAGCTTTTGTAAAGTGGATTTTATAAAATAACCTCAAATTTATTGAAGCAGCAAGATAATCTCAGGAGAAAGCAGTCAGATTTACTAGGTCTAGAGGAATGGAGAGATGGAGAGATGAGAGCTTCCGTTTCAATGATTCCCAGACCCACAAGGTGGCTCACATCAAGGTGTAGCTCCAATCCTAGCAGATTTGGTGCCCTCTTCTGGCTTTGGCCTGCACTGCCTGCATGTGGTTCACAGACTGTTTAGCAATGTATTAAGTCCTAGTAAAGAAAACAAACTTCTAGAGAGATGACTCAGAGGTTAAGACCATTTCAGAAGTCCTGAATTCAGTTCCCATCGACTACATGGTGGCTCACAACCATTTTCTGATGGAATCTGATGTCCTCTTCTGTCATGCAGGGGGCATATGTGCAAATAGAGCACCCAAATACATAAGTAAATCTTTTTAAAAGCTTCAGTGAGAACAACATTTAATATTAGGAAATTGGTTGATGGACATAAAGGGGAAAAGGAAATGTTAGCAGTAGTTCTGAGTTCTAAGAGGGACCATGCACCTGGTGCTGGATGGTGTAGAGGTCAGCTACTAGTTTATAGGACATGATGGCTGGTTCTGGAAATACCCAAAGAAGCTGGTGACCAGTTACTGCCCCCTCTGCCAGGGACTGACTTACAATTTTAACTTAACAGCAACCTAGAAGGCCCATTTTCCTGTTTTCCAATCTCCATTTTACTACCTAACAAACCCTACTGACAGGAATCATGAAATATGGGTGAATGATTTTATTTTATTCTGTCATCATAGACTATATTTTAGGAGGATGGTGTTAGAATTGAGACAGTGAATAAAAGACCTGCACAAATGGCACATGATAAAATACAATACTTTTAATAGGAAACCATACCCTTACCCTTTCTAAAAACATTGGTCTTTATCTGTGTGCCAGACCATTTTGCTAGGAATTAGAATTAGAAGAATCCATTAAAGGGCTCTGTCCTAACGGAGTTCAGGTTCAGTGAGCATAGCACAGACTGCTATACAGAGTGTTAAATGTAGTCACAGGTGAGTGCTGTGTTGTGGAAGCCCAGAGGACATAGCAGCCAGCTTGCTGTTTGTCTGCTGAGCTAAGCTTAATGGCTAGTATTATTTTTATCTTAGGTTCTGATCAAAGCCACCTTTATTTTTCTGTCTATCATTTCCTATGAAAGCAGTTTTTTATGAGCTCTCTCAATTTTATCACATTATTGTTAAGTATTTTTGTGCCTCATTCATCCAAATTATAAAAACTCTTGTTTCCTTGTACTTTAAATCTAGTACTATGTATATAGATGTTTGGGTACTTTATGTTTGGGAAGTTAGTTTTTCTGGATGTAACAATTCACTTTAGTTAATTGAAGCATTTAGAGCACCAGCATAGGATAGAATGCAGCTTTAGATTTCTGATTGGCTGTATTTTAGAACCAGTAGCAATTATTTTTTTCAAGGTAACATTTTTTATTGGTTCTCTGGGAGTTTCCCATCATGCACCTACCTGTCACATTCACTTCCCAGTCCTTCCATGTCCACTCCCCCTCGTGATCTCCTCCAAAGAAAGTAAAAATAAAAACAATCTTTTAAAAAGTGGGTTTGTGTTATCTGTATACTCACTGGAGCAGGATCAAACTCAGTGGCTTGCCCCTTAAGTAGAACTGGATCCTTGCCTCCCACACCTCTGCCGGAAGCCTTCAGTTAACTTCCGCTACTCTTCCACTACTCTTCCGCTTTCCCTGGCTTCTGTCTAGGCTCTTACCTCTTTCTTAATTAATGTTATTTCTGGAAGAGAAAAAACAAATTCCTCATTTGTTTTTGACATATTTTATCATCAGCTTTCCTTTCTTCCCTTATTGTATTGATGACTGTTACCCAGTTAGCTATTGTGAAATGTATAGATTCTATAGAGTGCTTTGCTTTGACTTTCTGCCTGTTTTTGCCACTAGACAACATATTGATTTAGAACTCATTATTTACTTTTTAAAGGACACATGTCTCCATGCCAGTAATTGCATTGAACTCTCATTATTTACACTATTTCCTATGCCGAATTTAATTCAGCGTATGAGGGCTGTCTTGGAACTCAGCCAAATGTCTTCTAGAAGGCTTACTATATATCACAGAAAGGGTAGTATATGTACTAGGAGTTTCAGAGTTGGAGGTAAGAGACTTGGTTTATAGGGTTAGGATTATATATAGCTCTGGGATAATGCTAGCCTCCTTTGCATGAAATGATGCCCTAGGCTCAATCACCGGCCAGCACTTACAAAGGGAGAGACTTAACTTGGTTTCTAGGTCTTCCTCCAATTATAAGCAGATCTTGGCCAATCTGCGTGTTTGTGTTCATGTGTCTGTGTGCCTTCCCAACTGACCCAATGGAAGATTTGTAAAGATACTAAGACCTAAGGCCTGACCTACCTAGTAAGATCCTGAGCCAAAAAACTGAAGTAAGAGGAAAATAGCGGAGGATTCGAGTTGTTTGCCAATTTGTTCTGTCCTCTGCAGCAGGACCAACAACACACACCAACACATGCCTAGTGGGTTATACAGAGTTTTGCTTTAGTGGGCATCACAAATGTATAAAAATATACTTGATAAACACGTACACACTAATGGAGCTTTCTGCTTTCGAAGCTTTATTTCCATATCATTACACCACCTTCATAAAATTTCTAACTTTTCCGGTGAGATGAGTCTTTTACATTGCTTCAGGTTCCTTATTAATTATTCCATTATTTATTAAGGTAAATTTATTAAATGTATTTACTTCAAGAGACTCTTGGAATTAAACGGGATTTTGTAAAAAGCGGTAAGCATTATAAATATTACCTATACTAATTGCCTGTAGCCCATGCTAGCTTCAAAACTTTAAATTCTCTTGACTCAAACTCCTAAGGGCATTATTCCCTAGACTGAGATTATGGCCTTAAAGATGACTTTTTATCAGTAAATTTTAATTATTAGCTGCTTTCCGAAAGGGTTTTTTCCTCTTAGTTTTTAAAGTTGAAATATCTTAGGTTACTCTATTGTTGTTGTCATTAGCTTTTCTGTGTAGCCCTGGCTGTCTTGGACCTCACAGTAGACTGGGCTGATCTTGAACTCAGAGGTCTACCTGCTTCTGCCTCCCAAGTTCAGGGACTAAAGGTGTATTTTAGAAGTAAATTCAGGGGGTTTTCTACTATTCTTGCTCCCAAATGAAGATATGGAGACTTTATATTTATTATAAGCTTCAGCCTATAGCCAGGCAGATACTCTCTTTTCTTACCACAATCTAACCTGATTAGGCTGCCTGTTACCCAGCCACTTGCCCCATTACTTACCATCTTGTCTTGTCCTGGCTGCTCCTGCCTCATCTGTCCTCTCATGGAGACTCCCCTAGTGACCTGCTCATGGCCAGTGGGCCAGTCCTCAGTGGCGAAGCCCTCTCACTCTGGTCCTTACCAGAGACCCTCTTATTGGGATCGGAAGTCCTGCCTCCTCTCCTGCCCATCCTCTTTATTAACCAATCTGAGGTTGTGGACAACAATCTTTACACAACTTTGAGACAGGAGATGCTTGACCGTGCCAACATTCTGACTGCAACAAGATCTCTGGGCACAGTAGTCAGGATCTTAATCCACAAAACCATTCCCCAGTAGTGTGCACCACTATGCCTGGCTTAGGTTAATCTCTTATTACAAATATAAATTATCAACAATCTATACCATCTCCAGAACAGAACAGACAGTTTATTTTTTCTTCCTTGTTACATTTTTACTTAGTGTTCTGGTTATCTCCTATCTATGATTGCCCCTCCCAACTTTATGCAGTTCTGGGGATTGAAGTCAGGGCTTTGTGTGTGTTCGTCAGGAACTCTACCAACTGAGCTATAGCCCTAGCCCCTTAATGCACATTCCTTCTCCTAAGAAATCATAGCTTTGGAATACCAATTTGTCTTGCTGTGACATGTGGTATGCTGGCCTGATCAATAGTTTGCTTTGATTTTGAGGAGATAACAAAGTCTTACTGGCAGATGAGAACTAGGAGGTAAAGTATTAAGGTAAAGAATGTGACTTGTCAAAAAGATAGACTTATGAAGTGAATTAAACAAAATTGGATAGTTCTGGTCAAATTAGGCAAAACCTCTCCAAATTGCACAGGAACAAAAAACAAAGAACCCTATAAGGTCTGTAACACTAAGGATACCAATTCAGGTAAAACCTGTGGCTGGAAAAGTATAGGATAATTACTCTCTTTAAGGTGAAAATGCAAGAAAGCCTTGGTTATGACTTAATGCTGTGTGAATACATATTTTACTTAGCCCAGGTTGACCTTGAACACCATATGTAGGTAAGGCTGCTTTTGAACTCCTAATCCTCCTGGCCCTACCTCCTTGCACTTGGATTACAGGGTGTGAGCTACTATGCCTGTCTTCTGTGCATAGATTAATGTGTTACTTGCCGCTTTTTTGGCTTGCTCTTGAAAGAAAAGATGGCAGGTAATGGTTAGGGTATTCAAGTTGAAAGAAGTTGTTAAAGGCAGAGATCTTAGCCCAGGAGAATGAGCAAATTCTGTTCCTTAGAGCATTAAAGAATGTTTTTGAGGCCACTTAATATAAATCTATAATAAGGAAACTGAATCTTCAGCTAAAGCTCACCCTAGAATTTAGAGGCTGGGCTTACCATTAGCATGCAAAGCGTACCCTTGCTCCTCTTCAGATAGCCCTGTTATCAGATTGTCTCCACTTTGTGGCAGCAATGTTTTACAAAGCCGAATAGTAAATAGAGGCAGAAAACTAGAGAGGTCTTCAGTGCTTTTGAGGAAGGAGTTGGGGGAGGGAGGAGCCGTAGTTTTTATTAACTTTTGTCAAGTGATTAGTGATAGTGAACCCCATTTTTTGTCTGTGCTTCTTACACATCTTTGGTGAAATGTCTGTGGATAAGTTCTGTGCCTTTTTTTTTTTTTTTTAAATATAGCTATTCATTTTGTTCTAGTCGGAGTTCTTTAATGTATTCTAGATATTAATCCATTACCAGATAACTTTGCAAATGTTTTGTTGAGATGGGCTTTGATGTTTTTAGATTTGTTATTGTACTTACTTATGTGTATGTTGTGAGCCTGAATGCAGGTGCCCTCTGAAGCTAGACAATGTCAGATCCCTGGACCTGGTGGTACAAGTGGTTGTGATCTGCCTGGTTTGGGTTCTGGGAACTAGGTTCTCTGTCAGAGCAGTAAGCCTCTAGTAATGTTTACTCACTGTGTTTACTATGGATCTGCTAACTTAAGATCGTTAGGCAAAGGGACAGGAAGAAGATCAGACTGCAGCTGAGATCACTAGGATTGACCATTGCAGGGCCTCAATAGCTGTACCTGAAACCATAGAGAAAGGCCGAGCTGTCAATAAAGTATCTTTGTGTATAGGCTTAGCATTAGAAGAGATGAGATTACAGTTGGCAAGGATATAGTAGAATACTGTGTGCCGAGTAGTGCTATCTTATGCCTTTAAAATATTTATTTTCCTTATTTCCAACTAACTTAATTGTGGAGAGTCTGAAAAACATTAAAGAGTCTACTGGTATTCAGAAAGTTAATACTGGATAATAAAGATTTGAAAAGCCAATCTGAATAGTTTCTTCTCTGTGTTCTAAAATACACAAAAGAAATATTCAATTCAATTAAAAATTAATGATACTCTTTAAAAGTACTAGCTAACACAGTAATTTAGGTGAGTGTTCCAGATGGTTTGTGCAATAAGCTTTTCAATTGAAAAGGAAGAGCACCTTTGTGTCTTTGGGAGCTTACAGAGATTGGGGTCTGGTTTACAGACACAGCTTTAGATTGTGGTGCTGAAAGTGGTGTGGGTGAGGTGACAGGTTCTGTCCACAGGGTAAAGATGGCGGTTTGGGTTGCCTACTCTGAATTTCTTACTCTCCCCTGGTATGAGTGCATTTCTAAAATCTAACATCTCTCTCCTGTAAGCAAGCATTGCTTTAATAAAGGAAGAAATTGTTTGCTCATTTACATGTTACATAATATAATGCAAGAGGTAACGGAAAGATTTAGAGGTAGAGAATGGATTGAAAGTGACCTTTATTTTGCTCTATTCAGAATAAAAATGATGAATGTCTTGTTAAAAATAGAGAAAGCTCTGTTTTGTTTTGTAGTGGCGTAACTGAGCATCCTCAAACTAATGAAGGAAAATGGTATAATGTAGAAGTGATAATTCCTGGTATCTCTTTCGTGGTACAACACTAGAAGACTAATATGCTGATGGTTTTAAGTACTATTTGTGGGGAATTATATGATTAGTGTGTTACTTTTGGCAGGTGTGATGGCTGAATGAAAAATTGGTCTCTAAAATATATACACAGTCTCTGAAGGTATAAAATGTTTTCTTACTCAGAAAGAGGGCTTTTGCATGTGTAATTAAATTGATAATTTTGAAATGGGGAGATTATACTGGATTACTCAGGTGGGTCTGAAGTGTGAGCACATGTTCTTATAGGAACGGGCTACCAAAAGATTAGGAGGCAGTGTGACTACAAAAATCAAAATTGAAATGCCAGGCACTGGTGACGCACGCCTTTAATCCCAGCACTCGGGAGGCAGAGGCAGGCGGATTTGAGTTCGAGGCCAGGCCAGCCTGGTCTACATAGTGAGTTCCAGGACAGCCAGGGCTACACAGAGAAACCCTGTCTCAAAAAACCAAAAAAAAAAAAAAAAAAAAAAAAAGAAAGAAAGAAAGAAATGATGTGGCCACACACCAAGGAGTGCGTTTGTTCAGGGTCACAGCAGGTAACAGACACTTGCATAGAGTCTCTCCTCCCGCCATGTGCCTTATGCAACCCAAGCTAGAGATGAATGTGGACCAATACAAAACAAAATCTTAGAATTAAACAGGGGAAAAGTTTAGAACTCAGTCTACAGTTCCCCAGTGTGAATGTTGTAGATGACAGTGTCATAAAGTGAGGAAGAATAGCTCTGCTAACACCTTGGTTTGTAGAACTGAAGCAGAGCTTCTGGCTTTCAGACCTGTGAGAAAATAAATCATGTTATTTTGAAGCAATAAATGTGCAGTAATGTCTTTCTAAGGCTAGAAAATACTAATATAGCAGCTATTCTTCAGAGTATAATGAGCATTTCCAATAACCTCATTTATCCAGATTCCTTCCATTTTAAAGGACTGTGATTTATTGCTTTCTTATTAGGCTGTGGTTTTATTTCATATGCTGTAAATAGATTTCACAAGTTTATATAACGAAACCACCTGGTAAACATTTATACACAGAGAACTCCTGAGAAGTTAGCTCAGAATAAGCTAAGGTTTTTCTTTTTTAAAATTTTTTTTTTTTTTTTTTTTGTTTAGAAACTCCCTTGTGTCTGTATTCTCATGTGACCTCTTGCCTACATCTACAATTTTATATAATTTCTTTGACCTTTGTTGTAGAAATAAGTATTGAGGCTCTTACGTAAGAACTGAGTTCTCTATTTACCATCCACAAGTGTCAGGGTCTCACTTCAG
Organism: Uromys caudimaculatus; assembly: GCA_028551405.1. Classification (NCBI taxonomy): domain Eukaryota; kingdom Metazoa; phylum Chordata; class Mammalia; order Rodentia; family Muridae; genus Uromys; species Uromys caudimaculatus. Next base: position 39,599,433 of record CM052711.1, read on the forward strand.
ACTGGTTTACTCAGAATTTAACTAAAGAATGAAGGCCATCTGGGTTCTCCATGCTGTTAGCCCACTGTTGATCCTGCGGGGCAGCCGCGTACTGAACCTGTATTACCCTAATCTCAAAGATGGAGGTGAAGGGGTAATCCAAGGAACCAGGTGCCTCAGTTAGAAAGAATCTCTATATGAAATATGAGCTGTAACTGTCCTAATGCATTTCTGTTCCCTTTTAAATTTTCTAGGAATTACATTTAGTATTAATCTATCAGGCTGTTACCATAGAAGATGGATAAATCTGCTGTGACAGCTTTTGTTTGTTATAGAATATGTCTCCAATAAGCAGTCTAGAGTCAGCCTACCAGCTTTTTTTTTTTTTTTTTTTTTTTAAATCTTTATGGACAGAGTCTGATAGAGCCCAGGCAAGCCTACAATTTCCCGTGGAGCTCAAGGATGACTTTGTTCTGATCCTCTTTTCTCTTCTTAGAGGTGGGGGTACTGGTGTGGGTCTACATGTTTGGTTTATATAGTGCTGGGTAATTGAGCCCTGGGTTTCATGAATATTAAGCATTTTGCCAAGTGAACCATGTCCTGAGCCCCTCAGTGGTATGTTTACAAACAACAGGTCACATCACCAAAGGTTATATATAAAAAAGTTGATTTTTTTTTTCAAATATAAATTACTCTTTTTGGAGGTTTAATGTGAAGTCTTGATGAGTTAGGAAAGGGTTAAAAATCATTTTTCCTGGTCTTTTATATGTCAGAGGGCCAGGATTTAATATTTAAAACTGAAATACATGGAAGAGATTATCTCTTTTAGTTGTAGTAATGTGCTGGGCACTTCCTATGAACTTTGCCAATGGCCCTGTAAAACGGCCCTGTGGATCCTTTTTCAGAGCTGTGGGTGTGGCTATGACAGAATACTTGTGTGAAAGACCCTGGGTTCCATCCTTGATACCACTTAAGGAGGGTGCGGTGCTTCAGGCATTGAGAAGTTTCTCTGTGATAACCACAGACTAGCAGTTGTTAGAGCTGAGAGGCAGAGTGAGGTCGGCACGGTGCCGTCTGGCTCTCTGACCTTTCCTGTCCACGGACATCCTTAGAAGAACTTCATTGTCCTTCCTCTAGAGTGGTTTTGGTTTATTTAGTACATACACTTTTCTTTAAGATCTTGAAAACAAGTTGTGTGGCCCCTGCAGGATTCTAGAGTATTAGGTCCTTGAGGGGCTGAGTAGGAAATTCATAGTTTTTGGTTTTGTTTTTTGTTTTTTCAGATGAATTGTGCTCTTGGGCTTCATGTGATTTTCTACCTCTGTAGATTTGACTGAGGCTTTTTACACCCTCAATATAAGAATTTTGACTTGTGATAGGATATAAATGCCATTATATGGAGCCTGTATATTTTTGTTTGCCTGATATTACAAAATAAATATGTTGAAAAATAGTATTCGTGATTGGGTTCCTCAGCTAGCCACGAGATTAACCCGTAATGCAGTTGAATAAATACAAACCTAACTTTTCACTAACTTTTAATGCGAGAACACAGAGTAAAATATTTAATTTCTGAGGTAGTGGTTCTCAACCTCTCTAAAGCTGCAACCCTTTAATACAGTTCTCAAGTTGCATACAGTTATCTTCATTGCTACTTCATAATGTCTGAATTAAAGAATAGTAGGAACCACATCTGTATTATGGGATGACAAACTTCATACATATATTCATACTCCCTTGAAAGTAGATACAAGACTTGTGGGGTGGAAGTGGGTTAATTATTGCAGCAATGCTCAGTTCCCTTTGTCCCAAGTCTTCCCCAAGAGCAGTGCAGTGAGAATTGACAATTTGGTAGACAAGGAACCAGGTCCATTTCCTTCCTTAATAAAAGGGCAAATGGCTTTGATCTCTAATGTAAACAGATTCTCATTGGAAACAGAATGAGTTCTTAATCTTTAGAATTTAATGAATGTTTCTAGGCAAGAAAATTAGACAAGGCTTAGGAATTATAACCCCTCAAATGTGTAGTCTAGATTTCATCTCTAGAGAGTTTTTGTTGTTGTTAAGGATAGATTTTTTTTTCTCAGAAATCTGTGGCTATGCAAAAACATATAAACATTTCTGTTTATTATTAAATCTTTCTGAGTTTCTTATCCTTTTTGGTACCCAATTTCTTAATTTGATAAAATATTTCATAGATTAAAAAAACTTGGGCTGGAGAGATGGCTCAGCGGTTAAGAGCACTGACTGCTCTTCCAGAGGTCCTGAGTTCAATTCCCAGTAACCACATGGTGGCTCACAACCATTTGCAATGGGATCTGATGACCTCTTCTGATGTGTCTGAGGACAGCTTGCTACAATGTACTCATACATAAAATAAATAAATCTTTAAAAAAAAAACCTTAGAGATGTCTTTATACAGTTTCTAGAATAGTTACGGTAATACATACCAACACGTGTCATTTTGGTAACAGCAATAATCTCAGTGGTTGTGAGGTTGTCAGGCTAAGAACTCTGAAGCCTTGTTATCACTAATTCCCAGTGTGCTTGTCAAAGAGGTCCTCTGCCTTGTGATTTACAACCTCCCACCCACCCTACAGCAAATTGCTTGTGCTCTTACTTAATTCCTAGGTAAATTACTTCTGCTTATCCAGGTAATGCATTTCAGTGAAGTCACAGAAGGGGGGGGGGTGTTTTTGTCAGTGGCTAGTTTTTCCAGTTACATTAGGAAAGGAATGCTGCCCCCACTGTCTCCCTGTATAAAATACTTTATTTTGCGTTCTACATGTTTTCCAGTAATCAATTAGAGTGTGATTTCTTGATATCCTGAGGGAAGAATTGATGGCTAATGTTGGTTGTCAACTTGAGTGGCCTGAGAGATGCTGCTGGGAGGCTTTTGGTTTTTTTAAGACAGGGTTTCCCTGTGTAGCAGCCTTGGCTCTTCTAAACTTAAGGAAATCCACCTATCTCAGTGCAGGGATCAAAAGGTGTGTGCCACCACTGGCTGAGAGATGCTGTTTTAGTCAGCTGTTTATCAGTTACTTGGAAAAGAGAGGTAAACAAAACAGTATTTACTTTGGCTTCTGATTTTAGAGGCCCAGGGTCACTTGGCTTCTGGGACAGAACATCATTGTGGGGTATGTGGTAGACCAGAAATACTTTATTCTTTTGTTTGTTTGGTTGGTTGTTTTCAAGACAGTCTTGTAAATCCTTGACTGTCCTGGACTTACTGTGTAGACCAGGCTGTCCTTGAACTCACAGAGATCTGCCTGCCTCTATCTCTGGAGTGATGGGATTAAAGGGGTGTGCCGCCACCACCTGGCAAGAAGTAATTATTTCATGGTGGTCTTGAAGCAGAGGGAAACTCCTGGTCTCTACCATCTCCTAGAAATACTATCAAATTAGGACATTAACCCATCAATTGGATCAGGAGCCTCTCAACCCAGTCACTTTTGATTATTGGATCCATGAGTTGGGGACCAAGCACATGAGCCTTTTGGGGTGGTTCGTGCCCATCAATATGTTTACATGTTTGGTTTTACATCAGTTAAGGAGTAACTTCAACTTTGAGTGTTGTGTACTTGTTTCCTGTTGGTTGTATACCTGGGTGCAGACCTAATTCTAGCCCAGTCCCACTTGAAGTCCCGGCTCTTGGCTTCTTGATGAGTGAATGTAGTGTAACAAGCAGCTGCTGAATTGGCCTTTGCTTCCACAAGCTGAACCCTCTGCCATTATTTCCCTTACGTGATGGACTGGATCTCCCGAACTGTGGGCCAGAATAAATGCTTCTCCTAAGATGTTCCTATCAGGTATTTTGTCGTAAGAACACAAATGTAAATACAACCAATTAAATCTGTGCAGCATAGATTGTCAAAGTAAACAGGCTCACTCTAAAAGGGAGGGGTAAGAAATTATCAAGGAAGAATTGGCTAAAGCAAGACTGGAATTCATCAGGACAACATTAAATCCTCTAGCCCACATCCAGCATTTAGGGCATGTACTGTTGTGGTTTGGGCTCCCCAGTACTGGGCAGTGCTGCCTTTTACAGCCTTTGTCCCACATGGTCTAACTCTTGGGCATGGACTTTCCTTGAGCTACCTGCAGCATTCTTCTATAGATAGATGACCCGTTTTCCGGGCAACTCCAGTATCCCAGGGTTCCATACTTTGTCCATTGTGGGGCTAGCTGCAGGGATTCTGACTCTGCCACAAATTGATCACTTAGCCTTCTAGACCTTCCTTTGAAATTTTGGTGGAAGATCCATGGAGCAAGGCAGCTCCATAGGGTGCTTAGCTGTGTCACCAGCTTTGTCTGTGTCTGGGTTGCCTTAGACCAGTGGTTCTCAACCTTCTAATGCTGTGACCCTTTAATACAGTTCTTAATGTTAATGGTGACTCCTGTCTTAGAATTTTACTGCTGTGAAGAGACACCATGACAAAGACAACTCTTATAAGGACAACATTTAATTGGGACTGGCTTACAGGTTCAGAAGTTCAGTCCGTTACCAAGGTGGGAACAGGGCAGTATCCAGTCAGGCATGGTGCAGGAGAAGCTGAGAGTTCTACATCTTCATCTGAAGGGTGCCAGCAGAATACTGGCTTCCAGGCAGCTAGGATGAGGGTCTTAAAGCCCACGCCCACAGTGACACACCTTCTAAAAGTGCCACTCCCTGGGCCACATATATACAAACCATCACATTCCACTCCCTGGCCCCAATAGGCTTGTTCAAACATGAGTCTATGGGGCCGTACCTAAATATAGCATAATACATCTAGTCCAACTTCGAAGGTCCCCATAGTCTATAGTAGTCTCAACAATGTTAAAAGTCCAAAGTTCAAAGTCTCTTCTAAGATTCATTCGGTCACTTAACTGTAATTGTCAAAGCAGTCTTCAGGTCAACTCCTTTCTCATCTTTGTTGACTGTAGCAAACTTCTTTCTCATGGGCTGGTTCCATTACCTGTTAGCAGCTTTCTCAGCAGGTATCCCATGGCTCTGGCATCTCAAACATCTTGGGGTCTCCAAGGCAACTTCAATGTTACAGCTTCTTGTTTCAATGTCGGGGATCCACACATGATCTAGGCTCCTCCAAAGGGCTGGTGCCACTTCTCTAGCTCTGCCCTCTATAGCACTCTAAGCTCAGGTTGATCCACTCCACTGCCACTGTTCTTGGTGTTCATGGTTCTGGGATCCCTGATACACTGGGGTCTTCTGCTGCAACTAGGCTTCACCAATAGCCTCTCCTAGGCTCTCTTCATGGTGCCAGGCCTCTCAACTCCTTTGGCTGTCCTGGAACTTGTTCTGTAGATTGACCTTGAACTCAGAGATTTACATGGCTTTGTCTCCTGTAATGCTGGGATTAAAGGCAGTACCACCTATGCCTGAACTTAGCTCGTCTTCAACTAAAACCTGCTCTATTCAAGGCTGGCCTTGAACTCAAGAGATCTGCTTGTCATTGCCTCCTGGGATTAAAGGCTTGTTCTGCCCATCCTGGACCTAAACTGAGCTGGGTGGGATCTTGCCCCAAGGTCACCACTCCCTTAATTCAATTGAATATCCTTGAACATAGGATTCTGCTCCATTTTGCTTCTTGGAACACCTTTAATACTCAACCATATATTGTATGTTTTTCCTTTCTCAGCTTGCTACACTTATTTAAAATACTCTTCATGAGACTTAACCAGAGAACAAAGTCTATGTTGGGTGTTTCTGAGATTTCCTTTGTCAATGCAATTCATCTGAGTCTCTTCACCTTAGCCTCAGGCAGACTCTTCAAACAAGAACAAAAAGCAGCTATGATCTTCACCAAAATACCACAAAACCAGTCTTTAGGCCACATACTGAAGTTCTTCACCAAAACCTTTTAGGCCAGGTCTGCACAGTTCAAATCACTCACTGACAGCAACAAAATCTTCCTGTTTCCTACTAGGATGGCTCATTAAGCCCCACTTAAAACATCCCATGGCCTCCCAAATCCACATTCTCCTAAACAAAAACATAGTCAGACCTATCACAGCAATACCCCCTCCCTGGTACCAACTTTTTTCGTAGTTAGGGTTTTACTGCTGTGAACAGACACCATGACCAAGGCAACTCTTTTAACAACAACATTTAATTGGGACTGGCTTGCAGGTTCAGAGGTTTAGTCCAATTATCATCAAGGCGGGAACATGGCAGCATCCGGGCAGACATGAGGAGCTGAGAGTTCTACATCTTCATCTGAAGGCTGCTAGTAGAACGCCTGCTTCCAGGCAGCTAGGATGAGGGTCTTAAAGCCCCCAATAATAGTGACCCACCCACTCCAACAAGGCCACACCTCCTAATAGTGCCACTCCCCTGGCCAAGCATATATAAACCATCTCACCTCTGAACCATAAAATTATCTTGTTGCTACTTCATAACTGTAATTTTGCTACTATTATGAATTGTAATGTAAATCTGTTTCCTACGGTCTTAGGATGACTCCTGTGAAAGAGTTCTTAGACCCCCCCCCCCAAAGGGCTCGCAACCCCACAGGTTGACAACCACTGTCACATACCATGGTTACAAGTGGCCTCTGATTGCTTAGGCTACTGAACCAAGGGGAAAAAATATTGTCCTTGTGAGAGTATGGCACTACAGAGCCTCCTGAGGGAAAATCTTTCACATAAACTTAACAGTGTTTGCATCCTGGAGCCTGCATTGAGTACGATCTGGTCAGTTTCTGAGGTACTCCTAAGGTTATCTTTTCTGTTATCCCAATGCAATGTGTGCCTGGTGGCCTTGTTAATGATATAATTTCAAACAATACCCCCATGTCACACAGGTCTTGCTATGTAGAGTAAGCTAATTTTGAATTTGTTATTTGCTCTTCCCGGTCATTCCTTCCTACCTTATCTATCTGAGTCTCACTGTCACTCTGGCTGGCTTGGGACTCAGAACTCAGCTGGGGAGATCCATCCACCTGCCTCTGCCTCCACCCTCCCAGCGCTAGGATTAAAGGTGTGTGTCACTACTGCCTGGAGTAATCTTTTTTTAAAATTAGTTTTGGATCTATTCTGGGTTTTTTTATATGCGCTTATGTATGCTTCTGCCACTGAGGCATCTTCTCTTTCCACCATGTGTCTCAGAGATTGAACTCAGGTCGTCAGGCCTAGTGGCTAACAACTGAATCATTTCCCTGGCTCTGAATTTGCAGTCCCTTCTGTGTACTGGGATTGCAGGTGAGCACCACCAGCCTGGCTCATGCACACCATCCCTGTCCACACCGTTCTTATTTTCAGGGCAGAAAAATCTTTTTGCTCTACCTTGGCTTCTGTCATTGTAAACTCAGCTAAAAAATAAAAATGGCCAGTAATAACAGATGCTGAATGGTGTTGTGTCTAGAAATTTTCCCTGTCAAACTAATTAGTTTGTCACCATTAAACTTAGCCTTTAATAGTTTAAACCCATAGACATTGTAGACAGTGTCCTTTGCAATGTAACATGAGTGCTCTCTAATCTGAAACTTCGTGAGCTCTGCCTTTGCTCTGCATTCCTGTGGGTGTGTTGAACTTTGAGTTCCTACCAAATTCACCCATGAAGTTCTGCTTATACTGTTGTAAACTTTTCCTAGCCAGCTTCTCTAAACTTTTCCAAAATTCTCTCACAAACCAGTTCCAAGATGCCAACTAATCCTTTTTACCAGGTTTTATTGCTGCAATGGCCCTGATTCCTTGGTATCAACTTTCCATTTTAGTTAGTTGTGTCACTGTGGCCTAAATATCTGAGAAAGTGAAGCAGAAGGATTTACTCTGGCTTATGTGGCTTATGGTCACAGAAGTGTGTCAGTCTGTCATGGATGTGGCAGAATAGCAGTGCTTATTAGGGCAGTTAGGAACCAGAGGTATCTCTTTAAATAAACTTTGTCCTGTTTTTTCTTTCCCTTTGAGAGCTTCCATAATGCAGCTATTGGTTCTCTCCATTGTGTCCTGTGAATTGTTTTGCTTCCTTCAGACCCCCACTCTACAGACCCTTTTCTTCTGCTTGCTTAGTCTAGTAAGCTGTTTAGTCTAGTGACATTTTTAGTTCAGATATCTATCTTTTAGTTTTTCTCTTTGTTGAGTTTTTCATGTTGTTTGTGCATTATTCTCCCGAGCCTGATTCTATTATTTTTTATTTTCTGGTATATAAATCATGTGTCAGTTAAGCAGAGCCATTTGCTGGTGATTTATCTTCCTTTTTTTGAATCTGTTTCCCTGTTTAGTTTCTTAATGTCCCTGTATCATCTTAAGCTGCTGCCTTTGTCAGTCTTCACAGGCTGCAAGAGAAGACTCTGAGGCCTCTCTGGTCAGTTCTAGTCTTGCACGCTTTGTTTGACCCGGACAGCTGGAGGGGTAGTTCAGATCCCTCCAGAACTGAGGTCAGGCTAGACTGGGTATTTATTTCCCAGATCTATTAGATCACTGCTTCCTGCCCCAGAGAGAAGCTAAGGAGCTGAGGTTATTTTCATCCACTGATCCTGTGCTGAGAAGGAATGTGTATTTCCATCTGAGTTGTCATGAGAGTTCCTGCACTGCGTGGTTCATGTTAGCATTTCAGAGAGAGGCTGGATAGAAGCCCATCCTTTGGGTAGACCCCAGGAAAGTTGAATGATTGGGGACATACACAGTGTACTTCTTTTCCCTCCCCAGATGGAAGTTGGAAGCTAGTGTCTCCTAATAATGAACCTACATTGGTGACTATGACAGGAAGCTGTCTGTAATTTTCCTACCCTTTCCATGTTTGTGGTTGATTATTTTGCCCTGACCAGTGAAGCTAGAGTCTCCTGTGTAGCTAATGGATTCCCCCAAAGGGCAACTCTCTGATATGATTCACCTCTTAATACTTTGGAGATTAAGTTTTCTACTTTAAACTTTCCCAGTGATGGGTTCAGCTGAAACAAACCAACAGTAGTCAGACTGAAAAGAGAAAGAATATACTTCCAAGAAGGATCTGACGGCCCAGAAGGGAAGGAGGGAGACACATACATTTTTAGGGGAGTAGTGAATGTTTTTTAGTGGGAGGGAATGAGCGGAACCCAGGCAAGGTTCTTCTGGGTTAGGGATGTGGTGTTTGTTTTTCATTATTTTTTTCTTAAAAATATTTAAAAGCTTTGTGCTCCTTTTTGATGGAACCAATCACTAAGTAGACATAAGCAATGTCAGAGAAAAGCCTTGCTGTTTCCCAAGTGTTCTCAGATGTTGAAGACTGGAGGGTGTAATTTGAAATACTGCTTTCTAAGGTATAAGTGTGGACGCCAGTTTGGGGACTGCATATACATTCAGACCATAGCACTTTCTTTTCAAATATTAAAACTTCATCTTTTTCTTATTCCTAGAAATGTCTCAGGCTGTGCAGACAAATGGAACTCAACCACTAAGCAAAACATGGGAACTCAGTTTGTACGAATTACAACGAACACCTCAGGTAATGTAATATAGACTACTATAATTTAGGGAAATAAGAGGTCTATGTAAACTGGGGTACCTTTGTAGAAAAGGAAGACTTAAAGAGAACTTAGTTAGCAGTAGTAATAAACTTACATAACAGCAGTCCTGCATCATGTTTGGTTGACCATTCATTCAACAAAGTTATAGTCTCTGTTTAATTCCATAAAAGCATCTAAGTTTTAATAGTTCAAAATATATCACTTAAAAATCACCTTTGAGGGCTGGAGAAATGGCTGAGCAGTTAAAAGCACTAGCTGCTCTTCCAGAAGTCCTGAGTTCAATTCCCAACAACCACATGGTGGCTCACAACCATCTGTAATGGGATCCAATGCCCTCTTCTGGCATGTTCTCACATACATAAAATAAATAAATCTTTACAAATAAAACAAAAATCACCTTTGAATCTCAAAAAGTCTAATTATACAGAGAAGTTTTATAAACTCATAGGTCCATACCAGCCTAAGTTAGGCATCAGAGAAACAATACTGAATAAACCTAATGTGGCCTTAGCCTGCAAAATATTTAGAGACCAAACAACTCAATATTCATAAAATTACATGTATGAGAAATTGAATAAAGGAAAATCCTCATTTGCAGTAATAAGAAATAATGGGGCAAGTGGAGCAGGAGCGGATGGGACGGACACTTGTGAGAAGGCAGACATGCTAAGAATGAGGGGAACGGTGGGCTTGAGGCCAACACGCTTAAAACCACTCATCATAAGTTTTCCCTTGGATTGGCCATGCAGAGGTGCCAGCTAGAGTCTGAAAAATAGGTGACATATTGGGGATTATTAGTGCTTTTTATCTGTATATGAGAACTAAGAGAGATGAATAAAGTCTGATCTCATCCAAAGGCTCTCACCATTTAGAAATTAGGCAAGTGACTTTGGTTAGCTAAAAGCATTGCTTCACGTTTGCTTGACCACTTTTTTTTTTTTAATAAAACTTCTCTGTAGAATTAGACTTTTTGAGGTTCAAAGGTGATTTTTAAATAATATGTTTTAAACTATTAAAACTTAGCTGCTTTCATGGAACCAAACAGTTTTGAGACAGTCTCATTTCCCAGGGTTTGTTAGAGAGAACAACCTTGAACCATTTGGTCATCGTGTCTCTGCCTCCCAAATGCTTACAGAACAGCTGTGGTTCTGTTCTTCATTTCTGCTTCTGTTATAAAATACCCTGACTAAAAGCAGTTTAGGGAAGAAACGGCTTATAATTCAGGTTGTGGTCCTTAGTAGTCCTGTCATAGTAATTAGCTGTGTGACTTGATTATTGTTTAATACTATTTTCTTCCAAGATGCAGAGTTAGGCCTAACCAAATCCTAAGAATTCTTCCATCTTGAAAATTAAAAACACTTTTTATAAGTTAAGTAACCCATGCTATTCCTCAAAATGTTTTTTAATTCTGGGCTGGGGTTGTAATACAATAAGAGCAACTCTCTAACATCAAAAAGCCAGTCAGCTCTAGTACCACATAATAAACCAGGCAGGCTAATTCCCTACTAATAACTCTCTCTTGGTTTCCTACACACACACACACACACACACACACACACACACACACACACACACACCCCTTTTAGCATTAAGGGCATTTAAATAATGCAGGTTCAAGAGCCTGGAGAAATATTAAATTGGCTATGAGCTGAACATGGTGGTGACTTGGGTGATAAGAACATAGATGCTCGTTTTTATGATCTTCACTACTTGGGTATGTTTGAGTTTGTCAATAATAATAAAGATTAAGTATCACTCTTTTACAGGAGGCAATAACAGATGGCTTGGAAATTGTGGTTTCACCTCGAAGTCTACACAGTGAATTAATGTGCCCAATTTGTTTGGATATGTTGAAGAACACCATGACTACAAAGGAGTGTTTGCATCGGTTTTGTGCAGATTGTATTATCACAGCCCTTAGAAGTGGGTATGTCGGAAGGAGTTATTACTGGATCCATAGACTACAGTACAGCACTGCTTTCTACAGCTTGAGAAATATGTTGCCTATAAGTATTTGAGAACTGGAACCCTTCCTAAAAGTATAGAATCTAGGTTTTAATTATTGGAGGTTTTTTCTTTTCTGTTTTAAGACAGGTTCTTTCTTACATTGTGCCCAGGCTAGTCTAGAACTTGCCATGTGGTTCATACTTGCCTTGGGTTTCTATGCAGTCTCCTGCTTCAGCCTTCCAAGTGCTGAGATTACAGAGTGAGCTGCCAGGCACTGTTCTCATGCCTCTCCACGTCTCTCCTCACCCCACCCTACCCCCACACGTGGTATCAGCTACAATTTCTGAAATCATGATTGACTTGTTTATCTGATTTTCAAGGAGAGTTTGGTTGACCATTTTACATTTCTGTGACAGTAAAAATAACTATTTAGAAATTAAACATTTTTGTTTTTAGCACAACGATACTGTCATATTTACACTTTCTTCTCTTTTGTTTAGCAACAAAGAATGCCCTACCTGTCGGAAAAAACTGGTTTCTAAAAGATCACTAAGGCCAGACCCCAACTTTGATGCACTCATCAGCAAGATTTATCCAAGTCGTGATGAGTATGAAGCTCATCAAGAGAGGGTATTAGCTCGGATCAACAAGCACAACAACCAGCAAGCCCTCAGCCACAGCATTGAGGAGGGGCTGAAGATCCAGGCCATGAACAGGTACACGGGAGGGGCAGAGCTGGACTGTCAAGTTCTCATCAAATAATGTGCTCACTCTTTTGTAAGATGAAACACAGTGACAAAGTAGTTGTACATATTTTCCAGAGTATTGCATTTAAAATACTAGAATTCTGGGCTTGTGGGATCCACTGAATCCCTGTGGAAACAGAGAACCAGCTTCTAAAAGTTACCTTTTGACTTACATATGTGTGCCCATGCTCAGAGATGCATCACACGTATTAATACACATATTGATGAGTATAAAACAATCTTCTTGTGCCTCTTCTGCATTCTGAAAGTCTTCATACTGATATGCTAATTCTGAAACACTTTTTTTTTTTTTTCCGAGACAGGGTTTCTCTGTATAGCCCTGGCTGTCCTGGAACTCACTCTGTAGACCAGGCTGGCCTCGAACTCAGAAATCCGCCTGTCTCTGCCTCCCAAGTGCTGGGATTAAAGGCCTGCGCCACCACTGCCCGGCCTGAAACACTTTATCCAAGAGAGGCTAGCTATACACACCTTTAATCCC
>CM052711.1:39612549-39672933 GCA_028551405.1 Uromys caudimaculatus
GGGATTAAAGGTGTGTATAGCTAGCCTCTCTTGGATAAAGTGTTTCAGGCCGGGCAGTGGTGGCGCAGGCCTTTAATCCCAGCACTTGGGAGGCAGAGACAGGCGGATTTCTGAGTTCGAGGCCAGCCTGGTCTACAGAGTGAGTTCCAGGACAGCCAGGGCTATACAGAGAAACCCTGTCTCGGAAAAAAAAAAAAAAAGTGTTTCAGAATTAGCATATCAGTATGAAGACTTTCAGAACCAGGCTTACTGCTCTTCTATTTCTCTGCTTTTATCTCAGTCTAGTTAGTTTTCAGGGATAAGCATAATATCCCATATAGGAGATGCTAATAAAAGGCCCACTGGCTTAATGGCTGTCACAAGACTCACTAACAGGATGTTTTAAAAGGGTTTTTTTTTTTTTTTTATCTCAGGGCTTTAGGTCTCATAACAGGTCAAGTAGTTGGAGCCTCCACATACTGCGTTAGGTTCTAAGTGATTCTGAAATAGAGTTGTCAAAACCCCCTCTGCTGGGGGTTAAACGGTGAAAGTAAGATGCAGTTCATGTTGAGTGTGCTTCTTAGAGTATAGCACAGTCCTGATTGTAAGGACTTAGTAGTTGTTTGTTAGTCTCACAAGAATACAGCTATCCTTGGCGAAATACTAATGTAGATAGCCTCTAGTTGTGTTGTTGTTGTTGTTTAAGGATTTATTTATTTTATTTATATGAGTACACTGTAGCTATCTTCAGACACACCAGAAGAGGGCATCAGATCCCATTGTAGATGGTTGTGAGCCACCATGTGGTTGCTGGGAATTGAACTCAGGACCTCTGGAAGAGCAGTCAGTGCTCTTAACCACTGAGCCATCTCTTCAGCCCTAGTCTCTAGTTTTATATATAACTCATGTATAAAGATTAGAGGACAACTTGTGGATGTCAATTCTTTGCTTCCATCAGGTGGGTTCTGGGAATGGAACTCAGATTGTCAGGTGACCACAAGCACCCTTATTTGCTGTGCCATCTGAGTGGCCAGGTCTGTGTCATAGGCTTGTGGCTGGGAACTCGTTCCTTGCTGCTCCTCAGCTTAGCTTCTGCTTTTGAGAGCATTTGTGTGTGTTCATTCTTTCAGTGCCTGTCTCAGATGATGCTCATGATAATACAGTTCTTTCTCCTTCTTGAGTCTGTTGTTACTCTAGCACTCCATTCCTGTCCTTCCTGCCTGCTTTTCTTCCACAGCACTTATTTTCTGACCTGTGTCTACTGGCTTGGGAGTCTAGATGCCACTTGGACTTTTTCGAATACTTTCGTTAAGTGTTTATAATGCCCCCTTCCCATATCTGTTCTTTCGGAAGGTAGGGTTTGCCATATAGGCCTGCCTACCTAGAACTCACTGTGTAGTACAGGCTGGCTTCAAGTGTGTGGTGACCCTCTTGCCTCAGTTTTCCAAGTCCTGAGATTATAAGGGTGAGCCACCACATTCAGCCACAATTTTAATTTGTTTATTGCTCTTCATATACTATGTAAAATATTGCCATCAGGACAGAGCATCCTACTTAGATGTGACTTACTGTCCCTTACCTGAACGTCCCCCTTTAAATGCTGCCATTATAACATGTCATGTTAGCTTTGCTTCTGCTTCCCATGGTCCAGTGTTGCCACTGAACACTGAATTAGTCTTTTGGTTGTTTTTCTTTCATGTGGCCTCCTTCGAGGTTTTAAAATTACAGTCGACATCTAACAAAGTATGCTAACTGTGTGTAAATAGTAATAGAGTTTATTTTGCTTATTTATGTTTAATAGTTTCCTGACCAACTTCCAGAATGTTTTTCATCTTGTAAAACAGAAACTCATATCCACTAAGTAGTGCTATTTTGTCTCACTCTTCTGACTCCTAACTACCTTCTAATTGACGCTTCATAGAAGTGAGATCACATAATGTTTGTCCGTTATTCGTTTAGTCTTTATTTGTTCAATAATAATTACCAAGTGGATCCTTTTTTAATTTTGTTTTTGAGACAGAGTCTCTGGCCCTGGCTCTCCTGGAGTTTGCTCTGTGGATCAGGCTTGCCTTTATCCTGCAGGGACTGGCTGCTTCTGTGTCCCAAGACGAGTCTTCTAGATCTCTGAGGGACATGTGGGAAACAATGACAATGTATTTCACCAAATTTATTCGTCACATTTTCAATAAAGTACTCTTTTTTTTTTTTTTTTTAATTTTAGAATTCTAAAGTTCATTGTCTGCTCTTCCAGAAGACCTAAGTTCAATTCCCAGCTCACAACTGTGTGTAACTCTATTCCCAGGGAATACAGCATTCTCTTCTGGTCCCTGCTGGCACCACACACACATTATACTACGGACACAAACACCCATGCATGCACATAACATTAAAATAACAGCTAAAAAACAAACAGTGGTTTCAAGTTCGATGCCTTAAAGATCATAATGTAAACTTTATTTATTCCTTTCCCCGTCTTAATTAGACTACAGCGAGGCAAAAAGCAGCAGATTGAAAATGGCAGCGGAGCAGAAGATAACGGTGACAGTTCCCATTGCAGTAACGCATCCACACACAGCAATCAGGAAGCGGGCCCTAGTAACAAACGGACCAAAACATCCGACGACTCTGGGCTCGAACTTGATAACAACAATGCGGCAGTGGCAATTGACCCAGTGATGGATGGCGCTAGTGAGATTGAGTTAGTGTTCAGGCCCCACCCAACTCTTATGGAAAAGGACGACAGCGCACAGACAAGGTGAGTGTGGGAGCAGGGTCCAGTCACATGGCTTCACACGGTCTAACAGAACAGTTTGTGTACGAGAGAAGGTCAGTATTGGCCATCCTAGTTTTAGAGTTCAGTCTGAATGTACTGCTGCCTAGATTGTTTGCCCTTCTTCCCTCCCTCCCTTCCTCCCTCATTGTATTCTTTCCATGAAAAGTTGTTCTTCACAAAGGAACAAATCTCATAGGTGATGAAAAACTTAATCCAGAAGACACTCAAATTCCATACTAGCAAGGGTGAACCAGCGCCTGCAGCGAGTGCTGCTCGGCACCAGATATTTGTTGGATGAGTGACTGACCAGTCTGCCATGCTTACAGAAATCCTAAGTCGGTGCTTCTCTGTTCAGCTTCAGCTTTCAAGAGCAGAAATGTTCATTCTTCCTCCCCCCCCCTCTTCCTTTTTCTCTTCCTCCTCCTCCTCCTCCTCCTTTTTTTTTTTTTTTTCTTTTCACAACGGGTTTTTCTGTGAGTCTCTGGCTGTCCTGGAGCTCACTCTATATAGACCAGGCTGTCTTTGAACTCAAAGAGATCCATCCACCTGCCTCTGCCTTTTCAGTACAGCGATTAAAGGTGGAAGACACCATGCCCAGCAGAAATGTTAATTCTTAAGACAAACAATTTGCTCTTATTCTTAAGATCCCTCTTTTTGCAGCCAACATATTCTAGTAATTCAGATTGCTAACTTTTTTTGAATACATTGTATATTGGTTTGAGTTTTGTTGCTTTGTACCATGTATAACAGATGGTAAGTGTAGTGAGCTTTCATGACCTGTCTTTGCTTATTATATAGAGCAGTTAATTTCTATTTATTTTCAATAATTGGAACGTACATGTTTTACATAGCATTTTGGCTCCATGATTTAGGAACGTTAATATACTCTACAAATTAAATGTTTGATGCTTTATTCTTTTAGATACATAAAGACTTCAGGCAATGCCACTGTTGATCACTTATCCAAGTATCTGGCTGTGAGGTTAGCTTTAGAAGAGCTTCGAAGCAAAGGAGAATCAAACCAGATGAACCTGGATACAGCCAGTGAGAAACAGTACACCATTTACATAGCCACCGCCAGTGGCCAGTTCACTGTGAGTATTTGACAATGGACTGCTGAGCTCTTTGACCAAGTAGCAAGTAGTGGTCTGGGTGGGGTCTGTTAAGGGGCAGGAACTCTGAGGTCCTCAAAGAAAAGCAGCAGAGTAATGACTTCCTGATGCCCTTTAATCTGCTGTGCACAAGATCCGTGGCCTTTTGTTTGTCAGTCTCACGTCACTGAGCCCATGCATTTTCCTAATCTTGCCTCTCTTTTTGTTTTAGGTTTTAAATGGCTCATTTTCTTTGGAATTGGTCAGTGAGAAATACTGGAAAGTGAACAAACCCATGGAACTTTATTATGCACCCACCAAGGAGCACAAATGAGCTTATAAAAATCAATCTGAGACTGAGCTTTTTATAGTCTACTCCTTTAATATTAAAGATGTACCATCATTACTTTTATGGACAGATCTGGGATATGTTCAGTTTTCTTTCTGAGCCAGACTTGTTTACACTATTAGATTAATGTCTCCTTAATTTAAAGACATACTTTTTGGAAGGGACTCTAGTAATTCGGTACTCCCCTACCCCCTTAATAGTATATCTAAGTTATATGCTTATAGAAAATAAGTGGTTCCTTTGGGGAGGACACTCTGACCTAGGAGTTTTTCGTAGTTCTGTCTTCTTTATTTTTTCCTTCCAGTTTTTGATCTTTTGAGACAGGGTCTCATAAAGCCCTGGCTAGCCTGGGACTTGCTGAATAGAACAGGCTGGCCTTGGCTTTGGAGTAATATACTCCTGTCCAAGTACTGGGATTCTGCCTGGCTTAGGATTCAGTTGGCCATCAGCCATCTTTCCCCTTTTCAAAAGGTTTTTAGCTTAAAGAATGTTAGACAAATGTATTCTGACTTTTTTCCCTTGGAGTCTTGTATATTTATAGTTTTCTAAACAAACTGTAGTACCTTCATGAAGACCAAGGCTCAAATGTACTGTGCTTAAAACAATTCTCATAGGATTATTATTTTCATGGTATTTTCTTACATAATATCTCATTTTAAAGGAGGTTCATTATGAACTTGGTGTCCATTGTCATGCAATGTTTTGTTTTTGTCATGTGTTTTCACTGTAAGTTTAGAATTTCTGGTCATGGGGAAGAGTCAGAGAGTTCTTTGAGAACATGGTTCATTTACAGCTTTCACTGAATGGCGGAAGAGCTGTGTTCCTCAGTGCGTTTGAGAGTGCTTTTCCTCTGTCTTTCCTGTCCCTTTATGATGTATGTTTGATGGCTCTCTATTAAAATACCAGAGATTATGGAGATATTTTGCACTTTAGCCTTGATGAAAAGTACAAGATATGCTCAAAGCTTCCCCTCATTTCTTTTCTTATTAATTGAAGAATAACATGACACAGAGAGTTAAAAATGGGAAAGAGAGGTTTTGTTTGAAGAGTTCTTTGCATTTTGAGTTGCCATGTGTTTATACATTTAATGCTTTGCTATTACACTCTGTAGAAGCAGGTTAATGGAGTGTGAACATTGCGTTGATATATAATGAGGCGATTGTAGAAGAATGTCAGCCAGTTGGGTAGTCATTCAAATATTCTTAGTTTTGTATTGAGAAAGTGTTGATAGTCTGGGAACCACAAGACTTTCTGCCGACCAGTCAGACTTAATGTCTTAGATTTCATTTCTGTCCTGATACTACATATGTCTCCAAGTTTATATTCTCACAGTATTTACAAAGACATGTTTGCATTGAAAAATTTAACCCAAAAGGGTTTTGATAGACGGAAGAGACTTCCGATACCATTGTAACTAAAGTGTCAGTCATTGTAACTATTTATCTGTCAGTTTAGACAGATTGGGGCCAGCTTGATGCTTTAATCTTGAGCCAACTATGAAAACTTAAAGGCATATTCAATTTTTTACCATTTTATTGAAAATATTTGAAATCTGTTTTTACAATTTTTTTGGTAATCTGTGCCATAAGATTTGAAAACCACCAAAAATTATAAGAACTTTTATATCCAATTCCTTTTCTGGGGTAATGTTAAGTTGTATAGATTATTAATGCATGTTCGCTGAATATAACTCTTGTTTTGTGATGTGATTGCTTAGATTTTATTGGTGACATATTAGATGAGTAGTTGTATTAAATAATTAAATTCTCCTTGTGGTTATTAACTGAAATTTTATCTAAGCAGAAAGTTATTTGTGACTATAAGCTTTGTGCTTAGAGAATGTATGTGTTTTTATCTGTCTATGGGAGCATATAAACAGTTTGCATCATTTAGTGAAGTTATTAGGTGTGTACTCCTTTGCCAAATACATAGGTAACGGGTAGAACATTAAGTGCACTGTGTGTGTGTGTGTGTGTGTGTGTGTGTGTGTGTGTGTGTGTGTGTGTGTGTGTGTGTGCGTGTGCGTGCGCGCGCGCGCGGGAGTGGTGGCTAGATTTGAAGAGGACTGTTGATGGCAGAAGAAATACTGTTACCTGTTGGTCTGCGTTTCCATCTCACCACTGGGACGGTGGTTTGCCGATGTGTCACCCAGAGAAGGCAAAACACAGAGATGTTAGGCTGGGCTTTTTCCTCGACACTGGGGTATAGTCTAGGATAGGGGTTTCTCCTGGTGAAAACAGCAGGCCTGGTACGGATGTTGTTCTCAAACTCCTATGTACCCAAACACTACTGTGAGGACCTGGGGTCCGAGGGCTCGCAGTGAACCCCGGTCAGGGTTGGAATCCAGCTTGGCACCAAGTGAGTGCCAGAAGTACTGAGGGTCTGGAAGATGAAGGCCTCCACCTGTGGCTATCCTTGATGAAGGAAATAGTCCTTGGGATGCTCAATTTATTCTCCTGCTTCTGTCTCCTGATAATGGGATGCTAAGAGCAGACCACAATACTCATTTTAACACGTGCCCCCCCCATGGGGGGGGAATTCAGTGGCAGTTTGTACATCTGCACTTATGATTGAATTACCTCTATTTTTAAAACTAAGCAGAAACTGTACATACTAAGTAATCAGTCCACATAATCTCCTCTGCTCGTCCCTTGATCACCTGTTCCACTGAGCCTTCTCTTTGTTTGGGTATTTATTTTTGTTTTTAAGACAGGGTTTCTATGTGTAGCCCTGGGTGTCCTGGAACTCATTCTGTAGATGTGACTGGCTCAAACTCTCAAGAGTCACCTGCCTCTGCCTCCCTAGTGCTGGGATTAAAGGCGTGTTCCACCACACCTGGCTTCTAGTTGGGGTTTTTATACAATTCAGAACTGTCTCTTCAGGGTTCACATCACCTGCATTGGCTGGGCTCTCCATAAATATTTAATCAAGAAAATGCTCTCCAAACATGCCAGCGGGCCACTCTGGAGTTGGGTTCTCAGGTGAGGTCCCCTCTTTCCTGATGACTCCAGTGTGTGTCATGTTGACAAAAGGTATTGCACACTTGGTGTGTGTGAGCAAGCACTCAGCATCTGTGTCTGTGTGCAAAGGCCACAGTTGCCTGGGGAAGGTAGGTTTGGGAATTTCTTCCAAGACCTAGAATTAACCAAAGGTTTCCGACAATTTTAGCATTTACATAGTAATTCCCTACTGTACTCCACTGCTCTATATGAGCATAAAGTGCATTACTGGAGTGCTAAAAGTCGAACTTGAAAACAGCCCTTGAACAAGGTGGGAAGGAGCTTATTGGTTCAAGAGTCAGATAGCAACTGTCCAGTAAACTAAGGACACAGAATTCTGAGGTCACTTACAGCAAATGCATACTTCATGAAATTAATTCAGTGAGGTCACTAAACAGGAAACCATGGGGAATGAATTCTGATGTCAAAGTTGTCACTGTAGAATGTTTTTGAGACAGGATTTCAGGTAGCCCAGTCTTGAATTTGCTATGAAGTCAAATGTGACCTTCTGCTTTTACACAGAGAGAGAGAGAGAGAGAGAGAGAGAGAGAGAGAGAGAGAGAGAGAGAATTAAAAAACATAGATACAGGGAAGGAATACAAATGTTGAACTTGTATTCAGCTTTTGTAGACCTGCCCGAATAGCAGAGACACTGTGGTTAAGTCATGAAAATATGGAGAAATGGCTTGCCAAATAGGAAATTACCAATGGGCAAGTTAGGAAAATACTGAGAAGTTTTGATTGAAAAATGAGGACTAAAGGGGAATGTCAAGGCGGGAATCTGGGGATGGATGGGTGGGTGGGTGGGAGGTGGAATTCCCTCATAGAGGCGGGGAGGGGATAGGCGGTTTCCAAAGAGGAGACCCAGAAAAGGGGAAACATTGGAAATGTAAATAAAGTATCAAAAATAAAATTTTAAAAATTTAAAAAATTAAAAAAAAAGAAAAATGAGGGCCAGGGTAGGTGGTTGGCTCAGTGTTAATGAGAGGTTACTGTTTGTGCAGAACCCTGGTTTTGTTCACAGTAGACCCCATCTAGAAACTGGGAATCTGCACAAACCACTCACACTGATCTCAGTCAAGCAGGGGTAGTTTATTGAATGCATGCTCCAAGAGTTCAGCTGTGCTACCTGAGCTCCAACCCAAGATGGTTCAGGGACGAAGCCCAGACTTGGGAGCAGAGACTACAAGCACAAAGTTTCCCAGGGCCAGTTTATAAAAGCAAAAACCACAATGAGCTCCTGTACAGGTGCAGGAAGCGCTGCCCAGTGGTCAGCTCTGACTCCAGCTATCTTGGTTAGCTAGACAGTTCCAACTGTTTATTCTGATTGTCCCTAAGTGGAGCTTATGGTTGTGGAATTTCTTAGGACTAGCAAACCTCAGAAAATAACAGAATGTGTTGTCAGTGTGACCCTGCTCTGAGTCAAGCTATTTTTCCATGTCATTAACAGTAGAAAATGAGCCGGGCAGTGGTGGCGCATGCCTTTAATCCTAGCACTTGGGAGGCAGAGGCAGGCGGATTTCTGGTTTGAGGCCAGCCTGGTCTACAGAGGGAGTCAGGGCTGCATAGAGAAACCCTGTCTCGAAAAACCAAAAAAAAAAAAAAAAAAAAAACCAGTATAAAATGGCAGGCATGGAACAAGACTACAGCTATGCTTGGAGAACACACAAAATAATGCAGAAATTAAAGGGGGAAAAAGCAATGATTAAACTCACTAGAAGGTTCCAGCAGGCTTAAATTACTAGAATTAATAGTGAATTTGAAGACAGGCAAATTGAAAATGTCACCCAATCAAACAATGGAAAAAATAAATGACTTAGGTGTGGTGGTGCATGCCTTTAACACCACTTGGGAAGCAGAGGCAGGTGGGTCTCTTGAGTTCAAGGCCAATCTGATGTAGAAACCTGGTGTAGAGTGAGTTCCAGGACAACTGCAGCTACATAGAGAAACCTTGTCTCAAAAGACTTGGGGTTGCTATTGGTGAGCTAAAACAATGTAAATTCTAAAATGGGTAGGGAGTATTTGGA
This sequence comes from Uromys caudimaculatus, assembly GCA_028551405.1. Taxonomy (NCBI): domain Eukaryota; kingdom Metazoa; phylum Chordata; class Mammalia; order Rodentia; family Muridae; genus Uromys; species Uromys caudimaculatus. The sequence continues at coordinate 39,621,768 of CM052711.1, forward strand.
GAAATCATTTCCAGAAACTTTAAGATTGGACAAAACAATAAAAATCCCAACAACTTTCACACTCAGACAGAATGAACAGACGGCACCGTCCACGCACTTGCAGGGAGCAGGAGAAAAGGCATCCACACTCAAGGGATCCATGACAGCAGTTTCCTGTTACACCGGGGGGCGTGGCGAGGTAGCGAGTGGCGTTCTAAGGATTCAACAGGAAAATAAGAAAAATGTTATGCCTAAAATTATTCTACAAAAACTTCAGGCCAGAATGTTAGGCCAAAATGTATAATGTAAAAAGACAATTGTGACAAAATATAACACAAGAAGCCAGGTGGCTTGAACTATATATAGACTTTTTGTTTTGGGGGAATTTTTTTGGTTTTTGTTTGGTTGGTTGGTTTGGTTTGGTTTGAAGGTTAATCTTAAGTAGCCAGCAATGTGTAGATCTGAAAACCATAGAAATGTCACCTTGAGCACCAAAGTACACAGACTAACCACATTAAAGATTCCTTACATGACTTCAAATGTTCCTCACAGGGAGCACCAAATTGTGGTTGATTTGAATACATTAACAATAAACTGTTATCAATATGAGGAATTAAGGAAACAATACTATGTTAGACACTGTTCTGTTACTTTGAAGAGAGACTGTGGGTCTTCCCACTCTTGTCGGAGCAGAGACATAGAACAGGGTTTGGAAGTATGGTGAATAAGCCACACCAGCACCTGCAGTCAGTAGGCAGATCAGCTTAGGATGATTGAAGGCTTATGAAGTTTTGGGGACTGAGGGTAGGGACACTGGAGATAGGCAAAGGTCATTAACTGGGGGCTTAGGGTACCTGGAATCCTCATTAACATGGGGAAGCATTTCAGGAATCCCAAGTGCTGGCTGAACAGGTTTTGTCAGGAGAAAGGAAATTGTTTCTCTAATCTAATTGTGGCTACATGACATTCTTCAGGTAGAGACATGTATGGGGTCTTAGACTTTCCCTAGACAAGGTCAGAGGAGAAACCGGCTACTGAAGGGAATCCATAGTGTGCCCAGCCCAGAGGCTATCCAGTCATGGTGGACTTTGACCTTAATTAGTGGAGTTTTCCAACAAGACACCAGGACCAAGACAACTAAAGAGAAAGCATTTAACTAGGGACTTGTTTGAGGCGTAGTCCCCTATCATGGTAGGCATGGAGGCAGGCTTGGTGCTGGAGAAATAGTTGAGGGCTATATATTGGTCCTCAGGCAAGGAGAAGCCTGGGCTAGACATGGGCTTTTAAAACCTAAACGCCCACCCCAGTGACACACTTACTCCAACAAGGAGTACATACTAATCCTATCAAACAGTACATTCCCTAGTAACTAAGCATTCAAATATGTGGGCCTATGGAAGCCATTCATATTGAAACCCTCACAAAAACTTAAACCCTTGGTGCCATCTAAGAAAACTCTGGAGATGTATTCTCTGCTTGGATCTCCCCGTCTTCCATTGTTCCCTTGTCGGTTGCTTGAGTCTGAATCGGCTTGCCTGAATGTTATCTTACTTATCTGTCCCTGTGATGGAGTGTGTCCATCTGTTTGCTTATCCTTAACAAAGTGGTTGCTCTTGGGGCTGGAGAGATGGCTTAAAAGTTAAAAGCACTGTCTGCTCTTCCAGAGGTCCTGAGTTCAATTCCTAGCAACCACATGGGGCTTATCTTTAATGAAACCTGGTGCCCTCTTCTGGTCTTCAGGCATCCATGCGGGAGACTTCTGTATACATAATAAGTTTTTAAAAAAGTTTGTGTTCTCTTCCATTGATCAGCAGAGAAAGCATCGCATGAGAAAGGAATGATACACTGTACAGAAGGATTTTTAACAGTTTTAACAAGGGGTTAAGTCCGATTCTAACTAATCCCAACTGAGATAACAAACAGTACTGCAAACAACATTATCAAGTTATATTCATATGTTGTCTCAACATTTATGATGGGGTTGAAGAGATGGCTTAGTGGTTAAGAGCACTGGTTGCTCTTGTAGAGGACCTGGGTTTGATTCCCAGCACCCACATAATGGCTTAAGACCATCTGTGATTCTAGTTCCTTTGACTTCCCTGGGCACCAGGCATGTATGTAGTTGCATATACATACATGTAGCCAAAACCTTCATACAAAAAGCCAAATCTACATGATGGATACTCATTTATAAAACTGCTTTCAGGAAGGCAGGTGAGATGGCTCAGTGGTTGAGAAGCACTTGGTTTTGCATAGGACTTCGGTTTCCAGCATCCATGTGATGGCTCACAACTCCAGTTCCAGGGGATCCAACACTCTTCTGACCATCAAGATGCCCATGGTATAAATACATACATGCAGGCAAAGCACAAAATAAAATTAATCAATCTAAAAAAAAAAGTCTGCTTTGTGTTTATTTGCTGTTTCTAGCAAATGATTGTTCTGACACATGCAGCATTTCTCTGGGTCAACGACATGGAGTAATATATAATTTAAGATTACAGCTATGTGTTAGTTTAGCTTGTAAAGGTTTATAACACAGGAACTCCAAGGCAAGTAAGATTGGCTCTATTCTCCTAGAGCAGTGGTTCTCAACCTGTGGGTGGAAACCCCATGGGGAATGATGTTGAATGACCCTTTTCACAGGGGTCACATATCAGATATCCTGTATCAAAATTACAGTTATGAAGCAGCAACAAAAAGAGTTTTATGGCTCTTATCTCTCTTGCCTCTCTCTTACATCTCTTACCTCTTACTTCTCCCCATTCCCTTCCCCCCTCTCTCCACGTGGTCATGGCCGACCTCCACCTCTCTACTTCTCTACTCTCTTCCTCTCTCTGCCTTTCTCTGCCTCTACTACCCTCTTAACTCCCCTCCCCATGCCCTAAATAAACTATTTCTATAGTTAAAAAAAAAAAAAAAAAAAAAGGAATTTTATGGGTGGGATCACCACAATGTGAGGACCTGTATTAAAATGTCGCAGCATTAGGAAGGTTGAGAACCACTGTCTTAGGAGCACGTTAAACAAGCCGTCTGTGTTAAATAACAGTCTTAAGTGACCTTGAGGTGTATTATTAATTTTGGCTGTGAAATCCTACAAAAGTTCCGGTCTCTTGAGATGCAAGAGATATTTTTTATCATGACGCATTGCCACAAGGACCTTTTTTTCTGGTCTAAACAATTAACCATATCATTGTTCTCAAATGCTAGCAACTAAATGTGTTCTATTCTCCTGTATTTCTGAGGCACCCTCGCTGTGTAGTCTAGGCTGGCCACAATCCTATTCTGCCTCATTCTCCCAAGCGCTGGGATTATATATAGATGTACTATCGCCTTGGCAGTTTCCCCATTCTTAGTAATCCCATCACAGCAATCTCAGTTTATAATCACTAAGAAATTCAGTTTAGGGCTGAAGAGATGGCTCAGTGCTGGCTGTTCTTCCAGAGGACCCAAGTTCAATTCTCAGCATCCATATGGTCACTCACAACTGTCTGTAACTCCAGGGGAACTGACACCCTCATAGGGACATACATGCAGACAAAATACCAATGCACATAAAATAATAAATCATTAAAAAATATGTATATAAAAAAAGAGATTCAGGCTGGAGAAATGGCTCAGCAGTTAAGAGCATTGACTGCTCTTCCAGAGGTCCTGTGATCAATTCCCAGCAACCACATGGTAGCTTACAACCATCTGTAATAGGATCCAATGCCTTCTGGTGTGTCTGAAGACAGCAACACTGTACTTACATACATGAAATAAATCTTTAAAAAGATAGATAGATATGTAGATATTTTCAGCTTAAAGATGGGCAAGGGGTCCAAACAGACAACTCTCAAAAGAAGACAAACAAACAGCCAGCAAGTATATGAAGAAATGCTGAAAACTATTAACCAGTGAAATAGTCAGGGTTTCTATTCCTGCACAAACATGACCAAGAAGCAAGTTGGGGAGGAAAGGGTTTATTCAGCTTACACTTCCACACTGCTGGTCATCACCAAAGGAAGTCAGGACCAGAACTCAAGCAGGTCAGGAAGCAGGAGCTGATACAGAGGCCATAGAGAAATGCTTGCTGAGTTGCTTCCCCTGGCTTGCTCAGCTGCCTTTCGGATAGAGCTCAAGACTACCAGCCCACAGATGGTACCACCCACAATGGGCCCTCCCCCCTTGATCACTAATTGAGAAAAGGTCTTACAGCTGGATCTCATGGAGGCATTTCATCAAGGGAGGCTCCTTTCTCTGTGATAGCTCCAGCCTGTGTCAAGTTGATACACAACCAGCCAGTACAACCAGCAACTGAGTCTTGCAGCTGCATTCTCTTGACAACCAGAAATCTAAAACTGGATTCACTTCCTAACAGTCTGTCTTCCTTTTCTAGCTAGCAGATCATATAAGGAAGGCAAACTTAGAATCATTCCCAAGCCTAGTCCTGCCTTTCTGTCAGTGGTCAGTCTAGGCTCTGAGGTTGATGGTGTTGGTGCTTTGCTCCTGACTGTATCCATTGGTGTGTATGTAATAAGGCGGGATACAAGCACCAAGGGCATTGAGTCTCATGTTCCTCCTGAGCAGTCATTTGGATGGCAGCTAGTTAGAAGGTTCACATAGAACAATAAAAACATTAATGTGCATGCATAGATTTTACCATAATTGCCCATGTGTGGATTTTTTGCTTTAGAAGAAAGTACAAATGTTTTTGTCCAGATCGTGAAATGTCCTTACAAAATCACTATAATCAGAAAAATATAAAATATAAGATAGCATCAGAAAGTATTAGGAGGGCTACTACCAGAGAAAAAGATTAGTATTTGTGAGTTCTAGAAAACAGAAAACAGCTACTTTGTTGGAGGTAAGTTAGGGTAACCATTATGGAAAGCTATAGAGGCCCCTCAGATGGGTATGGTGCAGTTTTAATCCCAGCACCCAGGAAGCAGAGGCACGCTAGTCTCTTGAGTTTGAGGTCAGCCTGGTCTACATATAGAGTTCCCATGGTAGCCAGAGACAGGACTCTGGTTTTAAAGGAACAAAGGAAGGAAAGCAAGGCAGCAAGCAAGGCCATATCCAGCAGTCCACCTTAATGGCATTGGTTTTTTTCTTTTTCTTGATTATTCATGATAACTTTTTGTTTTTTTTGTTTTTTGGGTTTGTTTGTTTGTTTGTTTGTTTGTTTGTTTGTTTTTCGAGACAGGGTTTCTCTGTGTAGCCCTGGCTGTCCTGGAACTCACTCTGTAGACCAGGCTGGCCTCGAACTCAGAAATCCACCTGCCTCTGCCTCCCAAGTGCTGGGATTAAAGGGGTGCGCCACCAGTGCCTGGATGGTAACTTTACTTCTGATAACTCCAACTGAGAAACCACCTTCTAGTTGTCCTTCAATAAATGAGTTTTAAGTAAATTAGTATATCTTTTCTTCTGTCTCATTTCTTTTTTAATTTTATAAAATTTATCACTAGAGTTTATTTTAAAAAACTAATAAATAAAACCACCTCCCAAAGTCCATACAATTCACTAAACTTTCACCACAGTTAGAGGATAGAATCTGGAGCTTCACGGCAAAATTTATGCTTCTATGTTTCATGCAATTACTCACCACCAAAACCAAAGCCAAAAAAGAAATAAAACCCACAACAGAATTAGCACTAGAAATATTTTTCTGTTGCTTTGAGAAAAATCTCATGACCAATGCAACTCGTAAAAAAAAAAGCGTTTATGTGGACTTATGGATGGTTTCAGATGGTGAGAGTCCAACATGGTGGGGGGCATGACAAGTGGCAAGAGCAGAACCAGAGAGGGACCTGCAAGCAGGCAAGGCTGTAGAATCTCAAAGGCCACCCCTAATGACATCGCCTAAACCTCCCTAAACAGCGCCACCAACTGGGAACCAAGTGCTCAAAACCCAAGTCTATGGAGGATATTTCTCACTCAAACCATATCTGTCCACATGAAAAAGGGCAACGTTAAAAAATGACAGCACTCCTGTTATATAGCACTGGTGAATGAATGTAAACAAGCGTATACACACACATTGAAACCCCAGAAGAAAGGAATTTTGTGGACAACACAGATGAATCTGGATGGTACCATGGTTAAGTGACTAGACAAGCCACAGAAAGCCATGGCATACTTTCACTCATATGTAACACCTAAGCAAATTAAAACCTGAAGCATGGAAGAGAATGTTAACTACCAGAGATTGGGGGAATGGGGAAAGAGAATGACAAAGGTGCAGTTCTAAGAAGCTGGGAGGTGGTGGCACACACCTTTAGTTCCAGCACTCAGGAGGCAGAGGCAGGCCGATCTCTGAGTCTGAGGCTAGCCTGAGGAATTCCAGGACAGTCGGGGCTGCAGAGAAACCCTGTCTTGAAAAACCAAAAGAGAGAAAGAAAAAAAAAAAAAAAAAGATGAAAGAGGACATACCCAGACATTCACTACCTTTTCATTCTCCTTGAAACACAACCTCATAGTTTTGGGGTCGGGAGATCTTTAGGTCATGAAAATAGACCCTTAGTCAATGGCATTTATGCCTTTATGAAAGCTCCCAATTCCCCAGCACTGGCTCCTCCCAGCAGGTAATATGATATACATCAAGCAGTATAAAAAGTGGTATAGGAAGGCCTGAAGACAGCAGGTTATCTCAAATTATCTTTATCTTTATTTAGTTTAGTGGTTGGTGTTTAAATAAGGGTTATTAGCATTCTTAGAAAGTACATCTTAGATTTATTTCTTCTTTAAAGAATTAATTTGTCTTTTTTTTTTTAATGGCTGGAGAGACAGTCATGGGTGCTGGGAACCAAACTCTTATGTTTTTGGTTGTGAGCCTAGCCTTTAATGGATGAGCCATCTCTCCAGCCCAATTTGACTTGTTAAAATGTGTATATATTGTTTTGGTAAGAACAAAATAAAGACAATAAAAGTCACTGTTTTTCTGTGCCTCAGCAAAATACTTTAGTTCAGCTTTTGGCCAGTATCTTCTCCATATAAAGGGATTGATGTTTGCTTGTTTGTTTTTTTTAATCTGTGAAAAAGGATGCTTTATATTTGAAGATGCACAAGAAAATATTTACCAAATTGGACATACTGAAGATAGAGTCTCATCAAGTGTATTGAGATTTTCTAACTGGTTAATAGGCAGCTAGAGTTTAATATTTTTTACTCATTATTGTCAGAGGATTTTTGTTTGCAGCGATTTTACTATCAACCTGAAATGAATTCCTTAGAAAACTTGGGCCACAGAAAACAGGAATGAAGTTAAATGCTTCCTACAGATGCATAATTATTGAGTATAAAACATGACTAGGAAGAATCATCTCCGTAAATGGAGAATGCATGGTAGATAGTGGTTAACATGGAGATTCTGTTCCAGAAGTTCTACTGACTGCCTGTGTCCGGCCATTGAGCACTTTTATTTTGTAATGACTGAATTAAATTATCAAGCACAAAAAGCAGAGGACCCACTTAGAGGTTGGATCTTGGCTCATGTGCTTGACAGTTTTAGAATAGCACTTGAGGAAGCTAAAGCTACTGCATTGTTCTGAAAGACCTGACCCCCTTATAAGAAAGGTTAGACCCCTAGCAAACTTAGAGCCGAGACTAGAAACTGCATGCCTGGGCAAAACCCCACCTGACTGCACTCTCCCATGAGAAACGGTTGACCCTGATCTGGCCCCAGGGTCTGAACTGCCTGTTCCAGGAACTAGCTAACCACAAAAATGTTTTTTATAACTGTCTTGTGACCGAGTTGGAACCTTCTGTACTTCCCCGTAACGCAAATTCTTTCCGTTCCCCACCCCTTGCTTTGTGGGTTTTTTCCTTTAAATACCCCAGACTTTAACTGCTCGGGGTCGAACTCCTCTGCCCCTGCGTGGGTTATGAGCTCAGCCCCAGTGCACTGGTTCCCTGAATAAACCTCGTGCGTTTGCAGCAAGAACGGTCTTTCGTGAGTTCTTGGGGGGTCGAGTCATCCCGAGGCTTGAGTGAGGGTCTCCTCATTACGAGGATCTTTCAGTTCCTTTTTTTTTGGAGACAGGGTTTCTCTGTGTAGCCCTGGCTGTCCTGGAACTCACTCTGTAGACCAGGCTAGCCTCGAACTCAGAAATCCACCTGCCTCTGCCCCCCAAGTGCTGGGATTAAAGGCATGCGCCACCACTGCCCGGCTACTGCATTGTTCTTTGCCTTATATCCTGTCTCTATGAAATGCTGATAACAAGAAATGTTACAGGTTATCTATTTTTGTAACTACTCAATGTTCTTACATAAATACAAGCAATGGCAATACTTCCAAGTGTTTTGCTACCTGGTAAGTTTTTCCCTCTGGTTTACCTAGTCTTCTGTTGCCTCTTCTGGCTCAACTTCAATTGTATGAAATTAGGTTGAAGGAAGAAACTTGTAGATTCCAGATAGCTCATACTATTTCTTGACTGTTTTTCTACATTTATTTATTTATTTATTTATTTATTTATTTATTTATTTATTTATTTATTTTTAGTATAGAATTAGAGTTTATTCAGGGCATGGGGAGGGGAGCTAAGAGGGTAGTAGAGGCAGAGAAAGGCAGAGAGGAGGAGAGAGAAATAAAAGAGTAGAGAGTAGAGAAGTGGAGAGGCTGGCCATAACCATGTAGGGGGAGGGGAGGGAACAAGAGGGATAAGAGATAAAAGAGAGGCCAGAGATAAGAGAGAGGTGAGAGATAAGAGATGATAAGAGAGGCAAGAGATAAGAGCCTGACTTTTTTTTTAAAGACAGGGTTAGAGAGTCCTGATTGGCTGGCTGGGAACTCACTATGTAGGGCAAGCTGGCTTTGAACTCTGAGAGATCTGTCTGTCTCTGCCTCCCAATGGCTGAGATTAAAAGCATGTACCACCAAGCCCAGCTCAGTTTATCGATGTTAAATCATCTAATCTCCAGAAAACCAGGTAATTACCCTTGGGCTGGAAAAGGGGTTAGAATTTCAGACTGGGAAAGGGCGAAAACATTAGAGGACTAGAAGGCAGATAACGGAGGCACTATGGACAGACAGAGGCAGAGGCAGGTGGTTTTCTGAGTTCGAGGCCAGCCTGGTCTACAGAGGGAGTTCCAGGACAGCCTGGGCTACACAGAGAAACCCTGTCTCGAAAAAACAAAAACAAACAAACAAAAAACAGAAAACAAACCAAAAAGCTAAAGTAAGAATACACCACCACAACCACCACCAAATTTGGCTTTTTTGCATGATATTCAACACAGCAATGATCAGTATAATCAGGCTAATGAATATTTAGCAAAGTTTGATATTGAAATATTCTGTTTTAACAAAATTTGTATTGAATACGACAGGGGAGGGCTTGCTTGCTGATTGCTCCATAGTAATTTTAAAAGATTATACAAACAAGTGTTGTTGTGGTGTTTTGTTATGTTTTCGAGACAGAGTTCTTCTGTGTAGGCCTGGCTGTCCTGGAACTCACTTTGTAGACCAGGCTGGCCTTGAACTCATAGAGATCCACTGGCCTGTGCCTCCCGAGGGCTGGAATGAAAGACTCTAGCCACCACCCTGTCTACAAACAAGTATTGTAAAAAGTCTGTTGCTTTATGTATCTTTGTAACTGAAACTGCCTAGGCCCGAGGGAGAGGCTAACCTGTGACTCACCAGCCCTGAGCTCGACCAGAGCACACTGTATTGTCTGATGGTGGAAAACTCTTTGGGAGTGTGTAGCAAGAGCGTTTTGCTCTCTACCTCTCCAGGTTAAGGCTGAATTCCTCTCATTTCTCCCCACCTCCCATTTCTCTCCTTGCCTTTTCTGTTGGGTTCTCTCCCTAACCTTCCCCTGAGGGATACTAACCGGTAAAAACAGATTTCATCCTTAAAGTGTTCTACACTCTATACCAAACCTTTTCATCTAAATTCTTTAAATACAAGAATATTTATTAATGGAAACAAGATTTTTTCCTATTAATCCTTATAGCTATGTTATCCTATGCTACTTACACAAAATGTATAACCTCAAAAACAAAACCTACCCAGTCAACCCACCCTATTTTTAAGAACTTATTTGATTTCGTGAGCATTAAGCCTGAATGTACACACGTACACAGTGCCCTCCGAGGTCTGAAGAGGGCATCAGATCCTCTGGAACTGGGGCTGTGGGCTGGGAAAAGAATCAGGGTCCTCTGCAAGAACAGCCAGTGCTTGTAACTGCTGAGCCACCTTCAGCTCTGTCCCTGAGAGGGCTCCTCTCACTCCTGAGCTGGGGCACTACCAATCTAATGTGCTTAGGTGTCTGCAGTAACTGAGGCAGCTAAGGATCACACAAGCTCTTTCATTTATAGTAAAATCCCTGGGATTTCATATTTGTGGGCATTATTATAATGGCATCAGTTATTTTGATAAAATCCTTACTCTGAGGATTAGTCATTTAGAATACAAACTTGTAAAAAATAGAGTTCTGTAGCAGGCAAGAACTAGATTTCTCAAAAGCTACAAGGAAAACAATGAGAAGTATGATTTCTTAAAAGTAGGAAAATATTTTAGAATTGTATTTTAAGCAAATCATCTTGAAGAACAACAACATTTTTACTATTTCATACAGGTCATTTTAGAATATAAAAGGACCCAGCTTTATTTTATGTTATATACAAGCCAGGAGAGACATCAAGAGTCAGCGCTAAGCTGGGCACATGGTGCATGCCTGCATTCCGGCTAGCTACTTGAGAGTCGGAGCCTCTAGGTTTAATCCCTGCTATCAGAGAAGGTAAAGGACGACTCTTATCATGTGCTCCAATTGCCAAGAAATACATGTGAAAAATGTCTAAACTACTGAACAATAATGTGAGCCCAGTCAGAAACTTGGCTTCAAATGTTTTTATTAAATTTTTTTCTTTAAAATAATAAAAACTTAAAAAGCAGCCCTCTCACACCAGCCAAGTCAGAAACTGCCACTTTTCTGAATGAAAACAGTGCTTTTAAAATTTTTTATCTTATATCACTAAATTGAAAGAATAAAAAAGGATTGCAGTCGGTACAGAGACTTGGGCCATCGTACAGAACCCTGAGAGGAAACCCTCTCGCAGTCACCATCTCCTGCAGCCACTCGCTTCCGCCTTGTCACTCAGGGACAGCTCAACCCTGTCGGTTACCGTCTCCTCAGGGGTGGGCTGTATCTGGCCTTCTGATTGTCCTCCAGTGTAAGTGGGGGTGCTGTACTTCAGCAGGATAGATTTAAACTGCATCAGAGGGGCATCGGTACGGACACCCATTGGGTCAAAGTGAGTTCGGCTTACTCGAAAGCCTGCTTGGGAAAGACAGCACAAAAACTTCTTTAACCTGCAACAGAGAAAGAAAGTTATTAGACTCTCAGTTTTCCTTAAGTTATTAACTATGGAAGATTGGCTGCCGCTGGCTGTCTTACTTCGGCATGTTCATCCCTTTGATGCTGTGTCTGTGGATATTGTAATAAAAGGGAGGGTGGGCAGTGCTGGCGTCGGTCTTCTGCTTCTTCGCTACGTTAGTGGCCATCTCATTACTCTTTCTCTTGCCTGGAAGACACACACAAGCATGCTCTCAACAACTGCAGATGGAAGGAATGCTTTTATAATCTTGTTGGTTACATAATTCTTACTGGCCTAACTCATGTTAGCCGTCCACTTGCTTGGTCAGAACTTCCTTCTACCTTCTTTTTTTTTTTCGAGACAGGGTTTCTCTGTGTAGCCCTGGCTGTCCTGGAACTCACTCTGTAGAACAGGCTGGCCTCGAACTCAGAAATCCACCTGCCTCTGCCTCCCAAGTGCTGGGATTAAAGGCGTGCGCCACCACTGCCAGCTCCTTCTACCTTCTTGAAGCCTCTGTTTCCACTTCCTGTTTAAGAACTTGGGCCAATTACTTCACTGCGCACTGTGGTCCACACCCCACCACTCAAGCGTGACGAAGTCTGTCATTCCTTTTCCTTGTTTCTTGTATTTGTCTGTGTAAACCCTTTCTCCCTAATTACAGTCTACATCCCTAGAGACCATAGATGCTCTACTGATACATGGTAAGTCTTCAATGAACGTGAAAAACACCAACATAGCTACCATGTATGAAACTCTCAAGAAAAAAAAAAAAAAACCTTAAAAAAAATCAATGTAAAAAAGGAAGAGAGAGAGATGCTCAGAGAAATGAGCACTCACTACTCCTAAAAACCCTAGGATTCAGTTCTTAACACCAAAATGGTGGCTCTCAGCTGTTCTTCACTGGGCTACAAGGGATCCAGGGCCTTCCTCTGGACTCTAAGGGTTTCTACACTCACATATGCATATACTTTCCCCTAATATATGTAACTAAAAATAAGTACTTATAAAGCGAAACAACACCCTGACTTTACCTCTGTGCAGTCTGGGTGGATGACAATAGCTACAGACAGGGACTAAAGCAGACGCAGGTTTCTAGAGCTCAACAGACTGACGTAAGCACAACCTGTGACCGCACTGCCTGGTTCCCAGCACAGAACTTAGTCTTTCTATCTTAAGTGAACGGAGCCAAACAAGTTTTTCCAGCAATAAATCTTTCCAAAAGGTACATGTGTGCACATGTGCATATATAGATGTACAGACACATAAACACGCAAAGTAATTTAGACTTCAAATACTAAAAGGACATTTGACTTGAACTTTCAGCCCGTTATACTATGTATCAGATAGGTCTTACTCTTGTCCAGGCTAGTTTCAAAGCTGTGAGCTCAAGAACCCCTCCCGCCAAGCCCCCTTCATCGCTGGCACTGCAGGAGTGTGCCATGGTACCCAGCCGAAGCTCGGGTATCTGCAGGTATTATAATCACATGCTATTTCTGGCGGGCAAACACCTGACATCTGTTTAAACATAAGTAATTACAAGGCAGATACAGTGCGTGAAAAAGTTAACTGTTTCCTTTTTATGATAATACAAAATGGCAACCAGGGACTCCCAAATTACAGGTAAACCAGATAAGTAAAATTTGATTACATTGTTACATGAAATCAATGTGGCACATAGTGAAAAAAAATACCCATGTGTAGAACAAATTACAAAAAGTTCTACGATGAAGAAATCTAACATAATACCTTACTATTATTTGAAGCAGCACATGGAGTTTCTTTCTCCCTGTGCTGTATTGACAGTCTTCATATAAACATGAAGGTTTATGGCTATAGAACAGCCCACAGAGGGCAGTTCAACTTTCTTAACTTAGACGTAAGAAAAACAGATTTATAACGTCTTAAAACATACTTATGTGTTACCTTCTATTCTTAAAAAGATTTAAGACATTTCTGCTGAAAATGAAGAAACTGGAGAAGTTTTCAGCACCAACACAGTGAGGCAGAACAGAGCCTGTGGAGTCCAGCGCAGCAGCACAGAGTTCAGCGCATCAGTGCTGCTCTGTCAGGCCTCTATTTCTCGGGGCACTGCATTGTTTTCAGAGATTTGCTTTCTAACAAATTAGCTAAAGGTGCTAAATGGACATGATTGATTTTTATTTTAAAAAGGTATATTATATATATATATAAAAATTTAAAATACATACATACATATATATATATATATTTATTATTGTTTTTTGAGACAGGGTTTCTCTGTGTAGCCTTGGCTGTCCTGGAACTCACTCTGTAGACCAGGTTGGCCTCAAACTCAATAAATCCACCTGCCTCTGCCTCCCAAGTGCTGGGATTAAAGGCATGCGCCACCACTGCCCGGCTAAACCATATACTTTTAACAAGAATTGTAAGTTTTCATTGAAGATGAACATTTAAAGTAAGCATTACTACTACAATATTGTAATTATAAGCTTAAATGCTATGTATATTTTGTTTTTAAACCTGTATTTAAGACACATTTAGAATGCACTGATACTTAATAGTTACATATTTTAATATATACATACCCTGTGCACTGTTAATATCTATTGTGGTATCATCGGTGGTTTTAACAAATACACCATTTTCTTCTAAAATAAAAAAAAGGGGGGGACATATTTATAGATGACATTAACAATTTAATGTTTAAATAAAACTGGAATCCCATCTACATTTTTGAATATACAAGAATGATATTTTTTAACTTTCTGGGCCACTGAGATAGCTCAGCAGGTAAAAAGCACTTGTTATCTGAGTTCAATTCCCAGAACCCATGTAAAGACAGGGCAGAACTGACTGTGAAGTTGTCCTCCAACTTACACACACACACACACACACACACACACACACACACACACACACACACACACTATTTTTGGCTGAGTATGGTGGCACACATCTTTAATTCCAGCACATGGAAGGTACAGGCAGGTGATGTCTGTGAGTTCCAGGCCAGCTAAGCAAAGAGCCTGTATTCAAAACAAAGGCAAACGATATACTTGATGCTTTTAACAGCAACCTCTTGTTATTACTACAGAAGTATAAAGACTAGTCTGCCCCTTCCCCTTCTATCAATAGCCAGACACACTGATATTGCCCTATCTAAGGAGTAAAAACCGGCTTTACTGAATAATCCGTGAATTAATTTTCTACACTTCAAATTTTGGCATTACCAAAATTTCTGGTATACCACTCCTACAATTACCTACAAATTCTCTTTATAGAAGAGTAGAAAGTTTACAGAGGGATGACAGGCATTGCAGGGTGTGCCCAGCACTTTGGAGGTGAAGATAGCAAAATCAGGAATTCAAGGCCAGCCTGGGCTATATGTGACCTTGCCTCCGGAGGGGGGAAAAAAAAAAGCAACAAACAAATTATGATTAGACTCACTAAGAAGGGTTACTTAAAGCATATTATTACATTATTTTCATTTTAACATCAAGGATAATCTAACAAGCTAGAGTCACCTTGCTTGTTGGTATTTGAAGGTGCGTGAACTGAACACTGGCTTTGGGGGGTGCACTCTGATTCAAAGATCAGTGTCTTTATGAGGGGTTGGATGTCATCCAGACCGTGGTGAATGGATTCAAACAGCATCCTTTTGAGGAATCCAGTATTAAAAAGGGAACTTGACCTGGAAAAGAAATGTTTAAGAAATGTTTATTTTCTTAAAAAATATTTTCCATAATAATATAACAAAAACATATAACAAATTATGGGATAAAGTAATATTGAATAAATTCCGGAATTTTTGATTTAGTATTATTTATATGCTAATTTCTCACCCCTTTTAGAAATTATTTTAGTTCTGTAAATTAAGATTAGCCAAAACATTTAATTCACATAAAATCAACAAGAATTTATTGGCCCTCATAAGTTGTAGAGTCCTATGAGAAACGGAGTGGTATCTGGGAAACACAAACAGAAAAGAACGCTAGCCAGTGGTGGGTCCTCTCCACTTTGGTACCTATGTAAGGACTGTAGTTTAAATATGGTCCAGGACACCACACCTTTAAACCGGGCACTGAGGAGGCACAGACAGGTGGGTCTTTGGGAGTTCAAGACCAGCCTGGTCTACACAGGGAGTTTCAGACTAGTTAAGGCTACATACTGAGACTCTGTTTCAAAAAGGCTCAGGGCTAAATGCTTCCATTTAATTTGAGCAGCATATGCATAGTTGACAACTGAATTCCAAGACAGAAAAGCCTGGATTCCAAGCCTGGTTACATAGGTCAGCTCGAGGATTAAGGACCGTTTTATCTTCCCAGGACTGGGGTTTGAGCCTAGAGCTTTATGTACGAAAGACAGGTACTGCAGCCTGCAGCGATCCATCTGTATCCTCAGCCATGTTTTTTTTTTTTTTTAACCTCCCTTTCTCTGATAGTTTCTCTAACAGTTTCACTAAGTTGCCCAGGCTGGCCCTGAACTGGCTAAAAACTCACTGTATAGCAGTCCTGGACCTTGTGATCCCTTGCCTCAGGAGTAGTTGGAATCACTGGCCTGTAACACCAGGCCCCACCTCTCCTTTACTGGAAATAAAACTCACAAACTTGTCATAGGAATGAGATAGACTATGTATGCTTTGTACATAGTCTCTTCACTGAGTAGTAGCTATAAACATAAAGATTAAATAGTATAAATGAAAGGACTATTTAAAGTATAAAATGAGTAGTCAGAATAAGATGCATTGAAGGGGACTTAGAGATTATTTCTGCGCAAACACTCATCAGAGACTTGAACCAGGAATTATAACCTGAGCTGAGGTAAGGGGAGAGGGAAGGGATTCTGGATCCGAGTAAGGACGCGGATAAAGGCTCTGAGTGACAAGACAGGGATTCCAGCCAAGATTCTGGCCTGGAAGTTAGAAAAGGAAATTCTGGGTCTGGCTGGCTAATAAGAGTCATTATCACCACCACTGTTATTATTTTAGTCAGTCTTAGCAAGCACTGAAAACCACCGTGCCAGAATTTCCTTGCTCATAAACTGAGGAAGCTGGCTGGCCTAGACCATCCACCCTTCTGGAGGCAGCCAGCTGTCAGCCTCACTTCTGTTCTGTAACCAGGGAGTAGGATCGTTGTGTGGGAGCGGGTATAGTTAAGAAAGTACTGGAAGGTAGGGCTGGCTCACTCACTCTTCACATGTCTGTAAGAGATAAATCTCACCCTGGTGCCCTACAGCAATCGAGGAGGTGGAGACACGAGGATCCCAGAAGACTCCTGGACCTACTAGCCTGGCAGGTGTGGCAGTAAAAGGGGCCAGTTTCAACCAAGGCAGAGTATGGCCTGGCACCCAAGGCTGTCCTTGGACTTCCACATGGCACTGTGGCACACACACACTCACCTGTACTCAGACACAAAGGTAAAAAAACCAAGAACAAAACCCAGCAAGTTTGAGGTCAGGGCTGAGCTACAGTATGAGACTCTCCTTAAAATAAAAGGTTTATTGTATTTTGAATGAGGGGAGGGGAGGGGTGTGTGTGTGTGTGTGTGTGTGCGCGCGCGCGCGTGCGTGTGTGTGTGTAGGGAGTATGGCACAGGAATACAGGTGACTATGAAGGACAGAAAGTGGTGCTGGGTTCCCTGGAGCTGGAGTTACAAACATCTGTGAGCCACCTGACACAGGTACAGGGACACAACATCCATCTTCTGCACAAGCAGCCAGGGCTCTTAACTGCTGAGACATCTCTTCCTCTGAGACACCTTCTTTCAAAAACAAATCAAAACAGCCTCTTTCTTACTATGCAGACACAAGCTCTTTAGTTTGCAGATCCTGTTTACCTTTCACTCTTAGACTCTTAGAGAGAAATCTGAAAATACTCAGGTTCTCAGAAGGGGAATCCTAATTATTTGCTTAGATTCCAAAAGCTGACAATCAGTAAGTCAAAGTGAAGGCTGTATTTAGGTACATACCACAGAGGCCCGAGTTCTATTGCTGTCTTGCCAGGCATGCTCCCGTGACAATTACAGGGCAGCTGTCTATAAGGGTTTTCTGTAAAAACAAAAGATGTGTTTTTATATATCTATATCTATATCTGAATGAAGGACACATGACAAATTAAGTGTTATAACTTACATTATTAATGGTTATATACTGAGGATCTACTATGTACCCGGTACTGTGCTAAGAACCTTATATGTAGTTGAAAACTTAATCCTTTGAAGGTAGGTACTATTAAAAACCTCAATCACAAAGGTTCCTTTGGGGTTTGGATTTGGGGTGTCCAGCTTTGGGTGGAAATGTTTGCAGTGCTGAGCAGTGGGGAGGGAATTAGTTGAAATGGAATATGTTGAGAAAGGCAGGAGGATTTTTGCTCAGAAGTGTGCCCAGTGCTCCACTGTGAAAAACGGAGGCAATCTTAAGACTGGACCAAATCTCCATGGTGTGTTGGGCAGAAGCTAGTTCAGACCACTAGCTTTCCTCACAGACACGGCAAGAGCTAAGGCATCACTGGAGAGAAGACGCCAATGGAGTAGTTGGAGAGTTCCAGAGAGGACACCCTTGGGACAGAATGATCTTTACCAGGATAGACAACAAGGGAGGAAAGGCAGACCTTAGCTTATCTTAAAAAAGGCTACTACTGCGCAATACCACTGCCTTATTTATCACAAAAGAAACGTCTCATGGTTTTAATGTATATCATGATTTCATTCATAAACCAGAATTCAGATCATGAATAGTTTAAGATAAAATGGATATGATCATTTAAAATAGCAATTAAAGTCGGGCAGTGGTGGTGCACGCCTTTAATCCCAGCACTCGGAAGGCAGAGGCAGGCAGATCTCTGAGTCTGAGGCCACCTGGTCTACAGGGAGTTCCAGGACAGCCAGGGCCACACAGAGAAACCCTGTTTCAAACAAACAAACAAACAAACAAACAACAGCGCAATTCCAGTTCCATGACTACTATCATCCTCTTCCTTTTTCAAAACAGAATTGGTATTAATTAGTAATGTTCAACTTCCCACAAAGATGGGGAATACACAGAGAAACCCTGTCTCGAAAATCAAACCACATCAAAACAAAACAAAACAAAACAACAACAACAAAATGAGAACCTTTTACTAGAAATGGTGATGCATGTTTTTAGACTAGCCTGGTCTACACAGGACAGCCAGAGCTACATAATGTATTGAGACACTGTCTTGAAAAATCACAAAGACCCCTTTAACTAGATTCCTCTAACTCCAAGCTATTCCTAGATTGATCACTGACTTTTTTGGAATGGCTTGACAAAATCAATCAGTCCTAGTCTAGTCTTGTTACTCAACAAAATAAAATGGCAGAGTAAGAGAAACTCAGTTGGTAAACTGCCTGGCTGGCTTTGATCTCTAGCATAATAAAATGTTAGGGCTGGGGTATAGGTCAGTTGGTAGAGGGCTTACGTAGTTTGCACAAAACCCTACGTTCCATCTGAAGCTCCTCAGAAACCAGGCATGTTTACACCTCAGCATGTTACAACCTAAGCATCCGGAAGGCAGAGGCAGGAGTGTCAGAACTTCAAGGCTAAGCCAGTGATATGGCTCAGAAAGTAAAGGTGCTCGCCATCAGGGTGACAAGCCTGGTGACAAGTGTTTCATCTCCTGGGACCCACAGTCTGGAAGAAAAAACTGACTCCTGTAGGCTGTACTCTGATCTTCTCACGCATGCCATGGCAAACTCCCATGCATAGACACACAATAAGTAAATAAAAACAAAACAAAATAAAAGCTAAAAAAAAATTCAAGGCCATTATTGGTTGGGATATATAAGACACTGTCAAAAAATAACAACTTAAAAGCTTCAATTGGTGTGATAGAGGTATGTGAATAG
Source organism: Uromys caudimaculatus (assembly GCA_028551405.1). NCBI lineage: Eukaryota > Metazoa > Chordata > Mammalia > Rodentia > Muridae > Uromys > Uromys caudimaculatus. The sequence goes on from CM052711.1 coordinate 39,640,889, forward strand.
ACACCCTTCCATAGGAAAAAATCAGAAACCCCAGAAACAAACTCAAGTAGATGCGGGCTTAGTACATTGTCTAATAGTGGGCAAGTGCTGGGCTAGTCAATAAAATCTACTCACCCTGGAAGTACCTAGGAATAGGAATGTCTTCACAAACAAAAGCCAGAATAAATGTAACTTTACCATTAGCAATATCCAATCAACCAACTAAGGCCCCTCACCCTCCACCCCAGCAAAAGACCCCAAAACCTAAATTAAAAATAAACAAATAATCAAACTGGATTGCAGGAAGAAACAAACCAACCAACCAACCAACCAACCAACCAACCAAACAAACAAACAAACACCTTGCAATTTATACAGCAAGGGATAAACAACTTTGATTTGTAAAGAGTTCTTAAAAATTCACGTCCTGCCAGGCAGTGGTGGCGTACACCTTTAATCCTAGCACTTGGGAGGCAGAGGCAGGTGGATTTCTGAGTTCAAGGTTAGCCTGGTCTACAGAGTGAGTTCCAGACAGCCAGGGCTACACAGAGAAACCCTGTCTCGAAAAACACACACACAAAAATCACATCCACAGGCTGAAGAGAAACCTCAACAGTTCTGAGCACTAGCTGCTCTTCCAGAGAACTTGGGTTTGAGCCAGCACTCACAGAGGCTCACAACTGTCTGTAATTCCAATTCAAGAGAACCAATGCCATTTTCTGGCCTCTGCAGGTACCAGGCACATACTAAGATATATATGCAGACAAAACCCCCATATACATTTAAAAAATTCACATTTAAAAACACCAAGAACTTAACAGACAACAATAGACAAGACTGTTGCTGGATTCCAAGAAAGCAGGCACCCAGTTTTCTAAGAGCATGAGCTGGAGCTTTCCCTGTGTGTCCTAAGGCCTGGCATACAGCAGGCACTCAGTGAATGCTTACTGAATGAATTTTAAACTGGTAGCATTGATATTTAGCCAGAAACGTGAAAATAATTTTTATAAAATTAATAATTTATAACAGTATAATTACATAGGTAATCTGATTGACGTTCCTAAAATTAGTTGCTATTGGAAAAACTACATTATCTCTAGGTGTTTCAATAAATGGCAGGGACAGGCACTCAATGCTCCAGCAGTAGTCTTTGAAAGCACAGTGCAGTGCGTACGACTGGGACTGCTGCAGGCTTGTTTGCTGGGTGCTGATACGCAATGCCACGCAGGCAGAGGACCTCCAGCTTACCTTCCACCATGTTTCCATCCTTCTGAAAAATCCTCTCTTCACACCACTGGCAGTGGATCAGGTATTGGATTTTCTTGGCAGTCTCGTCTGCTGAAGTAGGGCCTCTTAAGACCCTCACAACTACCAGCACGAAGTGTTCCAGAGCCACTGCAAACAGCACTTCTATACCTTTGTTGCATCGTGCTGCAGCTCTGTTAAAAAACAAAACAAAACACAAAACTATTCTGACGGCTCATCATTCCCTTTGCATAGCACCTGCTGACAGCTGACCTGGATGGCAAACCATGGGCAGACTGTGGTCTTCAACACGATTGTTTTCTGAAATCACGATTACTAGTCTGAATTTAATCTATTTTTTCTTAAAAAAGCTTCTTCCAAACCATATATATTTATGACCATATTGATCATATGCAGAATTATATGCTAGCTGCTGACTATTTACTGAAAAATGGTCAAAGCCCTTTCCTCTAGTTGTTTTACATATTCTTTGGATTAAGTTCTATAAGATACATTATTTCCAAATTTGTCCTTAAGTATATGTTGCAAGCATCATGTGCAAATTCTGTCTCAGGGCAGTTGTCACTTAGCGTCCGCCGGAGACCTGTAAAGACTAATAAGCTGTTATGCGGAGGCAAGAGTTCCCGTCTGGGTGCCCCAGCCCTTGTGTTGCCTTAGCAAGTGAATGGGCTGGCCGGCTACTATGGAGACTCCCAATGTTAAATTGCATTATTAAGTTATTTTTGTAGGGGCTGGAAAGATGGCTTAGCAGGTAAGAGTACTTGCTGCTCTTGCAGAAAACTGGGGTTCATTTCCCAGCACCCACATGGTGGCTTACAACTGCCTGTAACTCTAGTTCCAGAGGATCTGATGCCCTCTTCTGACTCTGGCAGGCTCCTGCATGCATGTGGTGAGATCCCCCTCCCCCCCAACAAATATTAAAACATCTTTTCTAGTAGCATACAGTTCTGTACACAGTAGATAATAGTCTTTCTCCATTTCAACATCTTTGAAATCCTAGGGGAACAGAAAGAACCTCCTGTCTTACAGGGTTATTTTCAAAATGAAGTTAGAAGCCATCATTTTATTCAGACTATTTGATGGTGAAATGATCTTTCAAGTAGCTTATAAATCTAAAAGAGCTTTTGTTTCTCCTTTTATGTTGCTACCTTCTTGCCTATTCTTATAATTACTAAATTAAGACAGGTCTAAAATTAATTTTCACTTTTATTGTTTCTTTTTTATGTTTCAGATATAAACATTTAAGTAAAGTTCTGACGAAAACACAAGAATAGTAGGCCATCAAAATGGCTCAGGGGTAAAGGCGGCTGCTGCCAAGCCTGATAACTAAGTTTGATTTCCAGAGCCCACATGGTGGAAGGAGAGAGCCAACTATTTCAAGTTATCCTCTGATCTCCACACATACGCCTATACAAATACACACAAAGTAAATGAATATGTTAAACCACGAGTCACACTAAAAGAGAGTGGGTGCGCCACTGGCAGTTTGGTACCTTGCCACTGCAGCTACAACAATTCTGGCCGCTAGCTCCTTGTAATACTCTGTTCGGACAATGTTACATCCGTAGTGACGCCGGGCAACATGCTGTGCCTTGGCATACAAGGAGCTGATGTCTGTAGAAGTCACTGACACTATGCCAAGGTTCCTTACATTTCTGAACGCAGAGTCGAGGTAGTTCACTGATGTTCCAAAGGGATCCAGGTGTCTAAAACCAGAAAGAAATGCGCATATCTAAGATTACATCAGTGATCTGAATTATAACAATATTACTTCTAATGATAAAATTTCATGGATTCAAAGGTTGCAAGGCAGGTGTGATGGCAACACACCTATAATCCCAGCACTCAAGAGTTGGAGGCAGGAGAATTTCCAGCCTGGGCTAATAGGAACTAACTGTCTTAGAAAATCAAGAGAAAAAAGGTACTTTGCAAACCTATTTTAAATACTTAATTAGGTTTTAAAAGTAAGTAACAAAATAGTCTATGGCATGTCAAACACACAGAAATAAATTAGCCTAAGAGAAGAAGTTCATTCCCAGAAAGTCTGAAAATTTTCTTCTTGGAAATCTCAGGCCAAGGCCAAACACTGTATTAAAATAAACCACCACAAGTTTCTTTAATTTTAAAACATCCACCTCCAGCAGATCTGTTTAGTGGGTATCTGACCAATGCCCTTCACTTACATAAAGTCAAAAGATCTCAGGTGCATCAGAACATTGGCGTCCATCCTAGTCACCTGAATGTCCCCCAGAGTGCTGTCGTCTTCGAGGGCATCACCCTCTTCCTTTTCCTCGCTGTCCACCACCACTTTCAACTTGTTTAAGTGGCAGTTTTTCTGAATCAAAGTCACAGAGTTTTCATTCAAGTCATTAATTGTAACTTTGACTGCATTTCCAAGGTGCTTTGCCCACTGTAATCCCATTATTCCTTGGGAGAAACAGGGAAGAAGATGAATCTTTAAATTAAAGAAATTTAAGTTATAATTAATCACTGAATAGGTAGGTGTTTTATAAGCAACACACATATGCTCACACACACACACACACACACACACACACACACATGCTCACTCACCCCCCATGCACTTCTTTGTACAGTATGCTAAGAGTGCGCTATTCTGCTGGAAAGGAAAACAGCAAGTTGAAAGTCCTCCTGCTCAAGCTTACCCTCAAACACCAGAGAAAAACAAAGACAATGTTTTTTGAACAAGGATCTTGTTTGGTAGCTCAGGTTGGCCTCCCCCCTTCTCCTTTCTCTCTCTCTCTCTCTCTCTCTCTCTCTCTCTCTCTCTCTCTCTCTCTCTCTCATTGTCATGGCTGTCCTGGTACTATTGGCCTTGAACTCACAGAGATCCACCTGCCTCTGCCTCCCTCCCAAGTGTTGGGGGTCAAAGGCATTTACCACCTCTCTCAGCTGGTCATGAAATCCTACTTCTCTTGTTTCTGTCTCCTGTGTGCAGGGATTAGAGGCATGCACTAATATGTTTAGCTCCCATAACTATGGAAAAGAACTTCCAGGCTAATGAGACTGCTCAGAAGGCAAAGTGTTCCTTGAGCAGCTGGACCGTCTAATCTGGTTTTGAGCCCAGAGCACATGGTGGAGGGAGAGAACAAACTCCCAGAAATTCTGCCTCTCCCACAGCTGCCTGCACTCCCACATGCACAGTAATACAATGAGGTAAAGAGGAATAACCTTTCCAGACCCAAATTTTCAAGCAGCACACACGCACCACTGGGAAGAAAAAGGATAACTCTGTATGTTCAGCAAGAATTCAGGCGGAAGCTCCTTCCCACAGGCTTTAGTAGCTACGAGGAAGGTCATAAGGACATTTGCTGACTGGAGATGGTGACGTAAGCCCACTGACAGGAGTGTCTAACACTCCATCAGAAATACCAACATGCATGCTCTATACAGGAGACTTCACAACTGAAAATAAATCTTAGCTACTGTGCGTTATGGACTAGATGCAATTCTTTTCACTCTCACAATAAACTTGAGGGACTAAGACTGTCGTTTTGGGGAAACAAACATGCAAAGTGACTGTCACATAACTGCTAACAATTTACAAGATAAATTAAAAAGAAAAGTGTCGTGTTGACTATGCTCTCCCAGAGCTGCTTTTAACGATGCTGGTCCAAGATGTCCGATTTCCAGAAGATAGTTGAAAAGCCAAAAATGAAATGCTGCCAGCCATAGCAGCTTATAACAATGTTTAATATACCTCTTGCAGAATCAACTTTAACTGCATATTTTAAAAGATAAAAAAGAATGTGTACATTAAAACACGGCGTGAGTTTGGGGAAAGGACCGTATTACAAAGGTGACACTAGTCTGTGGTGGAACACTTTGGACTTTAGCGATCAAGATGCATGCTACTCGACTGAGAAGTAACATTGCCACAAATAACACAGATAAGTGGCTGTCTGGCCGTGCTAAGTGCGACACAGAGAATAATGACTGGAAACAGAGACTACTGCAGTAGACTTGCCATGAAGTTGGTAAATGTGGAACGGGAAGGGAAAGGGGTGTGGGTTATACTACAAAAAAAGTCAGGCTAGGCATGGTGGCATATGTGTTTAATCCTAGCACTTGGGAGACAGAGGAAAGCAGATGTCTGTGAGTTCAAGACTAGTCTGGTGTACACAGAGTTCTAAGTCAGCCAGAGCAATACAGTGACATGCTGTTCCAAAACAAAACAACACACACACACAAACCCAAGTTAGAATAAAGCTAATTTGATATGGAATTAGTGGTGTAAAAGAATGAATAAAAAACAGAGTTGGGGAGATAGCTCAGCCAGTAAAATGCTTGTGTGCAAACATAAGGATGTGAGTTTTGATCTTTAATATCCATGTGAAAAGCCAAGTATAATGGGTAGGCATCTATAGTCCACATTCTGGGAAGGTGGAGATAGGATCCCTGGGGCTTGCTGGCAAGCCAGTTGAGTGAAATCACTGAGCTGCATCCAACCTCAGTGAGAGACCCAGACTAAAAAATACGGCAGAGAGCAGTCGAGGCCACCCAGTGTTGACTTCTGGCCTCCGTATGCACGCATTCGCATGTGCACATGCGTACATACACCACATATGCACACAAAACAGAATTCAATGTTTACATCTCAATGGCTCAACTTAGAAAGATTACCTCATTTCTGCTACCATTTTAAATGGATATATTACTAAAGATGATAATGACGATTACATTGCTAATAATACAATGAAAATGAAATCTACACTTCTATAGCATTTCCTGTGTAGTAAGTACTGCGCTGATGACTTTTATCTGTACCAAGGTTTAAATCTTCAATACTGCACAGATACTAGTCTCTGCACCCTTACTTTTATACATGAAAAAGTCAAACATAATTTCCTGGGGTCATAAGCTAGCATATGATGAAGCTAGGGTTTGAACTCAGGGACTCCAGCCCCAAAGTCCATGCTTTTCACTACACCAGCAGCCTAGAAAGCACATCTTATAAACGCTTTCTCTGTACACACTCTCCAAGTGTATCTGGTTAGTCTTTATGAAGACATGGGATGAGCACAAATGGCCTTCCAGAAATTTCTGTTTCTATTTTCTTTTCTCTATTGTTAAAAGCCTTTTGGGAAAACTGTTTTTAATTTCAATGAAGACTAGCAATGGGCACAATGGCTAGAATCCCAGCACTGTGCGAAAGTAGCAAGAGGATCAGGAGCTTAAGGCTAGCTTGGGCTACATAGGCAATTCTAGGCCAGCTACAGAGAGAGACTGAATCCTAGAAAGCCAAAAACAAAGTAAACCGCTAAAGGCCAGGCAATGATATCTAAACACACAGAGGCTGGGGAGCTGCTTCAGCAGGGAAAAGCACTTCCTTGAAAGCCACACTACCTGAGTTTGGTTCCCAGAAACCATAGTGGAATGAGGGAACCAACTCTTGAAAGTTGTCTTCTGACCTACACACACATACATACACTCTCAAAATAATCAGAAATAAGTGAACAATAAAAAAGAGTTCTCAGTTATTACCTGATTACAGTGAACTCTTCAGGAAAAAATGTTCTGGCTAGGTATGATGGCGCACGCCTTCAATCCCAGCACTTGAAGGGCAGAGGCAGGCAGATCTCTGTGAGTTTAAGGCTAGCTTGGGCTTTCACCCTGTTTAAAAAAAAAACAAAACAAACAACATTTTTTTCCTTCCTACCAGACATGGTAAGCATATGCCTGTAATCCCAGTATGTGGGTGGTAGGGGTAGAAGAATCAGGAGTTCAAGGTCATACTCAGTCATACAGCCTGTTCAAGGCCAGCCAGAGACACATGAGAATCAGAGCAATTTGGAAAAATACAGGCTATAGGTGTATGTTACAGAAGCCATGGTGAGACAATCAATAAAAATCCAGATGGCCAGAAACTGCATGTCAAAAAACCGATTATGTTAATAATTATCATGTATATCCGCAGCGCGTGCGCACACACACACACTCTCTCTCCCTCTCCCTCTCATTCATTTATATGCTCAAAGTGACAGGAGACCATATTAAGAAAAGACTTAGCTGGGCATGGTGGTGCATGCCTTTAATTCCCAGCAGAGGCAGATGGGATTCAGAAACTCTGTGAGTTTGAGGCCAGCGTTGGGTACACAGTGAGTTCCAGATCACCAAGCCTACACAGTAAGACTCTGTCTCAAAAGAACACAACAACAAAAAAGAAGAGACTTAGATATGAAACAATGGAAATACATAGAATTTAGATTGTGACTTGAATTTTTTTGTTTGTTTTTTTCGAGACAGGGTTTCTCTGTGTAGCCCTGGCTGTCCTGGAACTCACTCTGTAGACCAGGCTGGCCTCGAACTCAGAAATCCACCTGCCTCTGCCTCCCAAGTGCTGGGATTAAAGGCGTGCACCGCCACTGTCTGGCGTGACTTGAATTTTTAAAAATGTTTAAATATCTAAATAATTGTTGATATCAATGAATTAGTCTTTACTTTCTAGGTATAATAATGTTACTATAGCTTTATTTTAAAAAAAGTTCCTTGTAGCTGGGTATGGAGGAAGAGTTGTAATCTCAGCATGGGGGGAGGGGAATCGGGAGTTCAAGGAGTCGAAAGCCAGTCACACATTGATACTTTGCCTCAGTGGGGAAAAGCCTTATTTTTTAAGTAATCCAACTTATTTACATAAAATAACATGTCCAGGGTTTGTTTTAAATTAATGGGACTAAAGAGATTAATGTATAAATCTGATGAAATCTGAACTGTGGAGATATTGATAAAACAAGACTGAACATGAGTGAATTATTTCTGAAGTGACACATAGGAAGAATTCATTCATTATACTCTTTACTTTTGTATAGAATCTTTTTGAAAATTTCCATAAAAAAATTGGAGAATCTTACCTTGGATCTTTTTTTTTTTTTCTTTTTTTAAACATGAAACCCTTTTTTCTTTTTTTGGACTTTTTTTTGAGACAGGGACTCATTGTAGCTCTGGCCATCCTGGAACTTACTATGTAGGCCAGGCTGGCCTTGGACTCACAGAGATCTGCCTACCTCAGCCTCATAAGTGCTGGGATTAAAGAGGTGCCACCATGTACAGTTCACAAAAATATTTTGCTAGACATGATGTCCTTATAAGTTTTCTAAGAAAAGACATTATACAGGTACTGGAAAGAAGGCTTACAGAGCACTGGCTGCTTTTTCTGAGGACCCTGTCTAGATTTGGAGCACCCACACTGTGGCTCACATCCATCCATCTCTAACTCCAATTCCAGGGAATCTGATGGTACTGCATTTGATATATAGCCATCCATAGTCAAAATACACATAAAAATAAATTTGAAAAAAAAACACAAACTAATTTTTTCTACTTACCCGTGGCTCCAAAAGCATCTAAACACTCCAAAGGTTTTCGTTCCTCAGCCAAAGCAGCCAACGTACAGAATATTATCTGACTAGAAAGAAGGGATTATTTGGAGTAACTTTTTATCTTTGTAGAATTTTGAACATACTTATCTACTTAATAATATACATTCCCAAATTAATAGTTTAAGACCTGTAAGTTTGTTAAGTTAAACTATGAATCTAACTGAATTCTATTTAACAAGCATCCATTTATTTAATAAGACTTATCCACCAATCTGTCTGGGTTTAATTACATAAAGTTGGGACTATTTTAGTCTCTGACTGAAAAACTGGGTTGGTAGAAAAAAACTAATATTTTGAGAAAATGTTAAACAGATTATTTTAATCTTAATAAATGTGAATCCGGAAGTTACAAGAGGTACATTTGAAAATTCTACTATTATTTTCAATTTATCTTACCGATTTAGTTTCATTTTGGGATTAAAATATGAGTCTGTTTTCTGAGGTATAGAGTAGTTAGGAAAAACCTGTATATCTGTGTCTGTCTCCTTTAAAATTTCATTAGATGATTTGGCAGTAGAAGCTAAAATGGAAGAAAAAGAAGATTATTACAAGGTAATTGAAATGCTAAATACCCAACACAATACATTTAAAAAAGAAACCTTATATTATTTTTGATAAAGCAAATAGTTTCGTAGCTATACAAAACCAAATCAAACCAAACCAAATGAAAAATCACAGGACAAATTTATTCACTTTCTGTGGGAAGAGTTGTGCTTAGGTAGGTATTTGGCGAGTGCAAGGAAGTTTATTCACTGAAAATCCCGTGTACCACACCACTGTGTCAGTGTTGTGAGACCCAATGCCGTCAGACAGCGTAAGAGCTGAAAATATTTCTATGGCTCATTAAGTACTACATTATGCCATCACAGGTTGGCACGGAGTGTCTTGTAATATTATAGAAATTGAGTATTTATATGCTTGCTTTCTGTTAGTTGGCTGAGTAACAATATCAGTATTTTCTGAATATACAGAACTTCAGAACAGCCTTGGGAGTCCATTTTCCCCTGCCACCTTGTGGATTCAGGGATGGAACTTGGCTCACAGGCATGCATAGAAGGACTTCTACCCATTAAGCAACCTTGTAGACCTCACTTTCCCATAATTATAATTTTAAACAAAACATTGCATTCAAATGGCTATTAAGAACTGACAAAAACATTTTATATTTAGTATATACTATAATCCTTTAGCTATAGGCTCAAATGGAATACTGATGTGAAAACATATACACATAATGTCTTAAATATTCAAGAAATAAGACATATAATTTGGAAAAATAACTGCATCCTTTATTTGTTTATCTGTCTAAAAAGAATAACTGGACCATTTTGTTTAAGGACCTAATTATTAATATGTTAATGAGATCACTTCACTTACCAGCAATGTACCTGGATTTAGTTTCTCCTTTATTCATATGGCGCTTAACATGGCCTAGCATGTCAGTCCTTCTGGTGATTGTTGCTGAACAAATGATGCAATGATAATGGGCACCCAATTTACTGGATATCTATCAAACAGAGCATTTGATTTAAACAGTTACTAAGGCAACAGAGTACAAGTTTCAAGCTGCACTATGTTAGTGAATTGGATTTAACAGTATAAAAGGTGATGTTAATTTCCTAATGTAACTTTGAAAGGATAACTTCACTAGTGATACTTATATATGCTTTGTTACAGCAGGCCACAAATGAGCTTACCTGGTTTTCCCAATTCTGTTCAGTAAATCACTGCACTGTTATTTTATATAAGTCACACTTATTGATAGGACGTTAACAGTGCTGCTACTGCTTCTTAGAAAACAAGACCTCATCTCAAGTATTTGGAGACTTCTTGGTATAAATATTCTACCCAACTCAATTTCAAGATAGAACCATGACAGATCTAAGTTACCAATACTCATGCGAAATCTGTGACTGTACAAATAGATGGACACCATCATGCCATTAGATTTTTAAAAAAAATCTAAGCTAGGTCCAGTATCCCATTTGAATATAAGGGACAGAATGAGAAATCTGTTTTTCAGGAATGTGGGCTGTAGGCTAGATGGCTCAGATTAAGTATTTGCCCTGCAAGCCTGGTTACTTGAGTTTGATCTTTGGAATCCATGGTAGAAGGAGAGAATAGACTGGTGTGCGCAGAAGAACACGCTCTCTCGGTGTATGTGTGTGCATACACATACACTTAAAAACTCCTAGCTCCATATTTCTTATAGCTGGACATAAGAAGACTATTCTACCCCAGGGGTTCTTTATTAGTTTTTATGTCTTTAGTGCTGGCACCTCCTACTTATGTGACACACAGCGAGTATGGCTAATTACATTGTTTCTTAAAATAAATGGCAGTCGTATTCAAAAGTACCTTGATGACTTTCTGTTGTATTTCATGGTATTCATGCATGCTGGGCAAGGCCTATGCTACTGGATCGCATCTGCAGCGCAAGGAACACCTTCTGTCTCACATTTGATTATTAGAAGGAAAGAGAGACAAGAAGAAAGGAAGAAAGGTCCCGGAGAGAAATGAACAGTGAGGCTCCGATAGGACGAGGGAATGGCTCCGAGGGCAGAAAGGCTGCTGTGCAGGCCTGCGGAGCTGAGCTGGGGTCCCTAGACCGACACGAGAAGCCAGGGATGCTGCTGTGCTACTCTGATCCCAGCCAGGGAGGGACAGACAGGCGGATCCTTACTGATCAATGGCCGTCAGCCTAGCTGACTCCTTTAGCTCCAGGTTCAGTGAAAGACTAGGTGGAGAATGACAGAGGAAGATACCAACATCAAACTCTGACCTCTACACATACATGCACACACAGAAACACACACACACACACACACACACACACACACACACACACACACACACACACACACAGAATTTCACAAAGTGCTTTCTGGGTAGCATCACTAAAACAATTTTATAGGTTGGTCAAACTGATCTTAATAATCAACACACACACTGTATCCTGGCCTATAGAACAAGTTCAGTGCTGCATATTAAGACACCACCTCAAAACCAAGAGTCAAACTAGAAATCCACCTCAGGCTCTTGACTGTTGAAAGTTAAATTTAAAAGAGAATATGAAATTGAAAAATGAAGATAGCTCTCAGATATCAGAAGGGCCTTCATCAAAATGTATTACCAAAGCAAAAAATTATCTACTTAAAATTTTCATATTAATGGATAATTTTCATTTTGAGCATAATAATAATTTATGTAGCTAAAATAAAGAACTATAAAATAAGGGCTGGAGAGGAGGTAAAAGCAGTGGCTGCAGCACCCAGGGTCGGTTCCTATCACCTACATGGGAGCCTACAACCAACCATCTGTTACTTCAGTTCCAGGGGATCTGATGTCCTTTTCAGACCTCAGTGGGCACTGGGCATGGAAGTGGCACACAGACACACAGGCAGGTAAAACACCAACACACATAAAATAGAATGGAAAAAAACCTGAGAAGATCAACAGTAGTTTTTCTGTGCGTTTTGGTTTATTCCCTCATGATCATCTGAAAGCACTAAGATCAGTATTTTAAAGTAAACAGGGAGCTATGGGTGTAGGGCAGCTGGTACAGTGCTTGATGAACATGCACAGAGCCCTGGGTTCAAGTCCCAGTACTGTAGAGATGGAGTTGATGGCACATGCCTATCATTTCAGCACTTGGGAAGTAAGGGCCGGAGGGCAGGAGTTCAAGACCATCCTCGGCTACATAAATTTGAGGTTCTGTGTGAGCGACAGAAGAGAAGAAACCATATTGCTAAACATGTACATTTTAATTTTAAATCAAGAATAGATTCTTGGCCTTAGGCAAAGTATAGTTTTAAAGCAAATAAAAGTTGTGCTCTCTTTAAAGTCAACTAAATTTAAAAAATAAGGATCTCCCGTCTGTTACCTGTTCTCCAACAATGGTTGGCTTCACCGGCCGGCACGCTAAGTGACAGATGCACATCCTGTAGCCTGCAATGGGAACGGCCAGCTGGTTACTAACCCTACACAGCCTGCTGGCCCCGAAAGCCGCAAGGACACTTGTAATTTCCTAAGAATAATTAGGGTCACTGGGGGTGCTGGCACATGCCTTTAATGCCAGCATTCAGGAAGCAGAGGCAGGTAGGTGCACTTCTGTGAGTTTGAGGCCAGCCTGATCTACATAGTGAGTTCCAGGTCAGCCAGGGCTGTGTAATGAAACCCTGTCTCAAAAAGAAAAAGAAAAAAAGAATAATTAGGATTATTATTCTATGTGTAACATAATAATTATTTGAAGAACATTTGTTTTATAAATGAGACAGCTATGTCAATATAAACAAATAGGAGACCTGTGTTCAAACTGTAGCTTTGTTGAGATGGCGTGTTCTTTCAGTCATTTAGCTTCTCCAACCTCATTTTCTTTGCTTCATGCTTTTTCACTAACCACACCAGATAATCTTGCTTTTCCTCTCACCTTTAAAATTGTTTTACTTTATTTTGAATTTATTATTCTTAGTTTTGGGTGTTGATTCTTAGATTTTATTTTCCCTCCATACCTTAAAATATAGATATTTATTTGGATTGGATGGTGGCTATGTCCTTTTTTTCTCTGGTAACTTTAATTATTTTCATGGTTTCAAGGATCTCTTAGGGAAGGAATCTCAAATTATAGTATTAGTTACTAACTTATTCTTGATGCTAAGACCCCTAATTCTAAATGCTTGTTAAGGAATTTTAATTAATTATTGGTTATCTCCAAATTCATTTGTCAAATTCCTGGGTATTGTGTAGCATGCCTGTAAACCCAGCACTTGGGAGGCAGAGGCAGGAGAAGGATGCCACTCTTAGAATGGAGCTAGTTAAGGTCAGCCTGTGCTACATTATTCTTTCTTTTTCTTCAGTTCTCTTTCTCCTCTCCGTTCCCCTCCCCTCCCCCCCTTTCTTTTTTTGGGTAATTCTAAGGGATAAATTCTAGAGCTGTCTACATGTTAAGGAACTACACTACCATTGAGCTATATCTCACTCCCTATATAGTTTCTTAAACCAAAAAGACTGTAACTTATCTCTCCCTTATTCTAACGCTTTGCACCATTTCCCCCACTGTATATTGCTGAAGTGCCCGAGAACTCAGCTCCAGCTGGCTTTTTTCTATTGATGCGTATACCTAAGGTTATCTTGTTAAATCTCATGACTTTAAATACTACCTATATTTTAATATCTTTTTACCCATATTTTTCTATTGCAGTTACCATTGGCTCAATAAGGGGCAACTCCATTTTTCTAGTTACTCAAGTCCCAAACCCAAGCATTTGTGGCTTGTCTCACAGTCCTCATTCCTTCTGCATTGTCTCCCTTTAAAACGTTGCCAGTTACTTTAGTACCTGTTAACTATGACAAAAACTATCATATCTTGTCCCCCCTCACTCCTGTTGACCCCCAAGTCTTTTTGAGAAGAGAATTATGATCCTGTGAGTTTCACTGTTATCTATGGGAATGTAGGTGAGGGTTTGCTTGCAGAAGCATAAGCGCTTACTAGTGGCTAAACTACTAAAGAAAATGTCTCTTCATCCCACGTAACCATTAACTCAGTGAGAGGATGTTGACTGGTCCACATAGTCAACAATTTCTACCTCACATAACTATACACTAGTGTGTATGGATACACATGTATAAGAAAGAGTGTGTGTGTGCTTATGTATGTATGTATGTATGTATGTATGTATGTATATATTTCCATACATATTTAGGTATTAGATGGGTATTCAGAGGTTTTTCTTGAGGGGAGGACTTTCAGTTTTATACAAATGGAATATTAAAAAAATCTGCCCCCTAGATCGCTATTCCATTGTAGCTGTGCTGGTTAATTTACGTCAACTTAGAGTCATTTTGGAAGAGGGAACCACAAATGAGAAAATGCCCTCACTAGACTGGCCTATGAGGCATTTTCTCGATTGATCGATGTGGCTCATTGTGGGCGGTGCCTGGGTGACAAGCTACGAGCAGCAGCCAGTAAGCAGCACTCCTCCACAGCTTCTGCTTCAGCTCCTGCCTCCAGGTTTCTCTCTTGAGTCTCTGCCCTGACTGCCCTGGATGACGGACTACAAGCTGTAAGGGAAAAACCTCTTCCCTCTCCAAGTTGCTTTTGGTCATGGTGTTTTATCACAGCAATAGAATCTTAACTAAGACTGTAGTTTACTGTGGAAAGAAAAACGTTGATGTTTGATATAATATATAGAATATAATATTATACATGCGTACATACATACACATACCACAGTGTAGTCAATATTCCTTTTAATTCTGAGTTTTTGTCACAAAGAACATGGTGCAACGAATATCCTCACGCATCTCTCTTTTTTTTGGTTTTTCTTTTTTTTTTTTTTTGGTTTTTCGAGACAGGGTTTCTCTGTGTAGCCCTGGCTGTCCTGGAACTCACTCTGTAGACCAGGCTGGCCTTGAATTCAGAAATCCACCTGCCTCTGCCTCCCAAGTGCTGGGATTAAAGGCGTGCACCACCACTGCCCGGCCCTGTGTTTCTACTCTTGTCTATTGGTAATTTTATTGGTAAGACACTTACATGAGGAATTAATGTATGTATTTTAAAAAGTAAAAGATGGCTGGGTGGAGGTGGCGCACGCCTTTAATCCCAGTACTCGGGAGGCAGAGGCAGGCGGATTTCTGAGTTCAAGGCCAGCCTGGTCTACAGAGTGACTTCCAGGACAGCCAGGGCTACAAAGAGAAACCCTGTCTCAATAAAAAAAAAAAAAAAAAAAGTAAAAGATGATGCCATATCTTTTCCTGAAGAAACTATGATACTTTGCTGCCTCAGAATTTAGTTTCTCAATGTAATTTGGTTTTTGTCTTTCAATTTTTTCTTTTTCTTATGATCTACTTGTTAAAAATTTATTCCTTCAAATTACATCATTTTTGTCACTATAACAGTGTATTTTTAATAATTTCCACTTATCTATTGTAAAGGATGTAATTTCTGAATATTTGTCTTACAGTCTATCAACATGCTGAAATTTTCAACTATTAGCTTTTTTCTAATATTAATACCAATTTTTTAATTTTCTTGCTTTTCTGCAATTACTTTGTCTTTAAAAATTATAGGTGAAACAGTAGCTATTTTACAAGAGGAAAAGAGCTGGGCAGTGGTGGCACACGCCTTTAATCCCAGCACTTGGGAGGCAGAGACAGGTGGATTTCTGAGTTCGAGGCCAGCCTGGTCTACAGAGTGAGTTCCAGGACAGTCGGGGCTATACAGAGAAACCCTGTCTCGAAAAACCAAAAAAAAAAAAAAAAAAAAACAGAGGAAAAGAAACTTACTAAAACATTGTTAAATACACAACAGGTACACCTAGGTCAGGGTTACCCAATATATCACAGTCACAGATAGCTAATAAATGTCTACCAAAGTAAATGTCAAGTGTTTACTGCCTATACTACTGTATGCTATCTTTTACCAAATACATTAAGTGGGGACATTAAATCATCATAATATACAGTGAAAATACTTGACTATGTTTACAATAAAATTCCAAAGCTGGTAACAAATGTTCAACTTCATGTATATTACTCTTAGGTAAGAAAAAACAAAACAAAAAACAAATAAACAAAACCATATATATATATACTAACCTTCAAATTCAACTGAGATTTTCCAATGTAAATTCTGAAGGTGCCGACGAAGCTTATGACTACTATAAGCTCTGAACTTTTCCTTAGGACACAGTGGGCAAGTTTGACTGTTTTCTTAAAGAGAAGAGAAAGCACAGACTCTCAGCCGCTAATGCCTGGATCAGCTACAAAGGAACAGGGAGCCTCCCCAAGCACTCCCATCCCATCCTTAGATAAAGAGGAAAATATTTGTTTCTGATCCTGGCTGTCCTTCCTAAGAACTGCAGCATTTAAACAATGACTGTTTTTAGCTTTGAAACTCTGCAATCTATGGCTAGTTGATGATGATTGTTGCCAGTAGCAACAGAGAAGTTCGAAAAGCAAAATTCCCTTCAGCTAAACTTTTGCCAGAGACCAGCACTCAGCACTTCAGAATGGAAAACCAGTAATCTGGCATTTCCAGAAGGGCGGCAGGGGCTGGGGAGGGACGCCTGAGCATCTGCGATGCTATTTCCCTACCACTCTGGCAGTGGCAACAACAACTGAAGGACAGCGTAAGAAAAACAGAAGACAAAAATACAATACATTGCTATTCTGAGACCGGGACCTGGTAAACCATCACATCCTGAATTTCACTATATTCCTACATTTGTGTTTTCCATTATTTATGAAGTATTCCTGAAAAGACGATGTGGATCATCAAAATAGAGCATTAACTTAGCAATAAAGTACACTTCAAATAATAATTCTGATAAAGTGCTGAGTTAAAATCTCAGGCTGGCAAGATGGCTCAGTAGTAAAGGCATTTACTTGCTGCCAAGTCTAGTAACCTGTGTTCAATGCCTGGGACCCACACACTGCTTGCTGCCCAGCCACCACTAAAGCAGGTAAACAAGTAAGAATTAAAGCCTCAAATTTAAGCTTAAAGCAATGAAATATACAGAAATAACAAATCAATAATGATATTTTTAATTCAACAAATATCTTTCACATGTAGAATAATGCAAGAATAAGTATAATTAATTTTTGTATAGACATTGCCAGTTTAAGACAAACATGAAAACTAAGTACTTAGAACAATAGAACAGAGGCAGGAGATGGCTCAGTGGGTAAAGGCACTCGCTAAGGGAAAACCTTAGTTTGAAACTCACATAGAAGGAAAGAACTGACTTTGACATGCATGGCATAGCACTCTCTTTTCACCAAATAAAATATTTAAGGAAGAGGGAAAGGAAGGAAGAGATGGAGGGAGAGGGGGAAGGGAAGGAGAAGAAAGAGAGAGAGAGAGAGAGAGAGAGAGAGAGAGAGAGAGAGAGAGAGAATGAGAATGAACAGCAGGTCAGAGGCAGGACAGTGGAGCATTGACAACATTTAGGACTTTTGTACCAACTATGATGCCTCCCTTTTATACCAGAAAATTTTAACTACGTTACTTTTTTTTTTTTTTTTTTTTGATTTTTCGAGACAGGGTTTCTCTGTGCAGCCTTGGCTGTCCTGGAACTCACTCTGTAGACCAGGCTGGACTCGAACTCAGAAATCCGCCTGCCTCTGCCTCCCAAGTGCTGGGATTAAAGGCATGCGCCACCACTGCCAGGCTATGTTACTTATTTTTAAGTGTACATGTTTTGCCTGCATGGATGTCTGTGCACTGTGGACATGCCTGGTGCCTACAGTGGCTAGAGGAGGGTGTTGGATCACCTGGAACTGGACTTATAGATGGCTGTGACCCACAATGTGGGTGCTGGGAATTGAATCTAGGTCCTCTGGAAGAGCAGCCAGTGCTCGAAACCACTGAGCCACCTTTCCAGTCCCAGCTATGTTATTTAAAGCCCTGTTTTAGGATGTCCAAAACTTGTTGCTAATTCAATTATACCCTTATAGAAACACAGTCCTTAACCGTGAAATTGTTATCTCCTCAAGAAGTTTATTTCACTGCTGTTCTACTCCAATGGGAATAAATTTATTAACAAACTGTTTTCATGAGCTGAAAAACGATGATCTGTTAAACAAATGTCTCAAAATAAAAATAGAAAACTGAACAATGACAACAAAAAGATATGATACCTTGTCTAAAGAAATCAAAAAGGACAAAATAGAAATTCAGTGTGTATGTGAGTGTATGTGTGGGCATGTGTGTGTCTGCACATGCGTGTGCATATGTGTGCGCGCGTCTATGTGTCTACCTGTGCCTGTATGTGTGTGGCCCTAAACATGGAAATACCTGTACCCAGATTATCTGAGTTCAACGAACTGGTAGAGTCAACATCTCCTTCAGTCCCAAAAGCTAACTTCTCCAGATCAGCGAGCCGCCTTTGAATTGAGATGTGTCTCTCTGAAAAGAAAATTTTTTAAGAGTCAGAAAACTGTTTTAGCAATTTTCCCCATTCCATTTTCAGTTACTCACACCATACTGAAGTTTATGCTTTTGTTTTCTACAGAGTCTAGTATCTCATGGGGGACTGCTATAGTTCAGTTAGAAAATGGCAAGTGTACTTCAGAATGCAAAAAGTTATAGAGAAAAACTCTACTGTGTACCTTTCAGCTTTCAGATGTTACCGAGTCAAAGTAATTCTATGGAAAATGTTTCTAGCTGGGGGCTGGAGGTATGGCTCAGTGGGTAGAATGTTTGCCAGCATCCAGGAAGCTCTGAATCTGATCCTTAGGACCACATAAATGGGGTGCGGTGGTACACACCTGTAATCTTAGCACACAGAGATAGAGGTCGGAGGGCAGGAAGTTCAGAGTCATCCTCAACTACAGAATAAATTCAAAGCTAGCCTGGGATAAATGAGACCATGTCAAAAAAACAGAAAACAAAAAAATTTCTGTCCTATACAAAATAGTTTGAGAGCTATAAAGTATGTTTTGTGTCTTCAAAGAACTTTAATTACATGTGAACAACTACCAATCGAATTTTTAACTATAATAGGTAAAATGAAATGAGTATCAGATATAAAGGTAGCATGATACCAAGGAAGGACCAGTTAATTCTAACAAGTGGCTGAGAACGTTACTTGCTAAGAGTTAATACATCAAGAACACAATTTCATGACTTAAGTTATGAACAGAAATTCAATTAGGTAGACTTGGTGACTAGTCTTATAAATCCAAAAGTAACCTCAGTTTGTGGTATAAATTTTCCAGCTACCACAGTCCTTGGTCTACAATGTAATATATTTGGGGGTGGGCAGGCTGGGGGGAAAACACACAAAGTAAGGCCTAAGTTGAAGTGGTAAAGAATTCTGTTCACGTTAGCTCAGACTTGATGGACTCCAAGTTTATGTGGCTGTTAGTAACAGTGCCATCACCTGAAGAAGGAAGGGAAGGTAGAGGACAAGAAAACAGAAACTTTCAACATGACATGGTTATGTACTATTCAAAGTAATGGTGTCCAACAGGCAGCTGAAGCTTTGTGTCTGGAGCTGAGGAATGAATGTACCAGTGAATGACTGGGCAGGAGAAGCGAGGGGACAGAGAGGCCAAAGGAGAGTAATATGTGAAGGAAATACAGAAAACTGAGGATTACAGCTGGGAAGAGGAAGACTCCTGTATTTGGTGGACAGTCTCTCCTCTGATCTTTGTTTGTTTATTTTGTTTTGTTTTTTTAAAACAGAGTTTTTCTGTGTAGCCCTGGATGTCCTGGAACTTGGTTCTGTAGACCAGGCTGGTATAGAAATCTGAGACCCAACTACATCTGCTCCTGGAATCAAAGGTGTGCGCCACCACTGCCCAGCTTCCTGTGATCTTTAAAAACTGCAGAGAACAGATAACCAAATGCAAAGTAAACACAGAAAACCAGTGTGGTTGTTTTTTTCAAAAACTTTGGAAGTGCAGAAAAGGAGACAGATGAAATTGCAATTTGCATTCCAAAGGAAAGGAACATTTACAAAGTGGGTATCAGAATGCATAAGACAAGGTGATGCCAACTCACAGGCAAGCACCTCCAAAGAGAGAGAGACAACAGAATGAATCTCAGCGCTCAGGCAATATGTTCAGTAGTTTAAAGCCTTGAGAATTTAAATTCAATTTTTGGTGCTGCCATCATTCGTCCTCTCTCTCCTCCCATTCATTCTCAGTCCCCTCAGTCACTCATGTGTATAGTCTTTGTCCTTTTTTGCCTTTCTTAGAGTAAACAATAAAAGGGCAGTAGTTGTACTTGATTCATTTTTCTGGTGGCTAAGTGTCAAGTTCAGGAACTGGTACTCAGCAGCCACTGAAAATAGTTAGTTTTTAAAAAGCATTAGACTTTTTGAATGTAGTAGCACGTTTTTATCACTAATTCTGTGATCTAACACCATCATTTCTGCTCAAACAATAGTTTTCTAAGCAAAAGCAAGGAGTGACAGACATCGTTGTATTATTGTCTTTCTTGAGATAGGAGCTCACTATATAGCTAAGAAACTTCTGGAACTCACTAGGTAGCCCATGCTGGCTTCAAATTCATTATCCTCCTACCTCAGGTTCCCAAATGCTGGGATTACAGGTATGAGCCACTATGCTTGCTTAACTTCATATACTAGGCCTTGTTCAAAAACTTAGAATAAAATATATGCAAAGAAAAGCATCTTTTAGTTTTTAGCTCTGATAATAATGGTCAAAAAAATAATTCATTTATACAAACTAAACTACCACATTTGAAATTGCAAAAGGTTGTTTCATAGTTCAGACATGTATGTACAACAGGATATATAATACTGCATAAATAACTGAATTATTCTGTTAGGTAGTACAATATAGGAGGAGGATCCTATTAAGTTAGAAAAAGAAAACTGAAAATGATCTACTCTACTATTGATGAAAAATTTAAAACCTGTCTGAAAATTCTTTTTATATCTGTGTAATCCTTTCTGGTTCAACATGGTAATATCATTCTGTATTTAAACAGTCACTTTTTTTTTAATAGCATACTCATAATCAAGAAAGTAAGCCGGGCAGTGGTGGCGCATGCCTTTAATCCCAGCACTTGGGAGGCAGAGACAGGCAGATTTCTGAGTTCAAGGCCAGCCTGGTCTACAGAGTGAGTTCCAGGACAGCCAGGGCTACACAGAGAAACCCTGTCTCGGAAAAAAAAAAAAAAGTTAAAAAAAAAAAAAAAAAAAAAAAGAAAGTAAACCTTCAGACGAACCCAATATACTAGAAGGTTCTTTCACAACTTCTTCTGCTACTTTTTCCTCAATTTTCATCTCTAGTTCAGAATTACCATCTTCGTCTTGCCTGGCTGCTATGACTGACTTCAAAGGACTAACTAGATCTGAAAGTACATTTTCAAATGATTAGTGTGTGTTTCTTAAACAGCACACATTCTTCACACTACAAATTTGTAAGTTTTAGTACACATATGCAAATGTTTCCAGCCCTCTTCCCCTAACTCTTAGACAGACAGATTTTTGAGACAATGTCTCCCTAGGTAACTCAGGTTGATCTCTAAGTTACCAGCCCTCCTGCTTGAGTGTCTGGAGTGCCAGGATTACAGGCATATATACCATGTGGAGTCACTATGCCCCATTGGGCATTTTAAGGGAGTAAAATGGTGAGGAAGTGAAGAAGCATTCCCCGAACTGCTGAACTACTTCAGATTTAAATATAATCAGGAGGGCAGTAGCTACTCCCTCTAACAGTGTAAAAGTCCCTATCCATCAGGTTGTGGGGGGTGGGGGGAAGGGAGGGAGGGAGGGAGGGAGGGAGGGAGAGAGAGAGAGAGAGAGAGAGAGAGAGAGAGAGAGAGAGAGAGAGAGAAAGAAAATAGGCCTTGTTTTGCGCTAAAAGCTGTGACCCCAAATGTTAAGGAGCCTACTGGCTGATTTTTGTCCTTCCTGTGATCAATCCTGCTACTCTTAAATGTGGTTTTAGAACTGCAAAATAATTCTCTTAGATTATAACTGTTTTATGTACAACCCCCAATTGGCCTACAAATAGTAAATATGAATTAATTTCTCATAAGTGATAATTCAGAAGGAGTATAAAGATCCAACTCGCTGAATTTTTCTTAGGCCCATTGTACAAAATGGTAAGACGATCCTTAAAGTGCTAATAATTATCAGTCTTATGTTTCCTATATGAACCGATAAACTACCACTTGGAACACGCAAAAACACATTCAGAGAATAAAAAGTATGGGCTATTAAGTGTTTACGATTGTCTTCCTTTGGAATTAAGTACAAAGCTCAATTGGTATTTAGCAGATTCTCTCTATACAAGACATGAGGTTTCTATTCTCGGGAGCAAAATAAACTACAGAAATGAGACAAATCCACCAGTGTGTGTAAGTCCTGACTGAAAAATTGGTTCCGTTTCTAAATCTTGGCATGATCTCCTACCTTAGTATCTCCATAACTGTAATACGGTGGAAAGTTTTTTAACTATTGTAGACTGGGTTGAGATGGAAACTACTAAAGACACTAACGGACACAGCCACTAATTTCATTGTTTATTTTTATCTGCCTCACGCCTGGCCTTCACATATCCTTCATGATGATGTTCTCGAGGTTTATGGAACTATTTCTTTCCATTCTGTACTCCTTTTACTCTTACCTGCCGCTCTGGTTCCTCCTCCCATTTCCCTAGATCTGCCTTTCCACATTAAAAACCATCCTGGAGAAGGGCCTCCCCTATTCCCCAGCGAGGCATAGTTTCTCGCTTCTTTGCGGCAGAGAGATCAGGCAGTCTGCACTTACTGCTTTCAGCCTCCTCGGGGACAGAGGCTAGGGACGGGGACAGGGCCGGAGCCGGGGCCGGGGCAAGGGCTGGGGCTGGATCCGAGTCCGGCGTCGGAGCCGAGTCCAGAGCCGTATCTGCGGCCGGAGCTGGGACCGGAGCCGAATCCGGGGCCGGGGTCGGGACCCTGACCTGGGCCTCCTCCTTCTCCTGGGGTAGCAGCTCCTCCTCCGCCATATTCTCCATAGTTACGGCCTCCGTGCCAGGGGACGCGGAGGGGACTCGCGGCGGAGTGGGATAATAGACGTTAATGCACACAGGGCTGGATCCAAGGGCGGGGAAGCAATTGGGAAGGCTGTACGCGTGCCACAGACAAACAGCGAAGCGCCAGTGACCCAACCCTGTCAGCAGAAACACTGTAAGCCAGAGGCAGCGGTTCGACCCTTCGCTGGCTTCCTCTTCCCCGAGGCGTTACGACGCCACCACAGACTGCGCAGAAGCGTGTCGCGGACAGTGTCCAATGAGGAGAAAGAGTTCCGTTTCCTCGTTACGTCTCTGCATCACTGGCCGCCCCCGAACCAAGATAAGACTACAACACCCAGGAGCCATCGCGTCTCCTGGGTGGTGCTCAGTTCCGGTCCTTGGAGGAAATACACACAGAGCTCAGAGAACTCTAGAATTGCCTGGAGCATTCGGCGTCTGGTGGGGGTCCGAGTACAGAACTACATTTCCCAGTGTGCAGCGGGTTCTGGGAAGGCGCTTTTGGTATCAGACTGGACCAGGGAGTCGCCGCTGTCGCTGTCGCTGCCGCTGCTGTTGCCGCCGCTGCTGTTGCCGCGGGCGCAGGTAAGTTAGGGTACTCGGGGCGCGTGGGCGTTTCTCTGGGCGACAGCTTTTCACTACTGGCCTTAGGTGCCCAGACGCGGGTCGGGCTCGGACCCGTCGGCGGTCGGACCGCTCTGTGGAGTGTGTGGCCGGGAGTCAGGTTGCTCCAGCTGGACCTGAGGCGGTGGAGGGACCGATGGCGGCTTCTTGAGAGGGGTGGGCCTAGGCAGTTTAGGAGTCCCGGAAGCGCTTTTCTGTCAGCCCCCTGAGGTAGAATCCTGGCGCCGCTCCCCACAACTTTCCTCACACTTGTGTGTGGGTCTCCTTACTTGGATTAGCCTCCCAGTGCTTGGCTGTTGTTTTTCTCTATAGCCTACAATAGTGTTATGCTGAGTTTTGCGAAAGGGCAGATGGAGTTCAAATTTGTTTTTTCCTAAACTGGCGAGCCAGGTGTCAACTTCCTTGTTTTGTGCTTTCTGGGCTGTTTTGTTCACTGTATATAAGAGCTGAGGTCTTGAAGAAAAAGACAGACACTTCTCACACAACCTTCTTCATGTGTGTGTCTCTTGATTAATCCACAGGTCCTCGCCTTTGCTCAGGTGGGTTGGTTATGCGGGCGTAGCCAACACTTGTGACTCGATCACTCTTCACTTTTTCAATTCTGCTTCAACTTTAACGTTGCCAGAATAGGCGCGGTGTGATTGTAGGGGATTGTTTTGTTGTTTTGACCTGTTTTTTTTTTTTAATTTTTTAAATTTTTTTATTTTAGGCTTTTACTAACAAAGGTCTGCCCTTGCGGACACTTTGATGCATTTCAGATTCCCTTAAGGAATATGACCAGGAAATCCTCTGCGCCTTAGGTTTTATATATTTTTAATCCTGGACTTGTTTATCACCGAAGCCTTATTCGTTCTTTTTATTTCTAATAAGCACATTGGAGTAGACGAAAAAAGGAAAAAAACAAAACAAAAAACAAACTCAACTTGAATTTTCTTTCAGGTTGGCCTGCTTGAGACTGTCTTGAACGTTAAAAGGCAGGAGGGAAGGTTCTCAGGTACAAAACTCATACTTCCGAGTTAATAAAGCTAAGTCCTTGCTCAGGAGTGCGGGTTTTTTTTCCTCCCTCTATTGAGAAACCATAAGAGGCGGTGTGTGTGATTGTTTGCAACTTTGAAATGCTGTCTGGAAGTTAGCTCTCTCCTTGCCCTTCCTACTTGGAGGTTTTGAAGGTGTTTTTCCTTCCCCTGTTTAATGTAAACTTTGTCCCCACCAATCTTTTGTAAGTTCTAAAGCCCTTAAGGGCTGCGAATGTACTTGTCTCAGTGGTAAAGTATTTGCTTAGCTTCTCTGCACTAGCTTAAAGGTCAGAAGCCTGGCATCACAAGACAACTGTAAAGGCCTTTTAATCCATCACCTCTTTTTGACTACAGTTATTTTTGGGGGGTTGACAATTTAACAATTAAAAGTGAGACAATAGCACCTCTTACAACCTATAGAAATGGTAACTAGGACCAGAGAGATGGCTCTGTGGTTAGGTCACATGCAGTTCTTAAAGTGGACTGTTATCAATTCCTAGCAACCACATGGCAGTTCGAAACCATCTGTAACTCCAGGTCCAGGGGATCTGATGCCTTCACAGAGATACGAATGCAGACAAAACACCAATGCAAATAAATAAATACATACATATATAAATAAATACTACAAAAAAAGAAATGGTATTTTTAATTTACCTCACCCCTTACTCCTCCCTTCACCTTTGGGTATGCATAACAAGCACTGTATCTTATCTCTAAATAAATTCTTCAGTACTTGTTTTTTAAATTTATAAGAGAGTAAACGATTAATTTGAGAGCTTGACTCGATATTTTAACCTTATTTAACACCAGCTAGAAAACGGATGACAACAATTAAATGTTAGCATGGAGATTCTGTGGCAGTTTTAGTTCAGAATTTCTAAGCATGAAGGAATTTTCAGTTTAAAGACCTAAAAGAGTATATTAAGCATCAGTTGCATTACTGTATAAACTATCTTATATTTTTGTTTGTTTTGTTTTTTTGTTTTTCACAGCAAGGTTTCTCAATGTAGATCTGGCTGTCCTGAAATTACTATAGCCCATGCTCACCTTATATTCAGAGATCTGACTGCCTCTGCCTCAGAGAGTGCTAGGACCAAAGGCGTGCACCACCAATATCCAGCTGTTGTCTCATATCTTAAAGCAACAGTAAACATAATTTCAACGGTTTTTTTGGATCAGGGATTAAAAAATGAACTTCCTGGGTATATCAGGCTTTGGGTCTTTAACGAGGATACACTGAAGTTACCTGGCAGGGCCACTGTCATGTAAAGACTTGACAGGGGTCAGCTTGAAAGTTTCTCACATGCCAGGATCTTAGTTTTGGTTGCTGGGCTATTTGAGTGACTATGTTGTGGAAATGTTAGTGAAATAATCCCTTTCCTCCTCAAGTTGGTTTTAATCAGGGTTTTTACTATAGCAATAGAAATCCTAGCTAATATATACCACACAATGATTTTGATTATACAGGTTAGCCCTGTTTATTATGGAAGACATTATATAAGCATTATAGTACCAAAAGCTGTAGTGTTTTGGGTGAACCATCTTATGGCAGGGCTTTTTAGAATTTTTCTACCTTCGATCCCTTTTTTGCTTGAAATGATTTTATTGGACCCAGGATTATAGGGATTTAAAATACATACAAATCAGATGTTTCTGAAAATCTTAAATTTAATTTAAAATAATTCTTTATATATGTAATTTTACCATTAAAGGTAAAAGCAAGTTTATGTGCTAATGATTGTGTGCTTATTTATTTTTATATAATGAATTAAATCTTGACTGAATATTTGATACTGCAAGAAAATCTTCAACCTTTCAGAGTTGATTGATTGATAGTTTGATTTTTATAATCATCAATGCTAAAAACGTTGCTTCATATAAACAGTAATGAATACCAGTAGAAGTATGTCTAGGATCATTTCAAAATTTGTTGACAAAAAAGAAAAAAAATCTTCAGGCTGTAGGCAGTGGTGATGCATGCCTTTAATCCCGGCACTTGGGAGGCAGAGGCAGGTGGATTTCTGAGTTCGAGGCCAGCCTGGTCTACAGAGTGAGTTCCAGGACAGCCAGGGCTATGCAGAGAAACCCTGTCTCGGAGAAAGAAAAAAAAAAGATTTATTTATTTATCTTATGTATATGACTACACTATAGCTGTCCTCAGACACAGCAGAAGAGGGCATTGGATCCCATTACAGATGGTTGTGAACCACCATGTGGTTGCTGGGAATTGAACTCAGGACCTCTGAAAGAGCAGTCAGTGCTCTTAACCTCTGAGCCATTTCTCCAGCCTTTTTTTCTACTCTCAAAACAAAATTAATTTAATTTTTTTAAAATATGAAACTAAAATCGGCAACTCAAACAGTGATTTCACATATTCTAAAATAATACAGTCCAAAGATAATAGTAATTAAATGCTCACATGCTGAAGAATTGCTCTAGGAATACACTAAATTTCTTTGTTTAGAACTCTTTGTTTTCTGTAAGCAAGCCATTGTTAATATGTTTCTACAAGAACAGAAAGATTGTGCATGTCCAGTAAAGCCCTGAAGTCCATGACATAGCGGTCTTCAGTGTGGGCCGAGGTGATTCAGCCAGGAGTCGTTAGGTGTGGTGGGTATGAGGGCATGTGAAATGCAAAATGCACATATACTGTGCTCCAGGCTGTAGTGAAGTCACAGGTTATAGTGCTGGAGAGGATGGCCAAAAATACCTGGGATTCAATACACATGATTGTCAGTTGTTTAGTCTTTGTGTGTTTAGAAACTTTTTAGTGTTGCCAATATAGTGTTGTAACCCATAGTTTAAGAAGCTGGAATCGTGAGTACTGCTCACACTGGAAGTTCTCCTAAGTTAGTTTGCTAGTCTGCATAAAAGGAATGTGAACTTCACCCTTGTATGAATAAAAACTATGTTGTAGCACTCATGAATGCTGTGCTTGCTAATTTTAGGTCAAGTTGACATAGGCTGGAGACATACCTGGGAAGAGGGAATCTTAGTAGGGAAAATGCCTCATAAGATTGGCCTGTAGGCAAGTCTGCTGGGCATTTTCTTTTTTCTTTTTGTTTTTTTTCGAGACAGGGTTTCTCTGTGTAGCCCTGGCTGTCCTGGAACTCACTCTGTAGACCAGGCTGACCTTGAACTCAGAAATCTGCCTGCCTCTGTCTCCGGAGTGCTGGGATTAAAGGCGGGCATTTTCTTTTTTGTTTTTGAGAACTTAGAACTCCTGGACTCAGTCTGTCCGACCTCAGCCTTTAAGTAGTAGAGACTACCGAGAGGCATGGGTCACTATGGCAGGCTGGGATTTTTTTTTTTTTTTTTCCCTCTTGTGCCTTTCACCCTGCTAGACTGAAATCCTGCTAGACAAGAGAAAAGAAGACTATTATAAGCCAGAAGGTTTAGCATGAATTCAGCTGTTAACCATAAACTATCTTTGAAGGCAAACATTTTTTGGTACTTAAGAGATGGTTCTTAGAAGTTTGTTGACTATTCAAGTGTTAATGTTTTAAAGTCTCCTCTGTTAGCATTTTTCTTTCCTTCAAGTTCATTAAATCTTATTTTATTTGTTTGTTTTTGAGATAGGGTCTCACTATGTAGCCTGCCACTGCCTCCTGAATGATGGGAGATCTTATTTTATACAGTTTTACCTGTTTAGATCATGAATGACCAGGAGTAATTGAAACTACTTGGTTTATAGTGTTTGTTATATTCATATTGTCACTGCCAGCTTTTACCTGTTCTTTGGACTTAACTTTCATGTTGTTCTGCCCCAGCAGACCTGGTGATGATTGCAGTCTTTGTCTACTGTATCCCAGCACAGGATGCTGCTTTGTTCTACCAGTGCCCACAAGCTTGAGACTGCTTATGACCATAAGGTATGGCTATACTTGTCTTACATTTCTTTTCTAGATTTTTTTGTTTGTTTTGTTTTGGTTTTGGTTTGGCTATTGGCTAATGAGTGGTATTTACTTGGTCTAAAGCAGGACTGGAAAAGTAAAACTGGATTAAGAAATGTACAGAGAACCTGTGATTTAAGAAAGAGTTGGAAATAGCTCAGAATGAAAATGTTGATACACTGAGGAAAATGAATTCACTCAGTCATTCATGAATATTTCTCCAGAGTTTTGGTTTGTTCTCTTAAATAGAGTCTTACTCTGAAGAACTTATTACATAGCTCTGTCTGCCCTAAGACATGTAGCAATCCTGTTGTAGTTTTTGAAGTGCTGAGATTATAGGCATATTTTATCTTTCTAAAGTATTTTTGAAAACTTAGAATTAAAAACCTAAGTTTTTAATGTAGTGCACTTTTCAAGAAACTCTAGGTCTGGTAGAAAGCCAACCATATAGGTATTTATTTAGATCCAACTATGTACAAAGTATTTAAACATTTTTATTGTGTGTGCATAAGAGTGGGAGCATGTGTGTCACTGTGTATGTGGAAATGAGAGGACACTCCTACCATGGTATTAGGAGAGGAAATTTACTCATCAGGCTTGTGCAGGAAGTACTTTTGTCCAGTGAGCCATCTCACCAGCCTTAAAAGTAGTTTTTATATCTATTTTACTCTTTGGTTCCTTAAATAAAAAAAGTTCTAGGGTAAGTTATCGCTATTTACAGAAGATGAAATTGGGACTTAGAAAAATGTATGCAATTTGTTTGAAGTATCACATAGTGAGTGACAGTGTATTAAGAAATGAAGAATTGGGGGCTGGAGAGATGGCTCAGCGGTTAAGAGCACTGACTCCTCTTCCAGAGGTCCTTGAGTTCAGTTCCCAGCAACCACATGGTGGCTCACAACCATCTGTAATGAGATCCAATGCCCTCTTCTGGTGTGTCTGAAGACAGCCACGGTGTACTTACATATATAAAGTAAACAAGTCTTTTAAAAAATGAATCTTTAAAGCCGGGCAGTGGTGGTGCACTCCTTTAATCCCAGCACTCGGGAGGCAGAGGCAGGCGGATTTCTGAGTTTGAGGCCAGCCTGGTCTACAGAGTGAGTTCCAGGACAGCCAGGGCTACACAGAGAAACCCTGTCTCGAAAAACCAAAAAAACAACAAAAAAAAGAATCTTTAAAAAAAAAAAAAAGAAATGAAGAATTACAATTCTGATGCTTAAAGGAGAAGGCAGAGATTCAAGGCATTGTCTTAAGGAGAGTTCCTGAAAGGTTCCTGGAGAGCTGAAAGAGCAATCGAATGTGAGTAAAGACAGTGAAACAGTGAGAGAAGCGAGTGTTGAGTGTGAGGAGTTGCTACACAGAGGGCCTTTAAACCTTCCATCAAGGGCAAACCTAGATTCAAAGGCAGCCTGTGATTCAGAAAGCCCTCCCCTTGGAGTTCCAGTGTCTTTGGAAACCAGCAGGGCAGTCTGATAGCCAAGAGGAAATGCTTTTAGGTGTGTTTTTTGGGGGGCAAGTATGTCTTGTGGGAGCTCTGACCTCTTAGTATCTCTAAATAAGCCTGCTATTCCTCAGGGAAGGAAACTCAGAGTCCTGTGAGTCTCTGTGGTTTAGCTTTTGCTGTGCTGGATGTATCAAGAAGATGAAAATAATTTTGTGAAAAGTCAGTCCTATATAGCTAAATGAAGAATAGCTTTTGATGTACTTTTTACTGTGTTAAAAAATATGTTTTGAATGTTTATTTTAGTTTCTAAAGATGTCTATCAAAGAATCTTGTGGAAAGGAAGAAAAGTCTCAGAAAAAACAGACTACCTCTTCATCAACTTTTGATGAAGTAAGAATTTTAATTTGCTGATTTGATGATACCTTTTTTAAAAAGAATGTAATGAAAAAAAATGTACCTTAATGTTACTGTAAGATATGAAACTGTACTCTGGGGAATCTTAACTTGCTGAAGACCCTCTGAATCGACACATGGAGTCGGGGATTGATGCAAAATGCAAGAGAAATTTATTGATTCATCAGCATGCTGAGGTCACCCTACATACAAAGACAGGAGGGCAACCTCGAGTAGCCCATTCAGGGACCTTATATAGGATTTTAGAGCAGCAGCCGCCGTTAGGTACGATGTGATTGGCAGAACAGTGTGACTTTTAAGCTGGTTGGTCTTTAGGGAATGAGGTAGCAGGGGCTTACTCAGCCCCTCCCTCCCAGCCTTTCTAGCCTGTTTCTTCCATGTGCTCGGAGCGGGGAGGGGACCCTGGTGGAATATCTCAAAGTTCCTCAGCTGCCCTCTCAAAGCTTTATTGCAGATCTATAAGGTAGTTACTTTTATCCAAATCACAGGTAAGAATTTGAGGCTTACTGAGTAGTTTTCTTGTTGTTACTCCTCCGTTTGTGCTTTCTTCAAGGCTGGCAATGGTTTCTGTGTTGCTGAGCCCACAGTTAACGGTGAGAGCATCTGTCTTGCCATCCCAGCAGTGTTGGCTGTACTCGATTACACCCTTTCCTTGAAACACTTCCCAGACTTGACTTCTGAGATACTTTGCTCTGTTAATTTTCCTTGTCTCTTGGTGACTGTTTCTCAAATTTCTTTTGCTGGTTCCTCCATATATTTTTTCTTGAAGCAGGCTCTTCAAGGCATTGTTACTGTAGCACAGTCTAGCTTTAGACTCATTATCCTCCTGTCTTAGTCTTCCTAAGAGCTGGGGTTCTAGGTATGCATCAGTACACACAGTTCTTACCCATCCTTCTTTTATCTCTCTCTTTTGGTTTTTGTTGTTGTTTTTTTGTTTTTTGTTTTGTTTGTTTGGACAGAGTGTCTCTACATGTAGCCCTGGCTCTCCTGGAACTAACTAGGTAGACTGGGCTGGCCTTGAACCTAAAGAGATCTACCTGCCTCTGCCTCCCAAGTGCCTAGAATAAAGGGGTGTGCCACTAACCCAGCCTTTTGTATTCATTGTCTTTTTTTTTTTTTTTTTTTTTTTTTTCCAGACAGGGTTTCTCTGTGTAGTCCTGGCTGTCCTGGAACTCACTCTGTAGATCAGGCTGGCCTTGAACTCAGAAATCCGCCTGCCTCTGCCTCCGGAGTGCTGGGATTAAAGGCGTGCGCCACCACTGCCTGGCTTTATTCATTGTCTTAAGCTATAACCTTTCTTTTTTTTTTAAAGATTTTTTTTAAATTAATTTATTTATTTATTCATTTATTTATTTATTATATGTAAGTACACTGTAGCTGTCTTCAGACACCCCAGAAGAGGGCATCAGATCTCATTACGGATGGTTGTGAGCCACCATGTGGTTGCTGGGATTTGAACTCATGACCTTCGGAAGAGCAGTCGGCGCTCTTAACCGCTGAGCCATCTCTCCAGCCC
>CM052711.1:39673433-39693169 GCA_028551405.1 Uromys caudimaculatus
TTTTAAATTAATTTATTTATTTATTCATTTATTTATTTATTATATGTAAGTACACTGTAGCTGTCTTCAGACACCCCAGAAGAGGGCATCAGATCTCATTACGGATGGTTGTGAGCCACCATGTGGTTGCTGGGATTTGAACTCATGACCTTCGGAAGAGCAGTCGGCGCTCTTAACCGCTGAGCCATCTCTCCAGCCCAAGCTATAACCTTTCAAGTACCCAAGTTCAGTTTTTCTAATATAGTCAACTACAGTTCCATTCTTTCGGTTCGGGCCCAAACTTGGTACATGCAAAATCAGTTTCTGTCAGTTTTCTCTTTTTAAGATATTCAGAGTCTTACTACTCTGTTCTTACTGTTACCATGATCTTAGCAAAGAACTTGTTTTCCTTAGTTATTCCACTGGTTTCTAAGTTCTTCTGCCTCTGCCTTTGCCTCCTCATGGTTTATTTGTAACATAGTGTCCCATGTGGTCCTATACAATATGAGTCAGGTTAAGTCACATCTTGTCTCTGTACTTGTGGATCCTCATGTTAAAAACACCTTCTGGGACTGGGAAGGCTATCCACTCTCCCCTCTTTACTCCTTTCTTGAGTGCTTGGATTATAAATATGTACCACTGTGCTTGGTGTATGTGGTGCTGGAGATTGCACACAGGGCCTTAGATATGCTAGACAAGCCATCTACCAACTGAGCTACATACCCAGCCCTTGTTTCTTTACTTGGTCTCCTCCGTTCAACTTGTCAGTGGAGTTCTTAAGAATACGTTTAAAAATTGCAGATCTTCCTACTTACAGCTCTTCACCTTTCTTGTCCAACTTCTCTCTTTTATTTCATCTATAGCATTATCTGACATGCTAAACATAGTAGGTATTTCTACACTAGGTTTAACCTTTTTGGAGGTAAGAACTTAGGGTTTAATTTTATTTTTTTAAGACTCAACTCATGGTCTGCTTTATCTTTGGTAAAATAGTAGGTACTTCAAACAACATTGTCTTAAGCCTTTTCAGTTTAAGATCCACTGAAAATGGACATAAGGTTTTGTCTATGGACTGAATCCCACTGTGGTAGTGCCACCTCATTATGTTCTTATCTGACTGGACTTAGCTCACCTCGTTTGTAAGCACCCATGGATCCCATTTCTCCTTGACTCTTCCTTCTAGTTGAGTCTCCCTTCTTACTAAAGTTTGTGTCTCTCAGTGTTCTCAGCTCTTTTTTGAATGAAAATGTCAACTTGTAATAGTGATTAAGTCATGCTTTATTTTGTGCTTTTCTGTTCATTTTTTCTCCTGAATGACATTCTTAGGACAAGAAAGAGGGAGAAATCTCAGCAGGTTCTACTAGTTCAGAACACTGTGTTAAGCCTGTTTCAATCAAGAAGAGAAAACTGGTAAGTGTTCAGATACTATAGCTCAGTAAATATTATTTTTCTTAAGTTTTATTTTATTTTATTTTATCTTCAAGAGATTGACTCTTACTATCTATGTTGCTGAGCCTTGAACTCTTGGATGAATTAGTCCTTCTGTTTAACTCTTTCCAGTAGTTGGAACTGGGCTTTGATGCTCAGTACACTTGGACATAGTAAAGTTTTAATCCATAGAGGGTTTATGATATAAAATTTCTCTTTGTATTTTTCTATAATTTTTTCTATTATGCTTAGTTTGTGAAAACCAATAGAAAAACCAGTGTTTTATTTTTCCTTTTTATTTGCCACAGGTAATATATTAGGTTTTTAGCTCTTTGTTCATATGAGTATGCACATAGGTACATGGAAGCAAGAAGCCAATGTTGACTATCTTCTTCAGTCACCCTCGTCGTCTTATCTGAAGCAGAGGCTCTCACTAAACCTGGAGCTTACTGATTTGACTAGGCTGATTGGCCAAAAGGTTCCCAGGATTCACTTGTCTTTGCCTCCACAGTGCTAGGTCACACCTGTAATACCAGCACTCAGACAGCTAAGGCCAGGGTGATTGCTGTAAGTTTGAGGTTAGCCTAGGTTAGTTACCCAACTATAGTTCAACCTGGTGTATAAAGCAAGATTCCCAGTTCCAATGAAAGGAAAGAAAGAAGGAGGGAGAAGGAAGGAAATAGTAAAAGTAGGTTACAAAAGATTAAAATGCTATTTTTACACTGTAAGGTTGGAGCTTGTTCTACATGAATAAGTAGTGAGTGACTCTGAATGCCTTGTGCAATACTGTATATTAGTTTAAAGTTTAAAAATTCTATATTCTTAGGCTGTATTAGATATATTAAAGCATTTTCCAATAATAGATCAACCTTAACTTAATGTAGCCTTTTCACTTTATAACTTTAGCACTTAGCCTTTTGACTCAATTGTAATAACAGTTTAAAACACACATTATTAAATATACAAAATACTTTTTTGTATCTTTCTATGAATTTTTTTCTATGTAACTTAAATTTTTTCTTTAAAAATTTTGGTTAAAAATTTACACACATGGAGATATACAGACACAGACATTGCCAGTTTCCACACAAGGTTAGGGTCAGAATCTGGCGCATGTGACAGCACATGCCGCTGTCATCTTTTGTGATATTAGTGCTTTCTTTGCGCATACACCTCCACAGACTTCCCTGAAACTGTTTTTGAGGGCTATCGTTTTTAGAAATCTGTTTGTAGTTTTCTTGTTTTGTCATCATATACTGTTACTCTCCTTTCCACATTTAGTTATATCCTTATAATTAGGCTATACATGCTGTTTATGTCCCCTTTAGCTTTTTGTATCTGGATCTTCTGATTACATAGATGCGATGGTGGAATTGAGTCAGACAGATGTGTTTCAGATCAGGACAGTGCCACTAACCTTCACTGTGATGATCAGAAAAGATGCCAAACTGTGTAAGCTTTGGGTGCTTTGCTTATAATAAAGATAATAATGTCTGCCCCAAGATGATTAGAAAGATTAAATAAATTATTATGGCAGCCTATTCATAAACACAAATGTTTTCCATTCTTCCTTGTAACTGCAACAACAGTACACAATTTATATTTTCTAAATTTTTTTTTAATTTCAGAAACCAGATGATACAGACATTGTATACTATAATACAAACAGAAAACACAGTCTGAAAAGGTAAATTCTTTTTTTTTTCTTGACACCTTTTTAGTTTTGGCTCAGAATTAAACTAAAAAAAATCTTTGTTAGTACTTGGGATTGAACTCCAATATTTTTTGTGTGCTATTCAAGCACTGGGTTATATCAACACCCCTCGGATTTAGGGACAGAGTGTTGCTATCTGTGTAGATCAAGCTGGCTTGGAACCTGCCATGTAGCCGAGGTTAGATCTTAAACGGAAGATCCTCTTGCCTTATCTTGAGCTACCATGATAAACATTGAGACTGAATATTTGTTTATTTAAATTTTAATTATTTTTATGTTTATTTTGTGTTGGGGGCCTGTATATGTGCCTTGGTGTGGTATGTTTGTGGAGATCAGAGAACAACTTGGGGGGAGTAGTTTGTGAGGTCCAGGCATCGAACTCAAGTTGTCAGGCATGGTGGTGGCAAGTACTCTTATCCACTGAGCTACCTTGCTGACCCAGGACTAAATATTTAAATTTTGAAAACCTTGTATTTACTTTGATTAGTACTGTTCTGCATGCAGATATTTCTGGTAATATCATTATTAGAAGTTTAAGAAAAAGTTAAGTAAAAATTCATCAAAACTGTTGTATAAATGCATGCAGACAAAGTGTAGATTATTATTAACTCTAGGGACTTGGTTTTGATACATAATTATAATAAGGTACATAACTTTATTATATTGCTAGTAGAGAGCTTGGGAAGCTAATTTAGAAATCATATATAGATTATTTTTATATATTACCTGTGAGAAAATACGTAATTTTCTAAATTATAGATATGGCTCTAAAATTATTTTAATTAACCATCATGTAGTTGCAACTAAAGATGTTAAAGAATGATGATAGACACAGGGAAATTAGTTTTCTTTAATTTCTTCATTCTTTGGATAAAAATTTCCTTTTTTCTTTTTTTTTTAAAGATTTATTTTATTTATATGAGTACTCTGTAGCTTTCTTCAGACACACCAGAAGAGGGCATCAGATCTCATTACAGATGGTTGTGAGCCACCATGTGGTTGCTGGGAATTGAACTCAGGGCCTCTGGAAGAGCAGTCAGAGCTCTTAACCCCTGAGCCATCTCTCCAGCCCCTGGATTAAAATTTCAAGGTTTATAGTTAAGGAATTTTTTGTTAATAATGGGGATAAATATAAAAAGTATAATGTGTACATTAAGTTTCAGACAGTTATGAGTACCCATTGTGGGTTCTGGAAATGAAACTCAGGTCTTCTTCATGAGCAATACAAACTCTTAAGCACTGAGTCTCCAGCCCTGTTTTCTTACATTTCTAAGAAGTTTAGAATGAGCCTAGTTAACTTTAACATAATGACACATTGCAACAGAATGTATAACAAATATAGTTAACCTAAGTTTCTGTGCTGCTTTATAGATTGAATATAGAAGTTGGCATGCCTAAAAAGAGACCAAAATTCAGTTCTTCGACACAAGCAGCATCATATTTAAATAGTAATCAAATTACTTCACACAATTGTTCATCAAATGGAACTAAAGATACTAAACTTAAAGATTGTAAATTGACAAGTATTGGAAGTAAGCTTGATTATGAAATAAAAAACCATAGTCGCATTAAAATTACCAAAGATAAGAAATCTAAAGCTGAAAGCCAGACAAAAGAAAAGAATTGGCCTTCTTTGCTTATTCAGAAGAAGATGAAAGAACTCAAGAAAGAAAAAAACAATAAAGACAGTTCTGAAGAATTGGAGAAATACAAGAAAAATCAACTTCCTCAGGATTATAATTTGAGCAATATAATCAAGGAACCACTTGAATCAGGAAGAAAGAAGATCAGCTTCAAAATTCCAAAAAAGCCTTCTAGTACCCTCCAGAAGCGTGTAGAAGAAAACGTCTTTAATATAGATTCTAGTAAGTCAAAGATTAAGCAGGAGGAGAAGGAACACTTGCGCAGTCACCAGGTGACATTAAATCTGGCCAAGCAGAAAACTGAAAACTTGTTTTCAGATTCTACACACAAGCAAACTGTTTGTGAAAGGATAAGAAAGCACCGTCGTGAGCACCAAGAAAGAAATGGCTCAGATCCTAAGGAGAACCACGCCCAGGTGATGTATAAAATGAAGGGTTTGTTTTTTGTAAAAGTATTTAAAATACTCAGGTTTTAGTTGCTTCTGTTATTGACGATAATCACAGATGGAGGACTGATTCTAATTTAGTCACGCAGATAAGGTGTTTGTGCCCTCTATTAGTATTCTTCATTCCAGCTTCCTTAAGATAAACTTGATACCACCCTGCTTGTAGAATCATAGTGCAATATCTGTGTTCCTGTGCTCTGGGACAAAGAACTGGACAGAGACATGTAGATATTGGTAAGCAAAAGGAGAGAATTTATTCAGAAAGGATACCATTCTAGGCAGTGACAGTTTATTAGGAGAAGATAGACTTCCAAGGGTAGGAAGCTGGCCTGGTAAGAGATGAACTATAGCCATTCAACTTCCTACCTACTGCACAAAGAGTTGCAGTTTTATGTTACTTGAGTACGGACTTTCTGGCTTATTTTAGCACTAGACTTTTCTGTGGGTGCTCTGTTACATGTGGTTCTACATACAGCCTTGTGCATTGCATTATCGCATCTTAAATTAGAATCTCATTCTACCCAGGGTATGTAGTATTATAATAGGTGCACTTTCAGAGACTGGAGTACCTCTATGCTTGTGCCTGTGATGAGAGATAGCCATTTCTGGGGGTGATGTGTGTGTCTGTGTCATGTTTCAGACTTCTTTTCCTACTTATTTTCTTCATATGCTATTTTTGTCAAGGCTTTGTGAAACTAACTGCTGCCCTGTTCTGCTTCAATTTCATGCCAAATGTTAAGTATTCGTAACAAAAAGGAATGTGGTTATGCAAAGAATCAGTTTCCATAGTCATTTCACATAAGCTCTCTAGTAGTCTCTTAGGCTTTTCTAAATTCAAACGAGCCTGCGGGAGTTACTATTCTAAAGGGCTTATTTCTTTAACAGATTACTTTCTCAGTTCTGCTGTTTCAGGCACTGCAATAAAATAGCCTGTAAGAGACACATGGTCTTGATTTTAGAAACTTACTCTTTAAATATAATAAAGTACTTCTCACTTAATATTAGGATGTATAAAGTAAGAATAATACAGCCTTGGTATACTATAACTTAAGAGAAACTGACTAGAGAGACCAACATTACTGAGAATAAAAGAATGGGTAGAGGTTACTCAGGTGAAGGTGAAATGGAATGGAATGGGGAAGCAGGAATATTCTAGGCAGAAGGTATTGTACTGTTTCAATGAACAGCAGTGTATCCACTGAGATTTCTTGGTTCTAGTGTCTTGGAACAAAGAATTGTACAATTTGATAGTTATAGGAATAAAAACTGTGATTATTAAGAAATATAATGGTAGTCCTGAGAATGGAAGTAGGCTAGCACAAGTCCAAGGCTCAAAAGATCCAGTTCCCTGGGGTTCTGATCACCTTCTCCCATATTTGTATATTACAAGCTTTTCCTGTACATATGTTGATCTTACTTGTAACCCTGGTAGAGATGCATTTCCAGTCTTTCTGTGAGCTGACTTCTTTCATGTACTAATCTTGATGCCTCTGTTGTGCCACAACATGAACAGAATCCATGCTAGAAATCTTGGCATATTCTTCTAGATAACATTGGCATTTGTGAATCACTTTAATAATCTTTCTCTGACCTTTTCTATGGTGAATAAAATTATATACCTTTAAGAGAACTTTTAGAACTTTGGAATATTATAACTTTGGCACTTTAAAATCTGGGTGTAATAGCACACAACTGTAATCCCAGCACCTGGGAGGTGGAGGCAGGAGGTTCATGAATTTACAGGAATTCACTCTTAGCTATTTGTGAATTCAAGGCCAGCCTGGACTGAGTTACCCTAGACTTTGTCCTAAAAACCAAACAAAAACACAGAGAATCTGTGGTATTGCATGCTTATATAATCCCAGTACTCTGGAGGCTGAGGCAGGATATTGTCACAAGTTCAAGGCTAGCATGTTCTGCATATAGCAAGAGAAAAGAGACCAAGACACACAGATACAGAAAGAGAAGTATTGGATAGAAATCCAGGGTTAAATAATAGATGATTTTATGTCTGTGCTGGTTTGAATGAGAATGCCCCGTAGGCTCCCATATTTCCTTAGTCCTTGATTGATGAAGTAAATGTGCAAGGATTAGGAGATATCTCCTTGTTGGAGGAGGTGTGTTGCTCTAGATGAGCTTTAAGATTTCTAAAAGCCAAGCCAGAACCAGTGTCTCTCTGTCTGCTGCCTGTGGATAGAATGTAACTCTCAGCTGCTGCTCCAGTGCTATGCCTGTCTGCTTCCTGCCATGATGATCATGGATTAACCCTCTGAAACTGTAGGCAAGCCCCCAATTAAATACTTCCTTTTATAAGAGTTGACTTGTCATGGTGTTGCTTCATAGCAATAGAACAAAAACTAACACCGTCTCATAGGAAAGCCTAGCATTTTGTTTTGTATCTCATAGATGGAAGAGAGGCACTGAGGTAATCAGGGATGCAAGATAGTCATGTTTTCTCTTTTAGAGTCAATTTGACTCCAAATAAAACTGTTGACCTCATTCATTGTATTTAATAAAGCATAGTAAGGTGCAGCACGAAAACGCCCACTGTTTGCATTTGTAATAGGCTTAGGAAATTTCAAAGACAGTTAATTTCAGGCATTGTTATTCGATAGACACATTGACCTTTCTGGAGATGCATGAGGTTAGAGAGCTCCATGTAGGACCAGTCTAAACAAGATCACATAGGAATTTAGAATGTCTAGTTACAAGCAGTTCTCATCTTCTAGCTTCCTTGACATTTGAGATCTCTCAGACACTAGACCACCAATCAGGCAGCATACACTATCTGATATGAGGCCCCTAACACATACACAGCAGAGGATTGCTGGGTCTGGGTTCAGTCAGAGAAGATGCACCTAATCCTTAAGAGACTGGAGGCCCCAGGGAGTTTAGAGATCTGGTGGGATAGGGGGTGAGGGCTGGGGACATCCACATGGAGACAGGGATGGGGAGGAGGTATGGGGTGGGGAACAGTGACAGGGTAGACTGGGAGGGGGATAAAATCTGGAGTTAAAAAAAAAAGATTAAATTAAAAAAAAAATTAAGATTTAAAGTAAGAGAGAAAAGGGATTATAAATCTTATGTAAAATATTAAAGTACTGGCACAGAGTTAGAATTTTTTTTCTTTTTTTTGAGTATTTTAATGACTATAAAAGTCCTAAAGAGTGTGACTCACATTTTATGACTTGGTAGCACAGGGCTTTTCTCTCCTAGAGATGATTTCTCATATGTGGGCAGTTTTATCCCTCAGGGTGTTTATTAATGTTTGTCGGTGTGGTGGGGGCTGACAACATGGTTCAGTGGATCAAGGCGCTTGGCACCAAACCTGATGACCTGGTTTTGATACCTGGGACCCACATGGTTGAAAGAGAGCTGACTTCCCCAGATTGTCCTCTGATTTACACACACACACACACACACACACACACACACACACACACACACACACACACGGGGTGGGGGTTGTTGGGGGGAGAAAGAACCAGTTCTGATAGCTGGCAACTTGAGTTCAGAGATGCTGTTATACATTATACAAGGCCTGACTCAAAACCCTTTTCCATTTCAGAGTTCTGAAACACCATGTTCTTCAGTGTCATCTGAGAATATCCAAGATACGGATGAAGAGGTTACTGATGCACTTATTTACTTTGATTATTTTAAAGAAATTCAAAGTTCGTTCTTTCTTTTGGGGTGTGTCTGTGATGTGGGATAGGTCTCATGTAGCTCAGGCTGATTTCAGACTTGTGATCCTCCTCCTGTCTTGGCCTCCTAAATGCTGGAATTACAGGTATATGCCAGGGTGCCTCACTAAGTAGTTCCTACTTTTAGTAAAATGTCTGTAAAAACCTTAGCAGTATGAAAATAATGTCTATTTAAACGCCATAAAAATACTATCCACCCAGGCAGTGGTGGCACACGCCTTTAATCCCAGCACTTGGAAGGCAGAGGCAGGCGGATTTCTGAGTTCGAGGCCAGCCTGGTCTACAAAGTGAGTTCCAGGACAGCCAGGGCTACACAGAGAAACCCTGTCTCGAAAAACCAAAAAAAAAAAAAAAAAAAAAAAAAAATCCTATCCATCCTATGGTTTGTTAGGAAGTTCAGTTCCTAAGTGTTAATTAGGTCATCAAAGCCATTTGCTGGGGCTAGGGATGTAGCCCAGTCAGTAAAGTGCTTGCTTAGTAGTATAAGGTTCTGGGTTTGATCCTAGCATTGGAAAAAAATATACTAGGAGAGGTCTTTACATTTACTTACCTTTTGCTTTCATTTCTGATAAGCTAATCTGTTTTAAACAGAGGGTGATGTTCATGGACCACAAGGTACTTTTATTTTGGTTTAATGTTATGCTTTTGTATGTATATACCTAGAGTTGCCAAAATGTAATGCAACACCTACACGCTCTTTATTTTTCTACTCAGCAATAAGATGAATTTGTTACTGAGTGAAGATGAAGGTTCACAGTATTTTATTTTTTCCTATTGCTTTATTTTCTACCTAGAATCTCCTGACTTCATAAAATTATTCTGTATAATTTTATGTTGTCTTAGTAAATTAAAATTCACTAACAGTTTCTATTTTTTTTCTTTAAACAATTATGGGTAACCTTTATTTGTAATAGTTACTTGTATTTTTCTGTCTTAAGAATCAATGCCCCTTGATAGGAGACTGTTTAAATCTGCTTTAAAGAGAATATATTCTTATTTCTTCTTCTTTCTC
Source organism: Uromys caudimaculatus (assembly GCA_028551405.1). Classification (NCBI taxonomy): domain Eukaryota; kingdom Metazoa; phylum Chordata; class Mammalia; order Rodentia; family Muridae; genus Uromys; species Uromys caudimaculatus. The sequence goes on from CM052711.1 coordinate 39,683,360, forward strand.
CTCCTCTTCCTCCTCTTCTTTAATTTAAAATCTGAGACAGTTTATCACTGTGTAACTCAGGCTGGCCTTGTTCTTGGTGTATAAAGAAGACTGGCCTTGAATTCATGATCTTGTGGCCTCAGCCTTCTGAGTGCTAGAATTATAGGTGTGTGCCACCATACCCAGCCCATAGTTTAATTTTTTTTATATCAAGATATCATCTGAGTGATACTTCTAAAGTGAGAAGGATCTTAAGATTTATAGTTGAGAGCCAAGGAGATGGCTTGTGGGTAAAGGTGCTTGTGCACACGCACTCTTTTGTTCCCCAGTACAAAATAAACTTTTAAAGTGTAATACAGTCAATAAGAGATTTAGTGTTTAGTTTCTGATGGTTGATAAACAGTATTAGAAATCTCAGGGACACTGGATGAGACATTTTTGTTTTTTTAATGGAGCCAGGGATTGAATGCAGAGGTTCACACATGCGAGGTAAGCTTTCTATCACTCAGCTCACACTCAGGAAGAGAAAGCTGACTCAGGTGCTTTGAGGTGAGAAGAGAAATGAGAATGAACTTATTTTGATGTCTGTATACTAGGTTTTATATAAGGAACTTCACATGACTGAGTTTAATAATATAAAGTCCTTGCTAGGCCGTGGTAGTGCATACCTTTAATCAACACTCAGTAGGCAGAGGCAAACGGATCTCTGAGTTTGAGGCCAGCCTCGTTTATAGAGTGAGTTCCAAGAGAGTCAGGGCTACATAGAGAAACTCTGTGTCAGGAAAACAAAACAAAAAAAAATTCGTAAAAGAAAATAGGTAAAATTTAATATTCTTTATAGATGGGTAAATTAAGTTATAAAGTAGTAAAACAGTTTGCTTTCCTGAGACTCCAGAAAGGAACTGGTTTTAAAACTGTTGTGGTTATAAATGGTTATAAATCCATGTTGTACTGCGTTGTCTATATTTCTGTGAGATGTTTTCGTGATGTGTTGCTTTCTTTTCTTATTTACTATCTGCGGTAAGTAACTCAGATACTTCACTGGAGTCTTTTACAATTTAGATGCAGATAGTAGAAGAGCTCCATGCGGCACGTGTGGGAAAAAGTGTGGATTTACCTGTGGTTCCACCATCCGGAGAGTTCATGAGCATGGAAATCGACTTGGTGGAAGATGATGCACACTCTTCTGCTGGTATACTCTGTATGTTAATTTTTATGATCTTGGCTTTTCTAAGAATTGATGTGTCAATATTCAAATTTTACAGTGTATAGATGAAAATGTTAAAATGTGTCCATTTAAAATCATAATGATAGCCTGGCAGTTGTGGCGCACGCCTTTAATCCCAGCACTTGGGAGGCAGAGGCAGGTGGACTTCTGAGTTCGAGGCCAGCCTGGTCTACACAGTGAGTTCCAGGACAGCCAGGGCTACACAGAGAAACCCTGTCTCGAAAAACCAAAAAAACAAACAAAACAAACCATAATGGTATATCTCTTATCTTGTTAGACCATTAGACAGTTTCTTTTTCTCAAGAAGTAATAAAGTTATGCACTGTCTTTTATTTTTGCTCTTTCATAACTTTTAGTTCTTTAATCTCTAAAGCACTGATCAGATAGACAGTTTGCTTGAAGGTATTATTCTCATGGTTTCCTTATTAATATCATAAAGTTTTGGTTATTTTAACTACTAGGAACCAGTAATAACAATCAAAGTTGTCCCAGTACTCAGGAGGTTGAGGCAGGAAGATTAACAGTTTAAGACCATATTGGACTACATAGAGCTCCAGGACAGCCTATGTATGGTCTTATATATTCCTTGTCTCAGAATAAGTATAAATAAACAAATAAACAAACAAACAAACAAAGATGACCCAAATTAGTATACCATGTTGAATACTCTGTAAAAATTATAGTTCTACCTTTTGTCCATATTTAAAATACTCATATTTTACAAATTTCTAAGCATTTTCCTATATGATCTAATAGAAAATTTAACCAGATCTTCACAAAGGTCCTATGAAATAATGCTCCTACTTTTATATTTTTTTCTTTTATGCATATTTAGCTTTTCAGTGATATGTTACTGAGGATATACTAAATTTAATTCATACTTCTTGAGTGCATAGCTACCAGGGATGCAGGGCAGGATTTAGAACCATAGTTACTGCTGGCTGGGCAGGTCAATTTGTGATTAAAATATATCCCCAAACAATTTATGATAGTTTACTGGTGTGGGAACTTATGATTACTGTTTTTTGTCTTAAGAATTAAAGTAATGGAAATTTTATAGCCCTGTTTAAAGGACTTCTTCCTATAAGAAGGCCCCGAAAAGCACTTCTATGGGTAGTTCTCTAGTCTTCGCCCTGTTATTTGTTCCTGTATTTCTACTTCACCAGGCCTGACTTTCTCTGACCTAGACAACAAGTCCTTCTTTATCCTTTTCTGCCCAGTCTCCCCAGCTTAAACAAGGTTGTGGTTCCCTCAGGAAACCCTTGACTGGAAAGAAATGTACATGGCAGCAAGTGATGGGCCAGTTAGGCAGCCCTTGAGAATCCTACTATTGATTCTCTTATAACATTAAGCTTACAAGATAGGCTTTAAATTTAAAAGAATTATCTGTACTTGTATGATAGGAAATGTAGTCATAATTTATTGTTATCAAGTGTTGTCAAATACTACCTCTGCTCTTCTCTAGCAAATGCCGCCTCAGACAAAAAGCTTCTCATTGTTATTGACACAAATATCCTGATGAATCATCTCAAATTTGTTAAAATTTTGAAGATGACAGAAATACCAGGTATTTATAAACTGTTCACAGATTCTGATTTTCTTTTTGAGTTGGTATTTTATATAACATAGTTGATTTTTCTCAGTCATACGCTAGCATCTGAAGTTTTTAAGAAGATACCTTTAATAGTGGAATCTCGAAATCTAGAACACACTTTTAGATGGAACTTACTCTATTTTAAAATTGTTTATTGTGAAATTGTTTGCATTATAAATCTTGATTATAGGAGTCATGTCTGCCAAATTCATTCTTTTTGTTATCTGGTAATTTTTAATGTTTAAATCTTAGCATTCTTTTGGCTTTTAGATCCTCTTTAAATTCCATATTTTAGTTATATCATTTGTGTGTGTTTTGCATGTGTGTGTGCACACGTGCACGCACAGGCACATATGTGCATGCCAAGGATGTGTATGGCAGTTAAAGAACAGCTTGTGGGCAACTTGGAGGAATCTCCTTCTCCTGCCACTATGCGATACATCAGTCTTGGCAGCAAACATCCTTGCCCACCCAGGCATCTCCATGACCTGGAGACTACTTTAAAACTTTGACTGCTACAGTCATTGGTTTAGTACATGTTGGATTCTAAAAAAATCTTTCTACTTTTTAGGATTTGACACACTTGTGTTAATAATTCCCTGGGTAGTTATGCAAGAGCTAGATCGTATGAAGGCAGGAAAATTACTAAAACATGTCCAGCATAAAGCTGTACCTGCAATTCATTTCATCAACGACAGCCTCAAAAGTCAAGATAGAAAGCTATGGGGTCAGTCAATACAGCTGGCATCCCAAAAACTTTGTAAGTATTGTTTGTCATGGGTCTGTATGCCTTGATAAAGATTTGTTTGGGTGCTTGCTTATTTTTGGAAGGAAATGGTTTAAAACTTAAGTGTGTAGGTCTAGATTGTGGAGTGAAAAGAATGTTGTGGTAATTTATGGCTCACTTTGGGAATCCTTGGCTTTGTTTTACTGTTTTCCCTATACTCTCTTCGACTGTGTGTGTTAGCATTTCTCAGGGATGATAGAGTTTTATTCATACTTGGCTATACTGTAGAGGTTTAGGTCCCCATCTCTTTTTTGTAATGATTTACATTTCCATTCTATTGCTTCCTCTCCCTCTCTCCCTCCCCCAGCCTTTTTTTCTTCTCTTGTCCCTCTCCTATCTTCTCTCCTCAGACCTTTCCCTCCTTTTTTGTCTTCTCTCCTCACTCTGTGTGTTTTCTGCAAGGAGCCATGTTTGTTTTTTTGGGTTTGTTTGTTTGTTTTTTCCCTTGCACTTCTCTAAATCGAGATTAAGGAAAAGCAGACACGAGAAACTTGTTTACACACCTTGTAAACTGAGAAAATTTCAAGCAGAAAATTTCATAATACTTGAGTGATGAGTAGAGACTAGGATTCATAGCGTTTGGTTTCTAGTCAGGTTTTTAGCACTCAGATCACACTTCTATCCTTTGAATCCAGGCATTCAGCGTTGTAAAGACATTGTTTTACATCTTCATTTTATTTAGTGAGTTTTCTGCCTTTCAGAGATATTTTAAAAAATAAATGCTTAGACAGTTTTAGCTTTACAACAAAATGGAGCAGAAGGTATGGAAATTTTTCTTGTCCTTTCTAGTCCCATATGTAATAATTCTCTTATAATCAACACCTCCATCAGAATAAGAAATATATTATAGTCAGATATGGTGGCGCACGCCTTTAATCCTAGCAGTTAAGAGGCAGAGGCAGGCAGATCTCTGAGTCTGAGGCCAATTTGCTCCACACAGTGAGTTCCAGGACAGCTAAGTCTACAGAGATACCCTGTCTCAAAAAGACAAAAAGGAAGAAAAGGTATTACAATCAGTGAACCTACACTGATGTGTCGTTACCGAGTTTACATTGCATGGCTTTGGAGAAATATATAGTGACATGCATGTATCCACCACCAGAGTAGCTTCAGTGCCTCAAAACATAGATATTTTAAATTTGTAAATATTGTCTAGATTAATCAGGTGACATCAGACTTATGTTTTATATTTGTGTGAGTATATTTTTATGATCACGCGGGCGCACGCGCGCGGGTGTGCGCACACTCACACGCGCACATACACGCCCCCCACGTCTGTGAATGAGAAAGCCAGAGGTTGATGTTTGGTGTCTTCTTGAAGCAGGCATTACTGACTGAGCTATTGTCCCAGCCTACCCTGGCACTACCTCGGCTTTTTTCCCCCATTGCCTGGGTCTCACTCTACTCCAGGCTAGCCTTGATTTTGTGGCAATCTTCCTGTCTCAGCCTCTTGAAACAGGAATTACAAGTCAACTTGCTCAAGTGCTATCTAGATTTCTAACGTACTTACTAATAGTTGCTTTGCTACATTTGCAGATGGACTGAGTGACGAGAACAATGATGATCGTGTATTAAAGTGCTGTCTTCAGTACCAGGAATTATTCCCGTGTTCTCTTGTTATTCTGTGCACGTGAGTTTCATAGTCATTTTGCCTTTTAAAAATAATAACCTATGGAAAAGAATTTTTAGAAATTATATTTACCAACTCATGGATCAAATAATAATAATTGTTATTATTATTATTATTATTTTTGTTTTGTTTTGTTTTTTTGTTTTTCGAGACAGGGTTTCTCTGTATAGCCCTGGCTGTCCTGGAACTCACTCTGTAGACCAGGCTGGCCTTGAACTCAGAAATCCACCTGTCTCTGCCTCCCAAGTGCTGGGATTAAAGGTGTGCGCCACCACTGCCCAGCCAAATAATTATTTTTTAAATCTACTACTAATCATACTCAGCTATTAAAATTTTTTTTAATTGTATGAAGTAAGAAGTTGATTATTCATATACAAATAGAGGGTAGCTTATGTTATGTTATGTTATGTCATGGGTGCGTCTTCTGCGTAAATTTGGGCTAGAATCTTAGGCCTTTCAGTTGTCAGCTATATGAATCTGCAACTCGCCTAACTTAGCTTTCTTGTGTTTAATAAACAGAAGAATTATGCTTCATAAGCTTTATCAGATAGTGTATGTAAAGGAATTAGGGCGGTGCCTACCACACCGCCATATCTTTTTTTGACAGGGTTTCTTGTAGTCATGTAGCCTGAGTTGGTCTAGATTTTTGTTTGTTTGTTTGTTTGTTTGTTTTGTTTTTTGTTTTCTGTTTCACCAAAACTGGGTTTCCCTGTGTAATCCTAGCGTTCTGGAACTGGTTTTGTAGACCAGGCTGGCCAGCCTCAAACTCAGAGATCTGCTTGCCTCTGCCTCCCTAGTGCTGGGAATAAAGGCTTGTGCCACAATCTCTTGGCTGGGCTAGAACTCTTATGTGGAGCAGGCTGGCATCAAACTCACAAAGAGCCACCTGTCTCTGCCCTGAGTAGTGGAATAAAGGTATGTGCTGCCATACTCAACATGATTTTTCTTTAAGTGATGATAATGTATATTGTATATGTCATCTACTTGTACCTCCTACTGTGAGGATACATCTATTTGATTTTCTGGATAACGATGTTACAGTTATCAGTTGTTGATGGTACTAATAGGGAAAACTTTTGCACCATAGTATATTATGCATTCCTTTCTTTGAAGATTTGGAAAACAAATTTCATTTAAATAAGAAAGAAAGTGAGAAGGCAGACTCCTCATGAAAGAAGGGGATCTGGAATCAGAATGCACTGCTATGGGTTATTTTAAGTGTTTTACTTAGATTTATTTTCTTAAAGCAGCTAACAACCTCAATTATTATCTCTAGTTCATATGATTCTTCGAAGCTCCATACTAATATATTCACCTACTTGAAATCAATCATCATTGAAAAAAAAAGAACTCTTGGTTTCTCTTATTATTTAAGTGAATGAAAGTATCACATTTTATCCATTTCCAAAGCCCTATGCAGAGTCTTGTTGATATTATCTTCTCTCGTACTCCAGTAACCTTGTTCTGTTGGGTCTCTGTTGTCTCCCTGCCACATCCCCACATTAAAACATGCCCTTTCCCCTTCTACTTTTAATACCATCATACTTTCTACTTCCACACCTGCTGTACATATTCTAAATTAAAATGGTACTTTCTTATTTTTAAAAACAATTTACATTATGGGGAATCCCAACAGTATTGAAAGTAAAGAATAAACTCCTGAGACTTGGAATATAGTTGAGTGGCAGAGCACTTACTAGCATCCATGAGGCCCTAGACTCAATTCCCTTTTCCAGAAGGGCAGGAAGAATGAAATCCTAATATAGCTGCAACAGTTTTTGGAGTCTGCTATTGTTTCTGTCATCTACATCTTTATTCACTCCCTATCTAGCTTGATTATTTTTACATAATTTTTTTGTTTTTGGGGGGGGAATGTACTTACATTGCAATGTACAAATATATTAATGCCAGCATTATCAAATTGACAGTGACATAGTTCATATTTCTCTTATATGTAAAACATCATCCCAGAAGGTACTGTTATGGCTTTCTTTGCTCCCCCACCCCCCCTTGTTTCTTAAGATGAAGTTTAGGAGCTGGAGAGATGTCTCAGCAGCTAAATGCATGCCCTGCTCTTGCAGAGGACTGAGTTTGGTTTCCGGCCTGATGCGAGCAGCTTACAACTACCTAAAACTTCAACTCCAGGGACTCTGACAGCCCCTTCTGGCCTCTGTGGGTACCTGTGCATGTGACGCATGCGTGTGTGAGCAAACATACGCAAATACTGAAAGAAAATAAAAAGGCATCATATAAAAATTGTGGTCTATACCAGTGCTTAAAGAGAAGTTTATAGAAGCTTCAAATAAATAAGCTTTAATCTTTAAATTTTACTATAGTAATTTTTAACTATGGATATGTGCATATGTCTATGTATGGGTTTGTGCACATGAGTGCAGGTAGCCTCAGAGACCAGGGGCATCTGGTACTGTGAATGAGCAAGAAGCACTCTTAACCTGGAGAGTAACCTCTCCAGTCCCATATAAATGTTTTGTTTTTTTGGTTTTTCGAGACATGGTTTCTCTGTGTAGCCCTGGCTGTCCCGGAACTCACTCTGTAGACCAGGCTGGCCTCGAACTCAGAAATCCACCTGCCTCTGCCTCCCGAGTGCTGGGATTAAAGGCATGCGCCACCACGCCCGGCTCCATATAAATGTTTTTTTCAAGTTCATTTTAAAACTTTTTAACCAGTTTTAATGTTTCTACTGATAATTAGTCAAGAACCTTGACTTGTGTGTTTGAATTGACATATAGTTGATCTTCTAAAATGTTTTTATTCTCCCCTAACCGCACCTTTAGGGATGATAGAAATTTAAGAAGTAAAGGCCTGATAAGTGGTGTGAAGTCACTCAGTAAAGAAGAACTGGATACAGAGATATTAAATTTAACTCTGAACACAGATTTGTGTCATCAGCCTTGTATTTCTAAGCAGCAGTTGAAAGCAGGTAATATTTTTACTATGAATAATTGGAGATATGTCTTATGCCCTAATATTTTTGGTAACATTTGAAACTAATAACAATTTTTCATCTTGTACATTTAAAATAATAGTAAGTTTAGAACACTTGCTTATATGTATTAAATGAATACATGTAAGTGGGGGAGGGGAGTATACGACTGGGTTTCTCTGTAGCCCTGGCTGTCAACTCCATCTGTAGATTAGGCTGGCCAGGAACTCAGAGATCTGCCTGCCTCTGCCTCCTGAGTGCGGGATCAAAGACGTGCACTAGCACTGTTAGGCTGGAAATAGTCTTTGGAAGTGGAACTTTCTAATGCTTTTGTAAAATTAGTTTCATATTCCTGACCCCCAGTTACTACAGAAAAAGCAAATATCATACAACTTTAGTAAAATAGCTTTTTTTTTTTTTAATTTAAACTAATATAAGGGCAATGCTGCTTTTTAAATAGAATATTCTGTGACTTGATATTTGATGGGCTGTTACATTGCATGGCACTATTTATAAATGTATCCTAACTTTCCCCTCTTTGCGAAAACTTTCCTCTCTGTGGGAAAACTTTACTTCAGTGCTCGGGAGTGCCAGAGTTCAGTTTCCAGCATTCAAGTTTGTCACAACCATGTAGAATTCTAGCTTCAGGGATCTGTCTACCTTTTCTAGCTTCTTTATGGGGGAAGTAATTGTTGAGGTTTTTAACATTAAATATACTTTTATAGGTAATTATATAAAATTAATGCTTCCTTTCCTTTTTGAGAGTAGTATATCTTCGTTATGACATTCAAAATGACATTTGGGAGGAATTAAAGGATATTTTATTTGTTTATTTATTTAAGAGTAAACTTTTAGTTAGCTCATTTTATGTCAGTCATCTTAAACCTTAGCTGCGGGACTGGAGAGATGGCTCAGCGGTTAAGAGCACTAACTGCTCTTCCGAAGGTCCTGAGTTCAAATCCCAGCAACCACATGGTGGCTTACAGCTATCCGTAATGAGATCTGATGCCCTCTTCTGGGCTGTCTGAAGAGCAAATGGGGCTGGAGAGAGAAGACAGCTATAGTGTAGTTACATATAATAAATAAATAAATCTTAAAAAAAAAAACAACAACAAAAAAAAGACCTTAGCTGGTATTTGTAGAGAGATAAGATAAATCTCTTAATATTTGAATTTTGCCATAAGAAAATTTTAGTTATTTTTAGATATAAAAGTATGATGTTAATGAAATGGTAACAACTGAACTAATAAAAGCTAATTTTGAAAGAGGATGGCATCAATGTTGGTAATTTTAAAACGATTTATTGATAATGGATTGAAATAATGTGCTGTTTTGGGGAAGAAAACCAATTTTGGTATAACTGCTAGGTATTTGAAAAACAAACAGAAAACAAGGCATTCTTGTAGTTTGAAAATAATAAATGGACTCTTTTTTTTTTTTCCTTTTATGGGCTTTTTGTTTTATTGTTTCATTTTGGAATTTTTTTTGTCTTACTGTTTTTTTGTTTGCTTTGATTTTTTTTTTTTTGATTTGTTTATTTTTTCCTTCTTTCTTTTTTTTTTTTCCTCCTTTTTTATTTTTGATACTTTATATACATTTCCAATGTTTCCCCTTTTCTGAGTCTCCTCTTTGTATACCCCCCATCCCC
>CM052711.1:39693669-39761194 GCA_028551405.1 Uromys caudimaculatus
TTCTACAGCGCTCGTTGGCTACCGACTCCTGGTGTCCCAGGCAGAGGTTTCCCCCTTTCTATGGTGCTCGTTGGCTACCGACTCCTGGTGTCCCAGGCAGAGGTTTCCCCCTTACTGCGGCGCTCGTTGGCTACCGACTCCTGGTGTCCCAGGCAGAGGTTTCCCCCTGCAAGTGAGATCCTGAAGTTTCGGAGACTTTCTGTCCCCGGGTTCTCAGGCCCCGGATCCCGGCAGATCCGGGCAGGTCTGGGCGAGAGGTGCTGCTCCCCTTAACCCCACTCACGACCTTTCCAGGCTCCTGGGCGGGTACCCCTCTCTGGTTCTCGATGGCTACCGACTCCTGGCAGCGCAGACAGAGGTTTCCGCCTTTCTATGGCACTCGTTGGCTACCAACTCCTGGCGTCCCAGGCAGAGGTTTCCCCCTTTCTACCGCTTTGATTTTTTTTTAATAATAAAAAGCAGTACCTTAATGTTAAGAGATGGGAAATGTAAAATATAAAACCACTTGCTGCACACACACAGAAAAAAAATAATAAAATTGAATTTAGTTAACATATTTTCCCCCCATATTTCTATTTGAATAAAAAAAAATTTGGGGGTCTTGGTAAATAAAAACCCTAAGTGTGGACTGAGGGTGTAGCTCGCTGGTAAAGGGCGTTCCTAGCACTGGCATCCCTCCCTTCACATTGGATCCTGTCCCACACAAACCTGGCATGGGCTACATGGTTGTAATCCCAGCACTGGGCAGTGTAGACAGGAGGACCTGAAGGTCATCCTCAGTGATTGAGTAACTTGAAACCTGCTTGTACTGCTTGAAATCCTGCCCCCCAAAACAAAGCCAAAGATAACCTCCTCTTTTAGTAACACCTGAAACTTTGCTTTAAAGAAGTACCACCTGTGGAAGAGACTTCTAAGGAAGAGTCTACAAACTCTGGACTGTCTGTTCTACTTGAACGCATTATATATGATCTTGAAAAATGTCTTGGCACAGCTTTATCTTCAATATTAGAAACAGAAATGAAAATTGCTTTTGGAAATCTTTGGATGGAGGTATCTATTTAACTATATTAAGATTTCTTCCTATTATTGATGATTTGTTATCTTAGAAAGTATTTGTGTAAATTAAAAAGCTTTATAGTAATCTCACATTTTCTCTAAATTTTATAACTTAGAAAAGTTTACATTGGTTTTATGTATTTATTTTGTGTTTGTGTATGTATGTGCACAAGTATGTGTATGTGTGCAAGCACGTGTTTGTCATGGTGCTCCTGTGGACGTCAGGACAAGTTGGCAGGAATTGGTTCTCTTTTTCTATCATGTGGGTCTTCTGGATCAAACCCGGGTTGTCAGGCTTGGTGGCAAATGCCTTAATATGCGGAACCATCTTTTGATAATTATATGATAAATGTTTTTTAAAGGTCAGGACTATATAGTATTTACTTACTTTGAACAGAGCAAAAGTAGATATATTTGGGAAAAATAAGGAAGAGGAGGTACTTTACATGAAGAGTGTTTTGGTTTTTTTTTTTTTTAATTAGCTAATAGTTATTATTTTTTTAAATTAGCTAATAATTATTGTGCATATACTATGAATGTTTGATACATTGGTCTCCTAGAACTTAAATTGAATCCTTAAAAGTCTTTTACAAGGACTAGGGGGATATAGCTCAGTTGGTAGAATGGTTGTCTAGCATTCATGAAGCTACAGGTTTTATTCCCAATGCCACATAAACCGTGTGTGGTAGCACATGCCTGTAATCCTAGGAGTTGAAGGTAGAGGTAAGAGGATCAGGAGCTCAAGATCATCTTTGGCTATGTTGGAGCTTGGGATACAAGAGACCTTGTTTTCAAATAAAACAAGCAGTCAATACTTCGCTTACTCAGTTTAATTGGGTCAAAATGTTTGACAAAATATTTGTATATTTGACTTTTAGTATGAGTATACTGTTGCTGTCTTCAGACACACCAAAAGAGGGCATCAGATCCCATTACAGATGGTTGTGAGCCACCATATGGTTGCTGGGAATTGAACTCAGGATCTCTGGAAGAGCAGTCAGTGCTCTTAACCACTGAGCCATCTCTCCAGCTCATATATTTGACTTTAATGCTATGTAAATATGACAGTAAAACATGATCATAATAAGATATTTTGAATTTCCTTAACTTAATATTTAAATGAAATACCAAATTTAGCAAGCATGATTTTTTTTTCTTAGTTTAGTGTTTGTTTCAAATTCACATTTGTAGCCAGGAGAAGTGTTACAGCCCATTAATTGTAGCTGAGGTATTTATTCCAGCTACGCCACAAGATTCTAAACTTGCCAGTGTGATGTTTGCTGCCTCATGATCAAATGCTGATCCAAAAATAATGGATATTAATAAAAAGGATCTTGGAGGATTGGTATAAACTGGACATTTCATAGGAATATGAATGATTCAGAAAAAGGCATTGATATCTTCCTGAATTATTTATAAATATCTATATTTGTTTATAAATATATCTATCAATTATATATAAATATGAAAAAACCAAATAAATAAATAAATAAATAAATAAGGAAAAAAATTGTGATTAGTACTTCTTATTTTTTTTTTTTTTTTTTTTTTCGAGACAGGATTTCTCTGTGTAGCCCTGACTGTCCTGGAACTCACTCTGTAGACCAGGCTGGCCTCAAACTCAGAAATCCTCCTGCCTCTGCCTCCGAAGTGCTGGGATTAAAGGCGTGCACCACCACTGCCTGGCAGTACTTCTTAATTTAAAAATAGTCTGAGGAGCTATATCTTTATTAGGGATATGTATAGAAGTTCCTACATTGGCATGTTTACACAATATGTAAAATAAATCAGTAGATAATGATTTTGTAATCCTTTCTAGGTGCTGTATTTGAAACCACCATGGACTCTAATAAATCTATTACGGTGCTTTAAAAAACATTGGCTGGCTGTATTTGGATTAGTTATGGAAAATAGCTTGCTTGTAACTATTGAGAGCCTATATGAAAATCTCTCTAAAGGTATGAGTCTTTTATTTTCTTTCATAATAGTTTGTTAAAGTATTAAATCAGTCGCTTGTAATCCAAGCACTTGGGAGGTGGGGGCAAGAGGATCAGAAGTTCAAGGTAAACTTCTAGTATATAGTGAGTGCAAGGCCAACCTAAACTATATTGGACTTTTTTTAAAAAATAGACAAACAACAACCAAAAACAACAACAACCAAAAATGGGCTAAAAAAAAAAAGATGGTTGTCTTAGTCAGGGTTTCTTCTATTCCTGCACAAAACATCGTGACCAAGATGCAAGTTGGGGAGGAAAGGGTTTATTCAGCTTACACTTCCAAATTGCTGTTCATCACTGTACTGGCTGGTTTTGTGTCAACTTGACACAGCTGGAGTTATCACAGAGAAAGGAGTTTCAGTTGAGAAAATGCCTCCATGAGATCCAGCAGTAAGGCATTTTCTCAATTAGTGATCAAGGGGGGAAGGCCCATGATGGGTGGTACCATCTGTGGGCTGGTAGTCTTGGGCTCTATAAGAAAACAGGCTGAGCGAGCCAGGAGAAGCAAGCCAGTAAGCAGCATTCCTCCATGGTCTCTGCATCAGCTCCTGCTCCTTGACCTGCTTGAGTTCCAGTCCTGATTTCCTTTCATGGTGAACAGCAGCATGGAAGTGTAAGCTCAATAAACCCTTTCCTCCCCAACTTTCATCTTGGCCATGATGTTTGTGCACGAATAGAAACTCTAAGACAATCACCAAAGGAGGTCAGGACTGGAACTCAAGCAGGTCAGGATACAGTGCTCTATTCTGAAGACCAGTAGATTTCAGGGGCTTGCTGGCCAGCTAGTTCAGCTAGAGCTCCAAGTTTGATGATACACTGTTTTAGAAAATAGAGAAACAATTGAGGAATACTTGAGGAGGTCAAGTACATGCATGCATAGGTACCTTACAACATACCACATGTGCATATGCATGCAAAGCATGTGTGCACACACACTTGCATGCAAACATTAAAAAGGCTGACAGATGTCCAATCAGTAAAATGCTTATAAAACAAGAATGAAGAACTGAATTCAGTCAAGCACCCATGTAAAAAAGTAGTTTGTGCCCATGCTGGGGAGGCAGAGACAGGATCCCTAGGGCTTGCTGGCTAGTCAGTCTAGCTTCAGGTTCAGAGTTTTGAGACCCTGTCTCAAAAAATGAGGTGGAAAGTGAGGAATCAGCCAAACCCAGAGATTTATCCATATGGCTCCTCTTGCTAGCCAACTTGCTCTGGTGATCCCATCTCTTCCCTTTGAGTTTAGAAGTACAAATGTGTGGGTTACCACAATCACCCAGCATTTCTCGGAGTTCTGGTCCTCATGGTTTCACAACAAATACTTTAACTATTGAGTCATCTCTTCAGCTCCCGAGAGGGTTTTAAAGTATGTATTAATGAAACCTATATATTGTCTAGAAACATTAACAAAACCATTATTATCGATGGTTTCAAAAATTCTTACCTAGCTGCTTGTGATTGTCTTCTTAAGAATAAACAGTAGTCTGCCCTTACATGTGACTGATAGGTGATGGTTAGTAGTTGTTATTTGCAGTAGGGAGAATAACTCAAGATATGATGGCTATATCTTGTTTTCTCTTTTTATCTTTCAAGACAGAGTTTCTCTGTGTTGTTTTGGCTGTCCTGGAACTAGCTCTGTGGAACAGGCTAGCCTTGAACTCACAGAGATTCACCTGCCTCTACCTTCCTCCTACTGGAATTAAAGCATGTACCACCACTGCCTGGCTTGGCTGTATGTTCTATTAAAAATTAATTTTGCAGTTACTGGGTGCCTAGTTATTGCCTCTTGATCTGAATAAATCTGATACCTCTTGCTTGTGGAGAATATATAACTCTTTTTTTTTTTTTTTTTTTTTTTGGTTTTTTGAGACAGGGTTTCTCTGTGTAACTATGGCTGTCCTGGAATTCACTCTGTAGACCAGGCTGGCCTTGGACTCAGAAATCCACCTGCCTCTGCCTCCCAAGTGCTGGGATTAAAGGCGTGCACCACCACTGCCCAGCTGGCAATTTTGTTTTGAGATATGATCTTATGTTGTAAGCTGGCCCCAAATTAAATATGTAGCTTAGGATGACCTTGAACCCATATTTTTCCTGCTTCCCCTTCATGTGCTGCGATTACAGGTGTGCATCACCATTTCCAGCTTTTAAAATGATTTTAAATTAAAAAGATAATGATGAATAATTTTGTTAACTGTCTTTGAATAGCAGTGTCCATAGTTCTTGCATTGTACATGGGTGTGACTTCAATATACTGAGCTTAATGTCCTTATATCAGTTCATGGAGAAGTGTTTAGAAATGACTGGTTACTTTTGACTTTGTTTCTACATGAATTTTTTGTTTTTATTATATATGTATAGAATTCATCCTTATTTTGCTTTCCTTCAGCATTTTAACAAACACTATTTTTCTCTTAGTTTTTTTTTGAGACAGCTTCTCATGTTTCAAATGTCAAATAGCTGAGGCTGGCCTTAATCTATTGTTTCTTCTCCTCTTCAGCCTTTCAGGTGCTGAGATTTCAGTGTGTCAGTGTACCCACTAATAAAGCCTTTTTGTATGTGGATATTTCATTCAAGGATATAAGGCCTATTAAACACAGACTACCTTGGAGAAGCACTCTTTAAAGAAACCATATAGTTAGCTCTTCCTTAGATTTATGCAGTTCATCAGCTCTACAGTCTGTTCCACATGGAGCATCTTTCATTTTTTCCCCAGAGAAATTTAGTCATTGACTTTTAAAAGAACTAAAAGTGTCCTTATCAGGAAAAATCCTGATTTGGTGTGGAAGTTGGGAGTATGGGTAAAGTGAAGAGTCTTGGCTATGATCATCCTAGTAAGTTAGAATTGTTAAATATTGCTGGGTGTGGTGGCACATGCCTTTAATGTACCTGAGTACAAGGCCAGTGTGGTTTATATAGCAAGTTGTAGGCCAGGCTGGTTACATGGTGAGGCCCTGTCTCAAAATATAAAATAAGTATAAAATAAAAAGGATTACTGAATAATTGTTAAAATGTCTTTTTAAAAAAGACTTTATTATTTTTATTTTATATGAATATTTCGCCTGGCCATTCTATATACATGCATGGATGCCAGAAGAGGGTGCCAGATCCCCTGAAACTGGAGTTAGGGTCGCTGACCACAATGTAGGTGCTGAGAATCGGATTCACATCCTCCATAAGTACAAGTGCTCTTAACAGCTGAACCACCTCTCCTGCCTTTAAAATTATTTTAAAATTTTACTTGACTCTTCAGAATCTCATAGGCAGATTCTTGTATGTGATGCACAGGGATGCTTTATTCATTTTCAACTCACTTTGCCAAGGAAAGCCATGTTTAAATGTAAATATAATAGTTTCTAGAGGTGAATGTATAGGTCAATCAGTGAAGTGCTTCCACACACTCACAGGGCCCTGAGTTCAGTCCCCAGAACTCCTGTAAGAAAGCTAGGTGCAGTCGTTCGTATTTGTATACAAGGATAGGAGAGAGGACAGGTGGATCTCTGGGGATTGCTGGCTAGCTCCCCTAGCCTAATTAGGGGAGCTCCAGGCCATTGAGGTACCTGATTTAAAAGCGTCTTGAGGAAAAACACCTGAAGTTGGTGTGTGTCTGTCTGTCTGTCTGTGAAAACAACCTCCAAAACCATGAATATTAAAACAGAAGCAAAGCAAATATTAACACATGATAATTTTGCCTTTGGAAGCAACTACCTATCATTATGCTTTAATGATGAAAATATGTATCTTTTCTCTGATTTGTTTTGTGATGTTAAAATGTATTTTGTTTTCAAATGTTTTTTGTTTGTTTCAGACAGTTTCTTACTATGTATACAAGTCTGGCCTTGAACTTGTAGCAATTTCTCTGCCTCTGAATTGAGTACTGGAATTGTAGGCATGCACTACTATGTCTGGCTTTATTTTATAACTTTTTAGACCTTTGAAATGATTGTCACCAATAACTTGGGAATTTAGAGGAAATGTTTTAGCCTCTTGAGAGAAAGCTATTATGGTAGGTCATCTTACTCTACAGGAGGAAAATTCTAGCTTCTTTTGTTTCTTATTGTTGTTCAAAGTCTGTTTATTAGCTGAACTCTTGTGTACAAAGAGATAATATACCATTTTAATCTTGTTTTACATGTGATAGAATTTCAAGTTGCTTGCTTCTCACATGTGACTCACTCTTTTATAATAGTCATCTGGATGTGAGACAGTTTCAGCTTTGAAAACTCTGAGCTTGGGCTTTTTGTTTAGTGATTAATCCTTTTTACTGAATAATATATTTTCTTTCCTTTGAAGTTGACTATGTTCAACGAACTAGAATCTGAATACAGAATACCAGAGTCAATATGAACACTTTGTCTATGAATAAATGTATTCAATTGTTGCTTTCTATACCAGAGAGACATACTAGTTTTGACGTGCACATGTAAATGTCTACTCTGTTTAAATTGTAAAATTAATACTTGATTAATGTTTCAAGGGATTGTTGTGTTGTATACCTGTTCTTTCATATTTTTCTTAATTTTTCTCTTACCAGCAAATAAGGCAGTGGATTTTACAACAGTGAAATTCTTGCTTCAGGATTCTAAAAGCTTATTACATGCCTTCAGTACAAGGTCAAATTATGATGGAATTCTTCCTCAGACCTTTGCTCAAGTAAACAAACTACTACAAGTACTCGCAGAGGTGAGATACCCCTAGATTGTTATTTAGAGTACACACATACATTCCAAACATGAATTTAGTGGCTAAATATAAAAGGATTCTATTACCTTGACTTATTCTAGTATCCTAAAGGCATTGAATAAATACCAAGTACATTGAAATATAGGCAAGTCTTATCACAGGTTATGGAACATATACCCTTTATAGAAGTTGTATCACAGTAGTTGTTGAAGTATTTATTTAATTTATTTTTTGAGATAGAATTTGTGTACATAGTTCACCTAGTCTTAAATGCATGTTTTTTTTCTTTTTGGGACTTTGTAATATAGAGATTATGGGTATACACCACTATACACTTTAGATTTTTTTTTTCTTGTTGATTTTTTTTTATTATTTCCTTTATGGACAAAAGAAAGTTGTGCATACAAAAAAGAGGGGCTAAAGAGATATTGCTCTTGTAGATGACCTTGGTTCAGTTCTCACCATCCATATGGTGGCTTACAACCATCCTTAGATCTAACTCCAGGGGTTTGACACCATCTTCTGACCTCTTCAGGCACCAGGCATACACCTGGTACACATATATGCATGCAGCCAAAATACTCATATACATAAAATAATTTAAAAGAACAAAAAAGAAAGCTTTTTGGGTTTTTTTGTTTTGTTTTGTTTTTTTGTTTTTTGTTTTTTTTTTTGAGACAGGGTTTCATGTATCCTTGGCTAGCCTCAGATTTGGTATGTAGCCAAGAATAACCTTAAGTTCTTGATCCTCTTACCTTTATCTCCAGAATACTGGGATTATAACTGAATACTATCATTCTTGTTTATCTAGTGCTGGTTATCTAATCCAAAGTGTCTATCATACATCCTGAACCCTAAAATATATTTTACTGAGAATTATTTGTATAATTCATTTAGATTTGATCCATGCCTTTGTTTTTTAAAAAAAAATTTATTTTATATATGTGAGTACACTGTAGCTGTCTTCAGACACACCAGAGGGCATCGGATCCCATTATAGATGGTTGTGAGCCACCATGTGGTTGCTGGGAATTGAACTCAGGACCTCTGGAAGAGCAGTTAGTGCTCTTAACCACTGAGCTATCTCTCCAGCCCTTGATAAATGTCTTAATTATTTATGTCTCTAACTTAAACAATAAATACATTATTTCCAAAATAAAATATCTTAATAGAACTTGAAAAGTACTAGGGATAATTAGTTTTGAGTAATTATGTATCCTAATTAGGTATCCTAATTTATCAAGAATATTCACCATCTGTTTGCTTCTGAGAAACCTAAGATGAAACAGTTAATTAGCCCCATTTTTAGCTATGTATCTAAGAGGGTTGGAAGTAGGAAAAGGATAAAAACATCCATGTCTTATTAGCTTTCCATACATCAAAATAATTTGATGAACCATTATGTTAGAATAATACAAATCAATTTTGTTGATTAGGTTTAGATTTTACATGTTCAGGATCCTGACATGTGGGGTTTTTGTTGCTGTTTCGTTTTTTTGACTCTAGTACTTTAAATTCTTTGAATCTTTAATCTGCCCCTATTTGTAAAATAAGTACAATAATAATTCTTACCTTAGAATCCCCATAAGGATGAGCTAATTACTGAAGCACTTAGTTCCTAGCAAATAGTGCTATGTGTTTATTTAAAAAAAAAAAAAAAAAAAAAGCCCACTTGAATGACTGTGTATACTCTTGATTTAAGAGCCAGAGCAAAGGAGAAATAGGCAAATGGTTAATTTTAAATGTTTATGGTAATTAAAACAGTTATCTGGGTTGTAGATATAACTCAATGGGAGAGCTTGCTTATTATGGACAGAGCCCTGAGTTCCATCCCAGCACTGCCACAAAAGTTAATTTCAGAAAAAAAATATAGGTCCATTGTTTGTTTATTAAGTTCATAATTTAATATAAACAGGCAAAATGAGATCATCTCTTTTTGCTTTCTACCCCACAAAATAGAGAATGGTAAAACCTGTGGACTTGGTGTGGGATTGTAACCTCCTTTATATATTGCTGAGAATCAAATCTTTCTTAGGCATCTTACCATCTTGCATAAGTTTTTTAATCTTTCTATTTCTTAATTTTCTCCACTTAAAAATCTGAATTGTTCTGTTTCATAGGGTTTCAGTTCTATGTCATAGTACTGAGTATTCATGAGAATTTAGTGAGCTAATATAAAACCTTTAAAGATCTATATACAGCATGTTTGCTTAAATAGTAACAGTTACTGTTTATAGTGTTAGACATTTTGTTGAAAACATTTTAAAACAAAGATAGTAAGACATGGAGCTGAGTTACTGATGAGTTTTGAACTCATCCTTTTATTAACGTGGAAACTTAACCCGAGGAAATAAAGTACTGTTTTGTGTTGGCCAACTCTTCCTGGGCACTGACGTCAGCCTTAAAGTATGGTTACTATATCCAGTGTGACACTCCATTGGAGAAAACTAATTTTGTCTTCATATGCAGGTATCAATTGCAAATAGCTTTTTGGTTAGGCATGAGAGCCTCTGTCCACTTGACCCTCTTAGTGCTTGGACTCCAGCTGTCTTGAACCTGTGCAGGCCTTGTGTGTGCTGCCAGTGTCTCTGAATTCATGTGCTTCAGTCTTGTTGTGTCTGCAAGACAGTTTCTTTGGGGTAATATATCAACTCTGGCCCTTAAAGTTATTCCATCTCCTCTTCCACATAGATCCTTGAGCCTTGATGAAGAAATCCCATTTAGGACAGAGTACTCCAAAGTTTCTCACTCTGTGCACATTGCCCAGTTATGGGTCTCTGTTAGTTCCCATCTAGTGCAGGAAGAAGCTCCTTTGCTGAGGGATGAGCAAGGCACTGAACTATGTGTACAGCAGTATGCCATTAAGCATCATTTTATGCTGTTGTTCTTTTAGCAGAATAATAGTACTAGGTTTTCCCTAGACCCATGATCTATCTAGTCTCAGGTTCTTGACCGCTTCAGTAGTATCAGAGATGGGTTCCATCTTAAGAGTGGGCTTTAAATCCAATCAGAAAGTAGTTGGTTATTCCCATAACATTTGTGTTACCATTGTGCCAGTACATTGTGGCTGGGAAATGCTGATGATTACCTTTCTCTTCTGCTAGCATGCAGTGTACCTTCAGTATCATGAACACTAGACACTTGTAGTAAAGGCTCTAGTTAGGCGCCAGCTCAACTTCTCTATGTTCTATGGTATATGTAAATGTTGTCTTCAGCAAGACGGCCTTACCATTGTTGGAGAGGATAATTAATAGCCTTGGCAATGATTTGGGGGTTCCATGGGGCTCCTTTGACCAACAATTGAACAAGATGTTGGAGATTGAACAAGATTCTTGGCACTGGAGATTTTAGATGGTGGCATGAGATGTTTAGTTGCAGTATTGTCACCCCAATTCTTTGGTGACTCTGTTTAGATTCTTTTCATATATGCGTATATGTTTGAGGAAGCTTCTATAGTAGTATTTGGATTCAAATGGCTTTTAGTGTTAATAGTCCCTCTCCAGGTTTCCTTCTTTACCCTTTTCTTCCATCTTCCCTACTTAATCATCCTATTTTATGTAATTCTCTCCATAAGAATATATTGAACAGTATTCTTAATTGACATTTGCATGTTAGGTAAGAAAAGTTACTATGTTAAATAAGTTGAACATATTTGATTTAAATAGAAAAGGAAAATATTTTTTCTAAGTCTAATGTTTTTGTAGGAATGTTCTGTACATATGAAAGAAAAAAAAGAATAGCCAGCATGTCTGGAAAGCTGGTATCTCTGTTTCCTCAGTTGCTAGTGAAGGATTGGTATGCATTTTGTGTAATTCTTATGTTACAGGTCAAGACAAAACTTAAGCCAAATTCTTCAGAAAGCACAATGAGTAAAAAGCAGGAAGACACTTCTTTGATGAAGATTCATAACCAAGAAGTCAATGTTTTCTTGGATTCTCATCTTCCCCAGTTCACCAGGCATCAAGAAATATGGTCTGTCCTGGAGAATGTTTGGACTTCAATCTATCAGAACAGGTACTAGATTCCTGAGATATTCAATTTTGTCATTACAAGTTTGCTTCTTAGAGGGTTTCTGTTCTTACTACTTCCACTGAAGTTAGTGTTTGGGTTATGAATTTATTGTGCTAAATTGTCATACTAAGGGCCTTTTTAGCAAATTAGTACATTAGAAATATTTATGTTTAAATGGGGGTAAACATCAGAATTACCTAGAAAATTTTAAAGTTTATATCTAAACACTATTCTTAGAAATTTGGATTCAGCAGGAGAAAGGTAAATCTGAGAGTGCATTAAAAAATTTCTCCAGGTGATTCTGATGTAATCAAGATGAGGAACATTGCTTGTATAGGTCACAACCAATGAGTCACTTTGATTGATTCAACAGTTTAGAAAGTTGCAAATCTGTAATTAAACTTGAAATAACTTGAGAAAAGCTCCTTGGGTTATAGAAAATTCATATAAGAGTTTTAAAGGTAGATAAATACTGTTGTTTAAAGGGGTAAATACTGTTTGTTACCTTAGTATGTAAACATAAAACACTGAATTTAGAATTCTGAAATAAAGAAATAGCTTTTATTTTATATTTATGTCTCTGTGAGTGTGGCAGTGTCGTAGTGTGGAAGTCAGAAGGCAATCTGCAGAAATGGGTTCTTTCCCTCTCCTGTGTGATTTCCAGGGTCAAACTCAGATCATCAGACTTAGCAGCAAGTATCTTTACCTGTTAAGGCATTTTGCCACCCCCACCCCCCACCCCCCAGTCTTTGGGACCAGTTGTGTTTTAGACAGGTGTTCTGACACTGGGCTACATTCCCTTTGAGTAGTTTGTCATTAATAAGGTGCTGTTAGAATAGCTTACATAACTTAGAACCACTGATTTTAGAACAGGTGAATACTAAACACTTTTCCCCAAGCCCATTATCTTTCAAATTAATTTACCAGGTAGTATGACTTTGGTTCAAGGTCCAGTGAGACTATTTTGGATTAAGATCATCTGTTTGTTTTTAAAAGCACCAGAGTATATTGGCACTCCACTGAAATATCTATTCTCAATTGGCTGTTACAACATAGGTTGTCTTTTTAATTTACTTGTATATCCAATTATTTAAAAATTTTACACAAGCATATATTAATGTTGCATATTTACCTATACCTCATTCTCATCTGTTTTTCCTTTTCTCTGTGCATTTGTTTTTGTTCTTTTTTTTTTCTTAACTCCTTGACTATAATTAAACATTTTCAACAAATTTATGTCCTGCAATTTGGCTTTCTAACCCATCATACTAAAAAGATAACTGCAGCTGTGTGAACTGAAGATTATATTACAGATTTAATTATTTTTTTATGAATCAGTTTGTTTTTCTAGTCAACATATTTTTGATATTCTCGCTAATCAGATATTCTTGTTTACAGAAAATTAACATTTATAGGAAGTAGGAATGACTGCTTTAAATACAAAACCATATCTAAACATTTGAAAACATAGGCATTGATCTATAATATTCATGCATTTGTATTGCTAGCTAGAGAGCTCTGTGCTATTTCTGGATAATAATAGACTCCATATAATAGCATTTCAGTAAGTGGCAATGTTTATATTGCCTTAACAATACATATTTATTTAGCCTAGTTATTTTTTCACAAGTTTGTTGTATACCAGAATTGCAGTGAAACTCATTGAATATAATTCTTTAATATAAAAATATTCATTTGGAGGTCTGGTAAGTATTCTTACACAAAGTTAGTAGAACACGCTTATGGTTAGTGTTATCAACTTGGCAGAATCTAGAAACATCTGGGTGATGGGTCTTTGGGTGTATCTGTTGAATATTATCTTGATTGCTTAATTGAGGTGGAAAGATCTGCCAGCTGTGGGTAGCACCATTTCCTGGCTGGGTTCTGGATGTCTGAAGTAAAGGGGCTGAGCAGCAGCATGTATCCATCTCTTCCTGCCTGCTTCCTTAACTATGTATGCGATGTGACTAGCCACCTCAAGCTCCTGCAGTTCAGTACCCTACCATGAACTGGGAACTAAAAGAAACTCTTTCCTTCTTAAATTGCTTTTGTCAGAGTATTTAATTATAGCAATAAGAAAAGAAACAGACAAGTTCTTATGCACAACTATAAACGCCATCATTTTTGTGGCTTGATAGTAATGCAGTTTTGAACATCAGATCATATCAAGTTGTTGTTGTCTAATTATGAGAAAGTTGGATGTTGAGTGCTCTGTACTGCTAATTCAGGTCAAAAAATAATCTTTTATCTGGGCACAGTGACACAGTCTTGTTATCCTACTGTTCAGAAGGATGAGATAGAATAGTTATGGCTCGGAGGCCAGCCTGGGCTACACAGGATTCTGTCTTGACAACAACAAAACAAAGCAAGGCTTTCCTGAAATTTATCATTCAAGTTTCTGAGGCACTTGTTTAAATATGTGTGTGTATAAGTTTAAAAAATGATTTATAAGTACAAGTTCTTGTTATTTTTGTCATTACTATTCTTAGTGACTCAGAATTTTATTAATTTTGTGCACGCAAAAACAATAAAGAAACTGCTTTTGGCAGTTGATAATTTTCTATAAACTGACTACTTAACCAGTTGAATAGTTTATTTCATAATGTTAAAGCTATTGAATCTGATAGTAGATTGCAACTTTTATATATAACTCTTGATTTGAAATGTTTCTATTCAGAACCACCTCATTATTCAGTATGACTTTATAAGGAATATAATAATATTTATTTAGTCTATATTTTTACATTCTACTTTGTGTACAAATAAACAAAAATATTTTGCTTTTTTTTTTTGGAGACATGGTCTTACTACCTAGCTCTGGCTGGCCTGGGAGATCTACTTGTCTCTGCCTCTTTCTTGAGATGAGCTCTCTTATGCAGTCCTGGAGTTCTCTATGCAGACAAGGCTGACCTCAAACTCACAGAGATCCTCCTGCCTCTACTTCCCGAGTGCCGTTATCACTCGTGTGTGCCACAATGCTCAGCTTTCTGTGTGGTTTTTTTTTTTAATGCTGCTACAAAAAGGTTATCATAGTTAATATTCTGTAGGCCCACCTTTGCTTCTAGGCATATGAATAGTTTCCCAGAGGTACCATAATGAATCACCAGAAAACTATATATCTTAAAGCAGTAATAATTTGAGAACTATTATGAATGTCCAAAACTGGAAAAGCAAAAGACTGGAGGGAATGCTAATTGAGAGAGTCTGCTGCATGACTTTCTGTCTTCCAGTGGTCAACCTCAATCCCTGCCTAGTAAATGCATCTCTCCAGTCTCTACTTTTGTCTTTATGGAGAGGGTATGGCCCAATCTAATTTCTCACTTAATTTCTCACTTAGCTTGTGGTGATTGATTATGGCACCTCTGGGAAACTATTCATATGCCTAGAAGCAAAGGTGGACCTACAGAACATTAACTACAATACCCTTTTCATAGCAGCATTAAAAAAACACATAAAGCTGAGCGTTGTGGCACACACAAGTGATAATGGCACTTGGGAAGTAGAGGCAGGAGGATCTCTGTTCTGGTTATTTACATTTGCCAGAGCCCTATTTCAAATGAGGTTCATACTGAGGCTTTAAATCAGTAGTTCTCAACCTGCCTGCTTCTGCCTCCCAAGTGCTAGGATTTAAGCATGCACCACAGTACCTAGTCTTATTTTTTTATCCATATATAGCATAAACATTCAAAAAATATCTTAGTATTTTATTAAGTAGACATTACAAGTTTCACTGACTATTGTAATTATTAATTTACAAGGATAATCTTCCAGCTTTTTGTTTAATTAGATACATAATTCGTTTTGTTTATTTATTTATTTTTTTTGGTTTTTCGAGACAGGTTTATATTCTTGAGTACTGACTTGAATATATGTTAATAGTGTTACTTCCCCTCCATCTCTCTGGCCTTTCAGAGTGAAATGTACCTTTATATTAATTCTTTTAAATTAAATCTGTATGATGTGTGGCTTAGATCTTTTGTGTAGATTTTAGTTCAGACTTCTTTCATGTCATTGTCTTTTATTTCTAACTTATATAGATATACATTACACAAAATTAATCATATTATTTTTTATATGTCATCAATGAAAACAGCTACAAGTACTAAGTGAGTACATCTTTTCTTTCTGTTTTTTTAGCACAGATGTATTTCAAACACTGGACTCAAGTTCAACCCTGACAACTTCAAAAATAGCATCATTTGAAGAAGCTTTTATATATCTTCAAAAGTTAATGGTGGCTGTGAAGGATATTCTTGAAGGAATTCAAAGGTAAATATTGTACTAAATTTTATAGTTTATATTTATCATCCTAATTTATATCTGTTAGAAGTCTTCTAGCAAGTTACAAACTATTGGATTTTTTTGAGACAGAGTCTCTCTAATTTAGCCTTGGATGGTTAGGTGTGGACCAGGCTGGCCTCAAACTCAGAGATCTGCCTATCCCTGCCTCGTGAGTGCTGGGATTGAAGGTGTGTGCCACTGCATCTAACAGATGATTGGCTTTTAGATTTACCTTTCTCTCTTTCCTGTAGATAATACAGATTTCTAGTTTAAAACACAAAATGTTTCTACCTTTTCGTTTTATAGGAAAAAAAAAATACTAGATACTCACTTCCTGAAGGGTTTTGTTTTTATTTTGTATTTCAGCTTCTGGGACAGTACCAGGCACATTTGGACACATTTGCCCACGGAAGAAATATGTTAATTATCACTGCTCCTCTAAAACAAATATATTAATTTTTAACAGAAATTAGTTCCTCAGATACAGTTTCACAATACAACAAACTGAAATACAGTGTGAGAGGCAATATAGTCTTATGATTGTTGAGATTTCATACATGTGTGATTTAAATATTTGTCATATTTAGGAAATAATAGTTTTTCCTTTTATAGCTTTTAAAAATTCATCTCATTAATATTTAAAGGGTATTTTATCTAATTTTGGGTCATAGTTTGTCTAAATGGTTTTTAGGATAAACAGTTATCAAAGTCTTGCCAATGTTATTAGTGAATTAAAACATGGCAGATCCTAACATGAGTCGAATACAGTCTATATATGCAATAAATCCCTTAACTTCAAGTAAAAAGAATAATAAATACTAAAGTGTCTATTGCTCACTTTGGGTATATAAAACCATGCTTTATAACACCTTGCAGGAAGCAAGAATGTACCATTGCAGAGAATTCCTTAACTACCTGTGAACAAATCTTCTAGGACCCTTACTAAAAATACAACTTCATGACAAATTCATAAATTTGTCTTCAATCACTTGACACTTACTGAGCACCAGCTGGGGTTGACATCATACTAGGTACCAGGGGACCGAAGATAAATCCAGTGCAACCTCTGACTCCAACATGGAAACAGTCATGTCAAAGATACCGTAGTGGCTGGAGTGGGTTAGGGGTGGCGCACGCCATTAATCCCAGCACTCAGGAGGCAGAGGCAGGTAGATCTCTGAGTTCCAGGCCAGCCTGGTCTACAGAGGGAGTTTCAGGACAGCCAGGGCTACACAGAGAAATCCTGTCTCATGATAACAACAACAACACTAACAACCACAACAACAAAAGATGCAGTGGTGCCGTCTTATGTGCCGGATGTGCATCTTAGTATTGCCAGAGCATTACTGAAAGCACAGATAACTGAGTGCCATACATACTGTGTCTTTTCATATAATCAATAATGAAATTTAATTTATAAATTAAGTATACATAAGAGTTCCTTGACAGAAGTGTTTCTGATGAAAAAAGCTTTGGAAATGTTGCATAGTATGTTACCTCTTGAAATCATTTTACATCCACTAACGTATTAATTGCTTTATAAACTTACGCTGTAGATTGTTTTAAAGTAATGCTAGTATTTGAGAGGCTGGGTCAAGAGGATTTTAAGGTCGAGATTAGATTGGGATACATCATCAATTTAAGACCAGCATGGGCTATGTCAAGAGACCCTGTCTCAAGGGAAGATATAAGTTAGAAGCATATTCTTCAGTGTTTCGGTATCGTTAACCAGCTCTGTGATTTGTTTGTAAGAGAACTTTTTAAAAATGCAGTCTTTTTTTCATTTTCTTTTTCTTTCTTTCTTTTTTTTTTTTTTTTTCCCGAGACAGGGTTTCTCTGTGTAGCCCTGGCTGTCCTGGAACTCACTCTGTAGACCAGGCTGGCCTTGAACTCAGAAATTTGCCTGTCTCTGCCTCCCGAGTGCTAAAAATGCAGTCTTAATCTAAACTTACTTAAATAAGAACATCCACGCCGGGCAGTGGTGGCGCACGCCTTTAATCCCAGCACTTGGGAGGCAGAGGCAGGCGGATTTCTGAGTTTGAGGCCAGCCTGGTCTACAGAGTGAGTTCCAGGACAGCCAGGGCTACACAGAGAAAACCCTGTCTCGAAAAATCAAAAAGGAAAAAAAAAAAAAAAAAGAATATCCACACATATTTTATACAGAAAGGAAGTTGTATTTTTAGTAAGTTTCCCAGAGGATTTGTGCACAAGTAGTTAAGAAATTCTCTGCGGTGGTACAATCTAGCCTTTTTTTTTTTTTTTTTTTTAATTTCTTGAGCTGCAAGTAGACAATGTGAATAAAAAGTATACTACTTATTTCATCATTCATTGATCAAAAAGAAACTACCAAAATTACAAAGTTTTGTTTTGTTCCATTTTGTTTTGAGACAGGATTGCAATATGTGTCCCAGCCTGGCCTTGAACTCATGTTTGTTTGTTTGTTTATTGAACATGCTTTTTGAGTGATAAGATTATGGGCATAGTGGCCTGGCATAAGTTGTCATCATCATCATTATCATCTCATTATTGTCTTTCTTTTACATGTGTGAGTATTTTGCCTGCATGTAAGTTATGTGGGTGCCCGACAGTCATGGAGGCTAGAAGAGGACTTCCGATTCCCTGGAACTGGAGTTTCAGACAGTTGTAAGCTGCCATGTGGGTGCTGGGAATTGAACCTGGCACCTCTGCCAAGAGCAGTTAGTGCTCCTAACCACAGAGCTATCCAGTGCCCATTCTAATTCTTTACACATTTGAATGAAAATTTCAGGGTTAGAGAGATGGCTCAGTGGTCAGGAGCTCTTACTGCTCTGACAGGGGATCTTGGTTTGGGCCCTAGTTTCTACAGGGCAGCTCATAATCATCTGTAGGTAACACTTTTTCCAGGGGATCTAGTGCCCTCTTCTGGCCTCTTCAGACACCAGGAATGCTTATGGTCCACATATATAAATGCAGATGAAATGCATAAAATAAAAATAAATAAATCTTTTTAAAAAGAATAAATAAGAATTTGATAATTGTATAAAAATTAAGAATTATGATTTTTGACAACTAGACATGTAATGCTTAAAATATACCTAGAATCATAATCAAATTAAGTCAAATAAATCCAGTTAGCTAAGTTTAGTGGTACACACCTGTAATTCCAGTACTTGGGAAGCTAAGGCAAGACCATGACAAGTTCAAGGCCAATCTAGGCTTAGCAAGACTTTTTAATTTAAAAAAAAAAAAAAAAAACCAAAATACTTTTAAAAAGAAATCTCAGTTTAAGTTTTTCTTTTGAATAATAGGGATGGATTAAATTAAACATCAATGATAGTTTTTATAATGATTGAAATTCATTATCATTTGTTTTTATTAAAGTGGCTTAGTTTCATTTTGTTCATTTTCAGATACTTGCTTTATATATTTCCTTTTATCTTTATACATTTTAGCTTTACTTCCTTTTATCTTAAAAGTAGTACAATATATGGTGCTTATCTACAATAAGATGGCCTGATTAGCGTGTCCTTAGGTTAAAGAGGCAGATGAAGATGTTCCAGGTTTATCCCTTACAATCTGACTACTCTCTGTCAGTTTTTATTAGATATAAATCCTGATGCTACTTTCAAATGCATACTGAAATACTTTGAAGTTACAAGGGTTATCTTTTTCCTTAAACCTAATATGTTAAGTTCTTTCCTCACTAGTATAGCGATGACTGTCCCTGCTGTTGCTTGGGAGACCATTGTTGGATCTGGATAGGGAGGAGGACATCCTTCTTTGCCAGGCATGGTGGTACATGCCTTTAATCTCAATACTGAGGAGACAGAAGTGAAGAGAGAAAATTGTATAAAGCTGAAAAAGTATACCAATATCACTGATTCTTGTGCTTTTTAAGAGGGGCTGGAAAGGGAATTTAATTACCTTATTTTCAATTGACTTAGTAACTGGCTTTCTTTTTATTAAAGCAGCATACATAATTCTTTTTTATAAAACAAAAGTATTTTAAGGTTGTTTTTATAAAGCAGTACTGTCTATTACCATTTTGTACATTAGTAAATAGTCCAGATTGAGTAACTATTTTTGTTGTGATAAGAGTTGAAATTCAGAGCCTTATCCATTTTGGACAGTCACTCTCATTGTGCTACATTCTTAGTTCAAAACAGTTACTTTTATGAGCACAAAACCTTTTGTGTAGTAAATAAAGATGATACTAAAGTTTTATTTAGAGTGAAAAAATTAATTGTGGAGTTGGATTAAAAATTCAAAAAATCAGGTATATTCTACTTTTAATAGAGGATTATTAAATGTATACATTTACTTTGTGCTTAAACAGATATCCCTGAAGCCAGCCTGGTCTACAGAGTGAATTCCAGGACAGCCAGGGCTACACAGAGAAACCCTGTCTCGAAAAAACAACAACAACAAAAAAACAAAAAACAAAAAAAAAACAAAAAAAAACCCTGGATATCCCTACAAAATTAATAAAGCAGGTCTTTACAAATACGCTTTAGGGCACACTATAAATGTACATAGCTTAAAATGGAAACTGAGTACTCAAAGCACTAGTGCAAGTGTTCTAGGTATGTTTTGTGTCTATAAAGTAGACAGCATGAGTGGTGGCACATGTTGATAACCCCCAGCACTGTGGGGAGCCTAAGGGTCAAAATTTAAGGGCCAGCTTATACTACATAATGAGGCCCTATCTCAACAAAGTCCTGAAAGAAAAATAGGAAGGAAGGAAGGGACGGAGGGAAGAAAGAGGAAGGGAAAAGAAAGAGAGACAGAGACAGAGACAGACAGATAGACAGAGACGGAGACAGACATACAGAAAGAGAAACCAAGGACAGGAGGGAGGATGAGGGTGAGAATTGCAACCTGCTTAGCTTAATGTTTATGTTTTACTTTTTTTTTTTGTTTGTTTTTTTTTGGTTTTTTGAGGCAGGGCTTCTCTGTGTAGCCCTGGCTGTCCTGGAACTCACTTTGTAGACCAGGCTGGCCTCGAACTCAGAAATCCACCTGCCTCTGCCTCCCAAGCGCTGGGATTAAAGGCGTGCGCCACCACTGCCCAGCTTATGTTAAACTTTTATAAATAAGATTGAAATGACTTTTAAAATATTATACCCTAGCTAGACAGAGGTGACACAAGCCTTTAATCCCAGTACTTGGGAGGCAAAGGCAGGTGAATCTCTGAGTTCGAGGCCAGCCTGGTCTATAGAGTGAGTTCCAGAATGGCAAGGGCTACACAGAGAGAAACTCTATCTCAAGAAAAACAAAAAATAAGAACAATGACAACAAAAACCTATGCCCTTTGAGGATGACAAGATGGCTGAGCAGAGAACGGCATTTACTGCACAGCCTGGCGACTTGAGTTTGGTTCCTAGAACTCATATATGGATGGAAGGAGAGAGCCAGCTCCACAGAATCATCTTCTAACCGTTACATGTATGCCATGGCCCTCCACATATATATGAATATAACAATAATAAATAGAATTTAATAATTATACCTACTGCAGTAAAAAAAAGATAGATTATGTGTTAGTCTGCTTGGTTTTATATGTAAACTATGCATCTGTTTTGTGAATTTTAGGTTTTTGCCTGTAATAACTTGAGATGAAGTATTTGAAATAACGTTTTCGTAGTTTCATGTTCAGTATCCTATGCAGAAGAGGAAAAGAGGGAGAAACAAGCTAATTTTCCTTTTAGAAAACATACGTTTTGAAGCTGTCTCTTCTCCCCTACCCCTTTGTGTGTGTATGTGTCTCTCTGTGTGTGTGTGTGTATGTGTGTGGCAGAGATTGATGTTGGAGTGCCTTGCTCAGTTGTTTTCTTCATCTTATTTGAGACAGGGTCTTTAACTGAATTTGGAGATTGCCATTTTGACTAGATTGACTGGTCAGTTAGCCCCAGAATCTACCTGTTCATACCCCCTAGCACTGGGGTGACAGATGTGCACAGCTGTGCCTGGCTTTTAGGTAGGTGCTAATAAACTGAATTCAGGTCATCATGTTGCTTGTGCAGTAAGCAGCCTTACCTGTTGAGACATTTTCCCACACCTTGAGGCCATCTCCTAAGTTTAGATGACTTTTTTCCTGTTTTTTTTTTTTTTTTTTTTTTTTAAGTTATATTTAGTTGTAGGAACAAATAATGACTAACATAAATTTGACTATGTAGGCCTAATCATAAAATATTTCAAAAAATTAAACCTGTTCTTGGTTTTGAGAAAAGATGGTTCTTATTAGTTGTTTTAAAACCTCCATTACATCTTACGGTTTTGGTTTGAAATACCTTGTAATACAAGTTTGTGTCTCCCTCTGTGTGCCCCCCCCCCGGTGTATTTGCACATTTGTGCAGGTATCTCCACTGCATATGTAGTGGAGGCCAGAGGAGGATGGCACACATGTCTTGTTCTGTCCCTCTCTGCCTTATTCCCTTAAGATAGATGCTCCTGATGCTAGGCTGGTGCTAGGCTGGCAGACAGCAAGCTTTAGCGGGCACCCCACCCCTCTACTTCTCACGGCACTGATAATATTTCTGTGGTACTAGGGATTCAAATTTATGTTCTCCTGTTTGTGTTGCAAGTGTTCGCTCACCCACTGAGCCCCTGGAGCTGTTTTCTAAAACAATTAAGACATAAGATCTGAAATTTCTTCATTTCTTTTGCGATTTTGTGAAATTGTCTATTACTCTCTTGCTGAATTTTTTTCAAGTGGGGATCAAATCTAGGGCCTTGCATAAGTCTTACTCCATTTTAACATTTGAAAGAACCACGTCCATCCACGGACAGGAGGGCTACAATCACAGCGTCTTTTCAGATCCACTGGTGCTTAGTCACTTTTACATTTCAAATCTTATTTATTTTATTAGCAAGTATTTTTGACTTACTACTAATTAGGATACTGGGATAGCTGACCTTGTGCAAGCAAG
Source organism: Uromys caudimaculatus (assembly GCA_028551405.1). Lineage (NCBI taxonomy): Eukaryota > Metazoa > Chordata > Mammalia > Rodentia > Muridae > Uromys > Uromys caudimaculatus. The sequence continues at coordinate 39,716,600 of CM052711.1, forward strand.
ATTATTTATAAAAGCTCTTCTTTCAGTTGAAAGAGTGTGGTGGCTCATTGCCATGATCAGGGAACTGAAGCAGGAAGAGCTCCAGCTTGAAGTCAGACTGGTCTATACTGCAAGACCCTGTCTTTATAAAAAGAAGGATCCGTTGGCACAAAGACAACACTTTGGCCTACTTGTATCTAGATTCTGCTAGTTTGTTGAAACAAAACATTTTATTAGTGACCTTAAAAACTTCAAGTTGCAGTTTTAGAAGTGACTTCTCAGCATTTGAATTGTCATGAACAGAATGCTTGGCCACTAATAAAGGGTTTTCTTATATTGAGTTAGAGGGTTTTATTCATTGAGGTTTGACCTACTTTATTTATGATGTATCTTTTCTACTTCTAGATCAGTGCACTGTGACCTTTTAGTTCCTCATGCTGTGGTGACCCCCCCATAAGAAATTACAGAAAAACCTTTGAATAAACTTGATAAACATGAACAACATGTAAAAGTTTGAAGGAGAAAATTAAAGATTTGTTTAAAATTAATTTTCATGGTCTTTTTGCTAATTTATTATTAATTAATTAATTTATTTATTTTTAGGATTTTGGCTCCTAATAGTACTTACCAAGATGTTGAGACTCTTTATAACTTCCTAATCAAGTATGAGGTATGAAAAGTATTTATATGTTCATATAATATTTATATATTGTTTTGATATAAATAAGTACAAGATTGCTATTGATTTTTTTTTTTTTTTCTTTTTTCTTTTTTTTTTTTTTTTTTCGAGACAGGGTTTCTCTGTGTAACCCTGGCTGTCCTGGAACGATATTTTCTTTAAATGAAGATTTTTAAAATTTTTTTATTTTGAGTCAGGATCTTGCTGTCTTGTATAGGCTGGTCCTGTACAAGACATAAAAATTTGCCAATATTTGTTTTCTTACTTGTTTAAAAAAATTTATCTATCTATCTATCTATCTATCTATCTATCTATCTATCTATCTATTTATTTATTTATTTAAACTATACAAGGAGAGCTGACCTTGCCCCTTCCCGGCATAGACACTTGGGTGAGCTGCCCTTGGGCAGTTCCAGTGAGCCGGCAGACTGAACAACTCAGCTACTACCCAGGCCCAGATCCAGGGCTTTTGCATTGGTCCACCCCAACATCCACCCCATCTATGAATACTGCTGAAGCTTCTCAAGGGGCCAGTCCTGAAGATCTAAAGTTGCAGGACTCCATGACACAGGGCAGCAGTGGGCTGAGAGGAGTCCCAATGAGAATCCAGTATTGATAGTGTAGCAGACACCAGTGGCCTGGAGACAGACTAGTGACTCATTGCACATAAATAGAACATGGTCTGCATTAGTAGTGATGAGATGCTGGCAAACCTACTGATGTGAGCTTCATCCCTGGAATCCAGTGACTCAGATTTGTACTCTGATCCTAACACTTGCACTATGACATAAATGTACCACACTGACATACATACCCACATACTAATGATAAAGGAAAATTTTAGGAAAAAAAATTTTTTTTCACTTTGTGTTTCAAGCATGCAACAATTTGAATGATAGACTTTTACATTTATGGTTTTATAAATTACATCTCTGGGTTATAACAGATTTTTTTAAAAAACAGATTTTCAGAAAATGTTCATGGTTTAGGGAATAGCTCTAAGATAGAGCATTTGTTTAGCATGCATGAAGCTCTGAGTGTAATTCCTAGAACCATAACGAAGTGGGGAGGAAGAAAATGAATGGATGGATAGATTGATGATTATGAGCTAAGGGAAGAGGAAGGGACAGATATACCTGTAATTCAAACCTTTTCCTAAATCATCTTTTTTAAAATTTTTATTTATTTTATGTACATGAGTACACTATTCAGACACTCCAGAAGAGGGCATCAGATCCCATTACAGATGGTTGTGAGCCACCATGTGGTTGCTGGGAATTGAACTCAGGACCTCTGGAAGAGCAGTCAGTGCTCTTACTCGCTGAGCTATCTCTGCAGCCCCCAAATCAGACCTTTTCAATAGCTTTATAGAAGTATTTTTTCTGTCCAGTTGAATGGCAGAGTAATCTGCTTTCAAATAAAATTGCACTACATTTAGGTCCACTCATTTCTACTATTTCTAGTTCAATTAATAGATGAGTTGTAAAAATAGGACTAAAGTTTGCACATAGTGTGGTGTTAACATTACGGTCACGGAACTTCTTCCTATTACTGGTTCAGTTATCTTTTGGCAGTGACTGAAGAGCTGAGATTCTGCTCCCAGGATATGCTCCACTGTAGTTGTACTTTCATTGCTCATTCAGTTTTACATCTCTCCTTAATAACTGTACTCTGGTTCTTTTAGGTAAACAAAAATGTCCAATTTACTGCCCAGGAACTTTATGATTGTGTTTCTCAGACTGAGTATCGGTAAGCACATGTGTATGTAGATAATGAGCCCTGTTTGCTATCACTGTGGGAGAGTGAAGCCATTTTTTTGAGGGTGTGTGTGTGTGTGTTTTAACATGCATGTATAAGCTTGTAGAGACCAGCAGTGGAAGTCAGTCACTCTCCACCTTCTTTTTGAGATAGAATCTGGCCACTGCGCTCTGGAATCTTCCTGTCTCTGCCTCCACAGCATGAGGATTATAAGCAGATGCTGCTGTGCCTGGCTTTTAGGTGACAGCTGGAAATCTGCACTCAGGTCCTCAGGTTTTCATGGCAAGCACTTTACTGAAGTGATCTCCTGAACCTCTCACAATTTTTTTAAACCCGTATTAGTACAAAATATTTCATATATGCAAAAAGCCCGTTTATCAGCTATATAGTTTTAAATGGTTTTCACGTTTGACCTTAAGATTTTTCATGTATGCATGTATATACAGTCTATGTGTGTATGTATGTATGTATGTATGTATGTATGTATGTATGTATATATGTATGTATTTATTTATTTACTTACCCTGAAGCAGGGTCTTGATGTATTGCTCAGACTGGTTTTGAATTTGTGAGAGCCAACAAGTCCTCTTGTCTCAGCCTCCCTAACAACTGGGATTATGGACATGTACCACCATCTATTTCTGTAGATTATTGAAGACTCTAAAGAGCTTTTGTTCATGTGGGCCATATCCTATCTATTCTGTTTGAACTCAGAACTTTTGGGTGTTAGGTTGGTATGGTGGTGCATACCTATAATCTCAGATGCCTGGAAGGCTGAGACATGAAGGTCATATATTTAAGCCACATTAGGGAACTTAGTAAGACTATCAGAGGAAGCTGGGCAGTGGTGGTGCACGCCTTTAATCCCAGCACTTGGGAGGCAGATGCAGGCGGATTTCTGAGATTTCTGAGGCCAGCCTGGTCTACAGAGTGAGTTCCAGGACAGCCAGGGCTACACAGAGAAACTCTGTCTCGAAAAACCAAAAAAAAAAAAAAAAAAAAAAAAAAAAGACTATCAGAGGAAGAAAATAGAAATAGTTTTCATTTTAAATTAGATTCAGATAAATGGCTTTTATAGACCTAAAGGAAGTAACTTCTTGAAGTTAAGAAGTATCCAGAAGTGTGTCGAGTACTTCTTATGTTTGTGAGGGTCCCATTATCAAGAAGTGTGTGCTCAGGGAAGATGACTCACTGGAGATGCTGGAGTGAGGAAGTCAGAGGCTGATTGTCTGTGCAGCAGACAAGTCTCAAGGAAAGGAGCTCAGGAGGTCCGTCACCACAGACAGCTTTCTGCACTGACAGCTTGCTACAGGAGATAACTAGGAGTGATCCCTGGCAGAAACTGACTCATAAAGGGAAGGACTCAGTGCCACCAGGCCGGAGAGGGGAGGGCCCCCTCTTAACCTTGAGGATAGGGAAGAGAAGAGAAAGGAAGGACAGAGAAATAGACGGTTACTGAAAGTTACGTTTTCAACTTTAGAATAAATGACCAAGGATAGGAATGTAGACCTTCCTAATTTTTGTTGTATTTTAGAATTTATAAGCAAACATTTTCATCTCTTTTTGAGCCTTGTACAAGGGTCTTCTGAAAATCTTTTTATTTTTTTGATTAGTTGTGAAGAATTGGCAGCAAAATCAAACCTAATTTTAAGTTTAAATATAGGAAATAGGTCTATGGTAATTCAGCCAAAAAATTATTTTTTTAAAAAATAATATTTTTAAAAATATTTTTATTCTTTTGAGAATTTCATACAATGTATTTTGATCATATTCGGTCCTCTCACCTGCTTACCCACACAATTTCAAGAGCCACCACACTCAGCTGTAGAACTGTTTATTTAAAAATTACATGTGGCTGGTGTGTGTGTGTGTGTGTGTGTGTGTGTGTGTGTGTACACACCACAGCACACATGGTGAAGGTAGAGGATAATTCAGAGAATCACTTCTTTCCTTCTACTATGTGGGTCCAGGAGTCAGATATAAGTGGTGGGCTGGAGAGATAGCTCAGAGGTTAGGAAGTCATGTTGCTTTTGGAGAGGACTGGAATTCAGTTGCCAGCATCCAGCTTGGGTTTCTCACAACCACCTATAACTCCACCCCAAGAGGATCTGGCACATTCTTCTGACCTCTGCACACTACACTCATGTATAAACCCACACATAGACATACACGTATGTATACACTTAAAAATAAATATTGAGACAGAGTGTATAGCCCTGGCTAGACTGGAACTCACTACATAGACCAGGCTGCCTAGAACTCACAGATACCTGCCTGCCTCTGCCTTTCCCTCTGCCTCTGAGATTCTTGACTTCTTGTGGCGATTTACCACTTCTTTTTCCTCTAGGGAAAAATTAACCATTGGATGCCGCCAGCTGATTGAGATGGAGTACACCATGCAGCAGTGCAGTGCGTCTGTCTATATGGAGGCCAAAAGCAGAGGATGGTGTGAAGACATGCTCAGCAACAGGACTTAACATGTTCGTCGGAGAGTAACAGTAACTTTCAACCTGCTTGGTTTTTTTGAACCAAACCTAGAAGAATTGAAAAAAAAAAAAAACTTTCATAGATACAAAAAACAAAATGTTGTATTGACTATCTCATTGAATCCAATGTAGTATAAACTGTAGACCCAGCTCTTGTGGAGTTGACAATTCTTCCTACCTCTAAGGAGAAGAGAGCCATCTTCTCAGTGTTCCTGAGGCAGGACACACTGTGACATGATGGCAGCCCACAGCCTTAGTATCTCTCCTACCCTGAGTGTGAGCACATGACCAGACACTGCCAAATCCTAAGACTGGAGACATGACCATGCTACCACATTCCACATGCCACGTGGCTGCTTTCATGGACAAGCTGTCATTTATATAAAACTGGTGGGAAAAGCCACCACCTCTTTCAGGGACATGAAGTAGAATTTTGAACTAGCACCTTCTCTGTAGTTGCTTTGGGGATGTCATTTTTCTGTGCGTTTCCAGTAGGGAAGAGCCCCTCTGATGTTGCCCCTTAAATGTGAAGCAGTGTGCATTTGGGGAATTAAACGGCAAGGGCAGCTGTTTGCCCTACCTAAAACTCAAGTGTTTAATTGACTTAGTTACACATGAAGTTGGAAATCCTTGTTTTTTGGAGTGTATTATGCTTTTGTTAATATATTAGATGAAATCAAACTTGATATTCTATAATAAATGTTAATTTATTTTTAAAACAGCAATAAATGATTTATTTTAGTAGTATTTTGCTTTTTAGTTTACTCCCAAATACTGTCTCTGAAATGAGTATAAGGTGTGATTATAAAAGTCTTTCCAGTTAGAAAGATTGATCATGGCCCTGCTCAACTGTATGTTGTGAGGTGAGAAAACCTACATGTTAAGGTTTGTGGGCAGATGAGTGTGCAGCAGAGCCATGAGTCTAGTCAGCTAGAAGCTTCAGACAAGGGTATTGTTACATTACTCTGGCTGGCCTCATAGGTCAGTTTGGCCTTGAATTTGTGGCAGTCTTCCTGCTTTGGTCACCACAAGGCGAGCATTACAGGCATGCACCACTACACTGACTTTAGTAAAGTGCTTGCCATGAAAACCTGAGGACCTGAGTGCAGATTTCCAGCTGCCACCTAAAAGCCAGGCACAGTAGCATCTGCCTATAATCCTCATGCTGTGGCAGAGGAGACAGGAAGATCCCAGAGCTCAGTGGCCAGACCCTATCTCAAAAAGAAGGTGGAGTGTGATTGAGTCACTTCCTGAGCTAGGGTCCCTCAGTGAACCTTAAGCTCACCAACTCAGCTAGACCATGTCCAGCAAGCCCCACCCAGAGATTCTCCTGTCTGCTTCCTCTACACTAGCATTACACTTAGGCACCATGCCTGGCTTTCTCACCTGGGTACAAGTATCACCCTCAGGTCATGTCAGCCTAGCAGGCTTTTACCGTCTGAACTCTATGTCCCTGTCCTGACCCCTATCCTGGATATTTTTAAAAGTGCTATACATACAGTCTTACATCCCTTAGGAAAGGCAGTATTTCAGAGTACTTTATGCAGAGGCGCAATGATTTGAATTTGTTAAGTGGCTTATTAGCCAGTGCACACCAGTTTTCAAGTCTAAGTAAAGGTAGAACTTGTAGTCAATTTGTCAACATCGACCACAACTGGTCACACTCAATTAAACATAGGATAGTGTAGTCCCCACTTGCATGGAGGTTTTGTCACTCAAGTAGGTAGATTAGCAAAAGATTCTAAGAACAATGAAAATACAAGGTGGCTAGCTTGTCCAGTTTCTAGATTGCAGGTACTCTGAGTAGCACTTTGGAGAGTACAGATCTATCTGAATACTGGTAGGGAAGGTCATCCTAGCCTATCATGATTCAAGGCTGAAAAGTATTCCACCAGACAGGTGGGCCAGGAAGTTGTCAACTAGGGAATGTGAACACAACCTGGGCTCTGAGAATTGGCCAAGACACTACATAAACATGAACTGACTCTGAGAAAACTCTTCTCCGTTAAGATGACATTCAAAATACCAAGAAAGTAGCGCTCACATCTATCTTACGATGGTCTTCTATGAGAAAGACCCACAAGGTCATAAAGGGAAATAGAAATATCTATAAAGTTCTAATCTGCAGTCGCAGTTGTCTACTGCAAGTCGTAGGCGTATTCTTTAGTTTGTTTTTCTTGGCCCAAAAAAGTATCGTCTCTTAGGAATGAGATAAGTTTAGGCTGGAAGAGTTCATAAGATGGTACCAAATAGGGAATTTTCAAAAACATGTTGTTTATAATAACAGTTCTCTGTGTGTACCAGTTATGTGTCTGGTACCCACAGGTCAGTGTGTGCCCTGTAACTGTGCTTAACAGACAGTTGTGAGCCAACATGTGGGTGCTGGGAATCAAACCTGGATTCACTGTAAAAGCAGCAGGTGCTTTTAACCTGAGCCATCTTTCCTGTATAGAATTTTATATGAAACAGGATTAGGTATTTGGTAAAGGCTCTCCATGTTGAAATGATGACCTGAGAGTGATACGTGTAACCAGATGAGAAAGCCAGGAATGGTGCATATGTGTAATGCTAGTGGAGAGGAAACAGGAGAATCTCTGGATGGGGCTTGCTGAACAGTGTAGTTGAGTCAGTGAGCTTAAGGTTCAGAGTGATTCTGTCTCAGGAAGCGACAGAAATTCAGTTCATGTGGACCCTTGGTCTATATACACACACATCCATGGAAGTCAGGCATGGTGGCTTATGCCTATAGTCTAGGTATTCAAAGAAGATAAGTTTGAGACCACCCTGGTCTACATAGTTATTTCCAGAGGCTAGTCACAGCTACAAAACATGACTGATGGCTCACAACCATCTGAAACATCAGTTTCAGGGCATCAAACCCTACTTCTGGCTGCATGTATCTGGTACATCAGTATACATACAAACACCCTCACACATAAAATTGAACAACAAAACCATGAATATATCCATGAAGCTGTGTGTTGCACAACTAATTCCGGCACTCAGGAGAGGAAGGATGGTGCTGTTAGCTTAAGGCTAGCTTGGGCTACATGGAAGGCACTCAAATCTCAACTTTTTCCTTTCCCCCTGGCTGGTATTACAGTAGGCTTGTCACCACATTGACATTGTAAGGTGCTAAAGATGAAACACAGGTCTTCCTGCATGCTAAGCAAGCACTTTACCAATTCTACCTTAGCCCCACAGTTTCATCTTTAATGTTGTTACTGAGTTTTCATCTTTTCTAAACCACTGCAATTCTGCTGTGAACTAATGGTTACTAGCTAAACTATCAGCTCAGTACAGATGCCTCTTCAGTGACAGTAACTGGTTCCTTACTATATAGGTCTTTTCCTTATATAGGTGTGTTCTACCCTTCTTTTTAAGCCTACTTGAACTATTTCATGGGTTAGCTAGAAAAAATTTCCCTTGTATATTACTGTGAGCTTTATTGAATGCATAACCATGTGATTATCAATTCATTCAAGAAAAGAAGTCACATCACCCTACAAATTCTTATGTCCCCACTTTGGAGTTTATGCCAGATAAGTTTGCTATTTGTTTCCCCTTCTCCATGCTACAGAACTGGAGCCTTCTGTGTTATGCTTTCTACTTACATTACTACTTAACAGTCACCTGCCCACATGGAAGCTAATGTTTCATTCAGGGATATTTCCCTCACTTGTTTCTTCACTTTATTTAAAATATGAAAATTGTTTAACATCTAGCTAACTGGGTCAGCGGCATCCAGGATGCTCCCACAGGTGTGCTTTTAGAACATGTGTGGTCAGGCCATATGGCATCAAAAGTTGCTATGCCACTGCTCTGCTGTGTCTTAACAGAGTGTTTCATCCGAAGTGAAAAGCCTAAATAACATCACAGTAAAGGAAGTTTTCCCAATTGCCAACCTCAATTGCAACTTGCTGGTGAAGTACCTTGTACAGTGATCTGCATCTAGTTAAGACTGTCCTCAAGAGCTTTCCTAAGTCAAGGCCAAGCAATTGGGACTTAAGACTGGCCTGCCAAAGATGGGTTAAATGGTTGTATTGGGAAAAAATTGTGTTGATATGCCTGCAAAAGCTAAGATTCAAGGTTTGGCCTTCTAAGTCAAATGCTTCTTGAACAGATGACATTAAGTTTATTGCTCTTTAAAACTACAAGATTTTCATACTCTAAGTGTCTTCCTAGTTTCAAGATTCATTGTTGTGTAGAGCCATACTAATCTTTGAATGGCTCCAATTTCATTAAGTGTTGTCAAAGCAAGGGCAATTTTTACTTCTTGGTGTTTGCAGGCCATCAGTACCATCTTCTTATCCTGCAGTGTTACAGTGTATACCATTAGCAAGTTGGTAGGCTACTGTGACTTTCAGTTTGGGGAGCTCTAATCCCATACAGGTTTATGTGTAAAGGAATCTCATTTTACACTGATTATTTAAATTGCCAATGTATTTGCTTTATCCCAGGCATTACTGAACTACACTTTTCAAAGTGCCTACCAGATCTTGCAATTCCTCCTGCACCTTAGGAAGTCCCCTTTCTGCATGTTCTAACAACTTGAGTATTTTAATACGTCTTTATTGATGTCAGTAAGGTGTGGAGCTGTCAGCAGCAGGGTTCAGGGTCACAGGCATAACAAACTTGAGTTAGCAGAAAGTTGGGTTTTGTTTTCTCTGTAGCCCTGGCTAGCCTGGCCCTCTGTATATAATAGGCATCATCTGCCTCTTCAGCACTGGCATTAAAGGTGTGCCACTGTAAGTTGGGTACTTTATTTGCCATTGTACAAACACTTGCCACTCATGTCTATCATTTTAACTTGATTAACTTGATTGATGGCAGTTGTTCCTTTGTATCCCACATATGGTGGACTTGGTCTAAGACTTGGTATTCATTCTGATTTCCCTTTTTTGACTCAGTTAATTCACTTTATGCTTTGTTCCCATTCTTGTTCATGTATGTCATCACTCAGACCCTTCTCAGTTCATGTAGGTTTAAGACTCACTTAGATCCTTCAAATCTAGATTACTAGAGATTTTGTTGTTACTCAGACTCCTGAACTAACCCTGCAACTACAGGACTGTTTTACCTGGACTCTCTAGCGTCTGCCTCTTTCCACAGCTGTTAAAGATTACATAAAAACACTAACTTGTTAATAAGGAATCTTACATTCCACCACATCCTTCCCTAAGATGGTTATCCTTAGAGAATTGTAAAACGCTTTGAGTAATGGGAAATGATTCTAAACATCTAAACATTTACATTAAAAGTCATAATAAATGAAAACTCAGTTGGTGTGGGGGGACTGTATAACCTTAATCCTAGCAGTGAGAGGCAGAGACAGAATCTCTAGTTAGAGGCCAACATGGTCTACAAAATAAGCACCAGGCCAGCTTAGTGCTACGTTATGAGAGCCTGACCTTGTCTTAAAAAGGAAACTCATGCAAAATACTTTGAAGTTTTGCGTTTCTTAAAGTTTAGTGTACTATTACAATTGGTCAAAAAGTATAGAGCTGGGCTGGAGACATGGCCAGCAGTTGTTGCATACACCTTTAAACAAAATAGAGCTTTTAACAGTGTCAACCAGCCAGATCCCCCAGAGCTCCCAGGGACTGGACCATCAACAAAAGAGTATACCCAGAGGGAGCCATGGTTCCAGCCGTGTATGTGGCAGAGAATGACTTTGTTGGACAACAGTGGGAGGAGAGGCCCTTGGGCCTGAGGGCATTCCATGCCCCAGTGTAGGGGAATGCTAGAGAGGGAAGAGGGGAGTGGGTAGGTGAGCACCCTTATAGAGGCAAGGGGAAGGGAGATGGGATAGGGGGGTTTCAGAGGTGAGATCTGGGAAAGGCCATGGCATTTGAAATGTAAATAAAGAAAATATCCAATAAAAGAGAAAAAAAAAGTGCTCTTGCCAATACTATCTTTAAATCATTCCAAACTGCACAATGGTAAAATGATCCTCTAATTTTTAACAGATATGCAATGCCATTTTCTCTTCCCCTAAAGAAATCACAACTTTTAGATGGAGATAAAAACACTAATTGGTTGCCGAGCCCTGTCTGGGTTTTTGTTTTGTTTTTGAGATAGATTACTGTAGCTTCCTGAAAAGCATACCTTTTGGCAATATATTTCTATTTTGCCACCAAAAGTGAATTCAGGCAAACTTTCATATCAAGCATTTGCATGAAGCATATGACTTATGCAGTGAAAAGTGATTAAGATCCTCGAGTCAAGACTATAGAATACAGATCATATTAGGAACAGTCATTAGGCCATACCAAATTTGTTAACCTGCCAAACTAGTTTAATCCAAAACCAAACCAGGAAAAGATAAGAATTACACAGCAGGTGAATTGCCTTTCTTTCTTGGTAGTTGTACACCAAAGAAACGAGGTGGCAAAGGACCAATCAACAGTTAAAGAAAATACATTCACATCCCAAGTCAGCCACTTATGGTCATCTTATGCCAGGTGGCCGATCTGGTTTATGTAAAACACAAACCTCACACCATCCCTTACTTCAGATATGGCAAATTGAGTATCTTCCACTAATATTGTAAACTCATCCTTCAGGGAAAAACAAAACAAAACCCCCCACATTATAAGTAATGAACTGAGTGACAAACATTTGAACATTAAATCCCACAGTGCAAGGATTTACTGCAAAGTACCTTTAATGTGTTTGCATCTGTAGCAAGCATTAGATTTGCTCATTTGGGCACCATAAATTAGGTGTAGCACTACACAGACACCGAGTCACCCCAACCAGTATTAATCCAGGTAAGAAAGCTGAACAAAACACTTCTGAAAAGGGGGTGCATTCACAAACCCAATACAGTTTAATTCAATCAAAGGCTTCCACTTACAATTGTTTGGTTAATGATAAATAAAGACAGTTTAAATGTTTCAGTAAGTCAAGTAATTCATCAAACCTGGGTTTGAACTGTTACTACTCAGCAACTCCATCCAAATCAACATTGATGCTGCACTCAAATGGAAAAGGAAAAAGAAAAGACCAGCTGCGGCCAATGCTGAAGTTTACGTTCTGAGCATTTAAAAGAACCCCCCATCCGCATCCGTCCCTCTGCCACTCTGCTTTGATAACGGGAATCTCACATTTTACTTCAACAGATAAAGCACTCTGCTGGGAATATAAAAAGTTATAAAAATGTAACCATAAAAGACTAAATATTGGTAGGCATGTCAACTTTCTTTTAATAAAAACAAAAATAGTCATTGTTATCTATTTAAATAAGTATATTGTTATAGAGTGTTCCAGTTATTGAAAAGGGGCCCTTAAAAAACCCAGATGTCTATGTGTAAACCCTACCCTCTTGCCTCTTAGGACAGAAGTGAGGGAAGAGTCATTTAATGTGCAAATCGGCAAAACAAATGTGGAGGAGCAGGGACTTCTTGAAATGATGTTCCCAATCAATTTGTGGTTTTTATTCTTTTACAGTATCAACCTTCAAAAAGTAAAATAACCAAAGATGTCTTAAGAATACACAAACAGACCTTCATCTTTGCATTCCGTTCCAAACACAAAAAGTATGTACAGCATGTTTAATAATATGCAATATGCAAAAGCTTTGTGTTGCTGTTAGCAACATCTACCCCACCCACCCTCCTTATTCACAAGTGTACCTCTACTAAACACAATTACATCACTAAGCCTGTTAGTTTGGGGTTCTTCAATTTGTTAAAACTGGAAAATCTTTGTGTAAGGGCTCCACTCATTTGACTCAAGGTTGTAGACTTCCACAGTATTCAGAAACTCATTGCCATCAAACCCCCCCACTGCGAAAATGGTGTTCCCTACAGTCGTGATCCCAGCATTGCTCCTTGGTGAGGTCATATTTCCCATCAGCTTCCACTCATTTCTAGCTGGATCATACATCTCCACACAACTGATGGCATGAGAACCATCAAAGCCACCACCTACAAACAGTTTTCCTAAAAGAGAAACAAGACAGTTGGTCTAAAAAGGCTCAGAGAACAACAACAAAAAAAAGCCTCCAAAAAGTGAATGAGTTTTAACTAGAAATGCCAGTACATTCTGTTAAAAAAAAAAGTTTTAATTAAATACCTATGTAGGCAAGGCATGGTAACACACACTAGTAATAATGTCACCACTCAGGAAGCCAAGACTAAGGACTATCAGCATGAGGTCAGCCTGGGCTACATAATGAAATCTTATCTTACAAAAAGAAAGAAAAGGTCTATGGAATTGTGGCAAAGGTACCGGAAACCATGGAGATGAGTTAGGTGTGAAACTTAGGCAACTACTGGGAGAAAAGGGCAAAAACTGCACCCTGTTAAATACATCTCCCACAATTCCATAGTAATTACTCCTGTGAGCATCTCACAGATGAACAATTAAAGAGACACAAAGAAGGTAGAAACTTGCCTAAATATGTTGAGTGACAAACTATCAGAGTTCTATATATTCAAAAAAGTTATAGGAAGGACTAGGGCTATATGTATGTTAACGGTAGAACACTTCCCCAGTAAAAATGAGGTCCTGGCTCAAAGTGGCACCACAAAAGTTACAGAAAACAGACCAATGACTGAACTTCTAGAGCTCTTATCTACATATGATTTTTGCAAATTAGATACTCAATAGTTAAACAGAACAAAAATGTCAGCAATAAACTATGGGGGGAACTCACTAATTTTCAGTACTTTCTTTTCTGATTCTCACTTACCCCGCTCACCTGAATCCAGCTCTAACTACACTACTAGGGCTCACAAAGGTCTGGGTTCTGGGTCAGGAGCTGTTATTACTCTCAGCACACTTACATGCTCACTAGCTGAGCCACAAAGTCTTGCTAAGATTCAGCTTTGTTCCAAATGATGTTAACTAAATTCTATAGACAATAAAGCAATCAATAAAGACTGTGAAAGGACACTGTGTCTACAAAACAAAATTGATTGTTTGAGATATTATGCTTTGAAATAAAATTCTTAAAGTTACTATCCTAAAAAAAGGCCAATTCAAAAGTCTGGATTATGGATACAGCTCGCAGAGGGAAATTTGGAACTTGGTTAAGAACACTCACCAAGAGATGAATATATTTAGATTACTAACAGACACTTAGAGGAGGAAATCCTTAATCCCTTTTTATGTCACAAGAGACAATACATCTGAATTTTTAAAAATGATTCATAATTATTTTGTATATGACTGGGGTGTGGCCTGCACATGCCACAGCACGCATAGTGGTAAGAGGCCAACCATGGAGTCAGTTCCTTCCCCCACCTTTATATGGGTCCTGGGGATCCAACTCAGGTTTCTGCCAGAAAGGCAAAACGCACTGGGCCTTTCACCAGTCCCTGCAATCTACTTGACAGTCAGTGTATAAGTGACCAACCCTTCCTGGATTTCAGAACTAACTTTTGCCACTTTGTACTATTTACCTCTCCAAACCCAGACACTCACCATCGAGAACAGCGACTCCAGCTCCTCGCCTAGCCACATTCATGGGTGCAATTAAAGTCCAGGTGTTATTTTCAGGATTATATCGTTCTACTGTGTTAAGACAATTCCAAGATTCTGCACCTCCGATTATATACAAATAACCACCAAGTTCACAAACTGCAGACTGGTGTCTGCCTATAAAAATGAAGGCAAACCAGGATTTTTATTAAAGCTATCAAAAATGTAAATGTGTACTACAATCTATTAATTCACAGGTCTTTAAAGAACTACAAGTTCAAGGCCAGCCAGTTTGGGCTACACAGAAAGTTCCAGGCAAACCCTACCCCCCACCCCCAAAAAAAGAACCCAAAAAACCAAAACGACCAACTTACGAATGTTAAGAGGCGCGCAGCTTGTCCACGACTTTGTTACAGGATCAAATACATCACAATTTTTCAGGCCCTTTTGACCATATGGATCAGAGCCACCAACAATGTACAACTTCCCATTCAGAGCACACACTCCTAGGAAGGTGTAAAATATGTTAATAACTCAAGTATCACGACTAAACACTGGCTGTGTTAGTGAGAAGAGTATTATTATTACCTGCATTACAACGGTTAGTTCTCAACTCTGGAACAGGGGTCCAGTCATCAATGCTTGGATCATACATTTCTCCACAACTCAGGTCATCTGAGTGTCCATTTGATCCACCCACCACATAGAGCTGTCCCTGTGTCAAAAGCGATAAGTAAGAATCTCCCCTGGGTAGTCCTAAGAGCAAAAACAAAGCTAAAGGATTGTTCTGCACCATACCATACTTACCATCAGCACAGCCATTTGAAAGCGGGCTCTTGGTGTTCTCATGGGAGCAAGGAAGGACCAATGATCTGTGTGTGGGTCATAGCATTCGACTGTTCGAAGACATTCCTCTCTGTTATAACCACCTGGCAAAAGAACCGTAAGTTTGCTTAAAATGTGAAACTTGATCAAAATGGCTGGCTTTACCCCCCTAGTGGCAGTGGGCATCTTACTATGTCTCCCAGGCTGTCTCACTACACCACCCAAGTGCTAAGATTAAAATTCTGCGGCTGGTCACCAGGGTCCAGTCAGGATGTCTTTAGGTAATATAACCAATGAGAAAAGTATTTAACTAAACATCCCTAATGGACAAGGAGTAGCATTCATTATCTATACGAGCAAACTGCTTATTCTGGCTTGAAAGCTAAGTTTATCTACTCTGTAGTCTAACATACTTCACGTGGCCTAGCAAGCCCCGAGGCCCTGGGTTTATGATCTAGCACACCACTTCCATTTCATTTAAAACAAAGACCTCTAACCAGACTTAGGCATTTTCAGTATCAACGGTATTTTTGTCCTGAAATGCAGCCACAAGCCAATATAAATGTCCACATCTACATACAGGCGGGTCTGTCCCACCCATCGTTCTGCTTACCTGCAGCTATGAGTTTGCCATTCATTTCTGCTGTTCCTAGTCCAGACCGTGCGTACTGCATGGGAGACATGGGCTTTTCCAGGAGCTCATCTGGCTGCATCTCAAAGCTTAGACTCTTGCTCAGTTTTGGAGTGCTTGTTGGTGAGCTCTGGGGACTGTTCCGCCCATGAAGGAAAATGACACAGAATGTACCATCCAGCACAGCCAGGCACAAGTAAGTGTTATCTGTGAACACAAGGGCTCTGTGTTTACCATGAACTAGTAACATTAACACTTGGGGTGGTCAGAGAATTCTAATTTGTATTCCAGTCTCCAGAACAGAACTTCTGCTATGGCTTTCCGTATGCCATTGCTCTGAGTTTTTCCTTATGCAGTGTCAAAGTATTAAACTGACAACTATCCTTACAAATAGATAAACTGAAGACAAACTTACTTGAAGTCTTTTCTGAAGCAACGATTTTCCACTCATGCTTAGGACTTTGCATTGAAGCATTTGGAGAAGAGAGACATCCAGTGGAACTGCCACTTATCTGCTTATGGCCATTCTCACGGGGTGGCTTTTTCTGCAAAATCAAAAGGCAGCTACAGAAACCTAGCCAGAGAACATTCCTGCTGCACCTTTGTTCCTGAGCTACTGTGCAACACTGCCGACACACTGAGCACCTTCCATCTACACAGCACACTGAACACGGACCAACACTTTCCAGCTGACAGACTCCTGCCACACTTACACCATCACTCAAGAAAAAAACAGCTACATCTACACAACTGGCTGCTCAGAAAAAGATCAATTTGAACAATTCGAAACACACACCACAGACCAAACACCAGAATGTTACCTCAATATGGGAGCAGGAAGGAGAAAATAACACAGCTCATCTGCTCTATAGAAGAAACTGTCAACCTAACAAACTGTCTACAATAGTATCCTTCACACAATGCCAGCAAAGAGCGAGTACACACAGGTTCTGCCAATCCCTAAAAGCATTTTGCAGGAAGTATTAAGCATATACATTTTATTTTAGGGCTACTTATTTTTGATACTATAAAAGCTAAACACACACATAGAGTAATCAGAAATGAAGTACTACTAAAAGAACCACTTACAAAATTGTAATACAGGAATGGTAATGAAGGATTTTTTTTGAGAAATTAGTATGCTTTTTTTATGAGCTTCTTTTGCAGATTGCTTTCAACTTCCTTAGCCCCTGCCACTTCCAAGAGAAAGGATCATACAGAATCCTGAGTGCTAGCTAAGTCTGATGGTGGTGCACACCTGTAATCACTGCCTGATATTGAGTCTTAAAATGTCTACCATGAAAAGAACAGGCACCATACTTCAGTACCTACAAACTCTGATCACCCACTAACCTGGTCCCCAGGGACAGACTGCACAAACAAGTAGTTTCTAATGAAAACTTGTCTTACTAATGGAAACAAAAAGCAACCAAGAAACAGTATATATATAAAAAAGGACTCTGATATTTAAAGATTACAAGATACATTAAAATCTCCATCTCAATCTGTGGAAAGGAGTCCCAAGTACCACAAAATGAGAAATAGACGATACTTAGACTAAAGAGGCTTCACAGCAGCAAAACCGCTCTACCATATGAATTGTAACTGAGAGTGAACACAAATGGGATTGACACTATGACTGGTACTAACAAACACCTGATACACAACCCTCATGATCTCCTACACAAACAGAATTATCCCTCTCTTTCTATCACCTTCCAGAAGATCTAATGTATCTGGCGTCCACACTTTCTTCTTAGGCAGCTTTTACGGTCTGAGTAGGTTCTAATCACATTCCTCCTCCTTCCCAGGCTCGCTCTCTCTACCTACTTTCCCATCTCTGAAATCCAGAGTATGACCCCACACCTTATCTGCTCCATGGTCTCTATTCACAACATTGCAGTAAGACAGAAAGGGCAGCACCTCACACACTCCCGTGATCTTCCCATTCTCTAACCGTCCTAACGCACTGTTAGGACCTGCCCTCAACCTCTGGAGAGCCAAGTAGGGGCACGGCTGAGGAGGATTGGTCCTTTCTCCTCCATGTCCTTAGATGATTAAGCTTTTCATCATTCTTGAAAACTTAAAAACTATTACTTGAAACAGTCTACAAACTCTTCTCACAAGCTTTAATCTACCCTCTGTGTCTGACCATAAAAAAAAGCAAAGTCCAAGCCAAATTTGTGAAGTTAAAAACGAAATCCGTTGAGATCACATGGCCAGCCCGGAGACACCCACTAACAGTTAGCCATTCCCTAGGATTAACAAACGCCAACTAGAAATATAATTGACCACCTCTCTTTAGACTCCAAGGGTTTCACCATGAACTTTTTAAAATCACATACTCTTCCCGCTCAGTACCCTTGTCTCCTTGCAGTACATGTAGCTCAGGCAGAGCACTTGCCTGTCATATGAAAAGGCGCTAGGTTTCATCCCCAGACCACATGAAATTAAAAAAAAAAAAAAAAATCTTCTTGCCGCCTATAGGAAAAAGCATTAGTTGTACATGCTTTGTTTTCCAGATTACTGCCAACCACAAAGCAGTACCCTTGCATGGATAATCTTCTTCTGCTCATCTAAGACTAAGCCTCTAAATCCCAAGTCTGCTTTCGTGCCACCTTCCACCTCCCGTCTCATCTCACAGACTCCCTCAGGCCCTTATGGTAGAAGCCTCTTCTCAGACAGTATTGTTTACTACCTTGGTAGGGTCTTGTAATAGAAGCTACAGATGCTATGAATTCACATCAAGCATCATAGCCTGCCACTGGCTGGCGTTTAATCTTTTGTCATTAGAAAGGTTACTTTAACTTACAATATTTGTAATTAAAGATAAAACAAATAGAAATACAAACATGGCTTTTGGCCAATCCAAGTCCTCAATTTTTTTAGAAGTACTATCATTGCCATGGAATACCACTGACATCTACCATCTGGATAGCATAAGCATATAGCATATTACCACTGAGCCAACTTTTAAAGGAAACACTCCATGGCTTGGGATTACTCTCCAGCATATTCCTTCACAATGCTGAGTTAATTAAAGGCCATATAAGAAGAATGCATATTACATGACTAGTAAAAATTCCAAACATAGGCAAAATGTTTGTGTCTCAAGTTAGGCAATCATGTATTTTGGACGGTGTAGGGCGGTGACTGAAATGAGGAAGGCTCCAGGGCGCTTTTCTTCTTAATAAGAGCATGGTTTAGTGACTGGCTCACTGCGACATTCACGATTTGTGGGGCTTCTATGGTGCTGCTCAGTGTTGGAGGGCATAAAATACACGCAGAGCATTGGTTTAATTTTTAACACACAAAAACAATAGAAGCTGTTTCTTTTCTGTATATTGTCAGTGTCCATAAGTTAAAATTGTTCATACACCTCAGATATTTGTTCTCTATTATTAAAAATGTACCTGAATTTAAGTGTGTTTAATAAATGGTTATAGAAGTACCTCAATTAGCACAAGGAAACTATACTGCTTTAATACATTTTGCTGGAGAAACATCCAGATCACACTGTAACACATGATCAACTATTTCTGAGTTCAACATTGTATAAACTTATTATAAAGCATGATATTGTTTCTACTTCATGAGTGTTCAGTAATTAAATAGCCAAAATTTCTTTCACAACCATCAGCAATCTAAATCAGCTGTACCTTTTAAAAACTGGTCCTATTAGTCATGCATGTTACAAATAACCTTTAAAAATCTAATCAAATTAACAAAACCCTAATGTATTGCCTTATTTTACTGTTCTTTTGAGAGAAAAGGTGTAAATGGAGTTTGTCTAATTTGCTGAGTCAGCTTCTACTGGTGTGGCAAAAATGCTGGAAGCTGTAAAATATGCTTGTTTTCTCCCCAAAAAGTCTCTCTGTCCAGTTATAACAGCAAGATTCGTCCACTTTCCTTTATTAAAGGAAAATTTAAGAATGCTATAAAATTCTCCAGTTAAATTTTAACCTGAGGTTACCTCAGACTGTGCAATGTGTACCTGCACAAACTGAATGTGGTCATCATCACTGCCAAACACCTCAGCCTGTCCATCTAGTGGGTTCCCATCAAGCAGCTTGTGATCAGCTGAGTAGTACAAGGTTTGAACCTGCAAAACAGCAACAGAACACCCATGTGGCTACTGTCACCATGGCTACTCGCTAGTACGCAGATTACACAACCGCCTCAAGGTAACCTCCAGTGTGCGTCTTGACATCTTACTCTGGCAGGATCCCGATGCAAAGAAAAACATGTCATAGTAGTAAAAATGTAAAAAGCAAAACCAAAACAAAACAAAAATCAAGATCAAATACAAAATCTTCTAACACTGGCTGAAGAGTCCTTGGCTTGACTGGCTTGAAAGAAATCTTCATTGTTTCCATAGCTTCTATTATTGTGACATTAAGAAAAAAAAGGCATAGTACAACACATAGTTTCTTAAATACACAAATTTACAATAAAACACTGAATGGTTTACACCTTTGAAGACAAATGGCACTGTTTGAATAAACATACTTCTCCCCTGTAGGTAATGTCAAGAAAACACATAAAGAAAAAACAAATGCAAAAATTCAAGCAGGCTGCAATCTTCCTGCACAGATGCAAATAAATCCATGACTACTGCATCTGATTCCCACATGGGAAGTCACCGAATTGAAAGAGCATCTGCTAGCCTTTCTAGAACGCAGTAATGGCAGTGACTGAGGCCTGACAGAGCAGGCTAGCTTTTGTGAGCGTGGAGGGTTCTGTGGAATGATACGCTCAATCGCTCCACTGCTTCAACCAACACATGGACTAGTCCCAACTTTTCCATAAAATTGTTATTCTTGTGTATTTTTAAAAACAGCCCCAAGTCTGACTATATGTAAGAAAACACCATTGAAAACACAAAGCTTTAGAGGTAAGAACCCTGTAAAGGAGTAAACACCATTAAATCATCATCGCTCTCTGCCCACAGCGGGCTTTTCTTAGGAGAACTGGGGCAGGACTGCTGCTTCTTTACGTGTCAATACACTCGAGGTTTCTTCTCGGTTCTTCAGTCTTGGGGATCCTAGTTTTGTTAATAAACCTATGGGGAGATAAACCAATGGGGAGGAACAACCATTAGAAGCTTTACCTACTTGTCAAACTTAAAGCAAAACCTGTGAAGAAAAATTAAGAATCTACAGAAAATGTCAGTACCACCTCCCATTTCTAAAGCAAGTTACATGCTACTTTAAAGAAAGTTAACAGCACATAATAAGCAAAGAAAAAAAGAAAAAAAAAAAAAAAAAGAAAAGCAGAAGACCAAACTGAACGGTTCATTCAGCTCACCTGGACACCCCCCCTGTTTCTCAGCTTAGGGGTACCTATAGCAAAATTTAAATTCTTTAGGGTCATGGTTATAAAATAAAAGTGAAAGGGAATCCTTCAAGTTATAGCAAAAATAATTTGTAAGGACTGCTGGATCCCATTTACTTTAAAACTAACCTCTTCCATGAGCTCTTCCAGGCTGTCTCCGTTCTCCCAGATGCTACGCTGCACCCAGTTGATTACCTTTGTGTACAGTTTGCCATTGCTAGGCAAGCAAACATTATCTTCAAGCATTACCTCCAACTAGAATTAGAAATAAAACAAAAATCACTGACATCCACATCAACTTTGAAATTGTAGTTCTCAGCTAAACGCTCAGCGTCATAATGAAAGTTTTATTGTGGGTGGGGGGTTCATGAGCCCCACCACGAGCTGAGGTGCTACAGATAGTTGAGAGTTTTGTTTCTTTTAAAGGTGTGGCTCCTGGTAGGCCTCTACAGTTTAGTGGATTATTCCATATCCATCAGTAACAAGCAGTACATAGGGCCCAAAAAAAGTTTGAGAGGACGTGAAGTTGATTATGGATCTGGAAGTAAACATGGTAAAACATTGTACACTTTTTTTAAATTCTCAAAAATACTGTATTAAAAAAGTTATTTTCCACCAACTTTCTCTAATTTGCAAGGAAATCATTAAATCTAAATGAAGTAAATCATCCAAGAGGGAAGCAGAAACCCATTACGTAAGAGTAACAACCACCTCACTGTCCGAGCAGTACTGTAACCTGTATTCACCTGACAAAGACTGTGCTGCAACTATAGACCATTGCTCAACCTGTGTGACCCATGTGGCCTTCTCCTTACCTTTAGTCTCGGAAGCTTAAGAAATTCCTCTTCTTCTGAAATTTGTAACAAATGCTCCTGAATATAAGCGTCAACTTTATTCAACAAACGGGAGTCTCCCATACAACTTGCAAAATTTCGGTAAGAGATGCAGCTAGTAACATCCATCCTAGATAGTAAATAATCTCCGCAGACCTTAGAAAAGAAATACACACATGCCACATTTGCATAGTTTACTGAATATTTAATGTCAGTATGTGAACATCGTGTGAAATATAAAAATGAGCCAGCAAATCAAATCAAACTAAACAATGGGACAACACATGGACAAATGGTGACATCAGCTGGGCATGGTGGTGCACCTATGCCTAGAATCAGGGGGCACCTGGGAGGCTAAAACAAGAGAAATTTAAATTCGAACCCAGCCTGGGCTACATAACAAGATGTCTCAAAATAACCCAAACAACAAAAAAGTAAATAAGAAAGAGCAAAGATGCAGCGCACAAAGTAAGCTGTTTAGCAGCAAATGTGACAAATGGAAATGCAGTGCAGGGTCTAGGTGTCAACTGCAGCAGTCAGGTGAGACCTTCTGAAAGGGGAGGTATAAATGGGGCTCTACAACAGAAAAGCTGAGTGCACAGCACACACTGAATGGAGCAAAAGAGAATTAGGAAATACATTTGGAAAAGTAGTATCTGTATGAGGAAGAAGCGGAATGTGAAACTGTGAGTGCAGCACAGGCCTTCTGCTAAAATTCAGTGTGTAGTGTGTGTGTGCTTCATGCAGAGAGATCAGAAGACAATCATGTGGAAGGGTTACCTCTTCTACCTCTTACATGGGTTAGAAAGCAGGTCACCATGAGCTATCTTGCTGGCCTAATCACAGGATTCTTTTTTAAAGATACATTTACTTTCATTTTGTACGGGTGTTTGTCTGCATGTATGTCTATGCAATACACCATATGCATGAAGTGTTTGCAAGGCCAGCAGAGGGCATTAGAACCAGAATTACAGACAGTTGGGAGACATCTATGGGTGCTTAGAATTGAACTTGGGTTGTCCACAAAAGCAACAAGTGCTTTAGGTTTGTTGGGCATTTTGTCTGTCATAACTGTTAACTCAATCCATGGGTAGCAACCCTCTGAAGGTCAAATGACCTTTTTTCATAGTGGTCACCTAAAGACCACTGGAAAGAGATATTTATATTACAACTCATAACAATAGCAAATTCCAGTTATGAAGTGGCAACAAAAATAATTTTATGTTTAAGGGTCACAGTGTTAGGAAGGTTGAGAACCACTGGTTTAAATTTTGTTACTGTAACTATAAAGCACAGATTATATATAGAATCCACATCGCTGTTCTTTATAAAACTGTATTTTTAAAAAGCCTGACCCTTTAAAGAAAATGTTTAGTTTGCTGGCCGTTATTCAAAGCCACTTTCTCTGCTTACAAATCCTATGAGTAGGGGTCCTGGAGAAATGGCTCAGTGGGAAGGGCACTTGCTGCTTTCCTAAGAGCTAACTGCTCTCCCAGAGGACCTGAGTTTGGTCTCCAGCACCCATATCAGGCAGGGAGCTCACAACCACTGGTAACTCTAGCTCCTGGGGACTCAGTGCCTTCTTCTGGTCTCTGCAGGTATGTTCCTGTGTGTGCAGAACATACACATGAGTCTGTTCTATCAGATACTGTCAATACACCACTTTAATTCCTTAACATTCTTTTGCATTTGCTCTAGGGCAAACACACAATCTTGAAACTGGTCTCAAGTTTATGCTCAAGCCAGAAAGGCTCATGTCAAGGCCAAGCTACGGTTCTGTGTAGTAGTCTTACAGTGTAAGTAATGCTAGTTAACATGCTATCAAAATCATTATATCCACCCATCAAAGAGATGTAGCACCTTATGTAATTTAATTTCCCAATACTATCCTGTCATCATCATAGAAAAATATACAAGTAGCTTAAATACAAAAATATTGAATAGAAACTTCATTGAGAAAGACTGCCAGATCCTTTTACATTACTAAAGCCCAAGGGCCAAAACAACCTGCTCAGCGGTGATGGGAAGGGTCAGAATTTCTACTTCTTGGGCCTAATTAGATGTTTTGGGATACCCCACAGAACACCCTACCCGTCTACTATTGTCACAAAGTGTAACACTCTACCTGCTTCACTCGGTCCATCTTCAGCTTCTTTGCTGCAGAATAAACATCTTTTACTAATTCCTTATCAGCTTTCAACCTATGTTCAAAAAAAAAAAGAGGTTTTTTTTTTTTTGTTTTGTTTTTTTTAAGTTATGACCAGGCTTTTCATATTCAGACACTTGGTATTATCTGATTTTCTGGTTCATTTGAAGGTACTCACTGAGCAGTGTATGCATAATTCAGCAAGACTTCAACAGCTTCCGGATTGAGATCATCCAACTTCACATGAGAAACTCCATGAGGGTCACTGTCACTATTAAAGATTTCAAATAGAAAGGGGCTACAGCAAGCCAGGACTGCCCTGTGTGCTAGCATCTCATGGCCACAGACCTGAAATAATGGAAATCAAAATGAGAAAGAAGACTTATGACTATGCACAACACACCAGCTTCCTTCCTCTGTCTCACATTTCTAGATAAAAGTCATCTCACAGCTAGAAAGTTGTCTCCATGGTTAAGAGCACTGACTGCTCCTCCATAGGACCAGCACCTACATGTGGCTCATAACCATCTGTAAATCCAGTTCCAGAGGATCCTACATCTTCTCACCTCCACAGGCACTGCACTGCACACATGTGGTACAAAGACATAAATGCAGGCAAAACACCCATACACATAAAAGAAAAATAAGATCGTTAAAAAACCTAGTCATCTCACTATTGCCTATGCAGGGGGGAAATAGGACTTACAGCTTTTAAGAGTTTACCTTTTTAGTAACAAAGGTCATGAACTAGGTTTTAAATACCTGAAGTCGAACATCACAGAACTGCCCACTTTTCCTCAAGGCATTTAATTTGGCAACAGAAGATTCAATAAAATTTTCATCTTCAAACATCAAATATCCATTGGGAATCATTTTTCTTTATAAATTTGGCTAAACAGAATAAAAAGAAAGCGAAGTTATTTTACTTGTAAATAGTTCTTGAAATTTTTCAAGCAGGGTATGGTTGAGTCACACCTGTAATCCCAGGAAAGAGGCAGGTAGATTCCGGAGGCCAGCCTGGTCTATACACATTGTTCAAGAACAATCAGGTTACACAATAAAACCTTGTTTCAAAAAAAGAATATATATATTTTTTCAAATATAAAACCGTATCTTTATACCCAAATTCTGTCCTACAAATGTATCAAATCCTAGCTGAAACAACACTGGTTCGGGATACTTCTGTTTCCATCCTGACTTTGATTCTATGACTTTGGTTTGTTTTTTGTTTTTTTGTTTTTTTGAGACAGGGTTTCTCTGTGCAGCCCTGGCTGTCCTGGAACTCACTCTGTAGACCAGGCTGGTCTCGAACTCAGAAATCCACCTGCCTCTGCCTCCCAAGTGCTGGGATTAAAGGCGTGCGCCACCACTGCCCGGCTGATCCTGTGACTTTGTAATCCATCATCCTAGTTTCCATATCTAACACACATTCCTCCTGAAGGGAGGAAAATGAAATATTTTCCTGTCCAAACCTATACAGCAAGTGGCTTAAGAGAAACATGTAGGGACTGTCCATCTGTATTCTCAAAAATAAACCAATGTGCATTTGATATATCTCGTATAGCCCAGTCTGGCCTTAAATTCAGAACACAGTTGAGATGGGCCCTGAACTCCTCACTCCCCCTTCCTTTACCAGAGGGCTGGGATTACAGGCATGTACTCCTACCCCTAGAAAAACTAAAATTCTTTGTAAAGATACCATCTTGTATATATACAACACTAGGAACAGAACCAAGGGCCTCAAATATGCTAGGTAAACACAACCACTGAGCTACATCTCCAGCCTATTGTTCTCAAAACAAGTTTTCAACTTAACTCATCAAACTAGTAACTACATAGAACATTGTTAAAGAGTAGTAGTATTAAGACTTCAGTTTAAAGTAGCTTAAAAGTCAAAATACACAAAAAGGAGTAATACTAAGGGAAGGAGGAAGAGCATATTTTAATTTAAAAAATTTAAAAAGAAATGATAAAGATGCTTTTTAGGGTACCTGCAAGATGGGTCGTAAACAGGTTGGTGTTTACCACTTAGCCTGAGGACTTGAGTTCAAGCCCCAGGACCCACATGGTATAATTTTTTTCTAAAAATGTTTTCATATCCAAATGGTTAGGGATCTCTCTGCCCTTTGAAACAGATCAAGTACAGTTTTCAGAAAACATGCGGACTTTATAAAAAGGTATTTATTATTAGGTGGGGAGCGTGCCCCAGCCCTAGTGTGTGAAGTCAGAGGCAACTTTGTTTAATCCACTCTTTCTTTCCACCTTAGTACCTGAGTTTCCAGGGATCAAACTTGGGCTCCCAGGCTTATGCAGAAAAATGCCTTTTCCCACTGAGCCAGCTCACAAGACCTGCAAACACTGTTACACTGCTAGACGTGCACAATATTCACTTACCAACTATTCCTGAAGAGAAATGTGTCACTGAGAACGCAAATGATCCAAAGACAAAGGAGTGTTGAAGCAAAGTACTTCCTTACGGTGTGAAGACGGGTGGCTGAGTGAAGGTAGATGTCTTAGGCTTTAATGGTGGTTCCAAAACTAGCAGGCTTGAAAATGATGTAATCAAGTCCTTAAAAGCTATAGACATGAATTTCTTCTGTGATAATCATGCATCATAATCTGTAAAAAAATAGCATATTTAAGTTAGATATTCAGAAGAACCAGTCTGCCATTCATGTAGGTAGTACAGGTCATATAAAATAAGTCAATATTTGAGGTAAAAGGTAAAAAATATTCACATTACATTAAAAACCACAAACTACAAACAACTCCCTTTTATTTAACATCCAACTACTCAAAGTGATTTCTTTAAAAATCCTTTCTCATTAAAAGAGGAATATGCTAGCCTGAGACATAAAAGACAAATTAAGTATTAACTCTAAAAGTATTTACTATTAGATTCCAGCTAATATGCAAACACACGATGTCTGCTCTAGGAGCCAGGAAACCACCTTTGGGTACTCTTCCCAGACATTTTTACTGCTAAGCCAGACAGCCTACTCCCCAAAGTGTGTTTGGCATTTAACCCTGCCCTTGCTTCATGTTGCCTTTGTAGCTGGAAAACCCTTAAGCCAACCCCTGACAGGTGACCTCCTCTACCCTTGGAGCCTCTGTCAGGTCCCTAGAGCTAGGAAATCGGGTTCCAAGCTCCCCACTCAGAACCTTCTCTGAAGACATGCATGATTGTCCAGAATTATCTGTTCTGTGCTCTGCTTCCAGGCAAATCCTCTGCCTTGTTCATTTTTAAGGACAGCCTGTGTTGCATGACTATCTTAAAAACAAAAGCTGTCAACTCTATCACACCATCATAATGTTGATTTCTGCTTTACAATTTCTATCTTTTCTTACAAACCTAGTTTTAATAAAACAAATGTTCTCTGAAAACAGGTAATCTCACCCCAAGTACAGAGAACACATTGGAGATTTATAAGCATTTTAAACTTGAGTTTTGCCTGTTTACCATGTGTGCAGCGCCCTCGGAGGCCAAAAGGAAGCAGTGAGTGTGCTGGAACAGTGTTATAGTGTGATCAGCTTCTGATGCTCAGAACTGAACCTGGTCCTCTAGAAGAGCCAACTTCCTGGCCAAATGTCTATTATTTTGATAGCTTGGATGTTCTAACTTAGATTTATTGGGGCGGGGGTAAAATTACTTACTATAGTATTTAAGAAAAAAAAACTTTGTAGAATATGTACAATATGCACGCTACAATACTATTTTGAATCCTGTGAAATAAGGTATTTTTATTCAGTATCTGACTTTCTGCCTACTACGATCTTAACATATGAAATGGGCACACAAGCCCATATTCCTAGCACCTGGAAATGAGATGGAGGATTAAGAGCTCAAAGCCAGCTTGAGTTACATAGTGAGTTTCAAGGCTGACCGAGGCTACATGAGACAGTCTAGAAAAAGGATCTTAATATGGACTTCACCTACCCACTGTTACAACTCTAAAAATCTAGCCCAAATCCAAATGACCTTTTAAGTTAATACAAACTTGTTTTTAAAAGTTTATTAAGATAGCAGGAACAGGGCAGTAGTGGCACATGCCTTTAATCCCAGCACTCGGGAGGCAGAGGCAGGTGGATTTCTGAGTTCAAGACCAGCCTGTTGTTCTACAGAGTGAGTTCCAGGACAGCCAGGGCTACACAGAGAAACCCTGTCTCGAAAAACCAAAAAAAAAAAAGTTTATTAAGATAAGCTTGAGTATATCAGATGCCTTTTGGGCAAAACATCCACATACGTAATTTTTTTTTTTTTTTAAACTTAAAGTACCCTCAAATTTCATGTTTCTTATTTCATATATAAAACTCATATACAATAACTAATGATATTTTAAAATGGAGAGAAATTTTGTCTCTCAAAAGCCAGACCAAGGCTCAAACAGCCCAAAGTCATGTAAGAATATAAAATTCACTTTTTGTATTTAAAATGCAATTTGAACCAGTCCATTTTTAAGACTGAAACTGGGGTCAAAAGGAATATATAATGCTAAACACATTTCAGTTCCTTAGTGTGGTCAGTACGAGAAATGAAAGACAGGGGGCTTCCTTTTACTACTTGGAATTAAAGAGTTACTATAGCCCAGAAGATTAGCCTAAGTGAAATATAATCCAGCAGGTCTTACAGAGCTGTGAAAACAGCGTAGCATTTCCCACCCTCCACTAAGCAAAAGGAAACACCACATTTTCAAAACACTGCTAAGGTAAACCACAAACATTTAAGTTTCAAGGTAATTTTTTTCAAGGAAGTCAATCATCAAGTAATTTAAGAAGTCCCTTCCCAGTGCTGGATTAAACCCAGGGCCTCCCGCATAGCAGGCAAGCACTTAACCACTGAGCTACAAACACTTGTGATACTAAACATGGCAGACACAGACTGAAATGAAATGCTTAGAACAAAATGGAGTTAGCTCAGTTCTGCAGCCTTAGACACTGCAGAAGCAGGTAAAGCAGAGAAACCAGCTCAGGCAAGGGGGAAAGGAAGCCAAGACAGCACACAGGCCAGAAACTGGTTATTTTGGTTTCAATTGAAGGTAGATTGTAGGATGCACATGGTACACGGTGGAGAGGAAATTACCAACTTATTTTAAGGTATATACAATTCTAAGTATGGACACCAGATGAAGGTTTTAAGGGTGTTTGAGAAGGGGTGTGGTGGGGGCACACTTGGAAAAACCATGGACACAAGACATTTAAATGAAGATTATATACAGCCATGCTAGCTTGGTCTTTAAGGCAAGTGAGGACTTAAGGTATTTTAACATGGGTGCTCTGCTATCAACATTTTTAGATTTTGCATCGAGAAAACTAGGAAAAAAAAGAACCGAGTTTCGGATGTTCTAATGCTGAGGTACCTTTTGGATATCCAGGCTGACATCAAAAGTGTAAAGAATACTGTTGTTGGGCTAGAAACATTTACACAGTGGTAACTGACACAAGAAGTAAAACCCCAGAAATCACTCCAATAAGACCAACAGAAAGTAGAAATACACTCAACCTTCGAGAATTCCTACCTGCAGCATCTGACTATACCATCACACTGCTAAAAAGCTAAAAAAAACTTTGGAGTGAGTCACATTAATATCACTGGCCAAGATATTCAAAGAAACTTATTTGAAAAACATTTATATGGCACTTAAAACATCCATACAAGAAAAGCAAAATCCCACCATTTAAAAGAAAGGCCAACCTCCTACTAAGAACCCTAAAACAAAGCGTGAAATGCTATCTTTGGAAAAGACAAAGTTAGAAGACAACTATAAATTAAGACAAAGGCTACAGAAATGGGAATCTAATAATTAACTCAAGATTTCACGTACTAGGAAATCAGAGGAAAGCCACACCAGGCCTCCCTGCAATGAAGCCACCAAAGTGCAGGTTTGAGATGTCTGCTAGGTGGCATTAGAGCATACTGGTTTCAATCCAGTTCTACCCAGTAAATGTTTACATCCAGGCTTACAAATAAGTCCTTTAACATTTAAAGATATTAAAGTTTTAGCAGGATTCAACCTGAAACTATTTTCTCAGTTATTTTTTTCTAAATCAACACTAGTGTTAAAACTAAAGAAAATATGGCTATGGTGATCTAGTCTGTGCCGTATTTGTGTATTCTTACTTCCAGAGCTATGGTGTATTGCCAAAACAGGAGACTACAACAAAACTCCCAAGAACTTGATATCGGGGTGTTCTAACCTCCACTACTGACAGACATTAAACAAAACGTTCCCTTTTAGGCCGTCCGATCTCTTTTTGATTGAAATGTCTGCTCTCCAAAATCATTTATCTGCAACGTATTGAGGGAAAAGGCGAAAATATTTCTCAAGTTTGTGTGTTTGTGTGTGCGTGTGTGTGCGTGTGCGTGTGTGTGTGTACAGATTTCCTTAGGGTTAATCTCCAGTTTGACATTCCCCGACGTCTTCCTATCAAGATCTACAACGAGGTCCTTCACAAAAAAAAAAAAAAAAAAAAAAAAGTGAACGGACGAAAAGCCAAGTTCTCCACCTCTTTCGGAGAACATGAAGCTTGTGTCCCGGCGCGCCGGGGACCCCGCGCTGCAAGGCCTGGGGCGCGCTCTCGGCGGGTACAGAGAGGCGCCCGCACACCCCCGGCCGCGATTGGCCGGCGGCGCAGTCACTCAGAGCTGACACGTCAGGGCAGCCGCTCCCTCGCTCCTCCCGCCTCCTTTTCCCCCCCGCTTGGCAAGAAAAGCGGGCAACGTGGAGCTGGAACAAAGGACCCGCGGTCCACGGCGACCAGGGACTCCGTGCCACCCCACGCCTAGTCTCCGGAACAGATGCGCTCTGAGGGCGGCTCCGTGTCCCCACGCGCCGACCGCGGGGAGTCTTAGCACAGAGAGCCCCGAACCGCAGCCAGCACCCGCTCCTGACAGCAGGAAACGATGCCCACAGTCCCGGGTGGCCGCCACTCTCATCCGGCGGGTCATCCTTTCTAGCTCTACGCTGGGGCAGGTCCCGGGGACCTTCGTCACCCAGCGCGGAAGCCTGACGGTCCCCGCCCGGGCGGAGGAAGGTCCCGGACCACCGCGCTCGTTCCCCGCCAGCCGGCAACCGCACAAGTGCGGAGCCCCGCGATGCCCGTTTCTCCTGGGACAGCGGGACGCTCCGCACAGCCACCATCTTCCCACCCCGCCCTCTTCCTCCCGCGGCGCCCGCGTACAGCGCGTTACCTGGGTCATCTCTGAAGAGATGGCGAAATTCATCTCCAGAGCTTCGACGGGCTGCAGGCGGAAGGCGCTGGAAGGGGCGCGGGGTGACCGGGCGGGAGGCTGCGGGCAGAGGAAGACCGCTGGGTACTCGCAGGAACTCGCTCGCCGCCACGACGCGCCCAGCACCTCTGAGCGACCGACCTCCACGCGCGTCCCGAACACACTGCCGCCGCCGCGCGCGCTCGCGCCGCACTCCCTCGCACGTCACCACGTGCGCTGCCGCCAACGCCTCCCGGCCGCTTCCGGCTCGAATGCCTCAGCGAATCACAGGCGAGCTCCCGGGAAGATCCCGCTCTGAGGCTCCGCCCCCGGCCAGAGCCCCGCCCACCTCATAGCTCTTTTCAGGGGCCACCCCCTCCTTCCTTCCCAGCTCAACTAGGTCAGCGCAAGGTGATCCCGGAGAGCCTGGCGGCAGGGACCGCTCCTAGTGTTACTTATCGCGCGCGCTCCCTCCCAAGCCTCACACCCTCGCTTCGCCCTTTTTCCACTGTCCAGGAACTGGTTCCCTCCTGCCTCCTTCACCTGCCCTGCCTTCTCCTGAGATCCGACGTGGCGATTAGAGTTCTCAGCGTCACACTGACTTCTAGGCAACCAGCCTAGACTGGAGCAGCCTGTTGTGGGACCCTGGCAGTAGTTGGGCATCAGGCTCTTACCTTGGAAGTGGAGGGAGTGAGAAGAATGCAGGAAGAAGGGATAAGTCAGAGGAGGGCCTGAACAACCAGCAGCCCCTCTTTTGGCCTGTTTTGGGTGAGCGTTCAGTGTGTGGGTGAAAAAAGGTTAAAGCGATACTATCAGCCGGGCAGTGGTGGCCTTTAATCCCAGCACTTGGGGGGCGGATGCAGGTGGCTTTCTGTGTGAGTTCGAGGCCAGCCTGGTTTACAGAGTGAGTTCCAGGACAGCCAAGGCTACACAGAGAAATCCTGTGTCGAAAAACTTAAAAAAAAAAAAAAGAGAGATACTATCAGTGTACGTAATAAAATACGTGTTCACGTCTACTTTTTGTCGTGCCCCCCCCCCCCCCCCAGTAGTCAGTTCCTGAAGTCTCGTCGCCTTTGGACAAAGAAAAGTAGTTTGGAGAATTGCTAGTCCCTAGCTCTACCTCCTGGGGCCTTTTAACCCGGGTGCTGAGCACAATTATCTACCTACCTTGTCCCTAGGAGGCAGCCTGTTTAGGTCAAATGTGATTTAAACTGGGCTCCACTTCTTCATATGACTCTGAAGCACAACCTGGAAAGTTTCTTTGATTGAAGATGGGAGGATTTGGTGAGATTATATCAAAGAAATGTATAAATTATACACATATTAGAGTTAGGTAAAGGTTTCTAGATTAATGGCCTGCTTATGCTGGTTTATAGAGGGCGGTTACACAGTCTAGACCTGACTGATCATCCCGCTCAATTTGTAGACATTTCTTGGAGCTCTTTGATCCGTCTTGAATGTATGCTTGGGGGCGGGAAATAGCAATTTTGGGGGGGGGATTTTCATTACTTTTAAAAAATAAGATCTTGAGGCCAGGAGACCTTTCTTTTTTGTTGTTTAACGAAAGGAGGAAGTAGGAACTGAGCTGACAGCTGGTATGATCATGTGTCTTAAAGAGCTTGGCATTTGCCACCCTTTTCTCTTTGATGGTACATTACTTGTGTTGCAAATGGGACTATTAGGGAACACGATTACTGAGCTCCTTCTAGCAGTGAGAGGATATGAACTGCCCACTTGGGACAGGCACGTGACTGGCCTGCTAGACACATGGGCCTACTTGCTGTACACTAAATAGCGTCTTTGTAATCTGAAACAGTCAACACTTCCCTTAAAGCGACAGTGTGATCAGAGCCTGCATTTTTGCCTTTGAGTATTTCCTTCTCTACGAATGCTGGAATAATTTACATACTGTATCTGTCTTTGGGCATCTCAGTCTAAATAATAGCCACTGACACTTGAAAGTGAGCCATAAGTGATAATTTGCATTATGTCTTTAACAGTAACAAAGGATACAATGTTGCTCTCAGGGCTGAGAACGTAGCTTAGCTGTAGAGTGCTTGCCTAAAGCACTAGGGTGCTTGGGTTTCATCTCTAACACTGTAAACACACAAACACATATGCACAGATTTTCTAAGAGTGCTCATTATTAATTTATTGAGTGTATCTTTTGTGCCAGATAAGTTAGGAATTGTCGACAATAATCATCTGCCTTGCTTCTCTTTGGTCGTGCTTCAAATATTGTCCCATACTGAACTCGGGCCAGAGATTTTATTCTCAATGTACTCAATTCCTAGGGCCACTGTAACAAATTACCACAGACTGTTTTAAAGGACAAACGTCTGTGTCCAGTTCTAGGAAGTTAAGTCTGAGATAAAGGGACTAGCCAGAGGGTCTTCCTCTAAGACTAGAGAAGGATCTGCTCCAGGCCATGCAGCTAGCTTCTGGTAGCTACACTTCAGCTACTAGACTTCATCTTAGTTCCGATTGGGGGGGTGGGGGGGGCTTACGTAGGCCAGTCTGAATTTGGACTTGTTATCCTCCTGTCTCAGCCTTCCAAGCACTAGAAGTACATCTAGGAACACACTACCAACACTGGACTCTAATACTTACTTGATATTTTCTCCATTTGCATGCCTATCATCCAATTTTTCATTTTTTAAGAGGTTATCAGTCACATTGGAGTAAGGGCCACTGTGTTCCAGGATGACCTATTTTAGCTAGATCTGCAACGACTGTGTTCCCAAACGATGCCGTGTTTGGCGGCACTGAGAGTTAGAACTTTAACATGAATTAGAAGGGAGACTGCATACAAGGCATACAAGTCTCTAGGCTTTACTGGGAACAGGTAATCTTCAAAGGAGGGGACTTACTTTGTCCCTGGGGACCTTTGGCAATGTCTGGAAACAACTAGGAGGTAAGTCCTAACTACTGTCAATCCAGTTAGTGCATCTCGAGCAAACACCTCCGTGCAGACAGTGTATCTCAGTGTGCTCAGAACAAAATGATCCCCTCACTCTGCAGAGAATCGTACTAAGGTCAGAAACCCGGCCCTAAAACATTTGACAAGCATCCTGGCAACTCTCCCCCACAGTAAAGTTAACAACAGCAGCAGCAACAACAACAACAATCCTGCAGATCCCTTCTTATTGCTCTAAGTAGATGAACAGGCTTCCCTGCTCTCATATGGCTAACTCTCCACCTCTCTTACTTAGTAGGCATGCTAATTATGGCAGATTAATTTAGTTAAACTTTACCCACTTAGCAATTCTGACGCTCAGTGTTAACCGTAAGTTGGATTTTTGTTTACATCTTAAAGCGCCTTTGCCATGTGACATTATTTTGATCAATTGCTGACATTTTCTGTCTGTCCTGTGCCTAATGAAAGCTGTTGCCAGTCCAGCTTGGCAGAGAACGGCTTGCGTCCCCCGATCCAGTTTTCTCCTGTATTGTGACTGGCTTGACTGTTTCTCATTTTTCCTTCCTTGCAGTTAATGTTTCAATTTCCTCTGTTACTCTTTCTTCTTCCTTTTGGCCCTTGAAGGTATTTTCAGGACACATTAGTGAAATCTTAAGAGCAAGAACTACAAAACAGTGGTATCAAAAAAAGGCACAAGAAGCCTAGGGGAATGTCCTCCAGCTTCCATGCTCACATTAAAGTAGGTCACTGGAAATTGTTACGATTTGTAATGCATAAAAATTGAGAGCTTGGGACCTTTCTAAAATATTGTTTCTTTTATATGCATTCTCTGCTATAAAGATTCCACTTTCCTGGCAAGATCTCCATTTTCACCAGAATGAAGCAAACTGTTTGATTTACTTATTTGTAAATCTGATGAACAGAAAATTCTTTAAACATACATCAGAATGTTTTAGTGCAAGATTATCTTTACTGTTACTACAGTATCCGAGGAGACAGTCTTACTAATGGCCTTGTACTAGTTTTCTGAAGTCATTACTGCTGAGGAGTTTGAAATCCACTCAAGTTTCCACAAGTCTACTGTAACGATGAGGATTCCCTGACAGTTTCCTTCCTTTTCAACAGTTTCTAAGGAGTTAAGCATTAAGGAATCCTGGCTAGGACTGGGGTATAGCTCAGTTGATAGAGTACCCGCCTTGCTTATCCAAAGCTCTGGGTTTTAGGAGGTTGGGGAGGAGGGTTGTGAGCCCAAGGTCATTCTTGGCTACATAGTAAGTTCCAGGCTGTCTCTGGGATACATACCTTGTCTCTGAAAATAACACAAAGTAAAAACTTTTCCTGTTCTCTCAGTGGTAGAACCTTCAAATCTGATGCTTGTTTGACACATGGTCACAGGTGTTATGCTCTGCCTGGCAACTCTAGGCTTTCTATAGCAAAAAAATCCCAAAAAAACAAAAAAACAAAAAACAACAAAAAATATACCCTAAGTATCATTTTTTTTCTTTTTGTTTGATGAAGGGTCCCATGCAGCCCATGCTGGCCTCAAACTTGCTATATAGCTGAGGACGACCTTGCAGTCCCTGTCTTCCAGCCTCTACTACTCTCCGTGTGCTGAGATTACAGGCATGTGCCCCCGTGCCCAGCATGAAAAAAGTTCTGTGTTTACTCAGTTTGATTCTTGAAAATAAGAAAGACATAGCCTTCACACTGAGATTTAATGTCACAACTCAAGGGTAAAAACAAAATTAAGTTAATATGTAGTGTGATTTTCATGGTTTGGTCCAGAGAGACCTTTTATTGCGATCTAATTTAAAACTCAATGAATGGAAGTTACACAATATAGTTCAATCACAGCAACCAAGCAGCTGTTGCTGGTATAAACTGACCACTCAGCAAGGGAAGGTTTGCAGAAGGAAACAGCAGAAAGGGCAGAGCTGCTGGGTTGTAACATTCTTCTTCCTCCTCCCAGCCTGTTTCCTGTTATCTGAAGTCAACTAGGAGAAGGAGGAGGAAACCGAGAAGCACTCCATCTGGCATGTCAGCAACACACCTGTGATCCCAGCACTCTGAGACAGGGGCAGGAGGATCACCTTGAGTTTCAGGCTAGCCAGGGCTACCTAGTGAAACCTCCTCTGAGCAAAAGAAAAGAAAAATCTCACATTATCGTGAGAGCCAAGTTTTCCAACCACTAAAGACAAAGTTACCACGATCTAGAGATCTCTGCTCCTTCTGGTCCTCCCTTCTACCATGTGTCTCTAAAACTGATACCCTCGGGGACTGAATTAGAGAGTGAGTGGCATGCTTTCCCAGTTGTCGCTCTCACATTTTTTTTTTTTTAAAAGGCATCAGATCTCATTATGGATGGTTGTGAGCCATCATGTGGTTTCTGGGATTTGAACTCATGACCTTCAGAGGAGCAGGCAGAGCCTTAACCGCTGAGCCATCTCTCCAGCTACTTTCTCTCACATCTTACTCCACAAGAAAATGGTGTGATGCTAGGCAAGGTGCCACCCACCTGTTATTCAGGTGCTCTAGAGGCAGAAGTGGGAAGGTTAGGAGTTCAAAGGAAAAATGGTGGAGATAGTGTGCACGCATGTGTCTAAATGTGTGCTTGTCGCTATCTTCCTTCTAGTCTCCTTTTCTTGACTGAGGGCTGTGACTCCCACTCTTCCTTGTACTTAGCTTTGGTAACTGAAGCACTGTGTGAGGACTTAACAATGGAAGTGTCCTTCAGAAGTTTACTTTTCCCTGCTGGTTAGGGTTAAAAGTTTTGGGTCAATTCAAGCCCCCCCCCCTTTTTTTGAAACAATGCCTGCAGCCCACTCACAGTAATCCCCGTGCCTCAGGCACTGGAATGTTAGAATTGCAGGCATGAGCCACCTCCCCCACCCCCCCAACTCCCCCCCTACTCCCCCACCCCCACCCCGAGACTGTCAAGTCATTGTTTTTGACCATAAGTTCACAAGAATGAGCAAAGGCAGTGCCTTAGGAATTGCCCACTTCCCAGTGACCTTGGGCTGCTGTGTGCCTTCTCTGGACTGGCAGACTGTAGACCTCTCTGTGGTAAAGAAAGCAAATGTTCATCTCGTGCGAAGCAAACGCTTGTAGGAGCAGACTGTCAAGGGGCCTTCTGCTTGCCATCTGTTCCATGGGCTTATTTCCCTTTATAATACCACAGCCTTGTACTTCCTGGGGCCCAGCCCACTTGTGGGAAACTAGCAAGATGTAACCACTTCTGTGCAAGGGACTGCTGGTTATTGATTGTGTCTAATAAGCACACACTAAGCCGCGGAGGTGGCTCTGGTGGAAGGTCACGAGGTCCCTTGTGAAGGCTACAACCTCCGGTTTTGAAATACACAATTTGGAAAGGCAAGCCTTTTCTCACTTTTTTTCATACTGATCAATGATAAAACTTCGAGGTAGTCACATGAGCTGATAGCTCCGTGAATTCCTGACATCCGTTTTTCCAAACTATGGGCTTTCATAGCCGAAAAGTTGGTCACATAGGAGCTGTCGTAGACCCCTGTGTTTTCCAACTGTCTTACACTGTATCCCTCCTCTCTCTGGACTAGCACATTTTAGCGACAGAATTGGTTCAATGAGACTGAATCCTTGGTCACTGGCTGCCTAGGAATGTGGAAAATATGTGCCGTGCCTGGTGCTGCTAGGGTCCTCCTCTGCTGGAGAAGAAAAAAAAGACTGCCTGTCCTAAAAAAGAGGGAAGTGACACCGAGAGACAGAAAGGCCTGTGCCCAGGGTGCTGCCACGGAATCCAGCCACAACTGAGGCCAAGGTTTGTACCTAACATGAATCAGTGGTTTAGTTTGTTTGCTTTGTTCTTCCTTTTCTATACCAGGCAACTAACTTGGCTTTCGGTCACCTACAATGTAACAGTCTAGCCGTTGCCAGGGCTTTCCTCCAAGTAACGAGTTATCTGTGTATTGTCATCAAAGGAGCTCCCTTCACGGTAGGTTTTCTCAAGGCGGCCCTTTTCCAGTAAGTACTTACAATAGACAAAGCTTAACAGTTCATGCTGGCATTCAGTGTGGGCAATACCCATCGTCACACAGAAAGCAGGGGTGAAGGCAAGAGGAGAACTTGTGGACACGGGCTCCCGGGGAGGAGGAGGGGCTGAGAGAAGGGACTGGGGAAGAAAACTAAAATTCATTTCATACACGGATGAAACTCAAACACTTAAAAAACAATTTTAAATATTGTTCAAAAATTTGACAAAGTGAGCAATCTTATACTTGAAGGCTGGGCACACAGAATAAAAGTGTACTTAGTCATAGTTCAAAGCCGGACAGGTAACGATTAAAGTCGTCCTTATTGGTGGAGACCTTGTCGAGTTCCAGGTTGACACATGGCATTATATGATGAAACAATGTCCTAGCTCAGGTCTCGGGTCTCTCTTCATATAGAGCCACAATCCTAGCTAGGCATGGTGGTACACCTCTAAATCCCAGCATTTGGGAGGTACATAGGAAAGGGCAGAGTTCAAGGTCGTCCTCTTCTACACAGAAAATTTAGGGGAGCCTGAACTATATATGAGACCCCGAGGCTTGCCCCCAAATTTACAGTGCTAGTGTAATTAAGTGGATTAAGACCCCAGCAACCTCCCAAAGATCCCCTTATTTCCAGAGACCACAGCAGAGTATATGGGAATAATCTATATTGTTTCTACCCTCTTCATATCTAAACAATGTAGATTAAACGGCATGAGTTTGGGTGAGGGCATTCAAACCAGGGCAGTGCTGGGTGGCATCTACGAGTTTGAATTTTTCTGTGCCACATGCAGCTAACAGGATGTTCTTATTCTTTTCCATAGCAATACAAGTGAGTACACTGACATCACTTTTCACGAGGTTTGAAGGAAATTATGTGTATTTTGTTAGTCTTTCATGTTCAAATATGAGTTATAAACCTGAGCACAAAGGTACTGTTTAGGGGCCTGAAGTCCTTTTTTTTTTTTACATTTATTTATTTATTTTATGTGAGTACATCGCTGTCTTCAGACACACCAGAAGAGGGCATCAGATCCCATTACGGATGGTTGTGAGCCACCACATGGTTGCTGGGAATTGAACTCGAGACCTCTGGAAGAGCAGTCAGTGCTCTCAACCGCTGAGCCATCTTTCCAGCCCGGGCCTGAAGTCCTTTGACAAAAAGAAAAGGTCTTCTCCCCCTGCTAGAGGCACTTCTTTTATAAACTTATAGAACACGGCCAGTTGACGTGGCTTATATCTTTAAAAAGTCTTAGCCATGCTACTATTAGGAGAATCAATTTTCTGAACCAAAGTAGAGGTTATAACTAAATACTGTTTTTTAATACACTTCCCAAAGTTCTAACTTGGTTTTTTGACAGCTTAAGAATGTGCCGGGCAGTGGTAGTGCAAGCCTTTAATCCCAGCACTTGGGAGGCAGAGACAGGCGGATTTCTGAGTTCAAGGCCAGCCTAGTCTACAGAGTGAGTTCCAGGACAGCCAAGGTTATACAGAGAAACCCTGTCTCGAAAAAACCAAAAAAAAAAAAAAAAAAAGAATTCATTAGACATTAGATACATGCTCATTCCAGATAGAAAAATGAAACAATATTTGCAGGAAAATCGATGAATTCTGAGATCTGGATGCAAAGCTTGTCAAGCCAGGCTTACGACAAATGCTGCGTGTTTTCTCTCATGAGGGGAATCTACATTCTAACTCTACTAATATATGTAGGAGTGAGATTGTAATGGAGGGGGGCGGGGAGGAAAGACAATGGGACCCAATTTGGGGGGCAGGAAGGAGACCATAAGTATCACAACACAAATGTATGAAAATGCCATGACACGTCACTTTACATTGTGCTTTTTAAAAGAGATGGTGAATAAGATAACTGTTCCCTGTCCCATAGTGGAATAAAAGTCACCTTTCAAGGCAGTGCTTGTAGGGATTTGGGGTTGACTTCGGGGAGGCAGGCAGGGGGTCACGTATCCCAGGCTAGCCTAGAATTGACCTTGAACTTCTGATTGTCCTGCCTGGACCTCCAGATGTTGGCATTCCTGGAATGGGCCACCACGCCTGGCAGGGCTTTTAAAACAGATATTTAAAAATATCTAGTATTATATATATGTGTACGTGTGCATGCTTGCCGTGATATACGTATGGGCGCTAAAGGACAGCCCGATAGATAGACAGATGATGGATTCTGTGGATCGAACTAGGGTTCTCAGGCTTGGCAGCGGGTGCCTTCACTCTCTGAGCTGTCACGCTAGCCCACTGAATTAGTTTTAAAGTTTTTGTATTTTAGCCAGGCAGTGGTGGCGCACGCCTTTAATCCCAGCACTTGGGAGGTAGAGGCAGGTAGATTTCTGAGTTCGAGGCCAGCCTGGTCTACAGAGTGAGTTCCAGGACAGCCAGGGCTACACAGAGAAAGCCTGTCTCGAAAAAAAAAAAGTTTTTGTATTTTATTATATGTGTATATAATATATATGTGTGTGTATCTATAGCATATATATGTAATATATATTGATATTTTTATTATTTGGGAGTGTTCAAAGACAGAATTTCTCTATGTAGCCCTGGTGTCTTGGAACTCATTCTGGTTGGCTTTGAACTCAGAGATCCACCTTTCTCTGCCTCTCAGAGTGCTGGGGTTAAAGGCGTGCGCCACCACTGCCCGGCTCCCACATGTTCTTTTAAAGCAGTATTTCTTATAGGAATCTTTAATGGTTAAGAGACTTTCAGGTGCAAATGACTACACAAACAAGACATAGCAGGTGAAGAGTTTACACAATATAAAAATACATACAATACTTTTTCCCTTTGTCATTTACTGTAAATATTTTCAGTAGCACATACTGGTATCCGATGGATATGTAAACATACCCAGATAATTTATGATCTGCTATGTGTACAGTCTAAAGTGACAACTACTGCCTGTCTGGGATTCTCCCTCGTTTCCCTCCTAAAACCCCAGTATTCTCCAAGAAGATAATAGGATATACTGAAAGTTTCTTTTTACTTTAAGCCTTGAGGAATAGTTGTTTTCCCTTTTAGAATTTCATTAGAATTACCAATTAGTAAAGTCATCAGGCCACAGGCAGCCATGATGGGGCACTGAAGGGAAACAAAAACCAGCTCCGATTCCAGGCACTGACAGCGAGTATTTATAAATAAAAGATGCTACAGGATCAGTAAAAGGGAAGGTGAGAGAATTGCCCTTAGGGTGAGGTAGCTTTAATAGAGGGGCTAAAGCATCATACCACAGGCAGCAAGATGGGGTCCTAAACAGGAGGACAGGGAAAGCTTTCAGTTTTAATTATTGTTGTTGATCGATATAACATTTTATTTTTTTGAGAGTCTAAATCATGCATACAATTAAAATTTATCTTGATTATATTCACCCATACTTCTCCCCCCAACACCCTAACACCCTGTATTAGAGTTCTCTAGAGTCACAGAATTCATGGAATGTCTCTATATATTAAAGGAAATTATTGGACTGACTTACAGTCTTCAGTCCAACTAGCCCAACAGTGGGCAGCTGTGAATGAGAAGTTCAAGAATCTAGTAGTTGCTCAGTCCCCTGAGGCTGGGTGTTTCGGCTGGCCTTCGGTATAAGCTGGGATCCTGAAGAAGTAGGTCCTAACAGATGTGCTAACAAGTAAGTGCAAGCAGGTGAAGAAGAGAGAGCATTCTTTCTTCCATTGTCCTTATGTAGGCCTCCCCAGAAGGAATGGCCCAGATTAAAGGTGTGTACCACCACGCCTGGCTTTGGAACTTGCTCGGTCCCAGGCTGGCTTTGAATTTATTGATCTGTTTGCCTCTGTCTCCTGGGATTAAAGGCATGCAACACCACTGCCTGGGATTATTGTTTGTTTTTGAAACAGGCTCTCGCTGTGTATCCCTGCCAGTCTGGGAACTCCCTCTGTAAACCAGGCTGGCCTGGAACCCACAAAGAGATCCACCTACCACTGCCTTTGTACTAGTCAGGGTTCTCTAGAGATTTGGAACTTGCTGTGTCCAGGCTGGCCTTGAACTCAGAGATCTGCTTGCCTCCGTCTCCTAGAATTAAAGGCATGTACTACCTTGCCTGGGCCTAAAGCTTTATTAGAGTCACTATGCCTCAAGATCTGGATCACAGGTGCCTTCTATTTCTGGATTGTATGTAGTTCATTCCAGGTACAGTCAAGTTGACAACCAGAAATCAATCAATCTCTCTCTCTCTCTCTCTCTCTCTCTCTCTCTCTCTCTCTCTCTCTCTCTCTCTCTCTCCTCCCTCTTATAACCCACTTATTCCAATGCGTGATGCTTGTAGATCCATGAGTATGTGCAGTCCTTGGAATATTATCAACTACCTGGAGCCACACCTTTAAAGAAAACAAATTCTTCCTCACAGAATCATCAGGCCGCTAAGACATCTTCCTGGACCCTGTGAATGATTAGACAGGGAGTCGGGTGGATGGGCGGGAAGGGGGCTGTGAAAGATCCAGAGGCTCTTCACACTGAAGTTAGGTTGGATGCTCATCCTCTTTGACCTTGAAGTAATGTGCTAGACATCCAGTTCCCAAAGTGTGTTCTTCAGAGGTTATTCCATTTAATAACAGACTGTGGTGGCTTGAATATGCTTGGCTCAGGAAGTGGCACTATGAAACTGTGGCCTTGTCTGAGTAAATATGGCCTTGCTGGAGGAAACATGGAGGGTAGGCTTTGAGACCCTCCTAGCTGCCTGGAAGCCAGTCTTCTGTGGATGAAGATGTGGAGCTCTCAGCTCCTCCAGCGCCACACCTGCTTAGATGTGCCAGGCTGGATGATGATGGACTGAACCTCAGAACCTGGAAGCCAGCCCCAACCAAATGTCCTTTATAAGAGTTGCCTTGGTCATGATGCCTCTTCACAGCAATGGAAACCAAGCTAAGACACGAACCAAAACTTTCCAGAGTTCTCTAAAAGATTGACCATGACACAAGTGACCAATCTATGTCCTGCAGGACTTCCAGCTGTAATCATAGTAATGTGAGTGGGCTTGTCTCACATGCATGAGGCTCTCGGTTCAATCCCCAGTGCCAAAAAGAAAGAAAGAAAACAACAGCAGCAAACTGAAAACATGTAAACACGGTGGGTTTTTGTTTACTTTTGTTTGTTTTTTAACTCTAGACTAGGTACATTTGATCATTACCAGTTCTTAAAATTCTTTGCTCAGGTTCTGAAATGCTCTAAGCAAAATTTGGAGTTCCTTTCTCTTAGTGCTTATCCATTACAGATCAGTAACTCTATAGTTCCTAAGGACACCAGTCAATATTTAATAACATCTAGGTAATGATTACATTTTATAGCTCTCAAGGTCAGATAAGTGCAATAAATAATGAAAACATTTAGTGCTTACCATAAACAAAAAGGAAACTAAAATCTTAAGGGCGCCTTAACAGAAAATGTGGGGAGCCACTGGACTTTTCATCTCAGAGAATTAAAACAAACAAACAAACAAAAAACACTGTCCCCTACTGTCCACCTGAAGGTATTTCTTGACTTGAGTCAAAA
Organism: Uromys caudimaculatus; assembly: GCA_028551405.1. Taxonomy (NCBI): domain Eukaryota; kingdom Metazoa; phylum Chordata; class Mammalia; order Rodentia; family Muridae; genus Uromys; species Uromys caudimaculatus. The sequence continues at coordinate 39,760,345 of CM052711.1, forward strand.
CATTTATAAATAGGGTTAAATTATGGTATGTGGTTTAAACAAAGGGAGATGAAATTTTGAAGCCATGTAAAGGATGTTATCATTGCTAATGTGACGTTGGTGCCAGAAATAATATTTGGAATGATCAAAAAAATTTCCTCAGGGCTAGGGATAAAGCTCAGTTGGTAAAGTGCTTTCTTGGTATACATTAGGTCCTGGTTCAGTCCCCAGCACTGCATAAACTGGGAGTTACGGTAAACGCTATAATCCCAGCACCTGGGAGGTGGAAACTGGTATATTAGGAGTTCAGGACATCAGTTTGAGGCCAGCCTGGGCTACATGAGACCCTGCCTCAAAGTTATCAAATGAACAGCCAAAAACTAGACTTTTGCATGCGTGAGGTTCTGGCTTCTATTTCCTGTACCACCAAAACATAAAACAGAGTAACCTACTTCCTATGCAGCATGAGAACCTAAATTCAGATCCTAGTACCCACATAAGAAGCTAGCTGTAGCAAAACTTTATGCCTGTAATCTCAGCACTGGTGATTCTGAGGCAGGAGGCTCCCTGAGGCTGCTGTAGGCCAGTCTAACTGAATCCATCAACTCTTGGATCAGAGAGAGACCCAGTCTCAAAAATTAAGGTAGAGAGCAACTGATGAAGTCACCTAATGTTGACCTCTGGCCTCCATGTGCACACACTTACACATGTGTACCTCCCTACTGGTGTACACACACACACACACACACACACACCACACACACACACCACACACACACCACACACACACACACACACACACACACACACACACCACACACACACACACACCACACACACACACACACCACACACACACACACACACACAC